>CM076572.1:851725012-852439564 GCA_034641835.2 Pinus albicaulis
TACAACCCTTTACAATGATGACATTATGAGGAGAGTTTTCAGACTGATGGCAGGGACCTTTCAGGATTTGGACAATAGTGCAAGCTCTACCTTTGGGAAGAAGCTAGACGTTTTAGGAGGTATGGCCACATTCAGAACATATTGCATCATGTTTGATCTTGAATGTGATAGCTTGATTTTGCAGATGTTCCAATGCTTCTTCAACATTAGGAGACATCATGCTGACACAGTCATAGCAGACATGCAGTCCATCGTGTCGTCATGTATGAGATATTGTATGGCCATTTTTTGAAAGTTGCAGACTAGGGTGTTGAGCATTTGGAGGAGAGAGTATGGTCTCACCTACTACTTATCAGCTAGCCCAAGGGCTGGTTGAGTAGAATATTGGGCTATTCAGGAAACAGTTGACCAGGGAGGAGCTACTCTAGTTTGGTGGATTAGGTAGTAGAAATGAGCTGAGGAGGAAGTGACTTTTCTTCCTATGCAAAGAATCTTGGGGGCCTAATCACTCATGCTTGAGTGATGCAGAGGACATGGCAGAGGTAGAATAGAAGGAAAATCCTTTTGTATGCCAGGATGAGGACTCTTTTTTAGATGAGTCCATGGGATCATATTAGGATGCTTCTGGGGAGCGAGAGCAGTCATTCAGAGTGGATGAAAGTAGGCCGAAGTTGTATTCCAATGTGCAGGGTGAGTAGTCAGGGGACTCTACGGGAGATACTTAGGGTGTTAAGTCACTTGTGATGATTCAGCTGAAGTAGCATATGATGGAGCATGAGTAAGCAAAGGAGGAGGCTATGCACATCATGCATGATATTCCTTTGGGGGAGAACTAGACAGAGGCTCACATTGAGTCTCTGATGGATGTACGACTACCCTTAGGGTCAGCCATGGGTGAGGAGTAGGCAGATGTATGGGCATCTAGCAGGGGGGAAGTAGTTGCAGATACTTATCCTCATGAGATGTTGGAGGTTGATGGGATAGTTCTGCAGTAGGCTAGTATACAACAAGAGCATGAGAATATTTATCAGGAGAGGGATAAGTTGTTGGGGATGGTGGAGCATCCATCATTAGGCCGATACACAGATGAGGTGCAGATAGATGCACGTGGAGTCTACAGAGCAACAATGATTTTAGGGATTAGCACTCTCCAGGAGTACATCAATGGGGCTTGCAGCATATCCCACCCACTTTGGCATTTCATAGGGAAAGGGGCCTTCCTCTATAGGTAGATCTTGTTGGCCGATGAGTGAAAGCAGCGTGAGTTGAGTATGGGTTGGAAAAAACACTCCAGACATGTTTTGTATCCATATGTCACTACATTGGATTCTTCTTCCAGGTTAGATTGGCAAGAGATCATGAGTTGGTACCCTCTTGATTGTACGATCTTCTTTGTAGGGAGCATAGTGGAACAAGGGCCCTTAAAAAAAAATGCTGCAGATTCTCGTTGGAAATGGGGCGCATGCCGATAGTTCTTCAACATTCCATCCAAAATTAAAGGGAGAAGGGTTAGCATCAGATCGAGTCTGGAGTTAGATTGGAGAGAGATGATGATTTGGTATTCTATTTATAGAGTATCATTCTTAGTCCCAAGTAAATTTCGGTAGGAGCACTTTGACGGGAGAGATGTTACATATTCCATTGGGCCATGGATTTTGGATCGGAATTCCATTAGTATTTCAGTAGCAGTAGCTCAACATCCACAGATTAGGATTGACCTCGACCTAGACTGGGAGTTGCACTAGAGAGAGGTGATGAGTTGGTATGAATTTGGTGGGGAAAACCATACAATTAGAGGTACATCACAGCGAGAGCCATCGACCATTGATGCTCGCTAGTAGACTTCGCTTCATGGGGTAGTAGTTATAGCTAGAGGTAGTATGCAATCTAAGCCATGGGACTTGGGCGATAATTGGCCATGGTGGCATTGGGATCCGAGAGGATTTTTTAATGACAAGTACAGTGAGAGATTGGTTCAGGATCCCGACACTGAGGGTTCTAGTCTGGGTGGCTTGACACAGGTGCATAGCAGCACCCACAGGTTTGTATGGGATTCGGGCATTGGGTCTCAATTGCATCGGGCCAACAGGGTGGCCCACATATTTGGATTTCTTGAGGGCAAGAAATCTTGGGGCGGAAGGTATGTAATATTCCTTTTTTTTGTATCACCTATGATAAGGCTATGATGGACTTCTAGAGTTGGGAGCACACAGGTCACAAATACAAGTTCGTGTCATCAGTGGGCCCAGGGGATTTTTGGAGGAGTTTTGAGGATTTTCTATGAGGACCAATGGAATTCTCTTCATATATTCCATCATCTGCACAGTTTTCCTTTCATTCCGGCACATTCTGACAACTTTCATAAAACTGAGTTATTTTGGGCTTAACTCAATTAATTATGTTCAAGGTGGCATTCGGGGAGGAATACATGATAGAACACCTTAGTATAATAGCTCGTTGGAACTGTAATGAGGAGATATTCAAGATGGGATGCTGAGAGGTGACTTATAATGGCCAAATATAGTACCATGGCCGATATACTATTTTCCTTAATTAAAAATGGAAAAATAATATTTGAGAAAAAGGGGCCAAAAGTGACTTAAGTGAAATATAATTAAATTAAAGTCACTTTTATAGATTCAATGGAGGATCTTCTAGAATAATAATAAGATGATTCTAGAGGATTGGAGATTTATCCATCAGATCTAAAAAAGCAGAAGTGAAGGTCATTTGGAGATATCTTGCATTGGATCATTGTTTGTGTGAGAGGTTTGAGAACTTGAATTCTCTACTTTAGTTGTAACCCTAGGATGGAAACCCGCAGGTGATTTAGTGAGAGTGGGTGAGCACCTATCTCTTCCCTTGGTGGATCCATTCAGGATTCACAGGTTGTATTTTATATACAGTTTGTTTTGGAGGCCAGTTTCGGCATTGTTGTAGATCTATTTGGGTTAATATTTAGCCATTTCCATTTTTTGTACCAACAATTTTAGATTAATAAAATAAGGCTGAGATATTCTGCATACTTACATTGTCTATTATTCAGTTGTAGATTATATTTCCATTTTTGTTGTAAATATTGTGGTTGATGTTATGAAATTTTTTTATAACGTTAACAACTTAAATTTCTGAAGTTTGTTTACATGGCAATCTTTTGGTGTTTTTATGGTTGAATTAATTTCTGGAAAAATTCTTAAAATATCCAATTTGGGATATTACAAAAGAACAATCCATATTTAGGTCCCAGCAATTAGAACTCATATATTCTCAATCTGGATTCCTTTACAAGATTCATCTTGATGCTCCTTGATCCAATATCGATTTATCCAAACCTAAGTCTAGTCCCCATGTTGACGGGCTAGTCGCATCGATCGACAATAGCACGGCTAACCTACTAAGTCAATTGCATCAATTTTCTTTACAAACTGCTTCTTCAGCTTAGGAAATTCCTTCAGTGCCTAAAAATTCTCAACCTTTAACTATTTACGTTGTCCAATCATCAAACCCCAAAGGAAATCAAAAATCTAATGCGAATAAAAATGGACGTGGTAAGAATAAAGATAAGGATGGGAAGGGCAATGTGAAAAAACCCAATGAGAATACTAGGGACAGTAAAAAGGAGTTGAAAAAGAAAGGTAAGTTTCCTTTAAAATTTTTAAATGGAGATCATTTAACTCATTGTTTCCCTAAGATTTAGGAGGCTCAGCACTTGTTATCACAACAAGGTTCTTCTAGTTCCTAGGCTGTTCTGACTAACCCTTTTCCCCATGGGAAGCAAATGCTTGTTGTAATTTCCAAAAATCGGAAAGCAGCAATATATGAACACAAAACTGGAAATAGCAGTGTAAATCAACTCATTGACATTGGAGACCAATATTGAGACATATCATCATGTATTATATCAGCAAATCCATACATAATAATGAGGCATGAATCATATACAATGAGGAAACAAGCCTCCCATAAGTAATCATTCCTAAATCTGAGTTGCTGCTACAATAAAAAATGTTGGAAGACCACTACAACACAGTTATAAACACACTGCTATAGCAAAATAATGTACAAAATATTTAGGGTTTTTATATGCCTCAAAATATATTCCAAATACAGATCTAGGATTAATACAAACTCCTACAAAGAACCCGGAAATGGTTTTTCATAAATACACCCAATACAAGATGGGATCTAAAGCCCTAGAGCTGAAGATTCATTGCAAACTGAAGCACATGAGTGTAGAAGGATGAATTATAGCAGATCTGATGTAGATACCCTCAAAGGCCTCCTCCAATGAAAGGTTGAACCCTTCAATCACAGGAAAACACTCCCAAGGAGCCACAAGATCCCTCACTGAAGCTACCCTCAAAATTAACGCAATTCCTAGCTGGAACAATGCTGGAAATGATGGGAAATATTTTTCCTTGTACTAATGATCTAAAATATGTCCAATATCCCTCCAAAATGATCTCCCAAGTGAAGGAATCCTTCCTCCAATGAGAAACTAGCTCAGAAAGTGGGTTTCTCAACCCTCCACTGCAACACAGCACAATAACCTGCATAAACTAAGCTGATGAAGAAAGTTGTAGCTTGGCCTAAAAACCAAAATGTGGAAATGAATGCAATGCTCTCCCAAGAGGCCTCTCAAAGAAAGATATGGGATTACCACTCAGGAACACCCGGTGATAAACAACACAGCAAACTCAACTAAACAGCTGAAGAATGCAAGTAGTCTAAACAAACCATATACAAAATAATATTCCAAACATAATCCCATATTTCAGCCATCCTCTTCCTTATATAGATTATGATCTTCCTTTCCCTTTTCCCCACTGAATTAGGTCATTTACTTCATGAAATCAATCTCCCTTCAAAACTGCGTTATTCCTCAATTAATCTCCACTCCTCCATAATAGCACTTTGGACTTGGTCAAAGTTGACTGAATCAACATGATCCAACCCCTATTCACACTTGGAGGGGATTTATTTAGCTGTTGAAAAGGTCTCCTTTCACACTTTAAGTGTTTTTATTGCTTCTTGAGAGACTTATGGACCTCCCCACCCACTTATTCAGCTACCTAGTGATAAGACAAACTATAATATTCCATTTAGCTGAAGGATAAATTTTTGGAATATTATAGTCCTCCCCTCCAAAAATTTTCTTGTCCTCAAGCAACTATATAGGGAGATAAAAAATTCCTCCCCTCCTCCTCTTATGGCCTCCTCATCAATATTCCCCACCACTGCTCAAGATGATCTGCAATAAGTCTGCCCTCCAATGGTTTCTCCCAAGTATGAAAACCTGAATGGCTCACATCATGAAAAAGTGGAAGGTGTAAGTGGAAACCTTCTTGTTGTCCCATCTCCTCTTCAAGGTAGGAGTGATGATAAAAATAGGGAATCTCATCCCCAATGAGAGTCTCCCATGTCCATGCTATCATCCAAATGAAATGAGCCATTCTAGATAGCTCATCAAATAAATCCTCAACCCTCGGTTTATGCAATGTATTGGGGCTGCATGGAGAGATTATATTTTTCCACCCGAGTTGTTTCTCTCTCAATTTATGGTAAGTATGGGCTTTTTTCTGATCTTGGGCTGAAATTTCATGGCCTCCAAGAATGGCCCAAGTTACCCCACCAAACAAATTAGCCATGAAGTGCCTCCTCCAAGAACTCAAGTTCTCCAAATGGCTCTTCCCATATGAAGAAAAGAGATGTAGTGTGGCAATCATGGTTTCCCATTTTTTCTCCTAAAACATGAAGCATGTAAAGTAGGGAGAATCATACTCCCAATGGGCACCTCCAACTCTTGTTCCACTCTCCCAACAAATCTTCCCATAAACATAATAACATCACCAATATATGGAAGAAAAAACCAATAAAAACAAGTTTCCATATGACAACCAGGAGGTGGATCATAGTTCCTCATATGGAACCAGCGCAGTGCATCACCTACTTGCCTCAAAAAAAAGAATAGAAATTGTCTTTTCAGCCACTTGTTTGCTGCCACAATCATCCTACAAGATAGGATCATGAAGGTAAAATGTGGTGCCAATGGTGCACACCAAGAATCATGTGGCCTCCCCCACAAACCACCAATATCATGGCCAACATCAACGCTAAAAATGGCCTAAAGTACATCAAAATACAATATAAAAGAAAGGATAATCCTCCTTGGTACAACATGCTGCTCATATAAAGTAAAGAAGTAAAAATCATAACGCAAAAATGTACCTTCTCTACTATGTACTTTGGTCATTGAGCTGAAATGGCTCAACTAAAAGTTCTCCCTCACCCTCAATCCATAGGGAAGTGGTTGTGAAAACCTCTCCATCTCCATCTGGTCTATGCATCTCTTCTCATTTTTATATACATCCTACTAAATGCCCTCCCAAGTGAACTACATCATAAAAGAATGAAATTCATAAAAGTGCATGGAAAGAAAGTCAACATGTGTTGCATGTAACAACTTCTCCCTGAGCTCAGAAACTCTAGTCAAGAAGAATCTACCATAATAATATATGACCTCATCATCCACCATGTATCTGTCATCTCTCTTGGGGTCATCAAGAATCATGCAAGCACCAACATCCTTGGAGTACTCTACCAAAAGTTGAGACCTCCTATATGGATCAACCCTCCTAAGAGACATCGTTGAAGATCTGCAAATTGAAGCTCCCCACATATTGTTGTCTTCTCCTTTGACATCCCCCATGCCAAATTCATCCTCCAAAGTGATACCATGCCCATCATGTAGCTGCTCATGCTCAAGTAGAAGTCATGACCTTTGGAATTTGGCCTCCCATGAGAAGCTACCATCCAAAAAGAACCTCCTGATCTTGGCCAATATAAGCATGAGTGGCCTCCATATACTCCAATAAATGGAGGATTCCTTACTCAAAGGAAGTACCCTTTGTTTCTCCAAATCCATGGAGCAACTCCCTTACACCGTGGTGGTGCCATCCTTCATCACTGCAGCAACTTCTGTCAGCGCAGTATATATAGTGAGAGTAGGTAATGTTGAAAATGGGAGAATGTCTCCCTCCTCCTTGAGTCTACCCTAGACTCTTTGCACTGTAATAGACCCCTCCAAAGTATCCACCCCTCTAGGATCTAAGAGTGGTGCAACCCCATGTGAAGCATCTCTCATCATCTCCTGATATGGTGGTCTCCCCAGTGGAATGCCTCCATGCAGTGAGACATCAATGTTAAGAGTAGACTGCACATATGGACAGACAACTTTGTCCCCGCCCTCACTGTGCAAATCATTCTACCTCTTTTGTGCATCACCCTTCTAAAATATATAGGGGTGTGTGCTCCTCATCATGTGATGTTGAACTTCCTCCCTTCCTTCTCTTTCCATCTGCAATGTTTCACAATCATGTTGTTCGGTGATTATGCCTTGACCTCCACATATGAAATCCTCAGGAACTTCTTGCAATGATACAATAATTCCTCTTGTTGGAGAAAGTGCTCCATCTACCTCTGCATGAGATGCCAGATATGCTCCAGATATGACAGTGTTGTTGCCCCAAGCCTTCTCTTCTTCTTCAATATGAATGGGAGTCACTTTCTTAATAAGAGGATCCTCTTTTGAAAAAGGGATCTTCATGCCCTCTTTTCCAATAATATGAGAAAGAGATATTGCCTCTAGCAAAGTATTATGCAAGATGTGAGCCTCTTCAACAATTTTCTGAAATGGATTTGAGTTTAAAGGTCCTTTCAACCCATGCAAAAGTTTGGTTTGTTTAGGTTTATTTAGCTCCATCAAAGGTGTTTCATAATGTTTTCCATCAAACCTTTCCACTAATATCCTAGTGAACTTTGCATAAGAATAAGTATTTGCATTTTTTAATGAAAAGGACTCAAATATCGACAGGGCATAGGCCTTACCTTCAAAATGTAGTGCTACAACTTTGATGGTTTCATTCCCTAAGACTTGGTGTTGCTGCAAATAGATGTCTAGCTCCTCCACCCAAGCTCTCGTTGAACATTTCAATGAACCATAAAAAGTAGATAGAAAAAATCTACCCATATCATGCTGCTTGCTCCTCTTCATATTTATCTTGAAAAACTCTTGGAAGGTGATATGATCTTTGAACCTCTTAGTTTGAGATTCATATTCTTGCAGATAATCTCTAAGAGTCTCCACCTTTGCAATTTCTTCTTCCCTCCTCTATTTCTCATAGACAATCTGGGCATAAGACTACGCTATGAATCATGGTGTGTGGATACATGCTTACACCCATCATGTGACAATCTAGAGTTTTCTTTAGATTCAAACTCCCTTGGAGATTCCCTACACATCTCCCTTCTCATCTTCTTGATATCTCCATGAATGCTCTACATGGTTTGAAGAAAAAGCTTTGAGAGCTTCTCTTCCTTCTTTTTTCCAAAAAATGGAGTCATGTCTCTATTTTCTTTGTACATATACTCTTCTTTGAGAGAATATTCTCCTTATGGTGACATATTGGCTGAATGCACAGGCTGAGCCAAGATTATGCTCTGATACCACTGTAATATCCCAAAATGGGAAAGCAGCAATATATGAAGAAAAAACTGGAAATAGTAGTGTAAATCAAGTCATTAACATTGTAGACAAATATGAAGGCATATAATCATGTATTATATCAGCAAATACATACATCATAATGAGGCATGAATCATATACAATGAGGAAAAAAGCCTCACATAAGCAATCACTCCTAAATCTGAGCTACTACTACAATACAAAATGTCGGAAGAATTCTACAGCTCTGTTATAAACACACTTCTACAACAAAATAATGTAAAAAATATGTAGGGTTGTTATATTCCTTAAAAGATATGCCCAATACAAATCTAGGCTTAATACAAACTCCTACAAAGAACCCAGAAAGGGGTTTTCAGAAATACACCCTATACAAGATGGGATATAAGTCCCTAGAGCTGAAGATTCACTCAAAACTCAAGCACATGAGTGTGGAAGGCTGAATTATATCAGATCTGTTGTATATCCCCTCAAAGGCCTCCTCCAATGAAAGGTTGAACCCTTCAATCACAGGAAAACACTCCCAAGGAGCCACAAGATCCCTCACTGAAGCTACCCTCAAAATTAACGCAATTCCCAGCTGGAAAAACGCTAGAAATGATGGGAAATAGTTTTCCTAGTGCCAATGATCTGAAATATTTCCAAGATCCATCCAAAATGATCTCCCAAGTGAAGGAATCCTTCCTCCAATGAGAAACTAGCTCAGAAAGTGGGTTTCTCAACCCTCCACTACAACACCCTGCAAGACAGCACAATAACCTACAGAAATTGCACTAATGAAGAAAGCTATAGCTTGGCCTTAAAACCAAAATGTGGAATTTAATGCAATGGTGTCCCAAAAGGCCTCACAAGGAAAGAGATGGGATTCCTTCTTGGGAACACCTGGTGCTAAACAATACAACAATCTCAACTAAAAAACTGAAGTATGCAAGTAGTCTAAACATATCATATACAAAATAATATTCCAAACATAATCCCATATGGCTGCAATCCTCTTCCTTATATATATTATGAGCCTCCTTGACCTTGGCCCTACTCAATTAGGTCATTTCCTTCATGAAATCAATCTCCCTCCAAAACTGCGTTATTCCTCAATTAAGCTCCACTCCTCCATAACAATGTTGTTGACTTGGTCAAAGTTCACTGAATCAACATGATCCAACCCCTGTTCACACTTGGAGGAGCTTTATTTAGCTGCTGAAAAGGTATCCCTTCACACTTGAAGTGTTTTTATTTCTTCTTAGGAGACTTATGGGCCTCCCCACCCACTTATTCACCTACCTAGTGATAAGACAAACTATAATATTCCATTTAGCTGAAGGCTAAATTTTTGGAATATTACTCTTGTTGCCACGAATTCTAACACTGGGACCCCCACAAGGGGAAACCAAGAAGGGAAAACTTCATCAAATGTATATATGGTGATATCTCATGGTGATGTTACTACAATATCACATGATTATGGTGAACCAAAATCCTCTTAGGCTAAGGATGCTCCTGATGTTCCAGAGTCACTCCATATCAGGAGGCCCGTAGTTGAGCCTATACCTTTGATGATGAAAGGCTATGAAAAATATTCGACTATCAATCCTAATGCCAAGGTTGTCGAGAAATACTCTATTTTTGAAGATCTGGCCCAAATCCATTGTGTGATGTCTGTGTTAGAGGTACTCTATTCATGCCCCGCACAAAGAAGTGTGTTGCTCACTACTATCAGGGTGATATATCCGAAAAAATATTTTAATGTAACATGATATGTCTAATACTAAAAAGAGACTCCCCCATCACATGGCTTTCCAGATCAAATCTACATATTGGATAATGAATATATTTCAAACTATAGTTGATGAGGGAGCTTCCCCATGTGGCATTTCGATCCCCATGTGGCATTTCGATTGCATGTTGGAAGGCTATTGGATATCCTCAAGTTGTTCCTTCACCTAATCTCCTGAATGCATTTCTTGTTCACTCATAGGCCGCATGGAATATTTCTGATCTTTCCCATCTACGTTGGGGGAAAGGTGGTAAATATCAAGGTGGAAATAGTTGATGATAATTTCAATTATAATATTTTATTGGGATGAAATTGGATTTATGAAATGGATGCCATTGTATCATCGTTATTTCTCATCCTATTATTTCCCCATGAAGGGATAATTATTAATGTTGATAAAATGGCTTATTCTCCTAAAGAATATAATGTATCTTCTGATTCTTTCGTTCCCTTGGTGAAGAATGCCAAGCTACCTATGGAGAATTTATGAGATATAATTTATTCCTCATTTATGGGTATTTTTTATCTTCCCTCTCCTATCGCTCGAATCAATTCCATTTCATCATCCAAGGCCCATGCTCATAGACGGTTCTTCAAAACTCACTATTTTTCATACCCTTGGCCCTTACCATCCTCTATGACCACATTAGAATATGGGAAATTGGGTGGAATGACATACCCCATGTCTGCAACTGAAATCACTTATCAATTTATAGTTAACACAAAAAATTTTGATCCTACTCCTCTTTCACTGGATGATTTGGATGGAGACGTGGCTCTAGCCTGAACTCTTGACTCTACTTCCTATATGGACTTCCTTGGTATTGTCTTACCATATTAGGAGGAGATCCTAGAAGAAATTCCAGGTGTAGAGAGACCGTGGGATGACATACATCATCGATCATACTTTCTCACAGGTTTGCATCAAGTTGAATCAATTTTGTCTAGTCCTTCTTCAACTAGAAATGTTCATACAATCTTAAACCCCTTGGCTCCAATAAAGATTTATGTTGAAGGTAACATGTCTATTATTTCAGAAACTATTCCGATGAATATCTCTAGGGATTCCAATATAATTGAGAATTTTTTCATTGGAGCTCCATGCTCCCCTGAAGAAATTCTGACTTATACGAACCTTTTTAAAGATTTTTGTGATGTGTTTGCTTGGTATTATGAGGAAATTACTTGAATTGATCCATAAATAGTCCAAATTGAGATCAATACTTCTGAGAATGCTAAGCCTATACGAAAAAATATTCGATCAGTAAACCATAGGAAGGATGCAGCTACCAAGCCGGGGATGAAAAGATACTAAAGCAGGGTTTCATATACCCCATTCTGTTAACTAAGTGGGTCTCGAATCCTGCAATTTTTTATAAAAAAATAGGAATGATCTACATGTGAATTAAATTTATGGATTTAAATCAGGCTTGTGTGAAAGATAATTTCCCCACACCTTTTATTGACCATATTATTAATGAATGTGTGGGAATTGGGTTTTTTTCCTTCATTGACGGTTTCTCAGGATATGTTCAAATTACTATCCGTCTTGAAGATCAATATAAGAAAATTTTTATCTTCCCTTGGGGTACCTTTTCATACAAAAATATTCCTTTTGGCCTTAAAAATGTTGGAGTGACTTTTCAGCGGGCCATGTCCTATGCTTTCCACGACATCAAGCATATCGTCAAAGCTTATTTGGATGACTTGGATGCTCATTCTCGAAAGATAATTCATCATCCTCACTACCTTCTATGGAATAGGGCTCTCCCATTCCGGTTTCTAGATATTCAAATTGTAGATGCATCATAGGGGTGCATTCTTCCCAGTTAGCCAAGTTACCCTTGTGTGTCTCCCACCAGCATGATGGAGTTGAACATGGTGCTATATCAAGTGCATGGAATCTTTGTTCTTCTGGAACAAATTTTTCAAGTTCTTCAAAAAAAAGGTTAACATTAGTTATACCATCATAATAAGGAAATTATTGTATCTCTAAGGATGTGCACCGAAGATCTTTTGTCACCCGATTGCACCAAAATGCAGATACTTCATGCAGAAGGTTCTACCAGTTCTCTAGTTTCTCATCTAAATATGAAAATCATGAGCTATTATTGTCCAAGTTGAGTCTTCAATCGGCTGTCGGATTGATCCAATATTCTTCTCACGTAGTGAACTTATAGATATGATCGACTTCATCATCTTCGCACACCATCTCTAGATATCTTTCTCCTTCTGCAGGATCTAGGGGGACCACAACCCTGGTTCCCTTATTCTCAAATACCATACTTTTTTGCTTTATATTGATGATGCCACCCATATCAATAGCCCAATATAAACCCAAAAACATAGGATAGGGGTTAGTATCATCCGTAATATGGATAACTTCAAAGTATATGAGCACCCTTACTCCTTCGATATCCACTACGACCTGTGAGAGCCTTCCTAATGGGATAATATTTTGTTGATTTTCCATGCGCAATTAGATCTTGGATGATTCCAACTTAGGTTCTCCCATTTTTTGCCAAGTCTTTTTTGGTAAAACATTCGCATCAGATCCCAGATCCAGAATGACCTCATCCATCTCATATGCACCAATATGAGCATTCAAGCACATATCTCGTCCAGTTCTGTTTATATTCTTATAGATCTTGTTAACTACCTTCTGCTCCATCCAGGGCTATTCTTTCTCTGCGTAGTCATCTATAAATGCTTGGAGGTTCTCGACTGCCTCCTTATTGTGCAACAATTTGATACAAGCCTGTAGAAATGGATTTATCTCTTCATCTACTCCGATCATGTCCATAGGTTTACTTGATGTTGACGCGCCCACTTCTGCGAAACACTTTTTCGTTGCTAAAAAGATTTATTTTTCTCATTGTAAGTTGAATCCTTCCTTATTTTCAATTTCTTTTCAGATCCTGAGATCAACATTCGGCTTTGTCCCTTTTTCTTCACTATTGGCTATACCACTCCTAGTGATGACATTCATACTTGGTTCTTCGTGCAATTCAGCTCTTACCATCTAAATTTTTTGAGTAGGAGTCTGAGTTTTATTTTCCTACATTTATATAATCAAAATAGGGAAATCTTAAATAACATGATCAAATTTTCTGTAGTACCTGCAAGAATTCCATGCTGGGTTTGGACAATTGTGTGCATAATGACCCACATCTCCACAATTGTAGCAGATGAGGTGCCTCATTCCTCAACCAGTTACTCCTCCTCTTCCTCATCCTCTATTTTTGAATCCACCACACCCAGATGGGGATGCTAGTGAGGTAGGTTCAACGTGCATCCTATATAGGTCAGCTCGGTTAATTGTCAAATCGAAGCTGCGACAATGTTACTCGTCATGTCCCACTGATGAGAAAAATTTGCAAAAAGGATTCTTAATCTCAGGCATATATTTACCAATTCTTGGGAAGAATTTTGTCATGTGCATACCCATATCTTGACAAATTGCACACCACAATGTGCAAGTCCCACTTTTTCCAGCCACACTCTTCGGTGGGCTTGGTCCTCCAGACTGTAGATAGTCATTGAATATGGGGCACTGGTCCTTGTGATATCCGAAAACCTTGCAGCTTATACACCATACATCTGTGCATGCCTCCTTTCCCTTATACTTGTGTAGAATCTGTATTTCTAAGTGCATTGCCTCCAACTAGCTTTGGATCTGCTGGGTCTCGATCTGCACAACTGGTACCAACAAAGCTTCTAGCTTGATTGCAATCTCTACGACTTTGGCCTGCATGGAAATCTTCTGCTGACTTAATGGTTGGCACAGATGTGGTGATAACATGCAAATAAACCACTCTTAGTGTTGAGTTGCAACAATATAAAATCCCCCATTTTTGATAGTGTGCTTCAACCTTTGATATGCGTCCCATACAAATTCTTTCAATTCTTGGCAAATATCCTTCAACTCAGTTACACATTGTGAAAATGATTTCAGCCTCTTGAATTGTTCTTTTAATGTGATATTCATATTATCAATAGGTGCATTAGGGTTCGTTGATACGTACCTTATGTACCAATCCAGCGTGCAGCCTTGAAAAGTAGTGTCCAGCTGTGTTTTCTTAACATGATCATTATTAACCTATTGTTATGTCCATACATCATCAGTAACAAAACAGAATTGGTATGTTTCTTCATTCATGATACCACATAAAGTAGGTAACTTCATAGAGGCAGCCATCTCAATTCTTAGTGGTGGAGGTGGAGGTGGAGGTGGAGTGGATGACTTGTTATAGTGATATGAGTTCACGAGTGGAGTGGATGGGATCTGCACTATGGCCAACAACCGAAGACTATCCTGACCTTGCAACACTTCTTCCTTAGAGTGTGCAGATTCACCATAGCTACTAGTTTCGAATTCCTCGTCACTATCAGATTTACCCTTGAGAGGACTATAAAAAAAATTTTCTTCTAGATCTACTCTATAATTTCTTCCACTGCGCATAGTTTCACCTCTACAGGACATTCACTCAATATGACTTCACAAAGTACCTTATTTACACAATATAATTTTAATCCACAACTTCAGAGAGCGCATGAAATTACCTCTATGACCCTTGAAAAACCTTTGTTGAGCTTCATAATATGATAAAAATTGATCAATATTGAATTCAGTCACAAATCCTCCCTGAAAAATATCAATTCGATGATCTACCACGTGGGCGATGTTCTTGCTAGTCTTCTCTAATTGTTGTACCAACTTCGGGATCCACTGAGTGATCGCGTCTTCCTTTTTGCAGGAATGGAATTTAGTGAGACAAGATAACCACTAATGTAACTCAGTCGCAAAGGAAGAAAAGAAAATTTCATGGACTTCTATATAGATATAAATTTTTTCCCAATATTTGATAGACGGTTTAGAGCTTCTCTTTTCTTGCATCGCGAATTCAAGTATCTTCTTATCAAGCCAATCTTGTATTTCATTCTGTGTCGAATGCCACAACATCAAATATCCCTCAAACTGATCCTATTCCCAGCACCGGAACTATTTTTTGGCTTGAGGGATCCTCACCCAGGTTCAGAGTTATTGCACAACCAACAAACCCTCCAACTACTAACCCTTTCGGTAATGATCCGCTTGCATAGTTCAAAGTCTCACCTGAAGCAGTATTGGGGGGGGTGCTGGAACTAGGTTTTTGCACCCTGAGGAAGCTTTTGATGTGGTGGCCCTAATCAAACTCAGTGTAGATAATATAACATATTTTCATATGCAAAATCAGCAGATCTAACCCTTTCACAGATTATCATAGAATACTTCAATATATTTTTCACACCGTAATTAAGTATACTTCATTTAGATCTATTCATCTAACATAAACCAATATTCACACAAGGGTGAAATTACTCAATCATAGAAGTAAGTACGTAACATAGAAAAAATTTAGATCTACAACAAGTAATAGATACTCAATACAATCGACCACATAAGGGTCCAGGTTCGCCAAAAATGTCTTCTTTATTAAGAGATATGTAATTTAGTACATCCAATATTTCTGTGCACATAACAACAAATTCCACACACAACTCAGGACTTAGGTCTCAACACACACAACCAACATGAGCCTTTCTACACAAACAAACCCAGACTTAGATAAAAACATTAAAAAATAACCATACATTATCGATTCATTGATTCCTTTATCGCTTGACTCTTATATATTAATACTATCATAGACACACACATAGCATGGTCTCAAAACATGGTTTGAGACTCATGGTTTTTCCCTTTAAACCCATTACAATTATTAAGATACCTTGACCTGCCCCATATCCCCTTTGACTATTTATGTGCAGTGCATATAACAAAAATTAAACAAAATTAAACCATAAAAGTACACCCAGGGGACCTCGCTCCAACAATTAGACCAATGTTTCAAGATAGGGAGGCATACTAGCTTGAGGCGCACTATCTTCCTTCTCTTCCTCAAGATATTTAGGTGGAGAAGGTGGGTGATCATCTACAAATACCTTCCTAGATGTAAGGTTGATCTCTTGGATCTCCACAACAATATCAGGATAGGATGTTTCCCCACTGTAGACATGCTAGGATTCCTTTTTTCTCATGTTTAGATTGGGTTAGGTAGGAATATGAGGTTTATTAGGTATATTTTTCTATGGTATTGGTGATTGAGGTGGATGATGAGGAATTAAGGCAGGAGGTTGGAATGCTTGAGTCCTCCAGCCTTATGAAGGGTTGCCCCATTGAAGAGGTTGAGTTTGAGATGGATGGAAGGGTTGATTAAAATCTAAGGAGGATACTGAGAAGAATACAAACAAGGAGATATCCAAGACCAAGATGAGTGAGCTAGAGGATACAAAGGCTTAAAGGGCTCATTTTGGTTTGGAATGAAAGAAGGATAATGTGCACCTTTCATGCCTTGCAGGTAGGGCTGAGGGCCTTGTGGCATCCTTTGGTTGTTGAATTAAATATTCTCCATTCCACTCTCTACCCCTTAGTATACAACCTTGAATCCTCGAATAGAGGGACATTTATTATTTTTATGGCTTTCATCGCAAACAAAATATACCTCAATTTCATTTAGTGGGCACTCATTTCTAGGGTGCCTCTTGGTGGATCAAGGGAAAAATATAGAGAGTTCCATTTATGCCTCTTCTTTCTACTTTTTTATATTTATAGTATCCATTTGAAAGATTAAAGTGTGTGACATATCACTCTTAAATTATTCTATCATGCTCCCTATTACATCTTTGATGGTTTAAGTAGAGGGAGAAGAGTTAATTAGGCCTTGACAAGACCTACCCCTCTTTCTTGCAACCCTAGAATTATTCTTGAATATTAAACTGATGTATTCATAGGTCAATTGGTAAATATATCCAAAAAAAACCATATTAATGCTATTTATAAAATCCTCCCTAATACCTCAAAGAAGTACAAGCTTCAAGGATTATGGGTCAAGCGTGAAGTTATCTCTTCTATGGTTGAGTTCGAATATTTCTTCATAATCCTCTATAGACTCATCTAGCCTTAAGGTCATCCTATATATACCCTCCTTGGTTTCCCTTGAACTGCAATATTCCATGTATTTTTTATTGAAACATTGCTCCATTTGAGCACAGGTGGTGATTTTTCCTCCTTCTAGTCCCATGAACCAACACAAGGTTGCATTCTTCAGGGTGGAAGGGAACAATTTTAGCTTCTACTCATAGGAAGTGTTATCATAGGTTCTACGTATTTCAACAAACTTGAACATAAATGTGTCTTTGTCCTTAGAAGCTAGGCCATGGAAATGTGGGAGAGTAGTGGGGCTTATGTTTCTCATTCTTGCCTCCTGTTTGGCTTCTTAGATAGGAAATAGCTTGGTCTTCCTATTCTCAATGATGTATTGAGTAAGTTCTATGGGTTGTTCCTCCCCTATGGATTAATGATCCAGGTAGATATTGGTGGCCACTCGCCTATTCCACTTGGGGCCCCACCATTTTTTCTTTCATTTTTTTAGTTTCCTTAATTATAACATAGTTTACTATTTTTAGCAGTTTTTTGAGTCTTGAACTTCTGGAGCCGTTTTGAGGCCCTAAATGACATTTTTTGGGGAAAAATAGAATAAAAGTTGGTTATGGACCAATTTTTCTCACTCAAAAGTTGTATTCCTCAGATATATCTTTCTAACGAGTTATTTAGCACGTCAAACAGATATCATATGCCAAAGTTACGTCTCCGGGAAGTTGATGTACCAATTTACCCAAACAGGGCCCATAGTTTTGGCACTTCATCTCCTAGGGTTATGTTTTTGGATGTTTAGGGTTTTCCATTGTTTCTAAATAATAAATAGGCCCTTGAGCCTCATTGTAACATAGTTGAGAGGCTTGTATCCACCACATCTCTTCTCAGAGATAAGCTACCAGTGCCCTAGCTAGTTTATTTCCATTTTGTCTGTAAACAAATTTCGGTTCTTTGATATTAATGAAATGAAGTGTTATTTCCACTGAATTTTTGTATTTATGGTTATATGTGTATTCTGTTGCATTCCTGCATAAATCCAAATCATTGGTATCAGAGTGGTTTGCTCTTTCTCGACCCTTCTTTGCATGTCCCCAATGAGGTTGGGGTATAAGGAGTTAGGGCTCGAACTGGTTGAACCTTTGCAAGATCATTTTCGCAAACCCCGATGGTCGCCTATGGGGGATGAAAATAAAGGTGAGTGAGTAGGAGATACTATCAAAATATTTCTCTAGGAGGCCCTCAAAAAACAAAGGAACGTGATGATGGATAAATTTTCCCAGATTCTTCAACAACTACCCACCAGCGGTGCATCTACATACAAGAGCTACTCTGGAGACACAACTCCTTTTAAGGTACAAGTAAACTTTTGCATTCCCATATTTGAGGGACAAATAGATATCGTCACCATAGATAGATTTTTGAATCTATTAGAAGGATATTTCTGAGTTCATGACTTTTTTGACTAGGAGAATATTATTTTTTGACTCCTCAATGCTACCCCCCATGTCAAGGACTAGTGGGAAACCTACTATGAGAAAAAGGGTGAGGGGGAACCCTCTCTATTCTCGGCCATACCACTTGGAATTCTTTCTGAGACACCATCAAGGAACACTGTTATTCCATGGGTAGATATGAGGACAAGTACATACAATGGACTACGCTGCGGCACCAAAGGGATTAAGATGTGCATGAGCTGACAAATTTGTTCCATACCCTATGCACAAAGTTGGGTATCAAATATTGGGATAATTTTTTTTGCTGAAGTACCACAATTGTCCACACAGATTCATTAAGGAGGAAATGGAATTCCTCGACATCTCCTCGCTTGGTATGGAATACCGGTATGCTACCAAGATTGAGCAGAAATTCAAACATAAGAAGCACGACTTTGGATCTGTGAATCAAAAGAAAGGGAAAAGTGCCCCCAAATGGTAGAACAAAGGACAAAGCCAAGGCATGGAGACCCAAGATAACCTACCGAAGCCACATAAAAATAACAACACCATGAAGCTGAAGTGCTGAAGTACCGCAATTGTCCACAAAGATACATTCAGGAGGAAATGGAGTTCCTCGACATCTCCTCACTTGGTATGGCATACCGGTATGCTGTCAAGATTGAGCAAAAATTCAAAAATAAGAAGCACGAATTTGGATCTGTGAATAAAAAGAAAGGGAAAAGTGCCCCCAAACCATAGAAAAAAGGACAAAGCCAAGGCATGGAGACCCAAGATAATGAAAATAAAAAAACCATGACGCTGAAGAAGGACATGGGAAACTGGTGTGAGTTCCATAAGAGCTCCACTCACAACACAAGTGAGTGTTGGGCCAAGCACTCACTGGTGGTTGAGATGAGGGATTTTTAATCATATGTATTCTCTGACTATGGATAAGAACCTGAAAAGCCAAATCAAAAATAGAAATATATTATTGATGTGGAGCCCAACGCCATTTTTTCCACTACAAAGGTCCAAAAAGGAGGAGCCAGAAGATCCATAGGAGGAGGAGAGACTCTTCCACTATGAGATGTGGGTAAAGGGTTCGATACTACAGTTCATTTTTGATAGTGGGAGCCACAAGAACCTCATTTTAGCTTAGTTTGTGAAATGGTTGGGCTTGCTGACCTTAGCACACCCACATTCGTACACCATCGGGTGGCTTCACCAAGGACGAGATCTCTGTTTCAGCCAGCAATGTTGCCTTCCCTACAACATCAAGCCCTTCATGGGTGAGGTATTATGTGACATTGCTCCTCTTGATGTTTTTGATGTATTATTAGGCCAACCTTACTTGTGGAAGTGACATGATGTGTGTGAGTCCCAGCCTCACACTGTTATTGTTATTTTCGGCAATAATTTGTACAGGATACTTGAGGTACCATTGCCTACGACTATCTATTTGGTTATTGCAAAAAAATGCAGTAAGCTCATTTACAAAACTGGGAAGAATTTTTTCCTGATGAGTTACCCCTACGGAAAGAAGAAGATTGTGGTCACGACCTCCAAACAAGTCTCCTCCACATGATAAAAACAAATGGACAAGGTAATGGAGGAGTAAAGCGACATATTCACCTCACCCACAAGGGTGCCTCTGCACTGTCAGGTCAATCACCCCATAGATCTAACCCCTTGTACATCACTGCCCAATGGACCGATCTATCAATTCTCCCTTCTGTACAACGATGAAATCAAGAGGCATATTCAGGAGCTGTTGCAGAAAGGTCACGTTCAACTGAGTTCATCGCCCTGTGGGAGCCCAATCGTGTTGGTGTAGAAGAAGGATGGGACTTGGAGACTCTGTATTGACTATCAGGAGCTAAACAATATCATTTTCCAGAATAGGTACCCGATCCCATGGATTGATGACCTTCTGGATCAACTAAAATGGGAAAACTATTTCAGCAATATCGACTTGAAGTATAGGTATCGCCGGGTACCAATCATACCCTTTGATGTGTGTAAAACTTCCTTAAAAGCCAAGGAGGGCCTCTTTGAAAGGTTGGTCCTGCCTTTTGTGTTGGCGAATTCTCCTGCAACCTTCATGAGGCTGATGGATGACATCTTGTAGCCATTCACCAACTCATTTTTAGTAGTGTACTTGGATGACATCCTGATCTTCAACCAGACTTGGGAAGAGAACCTCCACCACATCCAACAGTTCCTGCAAACACTACGACAACACAAGTTGAGTCCCAATTTGAAGAAGTGCACTTTTTGCATGACCAAAGTTCAGTATCTAGGATACATTATTAATGAACGAGGCTGCATGTGGATCCAACATGTTAGTCATCGGTAATTTTTTACCTGTTTAGATGACTAAATGCTTGTTCTAGATTTCTAGAAAAAAAATTCATGGATCTTGTGAGTTCTAGAAATTTCACTTCCTTCATTATCTTGAGGATCATTTTTTCACTCTTCCACTACTCTACCATGCGTTGACTAGCCTACCACTCCTGAAGAGTCCCTCCTAAAACCTAAGTCACTCATCCTCATCCCATTTTTTTTGCACCTATGGTTTGAGCACTCCATTTTGCCTATGCCTACTTTACACCATGCTGACCTAATGCCTCAAAGTCTTCAAAAAATCCAAATTTTCCTCTGAAAACTCCTTAGGCAGATCAATTTCAGTGGTTTTTCAATATTCAAAATGATCTATCTTGTCAAAAATAACTCAGTCCCATCCTCTTTCCTAAAAACGCCCCAAGTCAAAACTTCAGTCCATAGAAGAGTCAAAAACCCCTTCCAATAGGTCACTAGAGTTTATAGGTTCTAGGGTTGGCCTTTGTGTTCAAGAAGCATTTTTTTTAAGTACTGAGAAAGTTGGAATCAGGTCCAAGGAACAAACATGTAATTGGTCTAGAAAACAAAGCAGAGAAGCCTCCAACAAGGGTATCCTTATTAAAAGCATATTCTGCAAAAGATAGTTAGCCATGAGTGACATTTCTACAGGACTGTCAAAGATGGCTACCTACAGGAATATTGATAAGATCCAAAAAACCTGATGTATCTCATGATGATGGCACACAGAAATACTAAAGGAGTTATTAATATCAACTACTAAGGTATTCACACCAAGAGGTTTTCACTGCTTCAAAGAGAAAACATGATAGAATGTCAGTGGAATGGAGGTCAAAATTCCTATCTTCAGTCTCATCCACCAAGAAATCAAAGGCATAAAATATGCAGGACTGAAAATTTCAAGAATATGGGTAAGAAGCAAAAAACTCCTCAAGAGCATCTACTGCAGGAGAAATGAAAAATGTCTGAGTTTACAAAGAGTATTAGTGATGTCATGACAAATTTTTTGTAAGGTGTTGACCAGCAAAATAGCCCATGCATAGGATCATTGAGACAGTGGTACATAAGCACAACTGTGCACAAATCAAAGATTTAATAAACAAGAAATTAGAGTGAAAGGCCTCCTTGGTGACTACAGGAAGACATTAAAAGATGATGTTAGTCAAAAAATTATAAATTTTGTTAAGGCAACATTGTTCCACTCCACCAAAGGGATACATTTACAGTCAATATCCATGCAGAAGGTGAACAAGGACAGAGATGCATAGGTTTAATATGTAAAACTGGAGAAACCAAGAAGATCATCAGTTTACTAAGTAAATGACTAAACTGCCAAGAATCCCAAAAAGTTTGACAAAGAAAACAAGACACTATATTAGGGCACCTGCAATAAACAGAAGTGGCCAAAGGAAAAGGTGTACTTGGAAACATCCAACAAAGGACAATTTTTGTTTAAATCACCTCTTGCACAAGAGAAAAGGAAATATCAGTAAAGGTAAAAAGGGATAAAAAAAAAAAATAAACCTTAGTAGAGTGGGTTATCATTTTAATTTTTCAAAGGGTATAAAAGTCTAAAGCCCTCATCACTCAACATCATTTCTTCATTTGCAAAAAATAGGTGGAGGTTTTCTGGTTTTCAGAGTTTTTGATAGAATTTTCTGGAAGAAATTCTCTATGCTACACTCCTGTTGAGCTAGGATGTGCTCCTATAAGCACTCCCTGTGCAATTTTCTATTGGGGACTGTGCTCCTACTCGTTCAACAGTGTTCAGGATCTACCCGATAGGGCATGAAAAGGTGCACGACAGCGTGTAGAGGTGTTGCACTCCTATCTGTTCAGGAGCTACCCAAAAAACGTGCAAAGGGACCCGACTGTCATGTACAGAGCCCGCCCAACCCATTCAAACCTACACTACAGTCTGCCCAGCCACCCCTGCTGCGCTCTTGTACATTCACCACTTGACCAAGAGGTGCCCGACAGGCATGCAGAGGTACCCTGATACACTCCTGTGCGTTCAGCACTTGCCCAGAAGGGATCCGAAAGGCATGCAGAGGTGACATGTTGTGCTCCTATGCATTCAAGAGCTTCCTGAACCTACGTGCAAAAGGTGCTCGACTAGTCCATGCTACGCTCCTATGACCCTTTTCTCCAGCTAAGAAGATTGAGAGGTATTTAGATGTTTTTTCCTATCTTTTAAAAATATTGTTTAAAGGGAAAATATAGAGAAGTGAGGGGGGAAATCTTAAAGGGAATTTGACAAAACCCAAGAAAGAAAGTAATGTCCCCTTGTTTTCAGACATAGATAATTGAAAAAACACCTATCCATCCACACACTGCAAGCACATTGAGGAGAAAAATTCCTAGAGAGGGCAGTGTTGACAGTGGTGAGGCAATTCAAAGGCCTAGAGAACAAAAGAGGAATGGTGGAAAAGAAAATAGGTTTGAACCTATAAACATTAAAGAATTGACATCCTCTCCTTCTATAGTTTCATATTTCCAAGAAGTAGGATGCTATGAGTTCTGTGAGAAAGTGCAGGGAGTTCAAAGTCACCCTCAATTGACCAAAATTTTTGCCCTTAACCTCCATGACCACCATGTACATCTAGTTAGAGTGAATTTTGAGCTAACCACCAATGCAATCTCTATGGCCACTAGGATACCCTACATGGGGGAGAAATGGTTCAAATAGGTGTATCTATACCTAATCTATTATCATCCCTTCTTAAAACCCAGTTTCCAAGCTGATTGTAAGATCAGTTTCCCTTTTTCTCATTTTTTGGACAAATATGCTCCTTTGATGAAGATAATTATGAAATAGTTCACCTACGAGGGTATGGTTTCTAGAGTCTACTCCTAACACATAAGACTACTCATGCATTTTACTAAAGAAAAAATGCTCCATTTTCCCTACTACCTTTGTAAAATTATTGAGAAAATGTCATCCATTATGCAAAACAGGCCTCCCTCCCAACAAATGTCAAGTATTTTCCACCGTTCCCTCATCAAAATGATTTCCTTACACCAATTGGAGAAACAAGGCATCCCATGGGAATTTTTCATCGCCCATGGTGTTTAAAAATGAATAAATTGAAAATGGTGGAGAAGATACCAAGGACAGTGAAGAGGAGGCAGATGAAATTACTAAAGAAGATAGTGACAAAAGAAGTGGGCTAAATGATGAAGAAGGTGACAAAGAAATTGATGGCAAAGAGGTTGATGAAGAAGAAAATACTGACAAAGGTAGTGAAACAAAAAGTGAACAAGAAGGCAGAGACAATGAGCTAAATGAGGATGAGGAAGTAAATGACAGCCCAAGTACAGAGGCAGACTTTGATGATAAAAATAATGAAGGTAAAGAAGAAAAAATTGAGAAAAAGGACAGTGGTAAAAACAACAATAATGAAGATGAAGATATAAGTCAAGAAAGTGGAAATCAAAGTAAAGATGAGACTAGTGAAGGTGCAACTGATAGTGACCCCACAGAAAATGTTAACAGTCAAGAAGAGGCAGAGTTTGAAAGTGAAAACGTTGGAAAAATCAGTGTGGGTATAGACACACATAATGTGGTAGAAAATGGCAACCATGGTGAAGAAGAATATCATAATAGTGCTCATGAACAAAGCAGTGAAAACGAAGAAACAAATTCTGAGGGTAAAGGTAGTGAGCTAGGTAAATATGAAGAAATAGGTGACAACCAAGAAACAAAAGAAGATTTCGAGGAACAAAACAGTCAAGATGAAAGAGAAAAAAATGAACCTAATGACAGTGATAAAAATGACAGTGACAAATATGGAGATAACAGCCAAGAGACAAATCCAGTTTTAGAAGAAGAAGATAGTATGCATGACAGTAAGGAACATAAAAACAGTGAAGAAGGTACAAATGGAAGCAGTGATGCTAGCATGAGAGAAAGAGAAAATTTCTCTCAAAAGGGAAGTCAAGGGAAAAGTGAGGAAGACACACATACGGAAACCATCAATGAGAAGACAAACAACCCTAAGGTCATCAATGATCAAGGTATTCAAGTAAAACATGTTAAAACTTGTACTCTCACTTACCAAAGAGGATCAAGGAAAGTGTTTGCTACCTCTAAGAGGCAAGGGACCTTGCCATCTATTTCAACTCAACCATTGTATAAAGGTAAGAAAAAAGTGAAAGAAGAAGAGGAAGATCATGAAAAAGAAAGAGAGTTTGAACTCATTCACATTGATAGTGATGATGAGAATGAAACAAGAATTTCAAAATACCTCCTCCAATATAGGAATGCACAAATCAACTACTTGGAGACTGAATTAGAAAGAGCAAAGGATGTCATTCATTTTTATCAAATGAAAACAAGAAAATGAGTGCACAACAAGCCATCCACGAAACTAGAACACTCAGGTACCGAAAAGAGGCTCAAAAGGCACAGGTGAGGTTGGAAGAATTCATGGGCACTTATGAAGAGAGTAGTGATGAGGAGGGTCAAAATAGAAGGAGACCTAGAACTATGGGTCTTAGGAAAGCATTAGAAAAGTAGAGAGAGGAAGAATTAGCCCAAGAGGAACAACTTTCTCTCCAAGAACTCCTTGCACTAGAAATTGAACATGATATGGAATCATGGCTTGAGAGGGCTAACACACACCTTGAGGCCAAGTTGGAGAAGGCCAATAGGGACTTGGATCTACAAAGAAGGATGGCTAAGCATTATGCTCAAAGAGAAAAATTTGCAAGGCAAGAACTCAAAAGGGCCAAAATTAAGATCCAAGCACTAAAGGAGGGAAAGGACCAAGCTAGCCTTTGTATTTTGGCTCACACTTCTCTACAAGCCTCCCAGGACCCATGAGGCACTTGTCTACCAAATTTTGGAGAAATTGAATAAGTTTTTGTTTTTTGCAAATTTTGAGGCTAAGAATGCAGCACACCTAGTGCTACACTCTTTTTCAAGGCATATTCAGGAGAAAATCCTTGCATTTTTGGATTCCCCATCATCAAAGGAGCATTCTCACCAATGTTCAGCTCAATTGGAGTTGTTTTGATCCCCCAAAAGGGTCAAAAACACTCATTTTTTCACCATTTTGCCCTCTTTTCATGACATGTGTTGCTCTCATACTAGTCTTGGAATTTTCACTTTTTGGACAGGTTGAAGAGGTCATATTAGAAAGCCAAGGATAGATATGGCATTTAGACTTCACGGGAATTCCAACGAGCCATCACGGAGCTTTTCCAACATCGGGAAGGCCTTCAAAACATAGTGTTAACAAGACCTATTTTTTTGTTCTTGTGTTATACTCCTGGCATGCAAATTAAAATTTGACACACAGTGCTATGCTCCTATGACTGACAAGCTATAATGTGCGTTTGAAAAGTTTCTATAGCCTTTTCAGAGACTAAAAGTCAATTTAATTACTGAAACTAGCCAGAAAGATATTTATTTTGGATATTCTGTGTCTTGAGCCTTGCAAGGCCTTAAGGACAATAGGGATACCTCTGTTTAGCAAATGGACTTCTAAATACTCTATTGTGTTTCTCTCCTCTTTTCTTGTTATAGAAGGCATGAGGATTCATTGTAATAGTGGTATTTTTATGTGTTTAAGAGCAATACATGGTTTTCGGAAGTTGAAGAACAATCTAGTGTTGTGGAGTTTGTGGATGATTTGCCTTAGTTGATAATGATGAAGGCTTACTTGCAGGGTTCCTGAGTTTAGTTAATGGTGAAGTATCTCTTATTTGTTCATGTTTTTCATGTTTGTCATATGTCCATATTTCTATATTGCAATAGCTCAGAAGAGTATAGAATGAGAAATGTTGTTTGAGGCACCTCAGTCCTCCTGTTTGCTATTGTCTTCATGTTTTCCTCTACTGGGTTAGTTTAAGGAATTCTTAGTTACTCCTTAGGCCCACCTAATCTTGTCTATTTTATTATTAGATTAATATGCTAGTTTATAAACATGATTCATGGTGAGCCTTGCTTGTTTTATGCTATTTAACTTCTATCTTGAAATCTCTCTTTGATGTATTGATTGATTAGGTTAAGCCAAAGAGGTCTTGTTTCGATCTTGCCCTTTGTATATTCTTATCAGTTTGCTTCAAAGTTCTTTATATTTTAATGAATGATGTTTAGGAGTTCCCTCTTAATTTTTCAATGCTATTTTTTTCTCATATGTTTTCAAATATTGAAAGTAGTATCATTGAAGGTAGATAAGTTGTCTTACTTCATTTTTTCCATTGGATTGTATATTTTGAAAGTGTATTTGTTTAAAAGTATTGTTATTGAGTAAATGGTGTGCCCTACCTCATGACTAGTCTCTTTTTCTTATTAGTATTCAAAATCTCTCTATTCATAGGTATTTGAAAAAGGATTCTTAACTGCCCTTTACCCTACCTTGGTTCCCAAACTTAATGTCCATTTCACCTCACACATAAACTTTAAAAATCCATTAACTACACTAGATTTTCCCTGTGATGTACCCCGATTCATTATTGAGATATCAATGACTTCATAGTGTTGACCGGATAAATCAATCTTGTAGACAAGATCAATCTCCCTAGTACCAAAAGGTAATCTAGCAACAAACAACCAAATAAACCTATCTTTCTCTAGACATATGCGATTTACAAAAGAATACTATAAAGGTGTTAAGGTCTTATCATAGATCCAATGCTTGTTTGAAGTAGTTGTCCCTTGATCACTTGAAGGAGTTATCTTTAAAAACCTGCAGTCACAAACAAGAAAAAATTAAATAGCACCTGTATAGTAAATATTATAAATCATGCCTATCATGGTGATCAAGGAATCCATGAAATAAACAGTTAATTAACCGCTTTTTGAGAAAAATGAATTCATTTGTATTAACTTTGAATAAAATAAAACCTTACAACTTTAGCCTTGACGTTGAACAGGCCTTCCCGGGGTCCGAAGCAGGAATCTCCTCTACTCTGACAAGCCTTGAACTCTTCCAACTGAGACAGATAGAGGTATGTGATCTTTCCTCACAAAATCTCAGTTAAATGAGTCTGAATCCCAACAACACTTTACCTCAAACAATTCTAAAGCTTAAAATCCCCTTGAGGCTACCCAAGGCCTCTTTTTATAGTGCAAAATAGGAGGTTTCAGTTCCAACTATGAAGGGATAGAATCCTCCTTCAAAGGCATAAGCTCCTCAAATCAAGGGGTTAGCTCCTTAAGGCAAGGGATATATGAACCTAAAAAGAGTGGTTCTGCCACCACAAGATTCCTTCCAGAGGCTTCTAGAAATTACTGAAAGTGAGATTTTTGAGTTTACTTGCGCCTTTTTAATATTTTACAGGGGTCCGCACCCTTAACACAGGGAAAGTGCGTCCAGGTACGCAGGAGTCATGAACATTAGGTGTGGGACCGCAGACAAGACAAAGAGAAAGTGAGATACCAGAATTAAAGAGATTTTTTAGAGCTTTTCTCTTATTTATAAGGCTTGACATGAGGAACTGATGTGTTAGACTTGAAAAGGAGGGAGTATGAGTGATGATGAGCCCATACATATAGTAGAATGTCAAGATGACAATTTTCAGTGCAACAGATTGCCCCATAAAGTGCAAAGTCTAGAATAGATGAAGATAGAGTCTGTCATGTATGAAGAGTGAATTAGTTTATCACTTCAAAGATCATCCTGTGGACAAGCCAGTCGGAACCTATAAAAACATTCAATGCAAAATATATATATGTAGATATATCATCGCTGAGGTGTGCATTCCCATACTCAGATCAAAACTAACTGGAAAACTGATTTAAACTGTTCTTATATAGGAATGATTTTCAATACATCAACAGTATAGACATGTGTAGACACAATATGGATGCAGCCATCTGTTTATGAATAGTCCATTGTATAAATGAAAAATAAAATTCCTCGCAACCTAGATGGTAGAAACTGGATCCAGGGTGTTGATTTCTATTTCTCGAACCAGTACGATTCTATCCATGTGAATAAATGTGTCGAAGTCGAACATGGTAGAAACCACTTGATTACCAGTCAATAATGTAGTCTGTTAACAAGTGTGAGAGTAACCACCAGTAATGTTAATGGCTCTCAAAGTACTCAGTACAATCCATGAAATGTGAATGAATGAGCTGAAGTCGAACATGTCACGGAATCATTCGATCGAAGGTCATTGATGCAACCTATCGTCGAAGGCGAGAAGTCTGCCATTAAGGAATGCAAATTCCAAGGTACTGATGATTTCTAGATAAACTTCCTAAATAATGAGCAGTCGTCGATAGGAAGTGATCCGTCGTAGGCAAGGCCACAACACAAAATCATAGATCAAGTTTTGAAGAAATATATTAGCAAGGACTGACTCAGGGATGGTCAAAATGGATGATAGATATTTTGCAGATGAATGGTTTGTTTGAACTGTCCTCTTGAACACATACCGACACTGCAGATGGCTTGGTGACAATTGACCCAAAGCTAATACCCAGAAACCGGCTGAAGACTTTCAAAATGGTTTTATTAACTGTTAGGCAAAGGATTTCCCAACCCAGGTGAACAAATGTGTCATGTTCAAGAGTGGTTAACTGGCTTTTCGAATAATCAAAATACAACAAACAGGTTCATTTTTCTCTTTTTTCCCCCACCATTTCTAGCAAGTACCTCTTTATTTTTAACAAGCTTGAGGAGGATAAAATTTTCTTGTTTATAAGCTCATCCTTCAAATGATTCCAACTTAGTTTAAGATTCCAACCCTAAGAAGGAGTGGTTTGTTCCTATTTAAAATTGAACATGTCCTTTACTGTTAAATTTTAATGAGTTCAATATAGGAGAAACTCAGTGTTTTTTCAATTTTAGGGAGTCAGAAGAAAAAACTTAAGAAGACTCCATGGGTGTAATTTTTCATAAATTTAGTCTCTTGAGCCCAAAAAAAGGATAAAATAATGCGGGAGAGAACTCTGTTGACCATAATTATTCAACGTATACATTTTTCGTAAACAGTCCATTTCAGTCCGTAAAGAAAGGACGATCATTCATTTATTTTAATGAGTTTGAATAATCAAGTGCTCGGCAATATTTTCAATTTTCGAGAGTTTGAAAAGAGCTTAAAAGATAACTCCAAGCTTTTGTTTTTTCGTAAATTTTTGAAAGAGTCCAAAAAAGTGATAAAAGTATGCTATTTGTTGAAAAACGATCAATTTCCCCGAAAAATCCAATTTCTGCACAAAAAATTGAAACATTACACGTACCTGTTTAAGATAAATAAAAATGTTTTCAAAAATTATCGTTTTAAAGTGAAAAATAAACAAATTAAAAATTCATTTATTTGAGAAAACTTATGAAAAGGACTTTTCTAACTTCATTTTTACTGTTTGAGTTCAGAGTGAAAAGTGAGAGCTTTTGGGTAAAAGATTTCCGGTGAAGATTCTGAAAAATCCGTCCGACAAAATCGAGAACCGTCAGCTCCAGGTAATCCATGTCCTCCTTATCTTTTAAGGTTTTAGATTTCATTTTTTTAAGGAAAAATAGGTTGAAAAAATTGCCTGCGGGGGTCCGCAGGTGCAACACGCGAGCCCTGTAGACCTCGACTTTTTTCTACATATAAAAAATTCCTGGGTCCACACCTGTTTCACAGCGCCCGTGCGTACCTATGCACTGTGTATGAAAATAGGGTGCGGACCCCGCGCAATGAAATTTCAAACTCATTTTTCTCAATTTCTGCCCAAGAAATTTCAAATAATCTTGTTCTAATGTGTCTTTTTATGCATTTTAGGACATTAAAAATTCTTGTTTGGAGAGAACGCGAGCATGACGACGTAGATGATGCTGCAATGAATCATTTTCCTACAATGCAGGCGTTGAGAGCATGCGGTTTATACAAATTCTGGGCCATTCAAGGCATGAGGGCACAGGTAGACCTCTTGACGTGGCTAGTGAAAAAATGGAATGTATAGGACCAGTGTTTTGTTATTGGCGGCCACCGGCTTGAAATCGAGCTAGAGGATATATATTTTTTAACTTGTTTTTCCAAGAGAGGTGAACAAATTTCTCTATTTAGGAGTAGGCCAGGTGGCCAATCTGTTGCTAGTCTTCGACTAGAGTTCTGTGATGATCGGGCAGACCCTAAGGATAAAAATATTGACATAAAAACTATCATTTTTCCTTAGCTTAAATTTATTGCATTTACTGTCACCAGATTGTGTGGGAGTGCAGTGTTGCATGTGGCTACAGGTTCCCAAATGCGCATTGCAGTAGACTATTTTCGAGGCACCATTTTCAACTGGTTCGAAGCTGTGTTGGCCAATGTAAAAGGCCAACTAAATAGAGCAAAGAATGGAAAGCTAAACAGCTTTGGATATGGATCCATTTTAGTCACCTTTGCTCTAGATAGGATCCCCATGTTAGCTCCGCAGCACATTCCCGTTGATGTTGGTCGACCTCGAGAACCTAGGATGGTTCGTTGGGTTGCTTTGATGGCCCATCCTGCTGAGGGCATTGAGGTTGTTCGATTTCCTTCTCCATATTTCCGTTGGCTGGAACACCAAATTTTTGTTATAGAGGAATGTCCATACGCTGAGATAGATTTCTGCAGTGACCGAGAGATGGCTCTCCCAGTAGGGGAACAATGGGATGATTCAGGTAAACATCATTTTCAAAAATTTCTAAGTTCTAATTTTTTTTTATTTTTAATTGTCCCAAAACTAATAATCAAAATTTTAAATGCAGATGCGGGCCCATGACGACCAACCAATCTCTAGCATTATGAGAGAAGGCATCCAGCTGCAGCAGCACCATCCCCACAGGGCCAATCAGCAAAGATCCTATCTAATTTGGAGCATCACCTAGAGTGCCTAACTCTAGACATTCCAGAGACCGATATAGATGATATTCCGCTCATATTACAGAGATATGTGATTGGTGTCCCAAGACCTTTTAGGAGGTTCCTATGTAGGGTGGCCTGGGTAGTGGTCTCTTATCGTGATCATCATTACGGATAGGATGATCGTTTTGTAGACTCATATTTTCGACCTTTTGTATTATCATTTTTGCCGATCGTAAGGTGTTTTTCAATCGATGATCGAAGACGATGTATATTTTGAAACAAACTTCTATGCTATGATATATCATTATTATTGGCTATCTGTGTACACGTTATTGAATGTTGTTTAATTTACTGTTTTGATTATTGCAAATGTCTATTTATCATACTAGAAGAAACTGCATCTGTTAATGTATTTAAATGTCTTGGAATATGCTGATATTCACTGTAATCAAATTCACGTTCCAAGAGACAAACTCTCAAAAATAACCGTAATAAAATTGGATTTCTAATGGCATAAACCCTGTTAAGTTGTAGTACAACAAGTTCAAAATCCAACCTAACAATCAAACTCTGAATTCTAAACGATATGGATTCAGATAATAACTCAATCACTGCACTATAATCTGCAATTTTGTTCGTTGTTTGACCGAGGCTTACCCCATGCATGGATACTAACTCGTTAGAGGGTGAATAGATAACCCAAGCTGCAGAAGAAATGTTCCGTGTACTACAACAAGCACCATTAGCAAAACCAATGTAGGTTTGAAGAGATGTCATCATCTGCAATATCAAGAGTAAAACTCAGACTAGTAGGAATAGTGATAAAAACACACTCTAAACTAGGCACGATTTTCTAATCTAAAACACACCAATAGTAAAGAAACTAATCTAATCAAAAATCTCCACACCAAATTTAAGCATAATATCTCTTCAGATAAAGCCCATTTTTGGGTTTATCTAAAGGGACACCGTCGAAATCTATCAGCTCATAGGCCCCTTTTGCCAACTTTCACTTAATAATGAAAGGACCATGCCACATAGGCACAAATTTTCCATCCCCTAGCTTATTGTTGGCTTGATCGTACACTAAAACTAGTTCTCCTTCTGAAAAATTACGAGGTGTAACATTTCTATCTTACTGGGCTTTTATTCGTTTAACATGAGCTTCATTTGCTAATGCAGCATTTCGTCGATTCTCATCTAACTGAGCCAAGTACAAAAAACATTTCTCCTCTTTAGATGTAGCTGGGAGTAATTCTATGGCTAATTTCAATGACAGAATTTTGCATTCAATAGGCAACACAACTTCCAAACCGTAAACCAGTTGAAAGGGAGTGAAACCAGTTGATGTTTTTACTGAGGTTCGATATGCCCAAAGTGCTAAAAATAACATGGAATGCCAATTCGACTTATGAATACCAATGATTCGTTTAATCATAGTGACTAAAACTTTATTGATAGCTTCAACCAGACCATTAGCCTGCGAGTAATATGGAGTAGAACTATTGTGGCGCAGACCAAGTTGATATGTTAGTTTAGTCATCATGATATTTTGAAAATGACTTCCATGATCCATAATTATGGCTTGAGGAACACTGAATCTAGCAATTATATGATTGAATACGAAAGTTGCAGTAGTCTTGCCATCTGCCAAAAATGTAGGCATCGCCTTGGCCCACTTAGTAAAATAATTTACTTCTTGGATAATATATGCATGCCCCCCAGCCGAGTGAGGGTTACATGTAATAAAGTCAATACCCCAATTTGCTAAAGGACCGACAACAATTATAGGGTGAAGAGGAGCGGGTGGTGCACGCATTTTACGATCAAAGACCTGACAATTGTGGCATTTCTAGACTGCATAGATACAATCTTTGAATAAGGACGGCCATAAATAACCAGTGCGCAATATCTTTTGGGCTGTAGCATACCCAGACATATGACCGCCACATGCTCCAGAATGGTAGTCATTTAGAACCTTCTCAGCTTCTTCATGAGTAAGACAGCGTCAGAAAACAGAGTCCGCTCCACGACGATAGAGTGTATCACCAATAATATTGTATTGTTGGGATTGGAAATGTATTTTCCGTCGGTGAGATCGTGAGATTTCAGGCCGAAAAGATTGGGTTTGGAGATAAACAATAGTATCCCCATACCAAGGATCGAAAGTACTGATAAGAAACAAGGATTCGTCTGCAATGGGCTGTTCCGCCACAGTTTCAGTATCAGTAGATGGGAATTCACACATCAGTTCGGTAAAAACCAAATATTTCTTTGCCATGGATTTTTCAAATTCCAAGTCAAATTCCTGCAGGATAACTATCCATTTGGAATACTTCCCCCCTATTAATTGTTTGGTCAAGATGTACATCATAGGGTTACAGTCAGAAATTACTGTGGTTTTGCATAATAAGATGTAGTGACGAAATCTTTGGACAACTTGAACAGATGCCAAGGACAATTTCTCCACATGTGTGTATTTGATCTCAGTCGGATGCAGATTTCAATTAAGATAGTAAATCACATGTTCATTGTTGAATTCATCTTCCTGAACTAAAACCATCCCAATGGTGGAATGAGAGGTGGCGAGGTACAAAAAATAGTCCCGGTTGTAATTGGGAGGATGCAATAACGGTGCATGGGTCAACACATATTTGAGTGCATCAAAAGATTGATCAATGATCTCATCCCAAAAGAATGGAACGTTCTATTTTCCAAACTTGGTAAAACCCTTTGTTAAATCGGCCTAGTTAGGAATGAAACGATGTAAAAAGTTTTCTTTCCCCTGTAAACTTTGGAGTTGGCACAGAGTAGAAGGAGGAGGTAGATTGAAAATAGCTTCGACCTTCGATGGATCAACGCAAATGCCTGCTTTAGAAACAACAAATCCCAGCAAGCGACCCGATTCTACACAAAAAACACATTTGTGTGGATTCAACCTAATTCGATAATGCCTACATCTCATAAAGATAGCTCGTAAATGAGTGATATGGTCGGCCCTACGCGATGAATGAGTAGGTAAATCATCGAGATAAGGCTACACAATGTGCTTAATGTCATGAAATGCGTAAGACATAGCCCTTTGAAAAGTTGCCCCAGCGTTCTTCAATCCAAAGCGTAGATTTCAATAAGCAAATGTTCCCCACGGACAAATGAAAGCCGTTTTAGGCTGATCAGCAGGGAGTATGCTTATTTGATTGTAACTGAAAAAACCATCCATAAAGGAGAACATTTCACTGCCAGCACAATCATAAATTATTTGATCGATATAGGGGGTTGGATAATTGTCTTTAGGACAAGCTCTATTAATATCCCTATAGTCGATACATACTCGTATCGTTCCTTGTTTTTTGTTAACAGGAACAATATTCGATACCCAATCGATTAAAGGAATTGGATAACTGAAACATGCACGAAGTAATTTCTCAACTTTGGCTTTGATAGCAGTAGCTTTTCTCGGATGTATCTGACGTAAGCGTTGTCAGATAGGTTTTTCATCCGAGTAAGTCTTAATTTCATGTATGACAATTGATGGATCGATTCCTGGCATTTCTTCATATGACCAGGCAAACACGTCACGGAATTATTGAAATAGGGCTTTATAAGTTTGGATTTCATCGTCCGTACAACAAGCACCTATATGAATGTTTTCAATTATTCCTGGCTTAACTGAAATATAAATAGGAATTGTTCAAGAGATATTTTTCAAATTTAACTCAAAATCAGGATTTTGCAATGGATTCTGCAGTTCTTTGACATATTCAGCAGTAAAAGTAGAAGAGAAATCATTTTCAAAATGATCCAGCTCAGGTAAAAATGAAGATCGATGATGTAGATCTTCCCATGGTAAATCGTCAACAGAAAAAAGTTCATGAATCTACTCATCAGTATGAATAAGATAAGAAAATTTCGTTGTGGCCGAGCTAGATATAGAAAGTGATTCTTCAGGGATCACATTTATTGGATTTGTTTCGGTTGAAGAAGGATCGGAAAGCAACTATGCAGCCTGATATGCAATTTCAAAGGGACTCAAAGGCATCGCGCCATCAAATAAATCCAACTCAGAATCAGAAGGTACAATCCAAGGATCATCAAAAGTAATAGTAGTCGATGAAATCATATGAATATTCGCGATAGGAGGCGATACGTTAGGAGCAGGAAAGGAAAAAGTTCCTATTAAACCAGAATATTTAATCAAACCTACACCAACATCCTTGTAAGGGATAGCCGTTTTACCGACGTGCTGGATAGTTTCTATAGAGGCTGGATTAGATGAGAAATAAGTGAGCTGGTCTATGGTAACGATCTTTCCTTGATGTGGAAACTTGATAAGTTGAAAGACCGATGAAACAACAACAGTCATAGCATAAGACCAACTACGACCCAGGAGAAGGTTGTAATTTAGAGGGACATCAACCACCTCCACATCTAGATTTACGATTTTTCCTTCAACCCCTATAGGTAAATCCTACAAAATACCGAAAGGATGGAACCCTCGGACTTCAAAATCCTTTAGAATTGTCGGAGACTGATTGAGTGTAGGAGAACCAAGCGATTTCTAACACTGGATCGGCATACTACACGTAGAATCCCCTTCATCAATCACAGTCTGGAAGACTGGTCTGTTTTTGACTAATACTGGAATCTGGAAAGCAATTTGATGAGGTAGGTGGGGTGTACTATTCTCTAAATCAAATATTATTAGGTTCGAATCCTGAATATCAACAGCTCCTATGGCAGACAAAATTAATTTACGCTGTGCTGGGCACGATTGCAGCACTTCCAAACCTGACATTATTGAAGTGAAAATAGCTAAATCCTCAACAATGTTGTAATTCTGAGACGCTCTCACATGTGGATTGAAAGCTGATTTACGAAGTACAACTTTAGCAGGCGATTTGATTACTAAGTCTGAATTGGGTTTCTCGATTTGTAGTGGATCAGAAACAAAAGGAGGTGTAGTTGATGTGTTTGAATTAGAATATGCTGCTTCTTTACCACCAACAGGACTTTTACTACCATAATCTTGTGATCGCGTCGCAATCCTGACATGAGACATCATCATAACAGGTTCTTCTGAGGCGTTCGAGGTGGAACCAATCATCTTACTATCTTGAGTAGGAAAAGGATCCTTCAAGACAGCAGGTTGTTGAGAACCTTTAACGAATTTCGAAACCTCTACTCAATGTGGGCATTCTTTAGTAAAATGATCCTTGTCGCAAATGAAACAAGGATAGCGACGCTTGCATTTTTCGTCATTAGATTCATTTTTATCTGTTTTATCTTTTGAATTTTGGCCGTAGATGTCTCTACGACATGAATGTCAGCAGAAATTTCAGCGAAAGACTCTCCTTTCGGGGAATCAGGTAAATTTATTATAGGAGAATAATTCTTTGAAGATTTCTTCTAACTTTTAGTACTAACTGAACCAATCATACCATCAGCGGCATCAGACCCTAAAGGAGCTGTAGTTATTTGACCTTCTTTTGGAAGATCAAGGATTTTTTCACGTAAAGTACCTCACTACATATAGACGAGGTCAAGGTACTAAGCTTGAGCAATGACTTGCTCCTTAGTAACAACTCCTCCCTTAGCTACATCTTCAGTGATTTTGGGTCATAATGATTTAACAAACCATTCCGCCAAAATTTGATCTGGAATGAAAACTTTCACTAAACGCATTCTACATCGCCATTCGTGAATATGATCAGAAATATATGTGGACATGGGTTGTTTTAGCGAAGTCAATAGTTCCATGCCATTGCCGTATCTGACAAGAAACTGAAAATGAGTTACGAAAGCAATTGCTAACTGACTGAAATTATTAAAAGAGCCTCATGGTAACTCAATGTACCATTTGGCGGCAATACCAATAAGAGTTCGTTGAAAAAGACGTAAGCGAATTGAATCATCAATTATCAAATTAGACGCACACCAGAGGTGATAAGTCATAACGTGATTTGACGGATCCTCTCCTGACTTACCCTTGAATTTCAGTATATCACTAGGCAACTTATGTGCCATTGGTGGCCAATACGGATGATAATAAATTGGATCATTTGTAAGGCGTGACAAATCAGGTAAATCCAAAGTTGCAATAAATGGTAACTGACGGTTAGGGTTGCAAAAACCTTGAGTAACAAGAGCAGTTCCGGAGGAGGATACCCAGGATAACTGGGAATTGGATTTTCATTAGGAATGGTATAACCCCCTGAGAAACCAGGATTAACCAGACCAAATTGTGGTTGTTGAGGCTGTTGATAATTATAGCCAGGGTATGGTTGATATTGATAAACTGGATTTTGTGAAACGTGACCAAATTGATACTGTCCCTAGTATGGTTGATATGTGAATTGCGGTTGACTCGTGACAATCGTACTTGTCCCATCTTGTCCTGTAGGTATCTAGATCGAATTCTAAACTATAGGTCCTGACTGAGGTATAGAGACTTGAGGGATTTGCACGGATGCAGGTATAGAAGAAACTAGAGCTACAGATACTCCAGAAACAGGTGTTATAGGTTGAATAGATATTGTAGTAGTTGCAGAAATTTGAGGCAGAGTCTAAGGTGTACTAGGCCCAGACTGCTCAATAGAACTAGGTGTAGGGATTTGAACAGTAGGCTAGACAGGTTGCTGGGTTGGACCAGAAACCAAAGGCTATCCAGGTTGACTAGATAACTGCACATTAGGTTGCATAGTCTATTGAATTTGGGATGGATCCCACACCATGTTCATTCCAGGGTATTGTCCAGTAGAAGGTTGTACATATGAAGGACGATAGCCTGGTTGAATGTAGGGTTGATAATTAAGTGGTAAATTTCCAACTCCTTGTACAAATGATTGACCAGAAGGCGGTTGAAAACCTTGAGTTGGGTATTGGCCTTGAGTTTGATAACCTTGAGGTGCGTACTGAATCTGGGGTTGATAAGGACCTTGAAGAATATACTGAGCCTGGGGTTGACCTTAGCGTATGTACTGTCCTCAAGGTTGATAACCTTGAGGTATGTACTGTCCTTAAGGTTGTTCTCCAAAATAATATTTTCCTACAGTTTTTCCTGGGAAAAAATTACCCTGAAATTTCCCCCCAGGCGATAATTGACTGCCTTGAGGTTGCCCCCCAGGCGGTAACTGACTGCCTTGAGGTTTCCCCCCAGGCGATAACTGACCACCCTGGGGTTGAGGATTTGGAATATTACCAGACATCATAAATATTTTCTCTGTGTTCGAAATTTCATTTTTAATTCCATTAAGACCAGGTGATAATACTTGTTCAATCGGTCGAGGAGCTACTCCTGATAAAGTACCAGAGAGAGCTTGGTACCCCAAAGGAACATAAGGACCATCGTGTAAAAATTCTTTCGGTATTTCGGAAAACATTGATGACTCTTCTAGCATGATGCATGAAGGATAGTAACCTCTGGGCGTAGGATGAAAAGGAATTCGAGGTGGTGAAAAAGCAAGACCTGTGTTTTATAAATTTTTTGTCAAAGATAAATACCAAGCATCACTCTTAATAGGGCTGTAGAAAATGGATTCACGCTCCCTAAGATTCAAATACTGTGGCGATTCGGGAAGAGATACCTCTTCGTCTGGTCTGACAAGTTCTTCAATAGAAATGAGGCCAGATGGAAGATCTTCAGTAAAAATATTTCTTACCCTAGGTGAAATAGGATCGCTAGAAGTTGGAGTAATAAATCATGAGGATGTTTCCAAAACAGAAGGTTCAGTGTCAAGTTCAGAAATTTCAAGTTCCTCTGCTAGTTCACTGGAAGGAGAAATACTACCAGTAACTTCGGAAATTGAAATCGGTTCTTGAATATGTTCTGTCGTGGGTATTTGATGATCAGGATGAACAACTATAGATGAAATTCCGACTTCTGTTGATCTAATTCTACCGCTACTAGATGATACTAGAGCATGCAGCCCTTCAAGCTGACTTGGTGTAAACTCAGGGGGCTTCCCCTGAAGTCTCCAGGATTGTCTTCGTAATTCTACCACAATTAAATATTAATCAATCACATGCAAGAAAATAAAATTTCAATAAAAACACCTAAATTCTCTAAAGGAACAAACAGCTGAATCACATGCCTAAAAAATCTAAGAGTTAAAACCACACACAAACAGTAACTTCCTGTACTAAAAACACTAGTTGGTGATGAAATCCAACTTAGTAGAAGTTCAATACAAAAAGGGCGGTTGGAACAGTTACCCCGACAACCTGCTTAATGCAATAGACTGGCACAAGTTTCTTCACAAAACCATCTTGAGTGAAGAGAACCTCCCAGAGAGTCCAAGTGAGTCTAGTCGACGTTTTCTCCAGGTACAGTGAGATCTTTCCTTCACCGTCACCTTAGGAAATAATCTTAAGCTTATGGACTCTAAGGTTACCAACAACAACAAATACAACTGGGGGAATAGTCTACGATCCGATTCCAAGCACAAGGGCAGAGTAACAAATCTCAATCCCCTTGAAGGCTCCTCGACATGGTCAATCCGAGGTTTACCGACAAGTGACCCCAGGCTCCTCGACAATGGTTAATCCAAGGTTTACCATTTGTAATGCACGCAGATCTTCTATATTTCCCAATGAAACATAATAGATTGTCTCAAAGGTTCGGACATGATCTCATGATTAACTCCTTTAAGAGAAGCTTCCCAGATTGTACCAATTACAATTGGATTTATTTCCTACTGCAATATTTATCTACTTGTCTGTTTTTACTATCTTGGAAAGTTAATTACTCCCTACTCCAAGATACTAGCCTAAGATATATTGGTGATAAGAGCCCTAAATAGAAAAGATTACTAATTCAATTTTAATTAAGCGTTGTTTTTATGGGCTGTTCTTTAAGTCAATACGTATGGAAATGAAACTTTGATGGTGTGAAGACTCGAATTCCAAACACACTAAAAATGCACCTAAAATGATAATCAATTTGTTTTTCTTTCAATGAAATTCTAACTAAAGAAAGAGTTCGAGAATGCAATTCTTTTAAGAGACAATTCTTTCTTTGAACATGAAGAATAAATGGAAAGAAAATATTTTTGTATTTTAAAAAAGATCTCAAAACAAGACAAATAATCAATGCTCACAATAAATCCTTTTCACTTTCAAGACTCGAAACTACAAAAAACAATTTTCAATCAAAAGAGATCTACAAGTTCTAAAAGGCACTCAAAACTATAAAAAACTAATTTTGAGATCTACAAACTTTGAAAATATAATTGAATAAAGCTTTAATTTTTTTTTAGAATGTTTTTCTTAGTTGTTTATTAAACTAAGGATTCATTTTCCCAGAATAAAAAACAAATAAAAAAACATCCAGATATATTTCCTTTTGTAAAAATGAAATTCAGAACTTATAACAAAGTTTGTTCAAAGATTTGCAAAGAAACAACTAGATTTGTTTCTCAAGAAAGGACGGATTTCACAGCCAAGTTAGACTCATCAAGAAGAAAAAAAGACTAGTGTGATCTGAGGTATTTCAAGCTTCCAATCTTTGAGTCACTACAGAGACCAAGTGAAAACCAATCCAAGTGTGCAAAACTTCTAGAAAATCACTCAAAACACAAATATTGTTGGAACTCACTCACAAAGGACTTTCGACAGAAAAAAAAATACAGATCTGTGCAGATAATAGAAGTCCTAAATCAAATTAAATATAAAATAGAAGAAGAAATCTGGATTTTTTTCAAAAATTTTAACAGGGTCCACAGGCCACAGAAGTTACAGGTGCAGTCCCGCACTAGTTACTCAAGGAAAGTGAGAAATTTCCTACACTATGTAAGAAAACAAAGTGTGGTCCCCAAAAAAGTTCAAGAAAAACACAAAAGACTTAAAAAAATTTCGAAGCAAAGTAAACCTAAGCTACCCAGGAAGGTATCCATCAATCAAAAACCAGAAAAATCATTTTCTCAAGTCAAAACAAAGGAAAACCAAAAAACAAGAATCCTTCCCCAGTGGAGTGGCCAATTTGTTGACCGGCTAAATCAATCTTGCGGACAAGATCGATCTCCCTAGTACCAAAAGGTAATCTAGCAAAAAACAACCAAATAAACCTATCTTTCTCTAGACATATGCGATTTACAAAAGAATACTATAAGGGTGTTAAGTTCTTACCGTAGATCCAATGCTTGTTCGAAGTAGTTGTCCCTCGATCACTTGAAGGAGTTATCTTTAAAGACTTGTAGTCACAAACAAGAAAACATTAAATAGCACCTGTATATTAAATATTATAAATCATGCCTATCATGGTGATCAAGGAATCCATGAAATAAATAGTTAATTAACAGCTTATTGAGAAAAATGAATTCATTTGTATTAACTTTGAATAAAAGAAAACCTTACAACATTAGCCTTGATGTTGAACAGGCCTTCCCGGGGTCCAAAGTAGGAATCTCCTCTACTCTGACAAGCCTTGCACTCTTCCAACCAGGACAGATAGAGGTATGTGATCTTTTCTCACAAAATCTCAATTAAATGAGTTTGAATCCCAACAACACTTTACCTCAAAGAATTCTAAAGCTTCAACTCCCCTTGAGGCTACCCAAGGCCTCTTTTTATAGTGCAAAAGAGGAGGTTTCAGTTTCAACTATGAAGGGATAAAATCCTCCTTCAAAGGGATAAGCTCCTCACATCAAGGGGTTACCTCCTTAAGGCAAGGGATACATGAACCTGAAAAGAGCAGTTCTGCCACCGCAAGATTCCTTCTAGAGGCTTCTAGAAATGACTGAAAGTGATATTTTTGAGTTTACTTGCGCCTTTTTAATATTTTACTGGGGTCCACACCCTTAACATAGAGAAAGTGCATTCAGGTACGCAGGAGTCATGAACATTAGGTGCGGGACCGCAGGCAAGACAAAGAGAAAGTGAGATACCAGAATTAAAGAGATTTTTGAGAGCTTTTCTCTTATTTATAAGGCTTGAAATGGGGAAATGATGTGTTATACTTTCAAAGGAGGGAGTATGAGTGATGATGAGCTCATACAAATAGCAGAATGTCAAGATGATAATTTTCAGTGCAACACATAGACTCCATAGCCCCATTGATTTGATAACCTCTCACTCCATCTTACCCCAACCAAAACAAACAACAAACCTACACTTAAAAAACTATCCTAAAAACAAACACTTAAATCAAACAAGTTCACATCCTTCGCATAATAGAGAGAGACCTCTTTGATTCCAGGAAGGCTAGGTCCTAGGACTCCAAAGACTGGTCTGATGTTACCCTGTGCATTTGGTCTACTAGTCTGCTAAATCATGGGACCCTAACATAATGGTGATCATGGTGGGACCTTCTGAGTATATAGTTTCTTGAATACCTCTTAAAGACTCTTTAGACCCTCAATTTGAATTAGAAAATCTAGTGAATCTGCCACCTCATCGCCACACTAACATTCTGGCGATCAAGATGGGACCTTCTCAGTAAGTTTATGCTTAAATACTCCTTAAGATATTCATAAACCCTTGACTGATACTATCTGGTGGTTTATCTTCCACCTCATCGCCACCCCAACATAATGGCGATCATGGTGGGATAGAGTACATAGTAGCCTAAGAAACTCTTATAGACTCATTTAACCCTTAGTTAAACTTTGAAATCCTGTGATTTGTAACCACCTCATCACTATCACTAACACAATGGTGATCATGATGCAAACTCTGATGTCGATGACAATCTAAGTACCCCTTAGGACTTCAGAAACCTTTATCAAATCATAGAGAACTCAAGATGATAGACAAAGAGTATAATTTTCTTGTATCACCATCCTAGCTAAATGATGACTAAGCTATAGGACACTCTTACAAACCTTAAGGCTACATATAGAAACTCAGAAAACCACAAAACATTCCTAGATTGGCTTCTTGTCATTATTGGTGGTGGACCATAGACACATACCTTCAAAAAAGCTAAGAATATCCACCTGGCGACTCCACTAGCCTCCAGTAGGCCTTATAACTTTATTAGTGTCCATAGACTCCTATAGGATTGTGTTGAATAAACCCTGAGAAGTGTAGAAATCTTAGTCACACACTGTGTGACTTTAGCAAAAACCAAGAGAGGTAAACTTTTCAAAAAAAAATTAAAACTTTCAGCCTTTCTAAATTTTGAGTTTGAAATCTGGCTTCGCGAAGAATCAATACCAGATCTCATCTGGACCCAAACCCTCCTACTATAGTTGATGAACCAGAAAGAATATGTGGAAAACTTCTGAAACTAGAAACTTAACTACTTTTAGGACCATTCACAAAGCAAGCACAATCCTTGAACAACTTACAGTCTTGCAAGAGTCTCAGTTTGACTTTCACCATACAAGGAACCTTTTCAGGACCAAGTCACATAGTGAGATTGACCATACTGACCTTGAGCCCATATATTTGCAATAGAGTTCTAGTAGAGAAGCCTCTCCTTACACCCCATCTCATTTTTAGCTTCTCCACCACTTCAACTCTTTCCATACGAAATCTGCTCCAAATCAGTCTGCTGGTCCAAGCACCTCCACTACACCCATCCATACTACCGCTGTGCAAACCATTCCATCTCATATCACAAATCCTCGACTTGTAAATCCACCATTAGCTCCTATCATGGAAGCTTGGTATGCCCCCCTGGTTTTACCACAACCTTTGGTACCTTTGCCAAATTATTATCAGTCCAGAATCCCACACTTTACCAGGGCTGAATCTACCACTTCCCAACAGCATGTAGATAGAGTAAATGATGCCTTTGAATACATGTAACTTGAAGAGGAAACCATGAAGATGAGGATTTTTTACCAAAGCCTAGGAGGAGAAGCTAAAGAATGGTTTAGGAACTTGACTCTAAACAACATACATGATCTCCCTTCCCTTTACCAAAATTTCATAAAAAAGTGGGAAATCAAGAAAAAACTACTCCCAATCCTTTCTGAATATAACAATCTTAAGAGGAATATGGGGGAGAGTGTCAGATTATTGCACCAGGTTTAACAGTGTCTACAATGCCCTTCCACCTCATATGAAAACCCCACTAGGCCTAGCCTTAGCTAAATTCCCAAAAAGTTTTGACCCCGGCATGGCCTATCAGCTAAGAGAAAGAGAGCCCCTAACTTTAGAAGACATGCAAAAGGGAGCTATAAGTGTAGATGCCAACTTAATTGAAAAGAGAGCTAGGCTAAGATCAGAAAAGAGGGTAACCTACAAGGATGAAACCATGCCCTCAACCTCCTCATCTGATTCCAACATTGATAACCTACTTAGAACCATGGAAAGAATGATGGAGAGAATAATCATAAACAAAAGAACTCCTCCTAGGGAGAACCAACCAAATCCCCAAAAAAAAAACTGGAATCAGAACTTTAGAAGAGACCCAAATTAGATAAAGGGAAAATGATCAACAAATTAGACCACCCTTCCAAGATAACTATGTAGATTAAGGGGAAAGAGAAATAGAACAACCGGATGAAAATCACCTAAAATTAATAGGCTCTGATAACGAGAGTGATGTATTTCTCACAGAAGAGGAACAAGGTTTCTTCTACTCGAATATAGATGAAACAAACCATGAAGATTCGAAAGACTATGTGTTAGGATTGGAAAACACCATAATGGAATTCCATAGGCAATATGACCTTAGGAGAAAGAAAAACCAAGACAACTCCAAGAAGAACAACTTAGACACTGCTGTTAGAAAGATCCCCAAAAACATTCTTAAAACAACAGTAGAAAATAACAAAAAATGGCTAAGAAAATTGATCCTAACAAAGGTAAAATCAGCCAACCAAGTGGTGACACAAGCTTCCCTAGTACCTCTATCAGTGGCCCTGACAAAACTCTTTTCACCAAAGCCCCAAATCAAAGTCAACAAATTAAAAATGTAGAAAAAATTATGGCTCATAAAACTGATGTAAATATGTCTAAAACCCAAGTACCTTTAAGTTTTGAAGGAGAGATTGCTAAAATCAAAATAAACATCCCTCTCACTGAACTGGTATCTTAGGATATGTACAAGTACCAAGTTCTAAAATTTCTAAACATAGGAAATGATACCAATACTCTCAATTTGACAGATGACAAACCAGATCTGTTGTTTGGACCCGAAGTAGATGGAAAATACCAAGAAGGAGCCATTCCTCCTTTCTATGTTAGCCTAAACATACATGAAAAAATCCTACATAATGCCATGCTAGGCTCTGGTGCCTCTCACAACCTCATGCCAAAGGTAGTGATGGAGAAATTAGGCCTAGAAATAACGAGGCCCTACAATGATTTGTACTCCTTTGATTCAAGCAAAGTTAAATGCTTGGGCCTAATCAAAGATTTATGTGTTAATCTGCCACAAATCCCTACTAAGAGCCTAGTCATGGAGATAGTAGTGGCTGATATTCCCCCCTAACATGGCATGCTTTGGTCCCGATCTTGGGGAGCTAAGCTATTGGGAAACCTCTAACTTGACATGTCTTATGCTACTATGCCGATTTTTAACCAAACAAGGAGACTGTACCAGGAATCTAACATGAAGTATATGGTAAGTAGCTTAGATAGACTAGACAACACCCCTATATATTCCATTCATTCAAACTTAGACTCATTCATCTTGTATAATTAAAATGAGATTAGTGGACAAGTAAACAGAGACGAGAAAGAACTAGTCCCTTTAAAACACTCACACTCGCCCTCAAATGAAGAAAACGATAACCAAAATTCCAGCAGCCCTAAACAACAATTTAGTGACAAAAATGAAGTAGAAACAATTTGGAACATAAGCTTTGATGGCTCATGTGGCATGGTCGGTTCAAGAGGTGGTGTCTGGATACATAATACAAATGAGGGTCATTCTTACAGATTAGAATTTAAATGTACTAATAACATTGTAGAATATGAAGCTCGCCTCCTTGGTTTGCACTTACTTGAAGACTTAGGAGCTAAGAAAATATCAGCCCAAGGAGATTCAAAAACTTTTATGGAAAAAATCAAAGGAGAATACTCAGCCAAGAACCCAAGATAACCCAAGATTAAGAGAGTATATAAATGTTGTCCCATACCTCCTCAAAAATTTTGAGAAGTATGAGCTCACTTTCATTCCTAGAGCCTAAAATGGCCTCACCAATGAGCTCGCCTTTGCTACCAGCAATTGCCAAATACCACCTACGAATGAACCATACCCTATCAAAGTTAAACATTGACCTACAGTGCCTGACAATATTAACCATTGGCAGGTTTTTGAGGGTGATGAACAAATTGATGATTTCCTGCAATCTAGGAATGGATTTACATTGATTAAACCTAGCTTAGAACACGAGGAAGATGGTCCTGCTAAAGATAAAGATCATGAATCAAATTTGCCATCTTTTGTTGATATAAATATGCTCACACATCCTTATGAGGATAAAATGTTTGAATATCTAGACCAAAAGGACTTGGAATTCTTACAATGCAAAAATGACACATTACCAAGAGGGCTTGCAACATTAGAAGAACTGTTTGACTTTAATGATGTGGCTAAAAAACCAAAGATAGAGTCTACCGAGACTGATGTTGAAGAATTCAACATAGGGAACATAAAGGAACCCAAAATGATTAAACTCTCCAAGACCCTTCCTCCTCACATAAAACAGAAGTATATTGAGCTTTTTAAGGAGTTTAAAGATGTGTTTGCATGGGGATATCAAGACTTAAAATCTTATAACACAAGAATGATTCAACACAAAATTCCTCTCAAGGAAAATCAGAAACCTTTCAAGAAAAATTTAAGGAGAATCAATCTCGTTTTACTACCTTTAGTTGAACAGGAAATTAAAAAAATGTATGATGACGGGATAATAGTTCCCCTTAGATACTTTGAGTGGGTTTCCAACCTTGTGTCAGTTAGGAAGAAGACCCTAAAGGAGCTGTAGTTATTTGACCTTGTTTTGGAAGATCAAGGATTTTTTCACGTAAAGTACCTCACTGCATATAGACGAGGTCAAGGTACTGAGCTTGAGCAATGACTTTCTCCTCAGTAACAACTCCTCCCTTAGCTACATCTTCATTGATTTTGGGTCATAATGATTTAACAAACCATTCCGCCAAAATTTGGTCCAGAATGAAAACTTTCACTAAACGCATTCTACGTTGCCATTCGTGAATATGATCAGAAATATATGTGGACATGGATTGTTTTAGCGAAGTCAATAGTTCCGTGCCATTGTCGTATATGACAAGAAACTGAAAATGACTTAAGAAAGCAGTTGCTAACTGACTGAAATTATTAAAAGAGCCTTGTGGTAACTCAATGTACCATTTGGTGGCAATACCAATAAGAGTTCGTTGAAAAAGATGTAAGCAAATTGAATCATCAATTATCAAATTAGATGCACACCAGAGGTGATAAGTCATAACGTGATTTGACGGATCCTCTCCTGACTTACCCTTGAATTTCAGTATATCACTAGGCAAATTATGTGGCATTGGTGGCCAATACGGATGATAATAAATTGGATCATTTGTAAGGCGTGACAAATCAGGTAAATCCTAAGTTGCAATAAATGGTAACTGACGGTTAGGGTTGCGAAAACCTTGAGTAACAAGAGCAGTTCCGGGAGGAGGATACCCAGGATAACTGGGAATTGGATTTTCATTAGGAATGGTATAACCCCCCGAGAAACCAGGAATAACCAGACCAAACTGTGGTTGTTGAGGCTGTTGATAAGTATGGCCAGGGTATGGTCGATATTGATAAACTGGATTTTTTGAAACGTGACCGAATTGATACTGTCCCTGGTATGGTTGATATGTGAATTGCGGTTGACTTGTGACAATCGTACTTGTCCCAGCTTGTCTTGTAGGTATCTAGATCAAAGTCTGAACTATAGGTCTTGACTGAGGTACAGAGACTTGAGGGATTTGCACGGATGCAGGTATAGAAGAAACCGGAGCTACAGATACTCCAGAAACAGGTGTTATACGTTGAACAGATATTTCAGTAGTTGCAGCAGTTTCAGGCAGAGTCTAAGGTGTACTAGGCCCAGACTGCTCAATAGAACCAGGTGTAGGGATTTGAATAGTAGGCTGGACAGGTTGCTGGGTTGGACTAGAAACCAAAGGCTATCTAGGTTGACTAGATAACTGCACATTAGGTTGCATAGTCTATTGAATTTGGGATGGATCCCACACCATGTTCATTCCAGGGTATTTTCCAGTAGAAGGTTGTACATATGAAGGACGATAGCCTGGTTGAACGTAGGGTTGGTAATTAAGTGGTAAATTTCCAACTCCTTGTAAAAATGATTGACGAGAAGGCGGTTGAAAACCTTGAGTTGGGTATTGGCCTTGAGTTTGATAACCCTGAGGTGCGTACTGAATCTGGGGTTGATAAGGACCTTGAGGAATATACTGAGCCTAGGGTTGACCTTGGGGTATGTACTGTCCTAAAGGTTGATAACCTTGAGGTATGTACTATCCTTGAGGTTGTTCTCCAAAATAATATTGTCCTACAGTTTGTCCTAGGAAAAAATTACCGTGAAATTTCCCCCCAGGCAGTAATTGAATGCCTTGAGGTTGCCCCCCAGACGGTAACTGACTGCCTTGAGTTTTCCCCCCAGGCAGTAACTGACCACCCTGAGGTTGAGGATTTGGAATATTACCAGACATCATAAATATTTTCTCTGTGTTCGATGTTTCAGTTTTAATTCCATTAAGACCAGGTGATAATACTTGTTCAATCGGTCGAGAAGCTGCTCCTGAGAAAGTACCAGAGAAAGCCTGGTACCCCAAAGGAACAAAAGGACAACCGTGTAAAAATTCTTTTGGTGTTTCGGAAAACATTGATGACTCTTTTGACATGATGGATGAAGGATAGTAACCTCTGGGCGTAGGATGAAAAGGAATTCGAGGTGGTGAAAAAGAAAGACCTGTGTTTTATAAAAAAATTGTCAAAGATAAATACCAAGCGTCACTCTTAATAGGGCTGTAGAAAATGGATTCACGCTCCCTGAGATTCAAAGACTGTGGGGATTCGGGAAGAGATACCTCTTCGTCTGGACTGACAAGTTCTTCAATAGAAATGAGGCTAGATGGAAGATCTTCGGTAACAATATTTATTACCCTAGGTGAACAAGGATCGCTAGAAGTTGGAGTAATAAATCCTGAGGATGTTTCCAAAACAGAAGGTTCAGTGTCAAGCTCAGAAATTTCAGGTTGTTCAGCTAGTTCACTGGAAGGATAAATACTACCAGTAACTTCGGAAATTGAAATCGGTTCTTGAATATGTTCTGTCGTGGGTATTTGATGATCAGGATGAACAAATATAGATGAACCTCCGATTTCTGTTGATCTAATTCTACCGCTACTATATGATACTAGAGCACGCAGCCCTTCAAGCTGACTTGGTGTAAACTCAGGGGGCTTCCCATGAAGTCTTCAGGATTGTCTCAATAATTCTACCATGATTAAATATTAATCAATCACATGAAAACAAAGAAAATTTCAATAAAAACACCTAAATTCTCTAAAGGAACAAACAACTGAATCACATGCCTAAAAAATCTAAGAGTTAAAACCATGCACAAACAGTAACTTCCTGTACTAAAAACACTAGTTGGTGATGAAATCCAACTTAGTAGAAGTTCAATATAGAAAGGGTGGTTGGAACAGTTACCCCGACAACCTGCTTAATGAAACAAACTGGCACAAGTTTCTTCACAAAACCATCTTGAGTGAAGAGAACCCCCAGAGAGTCCAAGTGAGTCTAGTCGACGTTTTCTCCAGGTACAATGAGATCTTTCCTTCACCGTCACCTTAGGAAATAATCTTAAGCTTATGGACACTATGTTTACCAACAGTAACAAATACAACTGGGGGAATAGTCTACGATCCGATTCCAAGCGCAAGGGCAGAGTAACAAAGCTCAATCCCCTTGAAGGCTCCTCGACATGGTCAATCCGAGGTTTACCAACAAGTGACCCCAAGCTCCTCGACAATGGTTAATCCGAGGTTTATCGTTTGTAATGCGCGCAGATCTTCTGTCTTTCCCAATGAAACAGAATAGATTGTCTCAAAGGTTCGGACATGATCTCGTGATTAACTCCTTTAAGAGAAGCTTCCCAGATTGTACCAATTACAATTGGATTTATTTCCTACTGTAATATTTATCTACTTGTTTGTTTTTACTATCTTGGAGAGTTAATTACTCCCTACTCCAAGATACTAGCCTAAGATATATTGGTGATAAGAGCCCTAAATAGAAAAGATTACTAATTCAATTTTAATTAAGCGTTGTTTTTATGGGTTGTTCTTTAAGTCAATAGGTATGGAAATGAAAATTTGATGGTGTGAAGACTCGACTTCCAAACACACTAAAAATGCACCTAAAATGATAATCAATTCGTTTTTCTTTCAATGAAATTCTAACTAAAGAAAGAGTTTGAGAATGCAATTCTTTTAAGAGACAATTCTTTCTTTGAACATGAAGAATAAATGGAAAGAAAATATTTTTGTATTTTTAATAAGATCTCAAAACGAGACAAATAATCAATGCTCCCAATAAATCCTTTTCAATTTCAAGACTCGAAACTACAAAAAACAATTTTCCTTCAAAAGAGATCTACAAGTTCTAAAAAGCACTCAAAACTATGAAAAACTAATTTTGAGATCTACAAACTTTGAAAATATAATTGAATAAAAGCTTTAATTTTTTTTTAGAATGTTTTTCTTAGTTGTTTAGTAAAATAAGGATTCATTTGCCTAGAATAAAAATAAAATAAAAAAACATCCAGATATATTTCCTTTTGTAAAAATGAAATTCAGAACTTATAACAAAGTTTGTTCAAAGATTTGCAAAGAAACAACTAGATCTGTTTCTCAAGAAAGGACAGATTTCACAACCAAGTCAGACTCATCAAAAAGAGAAAAAGACTACTGTGATCTGAGGTATTTCAAGCTTCCAATATTTGAGTCACTACAGAGACCAAGTGAAAACCAATCCAAGTATGAAAAACTTCTAGAAAATCACTCAAAACACAAATACTAGTGTAACTCACTCACAAAGGACTTTCGACAGAAAAAAAATACAGATCTGTGCAGATACTAGAATTCCTAAATCAAATTAAATATAAAATAGAAGAAGAAATCTGGAGTTTTTCAAAAAATTTAACAAGGTCTGCAGGCCACAGAAGTTATAGGTGCAGTCCCGCACTGGTTACTCAAGGAAAGTGAGAAACTGCCTGCACTGTGTAAGAAAACAAAGTGCGGTCCCCAGAAAAGTTCAAGAAAAACACAAAATACTTCAAAAATTTTCGAAGAAAAGTAAACCTAAGCTACCTAGGCAAGTATCCATCAATCAAAAACCAGAAAAATCTTTTTCTCAAGTCAAAACAAAGGAAAACCAAAAAACAAGAATCCTTCCCCAGTGGAGTGGCCAATTTGTTGATCGGATAAATCAATCTTGCGGACAAGATCGATCTCCCTAGTACCAAAAGGTAATCTAGCAAAAAAAAACCAAATAAACCTATCTTTCTCTAGACATATGCGATTTACAAAATAATACTATAAAGGTGTTAAGGTCTTACCGTAGATCCAATGTTTGTTCGAAGTAGTTGTCCCTCGATCACTTGAAGGAGTTATCTTTAAAGACTTGTAGTCACAAACAAGCAAAATTAAATAGCACCTGTATAGTAAATACTATAAATCATGCCTATCATGGTGATCAAGGAATCCATGAAATAAACATTTAATTAACAACTTATTGAGAAAAATGAATTCATTTGTATTAACTTTGAATAAAATAAAACCTTACAACATTAGCCTTGATGTTGAACAGGCCTTCCCGGGGTCCAAAGTAGGAATCTCCTCTACTCTGACAAGCCTTGCACTCTTCCAATCGGGATAGATAGAGGTATGTGATCTTTTCTCACAAAATCTCAGTTAAATGAGTTTGAATCCCAACAGCTCTTTACCTCAAAGAATTCTAAAGCTTCAACTCCCCTTGAGGCTACCCAAGGCCTCTTTTTATAGTGCAAAAGAGGAGGTTTCAGTTCCAACTAAGAAGGGATAAAATCCTCCTTCAAAGGGATAAGCTCCTCACATCAAGGGGTTACCTCCTTAAGGCAAGGGATACATGAACCTGAAAAGAGTGGTTCTGCCACCGCAAGATTCCTTCTAGAGGCTTCTAGAAATGACTGAAAGTGATTTTTTTGAGTTTACTTGTGCCTTTTTAATATTTTACAGGGGTCTACACACTTAACACAGAGAAAGTGTGCTCAGGTATGCAGGAGTCATGAACATTAGGTGCGGGACCACAGGCAAGACAAAGAGAAAGTGAGATACCATAATTAAAGAGATTTTTGAGAGCTTTTCTCTTATTTATAAGTCTTGACATGGGGAAATGATGTGTTAGACTTGCAAAGGAGGGAGTATGAGTGATGATGAGCTCATACAGATAGCAGAATTTCAAGATGATAATTTTCAGTGCAACACATAGACTCCATATCCCCATTGATTTGATAACCTCTCACTCCACCTATCCTACTTGATCATCTTACCCCAACCAAAACAAACAACAAACCTACACTTAAAAAACTAGCCTAAAAACAAACACTTAAATCAAACAAGTTCACATCCTTCGCATAATAGAGAGAGACCTCTCTGATTCCAGGAAGGCTAGGTCCTAGGACTCCAAAGACTGGTCTGATGTTACCCTGTGCATTTGGTCTAACAGTCTACTAAATCATGGGGCCCTAACATAATGGTGATCATGGTGGGACCTTCTGAGTATATAGTTTCTTGAATACCTCTTAGGGACTCTTTAGACCCTCAATTTGACTTAGAAAATCCAGTGAATCTGCCACCTCATCACCACACTAACATTTTGGTGATCATGGTGGGACCTTCTCAGTAAGTTCATGCTTAAATACTCCTTAAGATATTCATAAACCCTTGACTGATACCATCTGGTGGTTTATCTTTCACCTCATCGCCACCCCAACATAATGGCAATCATGGTGGGACAGAGTACATAGTAGCCTAAGAAACTCTTATAGACTCATTTAACCCTTAGTTAAACTTTGAAATCCTGTGATTTGTAACCACCTCATCACTATCACTAACACAATGGTGGTCATGATGCAAACTCTGATGTCGATGACAATCTAAGTACCCCTTAGGACTTCATAAACCTTTATCAAATCATAGAGAACTCAAGATGATAGACAAAGAGTATAATTTTCTTGTATCACCATCCTAGCTAAATGATGACTCAGCTACAGGACACTCTTACAAACCTTAGGGCTACATATAGAAACTCAGAAAACCACAAAACATTCCTAGATTGGCTTCTTGTCAGTATTGGTGGTGGACGATAGACACATACCTTCAAAAAAGCTAAAAATATCCACCTGGCGACTCCACTAGCCTCCAGTAGGCCTTACAACTATATTAGTTTCCATAGACTCCTATAGGATTGTGTTGAATAAACCCTGAGAAGACTATAAATCCTAGTCACACACTGTGTGACTTTAGCAAAAACCAAGAGAGGTAAACTTTTCAAAAATGTTTTAAAACTTTCAGCCTTTCTAAATTTTGAGTTTGAAATCTGGCTTCATGAAGAATCAATACCAGATCTCATCCAGACCCAAACCCTCCTACTATAGTTGATGACCCAAAAAGAATCTATGGAAAAATTTTGAAACTGGAAACTTAACTACTTTTAGGACCATTCACAAAGCAAGCTCAATCCCTGAACTGTCTCAGTTTGACTTTCACCATACAAGAAACCTTTTCAAGACCAAGTCACATAGTGAGATTGACCATACTGACCTCAAGCCCATATATTTTCAATAGAGTTCTAGTAGAGAAGCCTCTCCTTCCACCCCATCTCATTTTCAGCTTCTCCACCACTTCAACTCTTTCCATACGAAATCTACTCTAAATCAGTCTGTTGGCCCAAGCACCTCCATTACACCCATCCATACTACCGCTGTGCAAACCACTCCATCTCATATCACAAATCCTCCACTTGTAAATCCACCATTAGCTCCTATCATGGAAGCTTGGTATGCCCCCCTGGTTTTACCACAACCTTTGGTACCTTTGCCAAATTATTATCAGTCCAGAATCCCACACTTTACCAGGGCTGAATCTACCACTGCCCAACAGCATGTAGATAGAATAATGATGCCTTTGAATACATGGAACTTGAAGAGGAAACCATGAAGATGAGGATTTTTTACCAAAGCCTAGGAGGAGAAGCTAAAAAATGGTTTAGGAACTTGACTCCCAACAACATACATGATCTCCCTTCCCTTTACCAAAATTTCATAAAAAAGTGGGAAATCAAGAAAAAACTCCTCCCAATCCTTTCTGAATATAACAATATTAAGAGGAATATGGGGGAGAGTGTCAAATTATTGCACCAGGTTTAACAGTTTCTACAATGCCCTCCCACCTCATATGAAACCCCCACTAGGCCTAGCCTTAGCTAAATTCCCAAAAGGTTTTGACCCCGACATGGCCTATCAGCTAAGAGAAAGAGAGCCCCTAACTTTAGAAGACATGCAAAATGGAGCTATAAGTGTAGATGCCAACTTAATTGAAAAGAGAGCTAGGCTAAGATCAGAAAAGAGGGTAACCTACAAGGATGAAACCATGCCCTCAACCTCCTCATCTGCTTCCAGCATTGACAACCTACTTAGAACCATGGAAAGAGTGATGGAGATAATAATCATAAACAAAAGAACACCTCCTAGGGAGAACCAACCAAATCCCCAAAACAAAAACCGAAATCAGAACTTTAGAAGAGACCCAAATCAGATAAAGGGAAAATGATCAACAAATTAGACCACCCTTCCAAGATAACTATGTAGATGAAGGGGAAAGAGAAATAGAATAGCTGTATGAAAACCACCTAAACTTAATAGGCCCTGATAATGAGAGTGATGTATTTCTCACAGAAGAGGAACAAGGTTTCTTCCACTCGAATATAGATGAAACAAACCATGAAGATTCGAAAGACTACATGTTAGGATTGGAAAACACCATAATGGAATTCCACAGGCAATATGACCTTAGGAGAAAGAAAAACCAAGACAACTCCAAGAAAAACAACTTAGACACTGCTGTTAGAAAGATCCCCAAAAACATTCTTAAAACAACAGCAGACAATAACAGAAAAATGGCTAACAAAATTGATCCTAACAAAGGTAAAATTAGCCAACCAAGTGGTGACACAAGCTTCCCTAGTACCTCTACTAGTGGCCCTGACAAAACTCTTTTCATCAAAGCCCCAAATCAAAGTCAACAAATTAAAAATGTAGAAAAATTTATGGCTCATAAAACTGATGTAAACATGTCTAAAACCCAAGCACCTTTAAGTTTTGAAGGAGAGATTGCTAAAATCAAAATAACCATCCCTCTCACTGAACTGGTATCTTAGGATATGTAGAGGTCCCATTTTCTAAAATTTCTAAACATAGGAAATGATACCAATACTCTCAATTTGACGGATGACAAACCAGGTCTGTTGTTTGGACTCGAAGTAGATGGAAAATACCAAGAAGGAGCCATTCCTCCTTTCTATGTTAGCCTAAACATACATGAAAAAATCCTACATAATGCCATGCTAGGCTCTGGTGCTTCTCACAACCTCATTCCAAAGGTAGTGATGGAGAAATTAGGCCTAGAAATAACGAGGCCCTACAATGATCTGTACTCCTTTGATTCAAGCAGAGTTAAATGCTTGGGCCTAATCAAAAATTTATGTGTCAATCTGCCACAAATCCCTACTAAGAGCCTAGTCATGGACATAGTAGTGGCTGATATTCCCCCCTAACATGGCATGCTTTGGTCCCGATCTTGGGGAGCTAAGTTATTGGGAAACCTCCAACTTGACATGTCTTATGCTACTATGCCGATTTTTAACCAAACAAGGAGATCTTACCGGGAATCTCACATGAAGTATATGGTAAGTAGCTTAGATAGACTAGACAACACCCCTATCTATTCCATTCATTCAAACTTAGACTCATTCATCTTGTATAATTAAAATGAGATTAGTGGACAAGTAAAAGGAGACGAGAAAGAACTAGTCCCTTTAAAACACTCACACTCGCCCTCAAATGAAGAAAATGATAACCAAAATTCTAGCAGCCCTAAACAACAATTTAGTGACAAAAATGAAGTAGAAACAATTTGGAACATAAGATTTGATGGCTCATGTGGCAAGGTCAGTTCAGGAGGTGGTGTCTGGATACATAATAAAAATGAGGGTCATTCTTACAGATTAGAATTTAAATGTACTAATAACATTGTAGAATATGAAGCTCTCCTCCTTGGTTTGCACTTACTTGAAGACTTAGGAGCTAAGAAAATATCAGCCCAAGGAGATTCAAAATTTTTCATTGAACAAATCAAAGGAGAATACTCAGCCAAGAACCCAAGATTAAGAGAGTATAGAAATGTTGTCCTAGACCTCCTCAAAAATTTCGAGAAGTATGAGCTCACTTTCATTCCTAGAGCCTAAAATGGCCTCACCAATGAGCTCGCCTTTGCTGCCAGCAATTTCTAAATACCACCTACGAGTGAACCATACCCTATCAAAGTTAAACATTTCCCTACAATGCCTGACAATATTAACCATTGGCAGGTGTTTGAGGGTGATGAACAAATTGATGATTTCCTGCAATCTAGGAATGGATTTACATTGATTAAACCTAGCTTAGAACACGAGGAAGATGGTCCTACTACAGATAAATATCATGAATCAAATTTTCCATCTTTTGCTAATATAAATATGCTCACACATCCTTATGAGGATAAAATGTTTGAATATCTAGACCAAAAGGACTTGGAATTCTTACAATGCAAAATTGACACATTACCAAGAGGGCTTGCAACATTAGAAGAACTTTTTTACTTTAATGATGTGGCTAAAAAACCAAAGATAGAGTCTACCGAGACTGATGTTGAAGAATTCAACATAGGGAACATAAAGGAACCGAAAATGATTAAACTCTCCAAGACCCTTCCTCCTCACATAAAACATAAATTTATTGAGCTTTTTAAGGAGTTTAAAGATGTGTTTGCATGGGGATATCAAGACTTAAAATATTATAACACAAGCATGATTCAACACAAAATTCCTCTCAAGGAAAATCAGAAACCTTTCAAGAAAAATTTAAGGAGAATCAATCTCGTTTTACTACCTTTAGTTGAACAAGAAATTAAAAAAATGTATGATGAGGGGATAATATTTCCCCTTAGATACTTTGAGTGGGTTTCCAACCTTGTGTCATTTAGGAAGAAGACTAGAGAGATTATACTTTGCATTGATTTTAGAAACCTGAACAAATATTCCTTGAAAGATAACTATCCCTTACCTAAAATGGACCACATACTTCAGAAAGTAGTTGTCTCTAAGAGAATCTCACTGCTTGATGGTTTTTTAGGTTACAACCAAGTGCTAGTATTCCCAAGTGATCAACACAAAACAGCCTTCACCGCACCTTGGGGTACATTCATGTATGTTAAAATTCCATTTGGGTTGATGAATGTGGGGGCCACTTTCCAAAGAGCCATGGACACAGCCTTTTCATAAGTCACTAGATTTTAGAAGCCAAACAATATTTTGAAGTAGTTAAACAAGCGCTCACCAAAACATCGGTCCTAATAAGTCCTGATTTCACCAAAGAATTCTATATTTTCTCATTTGCCTCTGAACATACTATGGATGTTGTTTTATTACAAAACAACATGATGGGACAATAATAACCGATATCCTTCTTTAGTAAATCCCTTAGAGATGCTCCCCTAAAGTACAACATCATGGAAAAGCAGGCCTTTGCATTGATTAAAGCATTGAAATATTTTAGAGTTTATATATTACATTCTCATGTCATATATTTTGTTCCTCACACAGTTTTCAAGGAAATTTTAAATCAGGACCCAAATGGTAAAAGAGGAAAGTGGATTGCTATCATTTTATAATATGACTTAGAAATCAAACCCACTAAATTGGTTAAAGGACAAGGGCTTGCAAAACTTATGGCTGAAACAAATCTCCAAGCATTGGATATGAATTTTGTTGATACTTTAGAAGAACAAGGAGAATGCACAACCCCTCATGCTGAAGAAAAAATTTTGAATTCATCTTGGTATGCTGATATTCTTTATGTACTGTTTTATTTAAATGATCCTCCAACCTTATCAAAGACAAAAGCAAGATTCATGAAACAAAAGGCTTTGAATTTCTGCATTTTAGATGGAATTTTATATTGGAAAAATATTATTGGTATATTTCTTAAGTGTTTTCTTGAGGATGATGCAAGAGAGATCATGCATGAAATGCATGAGGGAGAATGTGGGGGCCATCTTTACTGAAAAACCACAGCTAACAAAATTTTTGGAGCTGGATACTATTGGCCCACCCTTTTCACTGACACCTACAAACTAGTCATCACTTGCCATAAATTCCAGATTTTTGATGGAAAGAGAAAACTCTTACCTTTACCTTTGCATCCTATCATTGTTGAAGCTCCTTTTCAACAATGGGGTTTAGAATACGTCGGAGAGATCCATCCTACTTCATCTGCCCAACACAAGTGGATCCTCACTGCCACTGATTACTGCACCAAGTTGATAGAATCCATCCCATATAGGAACACCACTGATTCAGTCATTATCAAATTTCTTGAGACCAATATCCTGTCTAGATTCAGTTGCCCAAAAAATATCATCACATCACCTTGGGACATTCCATAGCTTATTACCCTCATGGTAATGGGCTAGCTGAGTCTTCTAATAAAATATTGGTCAATATCATTAGGAAGCTCCTGGAATAGAATAAAAAAGCATGGCATGGAAAAGTAGTACATGCACTATGGCCCGATAAACTAACCACCAAGAAATCAATCAGTATGTCTCCCTATCAACTAGTGTATGGCATGGATGCCATTTTCCCAACATCTTTGGGAGTCTCGGTGATGAAACTGCTACAATAAGTGCAATCAGAAGAGAACTACATGCAAAGGAGGTTGAACCAAACTATCCGTTTACAACAAACAAGAGAGGAGGTTTACAAAAGGACTCGGGTTGTACAAGAAAAAAATGAAGAAAATCTTTGACAGAAGGACCAAGGAGGATGATTTCCAGATTAGAGATAAAGTTTTGAAATGGGACTCAAGGAGAGAAGAAAAAGTTAAACATGGTAAGTTTGAAAACTTGTGGAAAGGGCCATCCATTATCAGTTCAACTAGAGGAAACAATGCTTTCTTTTTACAAGAGCTAGATGGAGCTGAAGCATTTGGAGGTCCTGTCAATGGTAGGACACTAAAACACTACTTTTGTCAACATTTCTAGCTTTAGGCTTTCGCTCATTGTACATGCCATTGTTTGATAAAAGGCCATAAAGAGAAAAACACAAAAACATAGAAAAAATAGAAAAAGAGGGTAGAGTTAAAGAAAAGGTACATCCCCATACCCAAAAAATAGTAATACTAAGTTTGTTAAGGTAGCATTGTTCCACTCCACCAAAGGGATACATTTACAGTCAATATCCATGCAGAAGGTGAAAAGGGATAGAGATGCATAGGTTCAATATGTAAAAATGGAGAAACCAAGCAGATCATCAGTTTATTGAGTAAATGACTAAACTGCCAAGAATCCCAAAAAGTTTGATAAAGAAAACAAGACATTGTATTAGGGCATCTCCAATAAACATAAGTGGCCAAAGGAAAAGGTGTACCTGGAAACATCCAACAAAGGACAATTTTTGTTTAAATCACCTCCTACACAAGAGAAAGGGAAATATTAGTAAAGGTAAAAAGGGAGAAAAACAAAATTAAACCTTAGTAGAGTGGGTTATCATTTTAATTTTTCAAAGGGTATAAAAGTCTAAAGCCCTCATCACTCAACATCATTTCTTAATTTTCAAAAAAGAGGTGGAGGTTTTTGGGTTTTCAGAGTTTTTTATAGAGTTTTCGGGCAGAAATTCTTTGCGCTACACTCCTGTTGAGCCATGCTACTCTCCTATAAGCACTCCCTGTGAAATTTTCTATTCAGGGCTGTGCTCCTGCAGTGGTGAGTTGCTCTCCTACCCTTTCAACAGCGTTTAGGATCTCCACGAGAGGGCGTGCAAAGGCACATGGCAGCGTGCAGAGGTGTTGCGCTCCTGTCCGTTCAGAAGCTACCTAAAAAATGTGCAACAGGACCCGACTGGCTCGTATAGAGCCCGCCAGACCCATTCAAGCCTGCACGACAGTTTGCCCAGCCACCCCTGCTGCGCTCTTGTACGTTTAGCACTTTCCCAAGAGCGGCCTTAACTTATAAATTTTTTTAAGGAAGCATTGTTCCACTCCACCAAAGGGATACATTTGCAGTCAATATCCATGCAGAAGGTGAAAAGGAACAGAGATGCATAGGTTCAATATGTGAAAATGGAGAAACCAAGTAGATCATCAGTTTACTGAGTAAATGACTAAACTGCCAAGAATCCCAAAAAGTTTGACAAATTAAACAATACACTATATTAGGGCATCTGCAATAAACATAAGTGGCCAAAGGAAAAGGTGTACTTGGAAACATCCAACAAAGGACAATTTTTGTTTAAATCACCTCTTGCACAAGAGAAAGGGAAATATCAGTAAAGGTAAAAAGGGAGAAAACCAAAATTAAACCTTAGTAGAGTGGGTTATCATTTTAATTTTTCAAAGGGTATAAAAGTCTAAAGCCCTCATCACTCAACATCATTTCTTAATTTGCAAAAAAGAGGTGGAGTTTTTTCAGTTTTCAGAGTTTTTGACAGAGTTTTTGGGCAGAAATTCTCTGTGCTACACTCCTGTTGAGCCACACTGCACTCCTGTAAGCACTCCCTATGCAATTTTATATTGGGGGTTGTGCTACTACCGGTTCAATAGCATTCAGGATCTACACGAGAGGGCGTGCAAAGGCACATGAAAATGTTTATAGGTGTTGCACTACTGTCTGTTCAGAAGCTACCCAACAAATGCGAAACGAGACCCAACTGGCCCGTACAGAGCCTGTCAAACCCATTCAAGCCTGCACTATGGTTTTCCCAGCCACTCCTGCTACGCTCTTGTACATTTATTACATGCCCAAGAGGGGCCAGACAGGCATGCAGAGGTGCCCTGCTACGCTCCTGTGCGTTCAGCACTTGCTCAAGAGGGACTCGACAGGCATGGAAAGGTGAGCTGATGCGCTCCTATGCATTCAGGAACTACCTGATGCTGCATGCAGAAGGCACCCGACTAGTCCATGCTATGCTCCTATGACCCTTTTCTGTAGCTAATACGATTGAGAAGTATTTAGGTGTTTTTCCCTATCTTTTAAAAATATTGTTTAAAGGGAAAATCTAGAGAAGTGAGGAGAGAAATCTTAAAGGGAATTTGACAAAACCCAAGAAAGAAAGTAAGGTCCCCTTGTTTGCAGACATAGATAATTGAAAAAACACTTATCCATCCATACACTGCAAGAACATTGAGGATAAAAAATGCCTAGAGAGGGCAGTGTTGACAGTGGTGAGGCAAGTCAAAGGCCTAGAGAACAAAAGAGGAAGGGTGACAAAGAAAATAGGTTTGAGCCTATAAAAATTAAAGAATTGAGAGCCTCTCCTACTATAGTTTCATATTTCCAAGAAGTAGGATGTTATGAGTTCTATGAGAAAGTGCAGGGAGTTCAAAGTCACCCTCAATTGACCAAATTTTTTTCCCTTAACCTCCATGACTACCATGTACATCTAGTTAGAGTGAATTTTGAGTTGACCACCAATGCAATCTCTATGGCCACTGGGATACCATGCATGGGGGAGAAATGGTTCAAATAGGTGTATCTGGACCTAAGCCATTATCATCCCTTCTTAAAACCTAGTTGCCAAGCTAATTGTAAGACCATTTTCCTTTTTTTTCATTTGTTGGACAGATATGCTCCTTTGATGAAGATCATTATGAAATAATTCACCTATGAGGTTAGGTTTTCTAGAGTCTACTCCTACCATGTAAGATTACTCATGCATATTACTAAATCCAAACTGCTCCATTTGCCCTACTACCTTTGTAAAAGTATTGAGAAAATGTCATCCATTATGCAAAAAAGGCCTCCCTCCCAAAAAATGTCAAGTACTTTCCACCATTCCCTCATCAAAATGGTTGTCTTACACCAATTGGAGAAACAAGGCATCCCATGGGAAGTTTTCATCTCCCATGGTGTCTAAAAATGAAGAATGTGAAAATGATGGAGAAGATACCAAGGACAGTGAAGAGGAGGCAGATGAAATTAGTAAATAAGACAGTGACAAAAGCAGTGGGATAAATGATGAAGAAGGTGACAAAGAAAGTGATGAAAAAGAGGTTGATGAAGAAGAAAATACTGACAAAGGTAGTGAAACAAAAATTGAACAAGAAGGCAGAGACAGTGAGCTAAATGAGGATGAGCAAGTAAAGTAGTGGGCTAAATGATGAAGAAGGTGACAAAGAAAGTGATGAAAAAGAGGTTGACGAAGAAGAAAATACTGACAAAGGCAGTAAAACAAAAAGTGAACAAGAAGGCAGAGACAGTGAGCCAAATGAGGATGAGCAAGTAAATGACAGCCCAAGTACAGAGGTAGACTTTGATGATCAAAATAATGAAGGTAAAGAAGAAAAAATTGAGCAAAATTACAGTGGTAAATTCAGCAATAATGAAGATGAAGATAGCAGTCAAGAAAGTGGAAATCAAAGTAAATATGAGAGTAATGAAAGTGCCTCTGATAGTTACCCCACAGAAAATGTTAACAATCAAGAAGAGGCAGAGTTTGAAAGTGAAAATAGTGGACAAATTAGTGTGGGTATAGAAACATATAATGAGGTAGAAAATGATAGCCATGGTGAAGAAGAAGATCATGATAGTGCTCATGAACAAAGTAGTGATAATGAAGAAACCAATTCTGAGGGAAAAGGTAGTGAGCTAGGTAAATATGAATAAATAGATGACAGCCAAAAAACAAAAGAATATTTTGAGGAATAAAACAGTCAAGATGAAATAGAAAACAACGAGCCTAATGACAATGATAAAATGGGCAGTGCAAAGATGGAGATAGTAGCCAAGAGACAAAGGAAGATTTAGAAGAAGAAGATAGTATACATTGCAATAAGGAACATTCAAACAGTGAAGAAGGTACAAATGCAAGCAGTGATGCTAGCATGAGAGAAAGTGAAAATGTCCCTCAAAAGGGTAGTCAAGGGCAAAGTGAGGAAGACACACATACATAAATCATCAATGAGAAGAAAAACAACCCTAAGGTCATCAATGATCAAGGTATTCAAGTAAAACATGTTAAAACTTGTACTCTTACTTACCAAAGAGGATCAAGGCAAGTGTTTGCTTCCTCCAAGATGCAAGAGACCTTGCCATATACTTAAACTCAACCATTGGAAAAGGCAAGAAAAAAGTGAAAGAAGAAGAGGAATATCATGAAAAAGAAAGAGAGTTTGAACTCAATCACATAGACAATGATGATTAGAATGAAACAAGAACTTCAAACTCCATCCTCCAAGACCGGAATGCACAAATCAAGGACTTGGAGACTAAATTAGAATGAGAAAAGGATGTCATTCACTTTTATCAAATACAAAACAAGCAAATGAGTGCCCAACAAGCCATCCACGAAACTAGAACACTCAGGTACCAGAAAGAGGCTCAAAAGGCATAAGTGAGGTTCGCAGAATTCATGGGAACTTATGAGGAGAGTAGTGATGAGGAGGGTCAAACTAGAAGGAGACCTAGAACTATGGGTCTTAGGAAAGCATTGGCAAAATAGAGAGAGGAAGAATCAGCCGAAGTGGAAAAAATTTCTCTCCAAGATCTCCATGCACTAGATATTGAACATGATAGGGAATCATGGCTTGAAAGGGCTAACACACACCTTGAGGCCACGTTGGAGAAGGCCAATAGAGACTTGGATCTACAAAGAAGGATGGATAAGCATTATGCTCAGAGAGAACAATTTACAAGGCAAGAACTCAAAAGGGAAAAAATTGAGATCCAATCACTAAAGGAGGAAAAAGACCAAGCTAGCATTGTTATTTTGGATCAAGCTTATCTACAGGTCTCCTAGGACCCATGAGGCACTTGTCTAGCAAATTTGGGAGAAATTGAACAGGTTTTTGTTTTTTGCAAATTTTGAGGCTAGGAACACATCACACCTGATGCTATGCTCTTTTTCAGGGCATATTTAGGAGACAATCCTTGCATTTTTTCATTCCCCATCATGAGAGGAGCATTCTCACCAATTTTCAGCTCCATTGGAGTTGTTTTGATCCCCCAAAAGGGTCACAAACACTAATTTTTTCACCATTCTGCCCTCTTTTCAGGACATGTGCTGCGCTCCTACCAGTATTGGAATTTTCACTTTTTGGATAGGTTGAAGAGGTCAGATCAGAAAACAAAAGATGGATATCAAAATTATACTTCAAGGTCTTTCCAACGAGCCATAACGGAGCCTTTTCTAACATCGGGAAGGCCTTCAACACATGGCTGGAAGGAGACCTATTTTTTGTGTTCCTGTGCTACACTCCTGGCATTCAAATTCAAATTTGACACACAGTGCTACACTCCTGTGATTGACAAGCTAGAATGTGCATTTGGAAAGTTTTTGTAGGCTTTTCAGAGCCTAAAATTCAATTTAATTACTAAAAATAGCGGGAAACATATTTATTTTGGATATTTTGTGCCTTGGGCCTTGCAAGGCCTCAAGGACAATATGGATACTTCCGTTTAGCCAATGGAATTCTAAATACTCTATTGGGTTTCTCTCCTCTTTGCTTGTTATATAAGGCATTAGGATTCACTGTAATAGTGGGCTTTTGATGTGTTTAAGAGCAATACATGGTTTTTGGAAGTTGAAGAAAAATCTAGTGTTGTGGAGCTTGCGGATGATTTTCCTTGGTTGATAATGATGAAGGCTTGCTTGCAAGATTCCTGAGTTTAGTTAATGGTGAAGTATCTCATATTTGTTCATGTTTTTATTATTTTTCATATTTCCATATTTCTATATTGCAATAGCTCGGAAGATTATAGGATGAGAAATGTTGTTTGAGGCACCTCAATCCTCTTGTTTGCTATTATCTTCGTGTTTTCTTCTGCTAGGTTAGTTTAAGGAATTATTATTTGCTCCTTAGGCCCACCTAAGCTTTTCTATTTCATTATTGGATTAATATGCTAGTTTATAAACATGATTCATGGTGGATCCCTGCTTTTTTTATGCTATCTAACCTCTGTCTTGAAATCTCTCTTTGATGTATTGATTGATTAGGTTAAGCCAAAGAGGTCTTGTTTCGATATTCCCTTTGTATATGCTTATCATTTTTCTTCAAAGTTCTTTATAGTTTAATTAATTATGTTTAGGAGTTCCCTGTTCATTTATTAATGCCATATGTTTCTCATATGTTTTAAAATCTTGAAAGTAGAATCATTGAAGTTAGATAATTTGTCTTACTTCATTTGCTCCACAAAATTGTATATCTTGAATGTGTATTTGTTTAAAAGTATTTTTATTGAGTAAATTTTGTGCCCTACCTCATGAATAGTATCTTTTTCTTATCAGTATTCAAGATCTCTCTGTTCATAGGTATTTGAGAAAGGATTCTTAGCTACCCTTTGCCCTACCTTGGTTCCCAAACTTAATTTCCATTTCACCTCACACATAAACTTTAAAGATCCATTAACTACACTATATTTTCCCTGTGATGTACCCTGAATCATTATTGAGATATCTGTGACTTGATAGACTCCATAGCCCCATTGATTTGACAAACTCTCACTCCACCTATCCTACTTGATCATCTCACCCCAACCAAAAAAAACAACAAACCTACACTTAAACAAATAGCCTAAAATCAAACACTTGAAGCAAACAAGTTCACATCCTTCACATAATAGAGAGAGCCCTCTCTGAGTCCAGGAAGGCTAGGTCCTAGGACTCCAAATACTAGTCTGATGTTACCCCTTCCATTTGGTCTCCCAATCTTCTAAATCATGGGACCCTAACATAATGGCGATCACGATGGGAAATTTTGAGTATATAGTTTCTTGAATACCTCTTAAAGACTCTTTAAACCCTCAATTTGACTTATAAAATCCAGTGAAACTGCCACCTCATTGCCACAATAACATTCTGGTGGTCACGGTGGGACCTGATGAGTAACTTCATCCTTAAATATTTCTTAAAATATTTAGAAACCCTTGATTGATACTATCTGGTGGTTTATCTGCCACCTTATCACCACCGCAACGTGATGGCGATAAAAATGGGACAGAGTACATAGTATCCTAAGAAACTCTTATAGACTCATTTAACCCCCAGTTGAACTTTGAAATCTTATGATTTGTAATCACCTCATTACTATCACAAACACAATGGTGATCAAGATGAAAACTCTGATGTCAGTGGAAATCTAAGTACCCCTTAGGACTTAGAAACCTTTATCAAATCATAGAGAACTCAAACTGATAGCCAAAGAGTATAATCTGCTTGTCTCACCATCCTAGCTAAATGATGACTCGGCTATAGGGCACTCTTACAAACCTTAGGGCTACATATATTAACTTAGAAAACCCCAAAACATTCCTAGATTGGCTTCTTGTTAGTATTGGTGGTGGACCATAGACACATACCTTCAAAAAAACTAAAAATATCCACCTGGTGACTCCACTAGCCTCCAGTAGGCCTTCTAACTTTACTAGTGTCCATAGAATCCTATAGGATTTTGTCGAATCAGCAAGGAGAAGTCTAGAAATCCTAGTCACACACTGTGTGAGTTTAGAAAAAACCAAGAGAGGTAAACCTTTCAAAAAAGTTCAAAAACTTTTATCCTTTCTAAATTTTGAGTTTGAAATATGGCTTCGCGAAGAACCAATACCAGATCTCATCTGGACCCAAACCCTCCTACTATAGTTGATGACCCAGAAAGGATTTTGTGGAAAACTTCTGAAACTGGAAACTTAAATACTTTTAGGACCATTCACAAAGCAAGCTATATCCCTGAACAACTCACCGCCTTCCAAGAGTCTCAGTTTGACTTGCACCATACAAGAAACCTTTTCAGGACCAAGTCATGCAGTGAGATTGACCATACTGACCTCAAGCCCATATATTTGCAACAGAGTTCTAGTAGAGAAGCCTCTCCTTCCACCCCACCTGATTTTCAACTTCTCCACCACTTAAGCTCTTTCCATACAAACCTGCTCAAAATCAGTCTGCTGGTCCAAGCACCTCCACTACACCCATCCATACTATCGTTGTGAAAACCACTCCATCTCATATCACAAATCTTCCACTTGTAAATCTACTATTAGCTCCTATCATGACAGCTTGGTATGCCCCCTAGTTTTACCACAACCTTTGGTACCTTTTCCAAATTATTATCAGTCTAGAATCCCACACTTTACCGGGGCTGAATCTACCACTACCCAACAATGTTTAGATAGAATAAATGATGCCTTCAACTACATGGAACTAGAAGAGGAAACCATGAAGATGAGGATTTTTTCCCGAAGCCTAGGAAGAGAAGCTAAAAAATGGTTTAAGAACTTGAATCCCAACAACATACATGATCTCCCTTCCCTTTACCAAACTTTCATAAACAAGTGAGAAATCAAGAAAAACCCCCTCCAAATTCTTTCTGAATATAACAATCTTAAGAGGAATACGGGGAGAGTGTTCTAGATTATTGCACCAGGTTTAACAATGTCTACAACGCCCTCTCACCTCATATCAAAACCCTACTAGGCCTAGCCTTAGCTAAATTCCTGGAAGGTTTTGACCCTAACATGGCCTATCAGCTAAGATAAACAGAGCCCCTAACTTTAGAAGACATGCAAAAGGGAGCTATAAGTGTAGAGGCTAAATTTATTCAAAAGAGAGCTAGGCTAAGATCAGAAAAGAGGGTAACCTACAAGGATGAAACCATGCCTTCAATCTCCTCATCTGATTCCAACATTGATAGCCTACTTAGAACCATGGAAGGGAGAACCAACAAAATCCCCAAAACAAAAACTGGAATCAGAACTTCAGAAGAGACCCACCCCAAATTAGACAAAGGGAAAATGATCAAAAAATTAGACCACCCTTCCAAGATAACTATGTAGATGAAGGGGAAAGATATATAGAACAACCGGATGAAAATCACCTAAACTTAATAGGCTCTAATAACAACAATGATGTCTTCCTCACAGAAGAAGAACAATGTTTCTTCTCCTCGAATCTAGATGAAACAAACCATGAATATTCTGAAGACTACGAGTTAGGATTGGAAAAATCCATAATGGAAGACCACAGGAAATATGAACTTAGGAGCAAGAAAAACCAAGATAACTCCAAGAAAAACAACTTAGACACTGTTGTTAGAAAAACCCTCGAAAAAATTCTTAAAATAATAGTAGACAATCATAGCAACATGGCTAAGAAAATTGATCCTAACAAATTTAAAATTAGCGAACCAAGTGGTGACACAAGTTGCCCTAGTACCTCTACTAGTGGCCTTGACAAAAATATTTTGACCAAAGCCCCAAATCAAAGTCAACAAATTAAAATTTAGAAATCTTTATGGCTGATAAAAATGATGTAAATATGTCTAAAACCCAAATACCTTTAAGTTTTGAAGGAGAGATTGCTAAAATCAAAATAACCATCCCTCTCGCTGAACTGGTAGTTCAGAATATGTACAGGTCCTAAGTTCTGAAAGTTATAAACATGGGAAATGATACCAATACTCTCAATTTGATGGATGACAAACTAGAGTTGTTGTTTGAACCCAAAGTAGATGGAAAATAGCAAGAAGGAGCTATTCCTCCTTTCTATGTTAGCCTAAACATACATGAAACAATCCTACATAATGTCATGCTAGACTCTAGTGCCTCTCACAACCTCATGCCAAAGGTAGTGATGGAGAAATTAGGCCTAGAAATAACGAGGCCCTACAAAGATTTGTACTCCTTTGATTCAAGCAAAGTTAAATGCGTGGGCCTAATCAAATATTTATGTGTCAATATGACACAAATACCTGCTAAGAGCCTAGTCATGGACATATTAGTGGCTGATATTCCCCCCAAATATGGCATGCTTTTGTCCCAATATTATGGAGCTAAGCTGCTGGGAAACCTCCAACTTGACATGTCTTATGCTACTATCTCAATTTTTAACCTAACAAGGAGACTGTACCGGGAATCTCACATGAAGAATATGGTAAGTAGCTTAGATAAAATAGACAACACCCCTATCTATTCCATTCATTAAAACTTAGACGCATTCATATTGTATAATGAAAATGAGATTAGTGGACAATTAAAAGGAGATGAGAAAGAACTAGGCCCTCTAGAACACTCACACTCACCCTCAAATGAAGAAAATGATAACCAAAATTATAGCAGCCCTAAACAAAAACTCAGTGTTAAACATGAAGTAGAAACACTTTGGAACATGAGCTTTTATGGCTCATGTGGCAAGGTTGGTTCAGGAGGTGGTGTTTGGATACATAATACAAATGAGTGTCATTCTTACAGGTTAGAATTTCAATGTACTAATAACATTGCAGAATATGAAGCTCTCCTCCTTGGTCTGCACTTACTTGAAGACTTTGGAGCTAAGAAAATATCAGCCCAAGAATATTCAGAACTTGTCATTAAACAAATCAAAGGTGAATACTCAGCCAAGAACCCAAGATTAATATAGTACAGAAATTCTACCCTATACCTCCTCAAAACTTTCGATAAGTATGAGTTCACTTTGATTCCTAGAGCCCAAAATAGCCTCGTCAATGAGCTTGCCTTTGCTGCCATAAATTTCTAAATACCACCTACAAACAAACCATACCCTATCAAAGTCAAACATCACCCTACAGTGCTTAAAAACATTAACCATTGGCAGGTGTTTGAGGGTGATGAACAAATTGATGATTTCCTGTAATCTAGGAATGGATTTACATTGATTAAACCTAGATCAGAACATGAGGAAGATGGTCCTGCTTAAGATAAAGATCATGAATCAGAGTTTCCATCTTTTGCTGATATAAATCTACTCACACATCCTTATGAGGATGAAATGTTTGAAGATCTAGACCAAAAGGACTTGGAAGTATTACAATGTAAAAATGACACATTACCAAGATGGCTTGCACCATTAGAAGAACTGTTCTACTTTAATGATGTGGCTAAAAAACCAAAGATAGAGTCTACCAAGACTGATGTTGAATAATTCAACAAGGAAACATAAAGGAACCCAAAATGATTAAACTCTCCAAGACCCTTCCTCCTCATATAAAACATAAGTATATTGAGCTGTTTAAGGAGTTTAAAGATGTGTTTTCATGGGGATATCAAGACCTAAAATCTTATGACACAAGCATGATTTAACACAAAATTTCTCTCAACGAAAATCAGAAACCTTTCAAGAAAAAGTTAAGGAGAATAAATCTTGTTTTACTACATTTAGTTGAACAAGAAATTAAAATAATGTATGATGTTAGGATAACAGTTCCCCTTAGATACTCTGAGTGGGTTTCTAACCTTGTGTTAGTTAGGAAAAAGACTAGGGAGATTAGATTTTCCATTTACTTTAGAAACCTGAACAGGTCCTGCTTGAAAGATAGATAGCCCTTACCTAAAATGGACCACATACTTCAGAAAAATAGTTAGCTCTAAGAGAATCTCACTACTTGATGGTTTTTCGGGTTACAACCAAGTGCTAGTATTCCCAAATGATCAGCACAAAACTACGTTCACCATGCCTTTGGGTACATTCATTTATGTTAAAATTCCATTTGGGTTGATGAATGCGGGGGCCACTTTCCAAAGAGCCATGGACATAGCCTTTTCTGAAGACATAGGATACTTCATAGTCATTTACCTTGATGACATCATTGTTTATTCTAAGACTGATAAAGAGCACCTAGTCCACTTGAGAAAGGTTTTTGAAAAATGTAGGAAATATGGCTTGTCTTTGAACCCTAAGAAAACAGTGTTTGGTCTCCAGGAGGGAAAACTACTAGGCCACATCATCTTTGAAGAGGGAATCAAAATAGACCCCAAAAGGATTGAAGGCATATTGGAAATCGGCCATCCTAGAAACATTAAGGGACTATAGTATTTCATTGGGAAAATCAACTTCTTAAGAAGATTCATCCCCAACCTGGCTGAAATTTTGAGAAATATTACAAACATGCTCAAAAAGTAAATAGGAGTTAAGTGGACTTTTAGAAGCCAAACAATCTTTTGAACTAGTTAAAAAAGCACTCACCCAAACACCGGTCCTAGTAAGTCCTGATTTCACCAAAGACTTCTATATTTTCTCATTTTCCTCTGAACATACCGGCGTTGCTATTTTACTACAAAAGAACATGATGGGGCAAGAACAACCCATAGCCTTCTTTAGTAAAGCCCTTATAGATTCTCCCCTAAAGTACAACATCATGGAAAAGCAGGCCTTTTCATTGATTAAAGCATTAAAAGATTTTCGAGTTTATATCTTACATTCTCATGTCATAGATTTTGTTCCTCACACAGTTGTCAAAGACATTTTAAATCAGGACCCAGATGGTAAAAGAGGGAAGTGGATTGCTATCATTTTAGAATATGACTTAGAAATCAGACCAACTAAATTGATTAAAGGACAAGGGCTGCAAAACTTATGGCTGAAACAAATCTCCAAGCATTGGATATAAATTTTTTTGATACTTTAGAAGAACAAGGAGAATGCACAACCCCTCATGTTGAAGAATTTTTTTTGAATTCATCTTGGTATTTATTGTTTTATCTAAATGCTCCTCCTACCTTATTAAAGACAAAAGCAATATTCCTGAAACAAAAAGCTTTGAATTTCTGCATTTTAGATGGAATTTTATATTGGAAAAATCCTATTGGTATATTTCTTAAGTGTTTTCTTGAGGATGATGCAGGAAAGATAATGCATGAAGTACATGAGGGAGAATGTGGGGGGCATCTTTACTGGAAAACCACAGCTAACAAAATTCTTAGAGTTGGCTACTATTGGCCCACCCTTTTCCCTGACACCCACAAACTAGTCATCACTTGCCATAAATGCCAGATTTTTTATGGAAAGAGAAAACTCTTACCTTTACCTTTGCATCCTATCATTGTTGAAGCTCCTTTTCAACAATGGGGTTTAGACTTCATCAGAGAGATCCATCCTACTTCATCTTCTCAACACAAGTGGATCCTCATTGCCATTGATTACTTCACCAATTGGATAGAAGCTATCCTTTCTAGGAACGCCACTGATTCAGTCATTATCAAATTTCTTGAGACCAATATCCTGTCTAGATTCGGTTGCCCCAAAAATATCATCACAGACAATGCTACTACCTTTGCAGCGAAAAGAATGGTTGAATTTTGTTATAAATATCACATCACCTTGGGACATTCCACACCTTATTACCCTCAAGGTAATGGGCTAGCTAAGTCTTCTAATAAAATCTTGGTCAATATCATTAAGAAGCTCCTAGCACATAATCGGAAAGCATGGCATGACAAACTAGTACATTCACTATGGGCCGATAGACTAACGACTAAGAAATCAATCGGTATGTCTCCCTATCAACTAGTGTATGTCATGGATTTCGTTTTCCCAACATCTTTGGGAGTCTCGGTGATGAAACTACTACAAGAAGTGCAATCAGAAGAGAATTACATGCAAAGGAGGATGAACCAAACTATTAATTTACAACAAACATGAGAGGAGGTTTACAAAAGGACTCGGGTAGTACAAGAAAAAATTAAGAAAATATTTGACAGAAGGACCAAGGAGGATGATTTCAAGATTGGAGATAAAGTGTTGAAATGGGACTCAAGGAGAGAAGACAAAGGTAAACATGGTAATTTTGGAAACTTGTGGAAAGGGCCATTCATTATCAGTTCAACTAGAAGAAACAATGCTTTATTTTTACAAGAGCTAGATGGAGTTGAAGCATTTGGAGGTCCTGTCAATGGTAAGACACTAAAACACTACTTTTGTCAAAATTTCTAGCTTTAGGCTTTCAATCATTGTACATACCATTGTTTGATAAAAGACCATAAATAGAAAAACACAAAAACATAGAAAAAATAGAAAAAGAGGGTAGATTTAAAGAAAAGGTACAACCCCATACCCAAAAAATAGTAATACTGAAAGTGTGTAAGCCTAAATGCCACTACTGGTGCAAAAAGAATATCTTGTTTCGTCATCTAGCCTAATCATGGCTGAACATGTTTTAAATTTATTGTTGATAAGTTAGTGAAAGAATGTTTATCAAATCATTTAAGCTTGTCTTGTCAAAAGAAAATAGATTAGGAATGAAAGATACTGGTTCCACGTGCTTAAATTTGATCCAAAGAGAAGGATAGGGATGATTAGCAAATGATGAAACATAGCCCTCACACCTTCTAGTTTTGTTTACTTATGAAAATAATGTTTGTGTGCAGCTTGTCTGAATGCCACAACTCATGATGAATTAGATTGCCTAATCTTGGTTCAATTCATGCTTTAAATTTCTTATCAGTAGCCTAGAGAATGAAGTTTGTCATACTGCTTAATCTTGACAGTCAAATAGTCTAGGTAGAGAATAAGAAGAGTTCACTAGCATAATCTGAACTCTTGGAAGAAATAAGTGTAGAAGTAGATAGTTTTTTTTTGCTTTCAAAATAAAATATCTCAATAGGTTTGCCAGTTCAAGTGCACCCAAGGAAGAAAATTTTTTAGGAAAGAAGGTTGGGTAGGTAGAGGTGAAGTTGAGCTAATCATGCTTTCAGATTATCAAAATCACTACTTCAGGGAAGTAGCAACAAAATAAAAGAAGAAAATTTGCCCAATGGATGAGGCACTAGTCTTCATAAACTAAGAGATATGAAATTCTAGACACCTCCTGAAAATGAGCTACCCTCCCCAAGTGGAGCCACTGTTAGTCATCACTAATTTTTTACCTGTTTAGATGACTAAATGCTTGTCCTAGATTTCTATAAAAAAATTCATGGATCTTGTGAGTTCTATAAATCTCACTGCCTTCATTATCCTCAGGATAATTTTTTCACTCTTCCACTACTCTACCATCCCTTGACTAGCCTACCACTCCTAAAGGGTCCCTCATAAAGCCTAAGTCACTCATGCTCATCCCATTTTTTTTTACACCTATGGTTTAGGCACTCTGTTTTGCCTCTGCCTACTTTACACCATGCTGACTGAATGCCTCAAAGTCTTCAAAAATACCAAATTTTCCTTTGAAAATTCCTTAGGTAGATCAATTTCAGTGGTTTTTCAATCTTCAAAATGATCTAGCTTTTCAAAAAGAACTCAGTCCCCTCCTCTTTCCCCAAAAAGCCCCAACTCAAAACTTCAGTCCATATAAGAGTCAGAAAACCCTTCCAATAGGTCAATAGAGTTTATATGTGCTAGGGTTGGCCTTTGTGTTCAAGAAGCATTGTTTTTAAGTAATGAGAAAGTTATAATTAGGTCCAAGGAACAAACATGTAATTGGTCTATAAAAACAAAGAAGAGAAGCCTCCAACAAGGGTATCCTTATCAAAAGCATATTCTGCAAAAGATAGTTAGCCATGAGTGACATTTTTGCAGGACTATCAAAGATGGCTACCTACAGGAAGATTGATAAGATCCAACAAACCTGATGTATCTCATAATGATGGCACATAGAAAGACTAAAGGAGTTGTTAATATCAACTGCTAGGGTTTTCACACCCAGAGGTTTTCACTGCTTCAAAGAGAAAACATGACAAAATGTCAGTGGAAAGGAGGTAAAAATTCCTCTCTTCAGTCTCATCCACCAAGCAATCAAAGGCATAAAAGATGCAGGAATGAAGATTCCAAGAATATGGGTAAGAAGCCAAAAACTCCTCAAGAGCATCCACTGCTGGAGAAATGCAACATGTCTAAGTTTACAAAGAGTATCAATGATGCCATGACAAATTGTTTGTAAGGTGATGACCAGCAAAAGATCCCATGCATAGGATAATTGAGACAACGGTACATAAGCACAACTGTGCACAAATCAAATATTCAATAAACAAGAAATCAGAGTGAAAGGCCTCCTTGGTGACTACAGGAAGAGATTTAAAGATGATGTCAGGGAATAACTTACAAATTTTGTTAAGGCAACATTTTTCCACTCCACCAAAGGGATAAATTTAAAGTCAATATCCATGTAGAAGGTGAAAAGGGACAGAGATGCATAGGTTCAATATGTGAAACTGGAGAAACCAAGTAGATCATCAGTTTACTGAGTAAATGACTAAACTTCCAAGAATACCAAAAAGTTTGACAAAGAAAACAAGACACTATATTAGGGCACCTACAATAAACAAAAGTGGCCAAAGGAAAATATGTACTTGGAAACATCCAACAAAGGACATTTTTTGTTTAAATCACCTCCTGCAAAAGAGAAAGGGAAATATCAGTAAAGGTAAAAAGGGAGAAAACCAAAAATAAACCTTAGTAGAGTGGGTTATAATTTTAATTTTTCAAAGGGTATAAAAGTCTAAAGCCCTCATCACTCAACATCATTTCTTCATTCTCAAAAAAGAGGTGGAGGTTTTTGGGTTTTCAGAGTATTTGACAAATTTTTCTGGGAGAAATTCGTTGTGCTACACTCCTTATGAGCCGCGTTGCGCTCCTGTAAGCACTCCCTATGGAGTTTTTTATTGGGCGTTGCGCTCTTGAAGCGGTGCGTTGCACTCCTACCCGTTCAACAGTGTTCAGGATCTGCCCGACAGGGTGTGCAAAGGCACACAACATCATGCAGAGGTGTTGTGCTCCTATCCATTCAGGAGCTACCCGACAAACGTGCAAAGGGACCCAACTGGCCCATGCAAAGCCCGCCCGACCTGTTCAAGCCTACACGACGGTCTACCAAACCATCCCTCCTACACTCTTGTACGTTCAGCACTTGCCCAGGAGGGACTTGACATGGGTGCAGAGGTGCCCTGATGCACTCCTATGCATGCAGCACTTGCCTAGGAGGAACCTGACAGGAATGAAGAGAAGACCTGTTGTGCTCCTACGCATTCAAGAGCTGCCTGACCCTGCTGATGAGGAGGTAAATCCCCTCAGTGGATAGAGGCGATCCCACTAGCCCATATCAAGTCTAGCAACAATCAAGTCACGCAATGATGTTGGTTCCTAGTTACAAAAATATAAAGATCGCGATGAGTAGCCTACCTCAAATCCCACGCAATTGTCGTTGGAAAAAAGATGATGTTTCCCGTCCCTCACCTTACAGATCACAATCATTCCGTTCGACATGTCTGAACACCTATACACTTGTAGGGAAACATTGGCATACAATGTAACATCTAAAGCATGTAACTACATATCAGTCAGAGAGGATATAATTCATTGCTTTACATAAAGAAATGAACACATGAATGGGACCAAAATTAGAGTCGCTTATATTATAAATGACAAAAGGGAGATTACAACCAAATTCTCTGACGCTATGATATTCCTTCGGCAGGGCTTGCAGTAGAGCGTGTCTCAACAAAGCCTATTAGGAATCTGGATGAATCTCTCTCTCTTACGAGATTCTCTTCGTCTTAGCTCTCAATAGTTTCCCAGCTATAGTTTCCTTCCAACCTAGTTCAGCTAGCTTGCTAATGGAGAGGGAAAGCTTTTATAGATGGAGGAAAGGAAGTCGGGATCCCTATAATCATGGGATAGGCCCTATCTCTTAGGAAGGTTCCATGATAGGTGGAAAACCACTTCCTATACATGGAGATCCAGAGCCAAACCACTCAACTCCTTTTGGTGATTCATTCTGGAGTTTGTTAGAATCAAACTTCTGCCATTTATTTTTAAAAAACATCCCTTAATAAGCTTGGCATGAGTGAAACACAGGGACAGAGCGCCAGTTGGTGCACCCTCTAGTGTCGATTTCCCCCATTGGTGCAAGGGATGAACTGGCTAATCGCGCCAAGGCTAAAACATCTGTTTTTAGGGTTTTTCAGAGGAAATGTTCTTCAGGAGAATTTTTGTCCTTATGCAAGAGGATGCCATGAAGGTGGTTCTAGGACATTTTACTTTTCACAAGTCATGGGAATATTCCTCCAATGTACGGGACGAGGGATTGCAAGGACAGTGACAAAATGATGTGTAACAGATGCCCCCTAAAGCATGAGGTCCGAGAGAGAGGGAGGGGTGAAATTATTTATGAGAACACACCCAGCTGAAAACACTTCCATCGGAATACCTACAAATACAAATACAACTGATATCTCTGATACATGATATGTGGTATGGGCACAACCATCCATAATAGAGTGTACAATAACCAGGATCCAAGGTATGGACACAACTATCTAGCAAATAAGGATCAACAAGTAGACTCAGGTATGGTCGTTGCCATCCAATCAAATTATTCATGTAACTAATCATGATAACCCACAAAGAATCCACAACCTGGATTTTATCAGACAAAATCTGGGGTCTTACACTCCATCTCGACCTGAATAGAGTACAAGTCCGAGCATGTGAATAAGTGAGCTGAAGTCGAACATGCAAGAAAATCGTCTGATTACCAGCCAATAATGAAAGATGTTAACGGACGTGAGAGGAACCACCAATAATGATGATGGCCCTCAAGGCACTATAGGTATAATCCATAGAATGTGAATAGTGAGCTAGCGTCAAATACCCGCAGAATAATTTGATCGAAGGCCAATAACGAAAACCCTGTGTCGAATGCGAAGAACCTGTCGTTGAGGCATGCAGGCTCCAAGGTACCTGAAGGGAGTCTCTAGATCAGCTTCCTGGATAATGAGCTGAAGTCGACAGGAAGTGATCTTGATCGAAGCTGGGTCATAGTGTTTCCCACATCATTGACGCGGGAGAAAGGAACATTATGTTTGCGAATCAAGATCATTAGAGAATCAGAGGGAGGTTGAAAACTGCAGAGGCCAACTTCTCTTGAACATATCGACGGCAGGACACTGGATTTGGAAGTATTTGACATCAAAGGATCTGAGGTCATGATGACGTGGCAAAGAGTAGATGAACGGTCAAAATAGATTACCCAAACACAGTGAGGCAAGCAAATAACGAGATGAGATGTCCCCAACCCAACACGAATGTAGATAAGTTCCATGTTCAAGAGCGACATACTGCCGACACGACGATGATACTGGTTCCATTTTCCCCCACCATTTCTGGTGAGTACCCCAATTATTTTTGGAAACAAGCTTGAAGGGGATAGCATACGCTTGCGATATAAGTTTTTCCTTCGGAAAAATCCAACCTAGTACATTTAACGAGCCCTAGGAAGAAGGAACTCAAGTAACGTCATTACGATGGAGTCCGATGTTATCAGTTTTTAACGAGTCTGACAAAGGAAGAACTCAGCATCTTTTCATGTTTATAGATTTTGAAAAGATAGCGGAAAAGAAAACTCCAGCAATCCCTTTTCGTAGATAGTCTCACAGATCTGAAAAGGTAGAAAACTATGTCTGAAATAACCTCCTAGTCGTGATAGGATAGGGTATTCCTTTTTCGTAAATAATCTATCCCAGCCCGAAAAAACGGGTAAACGTATACTGGGTAGATGTCGTTTCGCAACCAATTTAACAATCTCAAAACAACAAGCGACTCAGAAATATTTTTCAGTTTTAGAGAGTCAGAAAAGAGCTGAAAGATGACTCCATTAGTGACTTTTTCGTGTTTTTACCAAGTCCGAAAAAGTATAAAATGCAACTCGTCTCGCCGTCCTAGTTGCGTGCAAACCTGTCACTGCACAAAAACCAAGTGTAAAACCCATTTTTTGACAAAAATATGATAAAATATCAGAAAATTAAGCTCCAAAACCTAATTTTGATTTCAAAAAGTTATAAATATGACTAATAGTAAAAACATATTTACTTTTTACATTTTACCTCTTGTGTAGAGCAATAGTGAGTTATTTCCCTGCGATCTTGCAGTGACGATTGCGGACAATCCAGTGCACCATTCCAGATCCCGTCTTTTCCAGGTAAGAGCCACTTCCATTATCCATTTTTTGAGCCATATTTCATAGCTTTCCATTGTGATTTGGCATCCATGAGGGGAGGATTTTCAAATTTAGGGCTTTCGCGATTGGCGCGGGTATCAGGCACGAACTCGCGCCAATCGGGATATTTTCGCAAAGGGGTCGTGCCAGGTGGTGCCACTGTCATCAAAACAGTCATGCTAACTACGCAACCTAATATTCCACTCAAAATTTACAAAAATTGAATCAATCAATTGAATTCTTGAATGCCTAAGGGACCTTACAATGTGTTTATGACCAATTTGATGCAAGTGTAAAACAAAAATGGTGATTGAATGGAAAGAAAGGGATCACAATGAAGAAGATGAGTTAGCAATGGAGAATGAGAAATGCATGAATGCTCTTCGGAACTGCGGTTTAAAAAAATTCTTCTTAACACCATGTCTCAGGGCACATCCTGAATTGTTACAATATTTGATAAGTATCTGGGATGAGGACAAAGAGAATTTCAAACTTCGAGATCAATTACTTGAACTTGAAGTGTCCAATGTCTACTTCCTTATTGGATTGTCCCGCAGAGATCTAGTTCCACTTTTGACAGGTACCAAAGCCTCTGGTGAAAAAATGGCAATGGTCATGTAGATGGTGTGCCTAGGGGCACAAACCGGATTAGGTAGTGGAAAATTCGATATTCATACTATTCCTGATCTAGCACTCAGAGTGGTGCTAAATACCATTACGTGGGCTGCGAGGTCGCAGGCACCGCATGAGGCTACTAAAACATAGTTTCTCCTGGCATCAGAGTGCATGAACCCAACAGTATTTTATTGGGCCACAGCCGCAACAATGAACATCAAATGGCAATTGACCAAATGCAAAAAGGCCAAACTGAAGCAGCTTGGGTACAGGTCCATCTTGGTATCGTTTGTCCTAGAATGACTACCTATCTTCCAGGGCCAGGGGGCGATATTCCTAGATCCACCATTGAGAGAGCCACGAATGGCTCGATGGGCAACATTGATGCCCAGGGTAGTGGGCAGCCAGCAAATGTCATGGCAGCCTGAGTTCTTTGGATGGCTATGATGACAACTAATCGTCATAGAGGACTGGCCCTATACGGGCACTGATTTCACAGGAGATCCAGACCTTCCACTCCCAAAAGGAGAGGACTGGGATGAGGAGCTTGGTAAGACTCTTTTTTATTTTTATTAATTTTATGATTTTTTAGTACACATGCATGTTCTAACAATTGATCCTATATGTATGCAGATGTCGGCCCAGAGAGGCCTGCTAGGATGTCACTGATAGGGAGGAGGACTCAGCTCGCTTACGACCCTCAAGGTGAGGGAGGCGAGGGGGACGCACTGGTACAGAACCTCGAGGGGATTTCTCGTGGGATTCTGGACTGTGCTTGCCTAGCTGATGTCCCTATGGCTTACCAGAGGCACACCGTAGGCGTGCCGAGTCGCCTCCATCGGTTACTGAGGTGATTGGTGCGAGCAGTGCCGTGCTACCATGAGCAACACGTTGATTAGTCACCTAGGCTTTTATTTGCATATTTTTGAGAGACATGTTGTCTCCGAATGTAATTAAAACAAACATGCATATTTTTGGGATTTTATATGATGTACGCTGCAAACATTCGACACACACACACACACACACACAGATATATATATATATATATATATAGATATATATTTCTACATGGGTATTTCTCACATATGGTGATGTTTTTACAAATTTCCTAAATGTCTATCTAATACCATGTTAGCTACTGCATCTGTTAATGCATTCATTCATCTGGGTATAAGCTGATATGTGATGTAATCATATTTTCTTTCCAATAAATGAATACATAGATATAGTCTTAAAATGCATGGGTTCCTAACTGAATAATGACCATTGAGCTGTAACACTACAAGCTATGAGTCCAGATATACAAGTAATGCACGAATACTGAGGTTAACGACCTCGTTCGATAATTCCAAAATGGCACTATATTTCGCGACATTATTTTTAGTAGGCCCTAGACAAACACCTTGTAAATTAACTAACTCACCGGCAGGATTGTAGATTACCCAAGCTGCCCAAGACAGATTCCTAGTATTGTGGGAGGCACCATCTGTGAAACTGACATAAGGAGTAATAGACATCTATACAATCAGGAAGACCCAATCAGCAGAAAATTCTTACAAATCACACCACACCACACATGCACAAAAATGAAGAAATCACCTATGTACATATACTATGCAAGAATAATTCAAGCACAATATTTCTTTAGGTACAACCTGTTTCTGGGCTATTCCAAAGGAAGACCTTCATAATTGATTAACTCATAAGCCCCATTTTTCAATACGTGTTTAACGATATAGGGCCCATGCCACATAGGTTGGAATTTTCCTACCCCAACCTTGTCCTGGGCTTGATCATATAAGAGGACAAGGTCCCCTTTGATAAAAGAGCGTGGAGAAACCGTTTGATTGAAACGAGCTTTATCCCGCTTTTTCTGTGCCTCAATAACCAAAGCAGCCAAGCGGCGAGTTTCGTCCAGTATTTCCAGAAATAGGAGACGTTATTCCTCCGGGGAAGTGCCGAGCAGTAATTCCACAGCCAATTTCAGTCAAGGGATCTCAAATTCAACCGGAAGAGTAGCTTCTAGACCATACACCAACTGGAAAGGTGTGAATCTGGTCAAGCTCTTCACTGACGTTTGGTAGGCCCAGAGAGCTAAGAACAATTGGAGATGCCAATTCAATTTGTGTATACCAATTGTTCGTTGAAGCATCGTGACAAACACCTTGTTCACGGCTTCAACCTGACCATTTTCCTGGGGGTAATATGGCGTCGATCTGTCATGACGCAAGCCCAACTTCGATGTCATCTCTACCATCATGTAGTCCCAAAAATGAGAGCCATGATCAGTGAAGATGGCTTGAGGAACACCGAAACGCGTGATCACATGGTTGAAAATGAATTGAGCAGCTGTCTTATTGTCTGTGGCAAATGTAGGCATCGCTTCAGCCCACTTAGTGAAGTAATCTACGGCAATGATGATATAAGCATGCCCCTCGGCCGAGTGAGGGTTACATGTCATAAAATAAATTCCCCATTTGGCAAAAGGGCCCACAGTAATGACAGGATGTAATGGAAGGGGTGGCGTACGCATCTTGCATTGAAAGATCTGGCACGCATGACACTTTCATACTGCAACAATACAGTCTTTAAAAATAGACGGCTAGAAGTAACCCACTGGGCGGCAGCATAACCAGACATGTGACCGCCATAGGCACCATTGTGACAATCATTTAGAACTTTCTCAGCCTCTTCTAAGGTCAAACACCGGCGAAGTATAGAATCGATGCCAACCCGATATAGGGTATCTCCGACAATGCGATATGGTCGCGACTGGTGTCGAACACGACATCGAGCATCCTTCGTTAACTCGGACTGGAAGGTAGCTTTCTGGAGGTACACGATGATATCACCGTACAATGGATCAAGAGTGTTGATTAAGAAGAGAGTTGCATCTGGGATATGATCCTCTAATTGAGACGGAATAGAGTCGGTAGGGAGAGAGAAAATGAGATCAGCAAAAACCAATGACTTCTTCAATTTGGAAGTAGTGAACTCCAAATCGAACTCTTGAAGGATCACAATCCATTTGGAGTACTTTCCCCCCAGCAATTTTCGAGACAAATTGTAAGTCATGGGGTTACAGTCGAAAATCACGGTTACCGTGTGCAATAGGATGTAATGGCGAAACCACTGAACAACCTAGACTGTCGCAAGTGCCAACTTCTCGACGTGGGCATAACATATTTCAGTGTCGAGGAGATTCTGAGACAGATAATAAACCACGTGTTTGTTTCCGTCATCGTCATCCTGTACCAGAACCATGGCAATTGTACTGAATGCGGCAGCCAAATAGAGGGTAAAGTCACGATGATAGTTGGGAGGACGTATTAATGGAGCATTGACAAGAAACATCTTAATTTTATCGAAGTATTTCTGAGCAATCTCGTCCCAATGGAAGGGAATGTCCTGTTTTATAAGTCACGTAAACCCTTTGGCCACCTCTGCATAGTTCGGGATAAAGCGACGTAAGAAATTTTCTTTCCCCTGAAGACTCTGAAGTTGATGCAATGAGGATGGGGAGGGGAGATTAACAATAGTTTCCATCCTTACAGACAATGAATCCTAAAAGCTAACCAGAGTCAATGTAGAAGATGCAGTTGTGAGGATTAAACCTGATGTTGTAATATCTACAGTGGAGAAAAATTTGGCGGAGATGTTCTGGATGGTCTTCGCGTAGAGCTGAATGAGCCGGAAGGTCATCCAGGTACAACTAAACAATGTTTCGTATGTCGTGAAAGGTGTAGGACATGGCACGCTGGAAGGTAGCCCCAGTTTTTTTTAAGCTGAAAGGGACCTTCTTATAGGCCAATGTTCCCCATAGGCAGATGAAGGTGGTATTATGTTGATCGGATGGAAGGATATTAATTTGATTATAACCCGAGAAGCCATCCATAAGGGAAAAGATCTCACTCCCCGCACAATCGTTGACGATCTGATCTATAAAGGGGGTGGGATAGTTTTCTTTAGGGCAAGCCTGGTTGATATCTCGATAGTCAACACAGACTCGAATTGTGCCCTACTTCTTATCCACAGGGACAATATTGGAAACCCACTCTGTCAGAGGGATCGGATATATGAAGCCCGCTTTAAGAAGTTTCTCAACTTCTGCTTTTATAGCAACGACTTTTCGAGGATGCACTGGGCGCAGATGCTGGTGCACAGGCTTTGCACCAATATAGGTGGGAATTTTGTGCACAACGATACTAGGATCGATCCCAGGCATCTCTTCATAACACCATGCAAAAACATCTCAAAATTCGCGGAAAAGGATACTATACACTTGAATCTCATCAGGAGAACAAGTGACTCCCACGTGGATGTTCTCGACGACCCCCCATTTAACGAAGATGTCAATAGGCATCATTTGGGTAATATTACTCATATTTCCTTCTGAAAGTACTTCATGAGTCAATATTGGCGTTTGGAGAGGCAGAGAGGGAACCTGAGATGCAAAACGCAAGACGATTAGACATTGCCCCCAGGCCGAGCATGAACGAGGAACGATGATGCCCATCGCTCCGTGGCAGATCTTCGAGAGACATAGTCTCCATGATAGCTTCGTCAGATGGAAAAAATTCTCTCAAAGGATCAAGTGAATCTGCATCTATGAGCCAAGGGGATTGAGAATAAACATCAAGAGCCATGCTCAAAGGAGCATCATCAGTAGGAGGAGGATCTAATGTGACAACGATCTTGCAATAATTAATTTCAACTGGGGTCAAAGGCGTCGATTCTCCAAAAGAGGCAACCTATTCAGGAGAAGGGATGATCCATGAGTCATCCAACCTAGAGATCATGTTGACTTGAACGGTGTTCGATGGTGGAATGCGAAAAATACCCATGAGAACAGGGTCCTTGAAAATACCAGGTCCTATACTGTCGGGGGGATTAGGAATTTGATCCACATATGGCACGTTGTTCTCGAAGGATGAGGTAAAGAAACACAATTGATCAACAATAATAATCTTGCCCTCATGTGGAAACTTCAAAAGTCAAAAGAGGGTGGACGAAACGCACAACATGGCATGGGTCCAACTGTGACCGAGTAGAAGATTGTAGTTGAGTTTGGCATCAACAACTTCCACTTCAACATTGATTTTTTTACCTTGAAATGTGATTGGTAGACTCACGAGAACACCCAAGGGTGTTGATTCCCTTCCATCGAATGCCTCAAGGGAATTGGGAGATGAAGTGAGAGCTGGAGAGCCGATTGCTATCCAGCAAGCAGATGACATAACGCAGGTAGAGGCACCTTCATCCACAATGGATCTATGAATATTAAGGCCATTGATGCCGACTTGTATAACAAGGGCAATCTAGTGCGGAAGTCAAGGGACGAAATTCTCTAGATCGAAGGTGAGAAGGCTAGAATCGACAGGATCAATTTCGCCAATTGCAGATAACAAAGATTTCTGTTGAGATGGTTAGCTTTGAAGCACTTCCAACGTAGACATTGCAGAGGGTGCCTATGCCAAATCCCGAACAATGCTGTAATGCTGAGCAACACGAGCGTTTGGATTATAGGAAGACTTTCAGAGAACACCTTTAGAAGGTGGCCGTAAAACGGTTTTAGTGTTGGGCTTCTCAATTTCAAGAGGACCAAAGGCAGGTGGGGGAGGTGGGCCATAAACGACTTCCTTCCCAACTGCCTTGCGTGATCCAACATAATCCTTCGACCGAGTGGCAATAGAAACAGGTGTAGCACCATTCATCATGAAAAACTGAGACCCAAACGGTGCAGATGGTGAAGGCTGCTCGACCATCTAGGTCTGCTGAGATGGAAAAGGTTCTTTAAGAACTGTCAGAGTTCCCTTAGAGCCTTTAAGAAGTCTACTAACCTCAGATCGTCGGGGATAATATTTGGTGTAGTGGTCTTCATCACAGATCAGGAAAGGGTACTTCCGTTTTCATTGTGAACCATTATCAGCACGTGGTTTGGAGGATTCTGGTTTCGGGCATCAGATTTGGCCTTGTCTTTGCCCTTCCTCTTTCCTTTGGAAGCCTTGTCCGTATGATTAGCCTGAACAGAATTGACCTCCGCGGTCTTACCAGAATATGGAGTAGCTGAAGGAGCATAATTGTTGGAAGAATTCGATTTGATCTGCTTCCCATTAGAAGACTTACGAGAATTCTGAGAGACTGAACCAATAACACCATCAACCAATGGGGTAGCTGGTGCTTTAGAGGTCCCTGGTAGTGGGACATCAGTCAAGATATCATATAACGTGCCAGACTGAGAGTACACTAAATCGAGGTACTGGGCACAAGCAATGGCTTGTTCCTTGGTTACATATGCCCCCATAGCAATGTCCTGTGCAATCTTATTGACAAAGGAGGTAGTGAACCAGTGAGTTAGAATCTGATCAGGAATGTCAAACTTGATCAGACAATGATGATGTCTCCACTCATGAATATGATCTGAAATATGAGTGGCTTTGTCCTATTTTAGAGATGTCAGGAGATGCGGCCTGGCTTCATAATGAACTGGTAACTGGAAATGCATCAAGAATGCCATAGCTAGAGTATTAAAGTCTTGAAAAATACCACGGGGTAGTTCTATCACCATTTTTAGCCTCGAAGATAATTTCCAGATTGAAGATTTGATCATTAAAAGTGCCAACTCAGAAATGCGCTGGAATAAGGAGTGACAGTTTTTCGGTTGAGATTCTGAGCAAATGAAGACGAATCTGGAAAATCCGGAACATGGGTTTTGTTCAAAACGGACCCAATTAACTTTAACAAAGAACGGTTTGCCCAAATTCGGCTTGTACTGAGAGAAACGCAGGGTTCTTTGAACACGATTTTCTCAGATCTGTGGTTGCGGCCGTCCTCCAAATCTCAGCTACAAAGCCAAATTCGACTTGCTGTTGTTGAAAGATGGATGTAAATCTATTTTATTGTTGATCAATTGGTTGGAATAAATTCAATATTATTATTAGAGATCCTATTTGCTATTTAATTTCTCCACCTTCTGATTATAAAAGGAGAAGCATGTATTGTGTATGGGGGGATGGAGAGACTTTTCTTATTGTAATTTGCAGAATTGTGCATTGGCTCTTGTTAAGAGAGTGTGAGCTGTTTGTAAACATTATTAATGCCTGATTAATAAAGGAGTTCACTGTTGTTCCATTTCTCAAGCGCTGGAGTAAAGCACAGCAACGCTTCACCGGTGGTTGAGGGCCCGGCCCTGGTGGAGCGATCTGCTGTTTGTATTTCTATTGGTTTATTTATGTTGTGTGAAGTTCGTTTATTTATTGAGTTATTGCTAATTGGATCAAATACAGAGTCATTGTTATTCCATTCTTTACAAGAAGCATGATTCATGATTCAATTGTTATAAAATGTTGTTTTTCTGTATCTAATTCCAGTTGTTATTCCTTTTGTTTATGAATTACGATAGTTGATTGTTGCGTGGCTATCGACAGGATTAAAGAGTAGAAATCTAGTTTGCTTGGTTATGAATTGAATTCACTGTTTATTTTACGCTGCTATTCAATTCCTGTTCATTGCTTTTAGATTGTTGTTCCTTTCCAGTTTGCGTTTTAGATTTCATTTCCTTTGAGTTGTTTTCACTTGCTTTGAGATCTCTAAACTGTAGAGGGCAGAGCTAATCATTCCAGCTCCCCAGATTTGGTCATTTCACATCGATTTCTAGGGGAAAGAGTTATTACTATTGCATCCCTAATCGATGTCTAGCAAGGTTGATGTAGTGTAATCTTTACATTTCTGTCATTTGTAATTAGATTTCTTTTCAAGCAGATTTCTTTTCAAGCATTTATTATTTCTGCATTTGTATTTCTATACTACATCTTCACAAACATTACTCTTGAGTAAATAGCCGCCTCAGACTGAGTACACTCTTGAAACAAAAATTCGTCCCTGGGTTGACAATTAATGTGAGGTAATTAGGAGTTACAAAGACACCTTTTTATCGCTCCACATTTTGGCGCCGTTGCCGGGGAGAGTGTAGCCATTTCTAAAGAGTAGTGTGAATCTGATGAGTGCATGCTAGGGAAAGGTTGGATCTTAAAAACGGAAGGTAAGAACCTACGTGCGGAGCATGTAAAAGCCCTGCTCCACTGTCCGCTTTCCTAACAGATTTGTTGTTGCTTTGTTGGGTAGAAATAGATGTTTGAATTTTTGTGTGAATGACTAGGAAAAAATAGAAATTTTGAAAAATGAATCACATGATTTCATTCAAGTGGTGATGTAAGCACCACCCATTTCACTAACCGATTGACAGGAACATTTGAAAAAGGAGCCTCGAAGAAACACATGAAGAACATCTTATATTATGGTAAGAAATGACTCACGTTTCTACTTTTGAATTTCCTATCAAAGATCTAGGAGGAGTGACACAAATGCACATAATTCCCCCATCTTTACCAAATTTTCATGGTTTAGCAAATGAAGATCCAGATACATTCTTATTTGAGTTCGAAATACTTTGTAGAGGATATGATTATTGTACTAATGATCGAAGATTGAAAGTGTTTCCTCTTACTCTAAAAGGAGCAGCTCTCCGATGGTTCATGAGCCTAGGTGGGAATTGCATCCAATCATGGGAGGACATGAAGAACATATTCTTGAAAAAGTACCAAGACTATTGCAAATCCAATGAAGATATTTTCGGTATAATACAAGGGGAAGATGAAATTTTGGAGGATTATGTAGATCGATTTCATTATAACCTTCAAAAATCAAAGCATAAGCATTTGGAAAAAGAGATCTTAAAAACACTCCTTCTTAAAGGAATCAAAGATGAATTTTTAGAACTCTTAAATCTAATAGGAAAAGGTGATGTTTTTCAGTTATCATATGATGATGTTTGTGAGTTGTGCATAAGGTATTCAAGAGGAATCTCCAAGGCTGGTAAGAATTCTAGAGATGTTTGTTCTTTCTTTTCCAAATTTGCTACAAGAATAGGAGACATAAGAGCTGAAATCAATGATTTATTTGAAAATTTTAAAGTTGATTTTATTAGCTCTCTAAGCTCAAAATTGGACGTTTTGCAGGTTCATAAAAATGAAGAATTTGATGAAGTGTTTTTCCCTCATGACCGAAAGGAGCAGCCCATAGATACTCACTCTTCCTTATCTAGGATGGAAGTAGCATATCAAAGAGATAAGGAAGCTACAACAAGGTCAACAGGTATGGTTCAAAACACTTCTTCTTCATTCTCTTACTTGCATAATCCATTATGGAATACTCATGTTCTAGGGCAGCCATGTCAATTTCAATATAACCACCAATCTTATCTACAAGTTTGGCATGGTTCACCTTATGATTGCATGACTACTCTCCCTCATCTTGTAGCACAAGCACATTCTCCATATTCTCCACCGGCTCTTTCACAACATCCTGCTTGCATATCAAATTTATCCACTCAACCCAACCAACCACATCATCACAATGCTCCATTCCATACACAATTTCCTGCTCAACTAATTCCACACCCTCACCACAATAAACCAGTACAACATGCTTACAATGTTGAACTGCCAAATTTACCCACCCTTCCCACCCATTCTATCTCACATGCACCATTAGAGAAAACTTACAATGAGATTCAGAATGTTTCAAATTCAAAAATTGTAGAAGCTATGGAAGAAAATGAGGTTTCTTGTAGGTTGCACCAACAAACCATTTTAAAAGCTCAAGAACTTCATGGTATGATGGGAAATCAAGAAAGTAATGGATATATTGAAGATTGGTTTCACTCCATCACGTGTTTGCATCATCACTCTATGCTTCAACAATTTTTGATACCATTTTTTCAAGGGAAGTTGGCTTCTCATACCCTAATTTTTATTAATATGCATTTTTCAAATTTGGGTATGTGTATACATGAAGCCTTATTTCGAAAATGGCTCCACTGGAAGTACTCATATACGTAGTCATATTCATTTTTCAAATCAAAATAGGTTAGTATAAAACATAAAATAAATAAGGGAATAAATAAATGCATTTTGTTTTTTATGTAAAACTAGTTGTTTTTTGTTGCAACATGCTATGCAAATCAATATTGGTGATAATTTTTTAATTCATTTGTGTATGTAGATGACTTATAATGGAAATAATAGCTCTACAAACACTCATATTCATTTTTTATCACCAATTTGAAAAAATGCTTGAATATCATTTTTTGGCTTGCGGGCTTGATGAACTTTCTGGAAAAACAGTCGGGACAGTCATGTTTTGAGGGACCAAAAATGAATATTTTTAAAACCTGTTTCTACCCTAGATATCCCTTGATGTCTACTTTCTAACCCAATTTAAATCAGTCAATTTGGATTTGAAACGAAAAAGTTAGAACCAAAACATTGACCGGATGTCTAGCGGGCAGCTCAGGAACAGAGTTGGGACAGTCAGTTTTTGGAGGCCTAAATGACCATATTTTTAAAACCTGTTTCTATCCTAAATATCCCTTGATGTCTACTTTCCAACCCAATTTGAATCACTCAATTTGGATTTGAAACGAGAAAGTTAGAACCAAAACATTGACCGGATGTCTAGCGGGCAGCTCAGGAACAGAGTTGGGACAGTCAGTTTTTGGAGGCCTAAATGACCATATTTTTAAAACCTGTTTCTATGATAGATTCCCCTATGAATCTAGTTTCCAATGCAATTGGAATCACTCATTTTCGATATCGTATGGGGAAGTTATGATCAAAATACTGACTGTCTATCGTAAATCAGCACCCTTAAAACTCTGTTTTTCCGGATGTTCCTTACAGTATTTCACCTATCAATTCTTCTTTTCTTAAAAACATGTTTCTATTGGAGATAAATAAATGAATCTGATTTCATTTCCAATTTTAATCATTCGAATCTGACATCAAACGAATAATCTATGCTTAAAACATTCACTGTTGTTCTAAGTGGGGTAAGCGAAAATGACTCTGTTATGCAGGTTGTTCTAAGTAAAATTGACATATCATATCATTGAATTTTTAAACCCTGTTGCTATTGGAGATTAACCTTTGAATTAGCTCTCATTTGGCTTTGGAATCACTCAATTTGGACGAAAAACAAAGAAGTTGTGACTAAAACACTGCAGGTTAGCATGATTGGCCACTGCTCTCCCGCAAGTAACAAATAAATTTTACTTTGTTATTTTCTCCGTGGATTTGTTTTACAGAGTAACTACTTGTTAGTTTTTTGCATAATTCTTGGATTAGGGGAGCCCGCGCACCTCTCTTTCTCCATGATTTAATGTTTTCTTGCAGGTAGACACTCGTTTTTTGCAAGTCTTGGGAAAATAAAGAAGGTCAATTTATGGACGAGTGATTTTTGAAAGAAATTTTATGAAACAAAGGAATTTCATCTAACTCATTACCCAACGGATTCGTAATAGAAGAAATGAAGAATTGATTTCCATTTGAAGATTCATGTCATGTCTTTGCTGCCAAAACATTTTTCGAATAAATCATTTTTTTGACATAACATCATAGCTGTTGTAACTTAATTTATTTATTTACATACTGTTTTTGTTGTTTTTTTTTCTAATTTCTCTTATATTTTGTGTTTCAGGTATTGCTTCATTCAAAGTATAACTCATCCTCAGCATCAATACCGTGAACAGCTAATTTGTTTTTTTTGCATGTTTGCATTGTATGACTGTCCATTTTGCTTTTCCTTTTCCAAAGGAACGGCACTTGCGTTTTTGCTGTTCCTTTTTCCAAAGGAACGACATTTGCATTTTCACACTTTTTTTGTGTGTATTTTTTCTTTTTGGTGTGCATTTCCTTTGTTGTTCCCTACAAGGAACAACACTTTTTTTGAGTGTTTTTGCTGTTCCTTCAAAGAAGCAACACTTTGGGAGCAACCCTTCCTTCCTCTTGTGGGATTATTCCTAGTTCATCTCAACCACATTTTATTGATTCCCTTTTATGGCATGAAGTACACTATTTTTATGAGGACAAGAATTATGGATTCTATTGAAGCGAGCTAATATCATTCATGTTATGATCTTTAACAGGACAGCTCCTTGATGATAGATTATTTTCAAAAGGGACACAATTATTTATATACTACTTTACTGCATTGTTTTCTGTTGAACATGATATTGATTGATCATCTTAATACCATGCTGGTTCCACCCTTCTGGTTATAATCTTCTCTGTCTGTAATAAATGAGATTATGGGTATATTTTTTTTTCTATTGACATGTTCAACTTCTTCCACCATCCCTGCTCTTAAGGAGTATTGAGCCTCCCTCTTTTTATCATAAAATTGTGTAATAACAACAAAATTTTGTTCACAGATGGAGGATAGGGGGTCTCATTACGAGCCAGCCTACCATGTTCATAAGGTTGTAAGAAAATGACATTCCCATTATGGCCACCACACCAGGGTTATGATCCATTGGATAGTCAAATTATCCTTGGAACAGGAGGTCTCATCACGAGCCGGCCTGATCACTTTTGCTACATCTCAGTGAATGGCAGTGTGGTTATCTGGTTACCACGCCAGCACATTGATCTCTTCTGTAGAACAACACTGTAACTCTCCATTTATAAATTGAGGATCCTGGCTCATATGGGTTAAAAAGCAACCCTGTCGAGGCTATGGACGCCTGCTGGCAGCAGAGGCTCTGCTTATGGTATTGAAGTTATATCTTATCGTCAATTATTACTATAATACCCTTTTCTTATTTTTTCTTTTTATCAGAGAAGTTATTTCCTTACTTTTTTCCCTATTTTGAACCTTTATGCATGAGAAATTGTTTTATGATCAATCACATCATTTTCAGCTAGCATACTATCAGTAAAGCATCTTTTTGGCATATTGTTGTTCTTTTTCTCTTTTTCATCACCTATCATCAATTCAAAGCATCCTATCTCTTATTCATAACTATCTTTACACACTCTGCTCTCATTATAACCATAACTCCCGCTATCCTATCATTGATATGTGTACTCTGCTTCATTCACTGATATATTGTTCATTCCCGTGCCTTGCCGTCAGCATAACCCCTCTCATACGCTTTATGGTCATGGCATTCATTTTCCAATGGGAGGGGGGAATGTATGCATTATGGGATTGCATGCGATATGATTACTGCACTCTGCCATCACTTGTTGATTTCCCAAAATATTAGTATTGCATGTATACATAAGTTTTTCTGATTGAAATTTTTGCATGCATCTTATCTATTGCTTAGACTATGGATTCAAGAACATTGTATGCCAAATAGTGCTTTGTTTGCAGGAAAACAACAAGTATGGGCAGAATTCTATTCACAGCATGACTACAGTATTGCAACTAACAGAAGAGGCTCGAGCAACTCGCGCACGTGAACAATTCTTCAGACATGATGTGCTTACATGGATTCCACCTTTTGCATCACTTTCAGCACCAACTCTGCCTACATCAGCTTCAACAACTGCCAGTCCATATATGTCATTCCACATTTTTGGAGGTAAAACTTGAGGTAAAATAGCATAATTTTCTGATTTATTACGAATTTAGAAGAATTTCATGAAAATCCATTTTGAGCATTATTTATCATCCTTCATCCCACATCTTTACCACTTTCCCTTTTTCAGCAGCATATCATTTTCGAGTATGGGGGAGTGTTCCTTTCATTTATTTCTTTCTTATGACCATGTTATTCATCTTCTTTATCATCCATTGCTATTCTTATTCACTCTCACCACCTCCCTTATTCCATGTTGTTTTACACCAAGCATAGAATTCAACAGCTGGTAGCAACCACCTCAAATTTTTTTTTTCTAGCATCGCATGAGGGCATGCTAATTTTTCAGAGAGGGGGAGGAATTGCTACGCATGATGGATGTTTTCAATTTTCTTTCTCATTTAAGGCATACAATTTCATTTTTACACAATGCAGAAATTGATTTCCATAATATTTTTTAAAAACCATGAACTCAATTCTTGTGATTTCTGGAAAACACAGACGTATCATTAATACAAACCCAGATAATTTCAAGATAAATTGGTTCATAAAATTTCGGAAATCATGCACTCTCACCTACAGCCATTTTGTTTATATCTCATGATCCGTACATCAAAACGATCTGATTTTTGGATCATAAAGGCATTCATATATTATAAATTTACTTGCCAAATTTCAACAAAAGCTGGTTTGTAGTTTTTGAGAAAATGGTTAATGAAGTTTGCTGTTACTTATATCATATTTTGCTACAACTTCATACATATAGTTGAATGTCAATATAAAAATTGTTATGCCTTCATCAAGATTACTAAAAGTGAATATTCATTAATTAAGGAAGAATTCATTTGTTCTATCCATTTCATGAGCTAAGATGAACATATTTTTTATTGCTTGGTTAACACATGGGTTTTGTCTTTGGGTTGCATGAGGACATGCAATATATTCAGTTTTCGTTGCATGAGGACATGCAACATATTGAGTGTGGGGGTATGTTGGGCCGTTAATATGTCATTATTATTATCACTTGTGAACGCTTATTCCACCCATTTCTACCATTCTTCATCACGTCATTTATTATAATTTATTATTTAAATCCATTTTATAAATGATTTATGCTCTTTTGGATGAATATTATTTATCTTCCTTTATTTCTAATAAATTGATGATTATGAATTATTTTATCAATGATGGTTTTAATAAGTTGGTTATAACATTATTCACCATTTTTAGCCTCCAAGATAATTTCCAGATTGAAGATTTGATCATTAAAAGTGCCAACTCAGAAATGCGCTAGAATAAGGAGTGACAGTTTTGCGGTTGAGATTCTGAGCAAATGAAGACGAATCTAGAAAATCCGGAACATGGGTTTTGTTCAGAACGGACCCAATTAACTTTAGTAAAGAACGGTTTGCCCAAATTCGGCTTGTACTGAGAGAAACGCAGGGTTCTTTGAGCACGATTTTCTCAGATCTGTGGTTGCGGCCGTCCTCCAAATCTCAGCTCCAAAGCCAAATTCGACTTGCTGTTGTTGAAAGAGGGATGTAAATCTATTTTATTGTTGATCAATTGGTTGGAAGAAATTCAATATTATTATTAGAGATCCTATTTGCTATTTAATTTCTCCACCTTCTAATTATAAAAGGAGAAGCATGTATTGTGTATGGGGGGATGGAGAGACTTTTCTTATTGTAATTTGCAGAATTGTGCATCGGCTCTTGTTAAGAGAGTGTGAGCTATTTGTAAACATTATTAATGCCTGATTAATAAAAGAGTTCACTGTTGTTCCATTTCTCAAGCGCTGGAGTAAAGCACAGCAACGCTTCACCGGTGGTTGAGGGCCCGGCCCTGGTGGAGCGATCTGTTGTTTGTATTTCTATTAGTTTATTTCTGTTGTGTGAAGTTCGTTTATTTATTGAGTTATTGCTAATTGGATCAAATACAGAGTCATTGTTATTCCATTCTTTACAAGAAGCATGATTCCTGATTCAATTGTTATAAAATGTTGTTTTTCTGTATCTAATTCCAGTTGTTATTCCTTTTGTTTATGAATTACGATAGTTGATTGTTGCGTGGCTGTCGATAGGATTAAAGAGTACAAATCTAGTTTTCTTGGTTATGAATTGAATTCACTGTTTATTTTACGCTGCTATTCAATTCATGTTCATTGCTTTTAGATTGTTGTTCCTTTCCAGTTTGCGTTTTAGATTTCATTTCCTTTGAGTTGTTTTCACTTGCTTTGAGATCTCTAAACTGTAGAGGGCAGAGCTAATCATTCCAGGTCCCCAGATTTGGTCATCTCACATCGATTTCTAGGGAAAGAGTTATTACTATTGCATCCCTAATCGATGTCTAACAAGGTTGCTGTAGTGTAGTCTTTACATTTCTGTCATTTGTAATTAGATTTCTTTTCAAGCAGATTTCTTTTCAAGCATTTATTATTTCTGCATTTGTATTTTTATACTACATCTTCACAAAACATTACTCTTGAGTAAATAGCCGCCTCGGGCTGAGTACACTCTTGAAACAAAAAAGTCGTCCCACGGGTTGACAATTAATGTGAGGTAATTAGGAGTTACAAAGACACCTTTTTATCGCTTCACGAGTCATCTATCCAAGAGTTCGAAGAACCCACAAATGGTAAAGTCATGACATGTGCTTGGGGATCTTCTCCAGGATTTTCCTTCAAATTTAGGACAATCACCGGAGCACCTTCGTCGAGCAGGAGGCCAATATGGATTATGAAGAATTGGATCATTGGTCAATTTTGACACATCCGGTAATTCCAATGTGGCGATGAAAGGCAATTGAGGATTGAAAGGCATGCCAAGTCCCCGATAAGGACCTGTACATGTACTCTAGCCAGGTCAACCTGTTCATCTAGGACAACCTGCACAACCAGTTAACACTGCTCAGCAGTCGATCTATTCTATGCCACAGCCAAATTGTTGAGGAGGTAAATCCCCTTAGCGAACAGAGGTGATCCCACTAGCCCAAATCGGGTCTAGCAAAAACCAAGTCATGCAATGACGTTGGTTCCTAGTTACAAAAAAACAAATATCGCGATGAGTAGCCTACCTCAAATCCCATGTAGTTGTCGTTGGAAAAATGATGATGTTTCCTGTCCCTCGCTTGACAGATCACAATAATTCCGTTTGACACGTCGAAACACCTATAAACATGCAGGGAAACAATGACATACAATGTAACATCTAAAGCATGTAACTATATATCAGTCGGAGAGGATATAATTCATTGCTTTACATAAAGAAATGAACACATGAATGGGACCAAAATCAGAGTTGCTTGTATTATAAATGACAAAAGGGAGATTACAACCTAATTATTTGACGCTATGATCTTCCTTCAGCAGGGCTTGCAGTGGAGCGTGTCTCAACAAAGCCTATCGAGAATCTGGACAAAGCTCTCTGTCTTATGAGATTCTCTTCGGCTTAGCTTTCAATAGTTACCTAGATATAGTTTCCTTCCAACCTAGTTTAGCTAGCTTGCTAATGGAGAGGGCAAGCTTTTATAGATGGAGGAAAGGAAGTTGGGATCCCTATAATCATGGGATAGGCCCTATCTGTTAGGAAGGTTCCATGATAGGTGGAAAACCTCTTCCTATACGTGGAGATCCAGAGCCAAACCACTCAACTCCTTTTGGTGATTCATTCTGGAGTTTGTTAGAATCAAACTTCCACCATTTATTTTTAAAAAACATCCCTTAATAAGCTTGGCGCGAGTGAAACACAAGGACAGAGCGCCAGTTGGCACGCCCTCTAGTGTAGATTTCCCCCATTGGTGCAAGGGATGAACTGGCTAGTTGCGCCAAGGCTAAAACATCTGTCTTTAGGGTTTTTCAGAGGAAATGTTCTTCAAGAGAATGTTTGTCCTTATGCAAGAGGATGCCATGAAGGTGGTTCCAAGACATTTTACTGTTCACAGGTCACGGGAATAGTCTTCCAATGTACGGGACAAGGGATTGCAGGGACAGCGACAAAATGTTGTGTAACACCTACATGCAAAAGGTGCTCGACTGGCCTGTGCTACTCTCCTATGACCCTTTGCTCCAGCGAAGAAGATTGAGAGGTATTTAGATGTTTTTACTTATCTTTTAAAAATATTGTTTTAAGGGAAAATATAGAGAAGTGAGGAGGGAAATCTTAAAGGGAATTTGACAAAGCCCAAGAAAGAAACTAAGGTACCCTTATTTGCAGACATAGATAATTGAAAAAACACCTATCCATCCACAAACTGCAAACACATTGAGGAGAAAAATGCCTAGAGAGGGAAGTGTTGACAGTGCTGAGGCAAGTCAAAGGCCTAGAGAACAGCAGAAGAAGGGTGGAAAAGAAAATAGGTTTGAGGCTATAAACATTAAATAATTTATAGCCTCTCCTACTATAGTTTCATATTTCCAAGAAGTAAGATTGTATGAGTTCTATGAGAAAGTGCAGGGAGTTCAAAGTCACCCTCAATTGACCAAATTTTTTTCCCTTAACCTCCATGACCACCATGTACATCTAGCTGGAGTGAATTTTGAGCTGACCAGCAATGCAATCTCTATGGCCATTGGGATACCCTGCATGGGGGTGAAATGGTTGAAATAGGTGTATCTGGACCTAAGCCATTATCATCCCTTATTAAAACCTAGTTACCAAGCTGATTGTAAGACCATTTTCCCTTTTTCTCATTTGTTAGACAGATATGATCCTTTGATGATGATCATTATGAAATACTTCACTTGTGAGGGTAGGTTTTCTAGAGTCTACTCCTACCTCATAAGACTACTCATGAATTTTACTAAAGAGAAATTGCTCCATTTTCCCTACTACCTTTGTAAAAGTATTGAGAAAATGTCATCCATTGTGCAAAACAGGCCTCCCTCCCAAAAAATGTCAAGTATTTTCCACCATTCCCTCATCAAGATTATTGTATTACACAAATTGGAGCAACAAGGCATCCCATGGGAAGTTTTCATTGCCCATGGTGTTTAAAAATGAAGAAAGTGAAAATGATGGAGAAGATACCAAGGACAGTGAAGAAGAGGCAAATGAAAGTATTAAAGATGACATTGACAAAAGCAGTGGGCTAAATGATGAATAAGGTGACAAAGAAAGTGATGATAAAGAGGTTGATGAAGAAGAAAATACTGACAAAGGCAGTGAAACAAAAAGTGAACAAGAAGACAGAGACAGTGAGGTAAATGAGGATGAGGAAGTAAATGACAACCCAAGTATAGAGGTAGACTTTGATGATCAAAATAATGAAGGCAAAGAAGAAAACATTGAGCAAAATGACAGTGGTAAAAGAAACAAAAATGAAGATGAAGATAACAGTCAAGAAAGTGGAAATCAAAGTAAAGATGAGACTAATTAAATTGCCTCTGACATTGACCCCACAGAAAATGTTAACAGTAAAGAAGAGGTAGAGTTTGAAAGTGAAAACAGTGGACAAATCAGTGTGCGTATAGACACACATAATGAGGCAGAAAATGATAGCCATGGTGAAGAAGAAGATCATGACAGTGCTCATGAACAAAGCAATGATAATGAAGAAATAAATTCTGAGGGAAAAGGAAGTGAGCTAGGTAAAGATGAAGAAATAGATGACATCCAAGAAACAAAAGAAGATTTTGGGGAAAAAAGAAGTCAAGATGAAAGAGAAAACAATGAGCCTAATGACAATGATAAAATGGGCAGTGACAAAGATGGAGATAGCAGCCAAGAGACAAAGGAATATTTAGAAGAAGAAGACATTATGCATGACAGTAAGGAACATTCAAACAGTGAAGAAGGTACAAATGCAAGTAGTGATGCTAGCATGAGAGAAAGTAAAAATGTCTCAAAAGGCAAGTGTTTTCTGCCTATAAGAGACAAGGTACCTTGCCATATACTTCAACTCAACCATTGGACAAAGGTAAGAAAAAAGTGAAAGAAGAAGAGGAAGATCATGAAAAAGAAAGAGAGTTTGAACTCATTCACATAGATAGTGATGATGAGAATGAAACAAGAATTTCAAACTCCCTCCTCCAAGACAAGAATGCACAAATCAAGGACTTGGAGACTAAATTAGAAAGAGAAAAGGATGTCATTCAATTTTATCAAATGAGAAATAAGAAAATGAGTGCCCAACAAGCCATCCATGAAACTAGAACACTCAGGTACCAGAAATAGGTTCAAAAGGCACAGGTGAGGTTGGACTAATTCATGGGCACTTATGAGGAGAGTAGTTATGAGGAGGGTCAAACGAGAAGGAGACCTATAACTATGGGTCTTAGGAAAGGATTGGAAAAACAGAGAGAGGAAGAATCAGACGAAGCGGAACAACTTTCTCTCCACGAACTCCTTGCACTAGAAATTGAACATGATAGGGAATCATGGCTTGAGAATGCTAACAGACACCTTGAGGCCAAGATGGAGAAGGCCAATAGAGACTTGGATCTACAAAGAAGGATGGCTAAGAATTATGCTCAAAGAGAACAATTTGCAAGGCAAGAACTCAAAAGGGCCAAAATTGAGATCCAAGCACTAAAGGAGGAAAAGGACCAAGCTATCCTTGGTATTTTGGCTCAAGCTTCTCTACAGGTCTCCCAAGACCCATGAGGCACTTGTCTACCAAATTTGGGAGAAATTGAACAAGTTTTTGTTTTTTGCAAATTTTGAGGCTAGGAATGCAACACACCTGGTGCTACGATATTTTTCAGGGAATCTTCAGGTGAAAATCCTTGCATTCTTGGATTCCCCGTCATGAGAGGAGAATTCTCACCAATTTTCAGCTCAATTGGAGTTGTTTTGATCCCCCAAAAGGGTAAAAAACACTCATTTTTTGACCATTCTGCCCTATTTTCAGGACATGTGCTGCGCTCCTACAAGTCTTGGAATTTTCACGTTTTTTACAGGTTTTAGAGGTCAGATAAGAAAACCAAGTATAAATATGGAAATTAGACTTCAAGGGCTTTCCAACGATCCATCATAGAGCCTTTTCCAACATCGGGAAGGCCTTCAAAACATGGATGTAAGGAGACCTATTTTTTTTGTTCCTATGCTATGTTCCTGGCATGAAAATTCAAATTTGACACACAGTGCTATGCTCCTGTGATTGACAAGCTAGAATTTGTGTTTGGAAATTTTTTGGAGGCTTTTCAGAGCCTAACAGTTATTTAATTACTAAAAATAGCTAGAAAGATATTTATTTTGGATATTTTGTGCCTTGGGCCTTGCAAGGCCTCAAGGACAATAGGGGTTGGACTTATAAATACTCTATTGGGTTTGTCTCCCCCTTGCTTGTTATATAAGGCATGAGGACTCATTGTAATAGTGGGATTTTGATGTTTTTAAGAGCAATACATGGTTTTTGGAAGTTGAAGAACAATCTAGTGTTGTGGAGCTTGTGGATGATTTGCCTTGGTTGATAATGATGAAGGCTTGCTTGCAGGATTCTTGAGTTTAGTTAATGGTGAAGTATCTCTTATTTTTTCATGTTTTTATTGTTTATCATATGTCCATGTTTCTATATTGCAATAGCTCAGAAGAGTATAGGATGAGAAATGTTGTTTGAGGCACCTCAGTCCTCCTGTTTGCTATTGTCTTCATGTTTTCCTATGCTGGGTTAGTTTAAGGAATTCTTAGTTGCTCCTTAGGCCCACCTAAGCTTGTCTATTTCATTATTGGATTAATCTTCTAGTTTATAAACATGATTCATGGTGAGCCCTACTTGTTTTATGCTATCTAACCTTTGTCTTGAAATCTCTCTTTTATGTATTGATTGATTAGGTTAAGCCAAAGAGGTCTTGTTTCGATCTTGCCCTTTGTAAATGCTTATCATTTTGCTTCAAAGTTCTTTATAGTTTAATGAATGATGTTTAGGAGTTCCCTATTCATTTATTAATGATATTTTTTTCTCATATGTTTTCAAATATTGAAAATAGAATCATTGAAGTTAGTGTTAGGTAAACATGACTCGGGGTAGAGTCAATTTTGACTAGGGTAATAGTAGTGGTTTTGGGGAACATGGTATTGTAAACCCATGGTTTTAGCCCATGGTATTGCATGTAATGGAGCCTATAAAAGGTTGAGAAGACTTCATTGTAATGTAGGCCTGGAGGTGAGCGGTGAAGGCTCACTTGGCCGGATTGGTCAGGGTTTTGGCCAATGGTTAATGAAATTTCATTGGTTGGGTTTTCACAGAGTTTGGGGTTTTTCGATTAAATATTTTGTGTCATTTGTGATTTGTTGTTGGGTTCTTTGTTTTTATTTCTCTCGGTAAAATTTTTTATTATTCCTGTGATAAATTTCTAACAAATGATGTGGGAAACTTGTGTTAACATGTGAGAGCAAGCGACGAGAGATGTAGCTATTGAGCTGGTATTAGGACGGTTGAAGAGTTGTTGTTTATTAGGTTTTTTTAACTAGTGGACCATGAAATTTGAACGTGGAAAAGTTGTTGCAAATATGTGTATGCCATGGGATAGCCAGATAAGCCGAAGTGCTACGGATTCCATAAGGCCGTTGTTTGTGTGCTCAAATCTACCTCAGGCTGAAATGAGATAAAACTCAAGGCTACATCAAACCACGCTCAGCCTCGTAGCTAGCCCTACGAGGACAGGAGAGGGCTCTCTCCGTCAATCTCGAGATAATAAGCAAGTAGGATGCGAGATGACTTACAATAGGAACTGATTTTAGGCTAGTAAAGAGATAGGTATGTTTGTTTTTTGGTTTTTTGGGTTTTCGCTGGAGTAATGGGAAAACAAGTTTTGGGTCCGGGGATAAGGTCAGACCTTTGCAGAGTTCAAGCTGGGGCGAGGTAGGTGATGATCTTGATGCTTTAAAATGGATATATGGATAGATTAGACCGACGAGGAGCTGAAGAGGGCAAAGAAGAACTTGGATCCTCTCCAAACAGCTGAAAACATATAGAACTAACTGAATTCAAAGGCTAAGCACTGTAAACAATGGATTCAGACTTATTTCACTCATTCAATTTAGTTCAGAAGCATAATGAAAGGATGGAATACATTAAACATGAAGAAACTTACAGTAAACAAAGGAGAAACATCATCAAGAACAGAACACCACAAGGATCCCAACAAGTGCCGCAAAACCCCTGATCTTTCTCTAGCCAAAATATGAAAAGTATGTACAATAGTATCAAAAGTATCCCAAGAGTCCAACCTCTCCAACCTCTGAAAAGGATTGAGAAATTACAATATATAGATCACTCTAACACCTTTCCCCACCTCTAGGGGTCGAATTCCCTCTTCAGGGATCAGTTTCAACCAATTCTAATCATGGAACTACAATCTAGGCGGCTAACAACTTGCCTCTAAAAGAGTGGAAACTGATCCATTACATGATTTTTTACTCATTTGAGAGTGAATCTTCTAGAAGAGATAAAAACCAGCCAAAGTTACATATCAAACATGAATTTACATCATAAAAACCCAAGAATTCTATCCATAAGCAAAACTGGTCCATAATAGGCGAAATACTGAGCTGGCAGCTGAAAATTCAGAAAAATCTCTAGGTGGGTCGCTCCTGAACTGCGTGGGTCGCTCATGTTCCAGGCTGATTTTGAGGTAGCTCCCGGCATCCACATTGAGCCCATGATAGCTCGTTGGAAAGCCCTGGATGTCTACTTTCCAACCCAAGTAGAATTTCTGAATTTAGAGTTGATTTGACCCTCCAAAACCTCATTCTCCCAGAGGTACTTCCTGCTGGTGCAAAATGTGGCAGCAAGGTGATTTTCATGGTGTTTTTAAGCTATTTGACCATCCAGATTTTGTTGAAATGCTAAGTTGAATTCAGAGGATGCATAATTAACCATGAAAAATCCAAAAATGTAAAAATCTCCTCCAGCAAGTGTCTCAAAAAAAAGCGAGCGCATGAGCGCGCGACCCACGTAGCTGCAAAACCTGTTTTTTAGACCAAAAATTTGAAAATGACAAAATTTTCTCTGAATTTGCCCAAATTCGGAGCGGAGGTCCTCCATCATGTGTCCTGCCCAGTCAATGAAGCCTCGGCCAAAATCCGGAGTGGATCAGGCCTTTTCCGCCATTTTAGTGCTCTCTTGGTGCATGCAGCTCCTGTGGTGAAAACACTGTCTCGGTTGTATGTGTTGGTCTCTATCATGATCCTGTGAATGTACCTGCGCTGATGAAGAAGGCGAGACCCCTTCCACGCCATGTGGAGATAGTACTCGCGTTACTGATGAAGTCAACGAGACCCCTTCCACCCCGGGTGAAGATAGTACTCGTCGTGATGTTGAAACAAAGCTCTGTGGCTTCTCTGATATGTTACCACTACTGGTGCACTGGTATGCTCCATCTCAGTGCATCAACCTCAACGATTGAGTCACTGTCGGACTCCTGCTCATACTCTGACTCTGTCTCTGTCATGGCCTGGAACAAGATATTGGCACTATGTATACTGATATAGATGCAGTGAAAAGAGAGTTATGATGTGTGTTTCAACACCCAATAAATATCCCACCGTCAAAACACCATAAGGAAACAAACCATGATAAAATCTTAGTTTTAAATGGATTGGAAAAGGCACAATCTCTGTTTTAAATGGAAGTGAAATTTTGATCAAAGGGAGCGGGCAACTTTCAAAATATTGAACAAATCTTATCAAAGGAGATCATGGCATCATATAAATGTTTTTGTCCATGAGTAATAGCAACAAAAGTGTCAATGGGCAGTTTGAAACAAAGTCATGAGAACGTTTTTACATTGGGCAGTGAGACATAATACAACCACAGTCACCATTGAACAAAGGTTTTAAAACATGGTATAATAATAACAATGGTCACAATGGCATAATAGGCATGAGAACAATATGGTTTTGATATTATATGGAAGGCTGGACATATCAATGATATAAGATAAGCAACAAACTCATGCAACCACCCATATCATTTTAAAACCCTGAAAACGATATTGCCATGACTGTGGGGTTTAAATCCTCCATTTGAAATGTTTGAAACCACCAACGATGCCACCGGTGCATTTAAAAACATCAAGCAATTGCAAATAACCTGTTTGAAGGCCGATGAATCGATCCCAAGCAAGACTGGGCACTCAAAATGAAGTTTCGAACCTCTGTATCTGCGTGGGTCGCGCAGCCTCTGCGTGGGTCGCTCAGGCCCCAGGTGGGTCGCTCGGGCCCCAGGTGGGTCGCGTTTCTCTTGCAGGAAGCTTTTGGAGGCCTTCCCGGTGTCCAAATCGGGCGTGTGATAGCTCGTTGGAAAGATATTGGAGTCTACTTTCCAACAAAAGTGGAATTATGCAATTTGGATTCCATTTACCCTGTCAAAAACCAAATCTCCCAACACTAGTCAAAATGAGCAGAATGAGGCTGCCTCAAGGCAGAGTGCTGTTGCAGTCAACTTTTGAAGGTCTTCCTCAACTCCAAATTCAGCTCATGATAGCTCATTGGAAAGGTATTTCTGTCTAGTTATCATTTGACTCATCAAGCAAGTCAGTTGGCCAAACATGCTAGGAGAAAACTTGATTTTCCCAAGGTCACTTCAGAGGTGCATTTAATTCTCCTGAGGCAACGATATTTTTGACATTTCTCTAAAACCATGATACCTGTGTAAAAAGTGAAGGAGGTTTTTCCTCCTAGGCATGTTGGGAACAAAAACCTCTCTCAGTTTCCCAAATTTCATCTTTTATTGCTCTGAAACATCTTTTGAGTGAAACTTATCCCGATGTGTGGAACAAGGGATTTTGTCGAAATGAAGCGAAATGAAGGGGATAGGGGGCTTCTAAATTCTTGGGGAAATTTTGGGAAGTAGAGAGGGATGTTAGGAAGCAGGGGAAAGTGGAATCATAGAGATTGAGTGAGGGGAAAGGGTCCAAAAGGGCAAAACACAGGCCTAGCCTAGGAAATTGCCAAGTTTTGGCTAGAAACTAGGGTTTGTGCAAAAATGAGGAATTTGGGGGATCTCAGTGATGGGAAGTGTTTAACAAGGTATATTAAGGATAGGGGAAGGTGTTTGAACATCAGGATACAAGTTTTTCCGACGATTTGACCATCCAAGAGAAATTACCTCCAAAACCCTAGGAGAGGGAAATGGACCTTACCAAGGCACAACTGAAGCATGAACAAGATGTAAAATGACTCAATGGAACTTTACATGATGATGAAAACCCTCTGCATGATGGTACACTCAGCTGAATGGTGACATGGACTGACATTTGGACAAATTTGAAAAGAGTGAAAACCAACCCTAGACCTAATGCCTAGTGATCAAATTTTGCTTGAAGACTTTTTGAAATGACAAAATTTGACTTTGACACTTTAAAATCACTTTGTAAGAGCATGTTTGATCACTAAAGGAAGGTACAAGCGCTCTAACGATTTGGATGATGGTTAAATGAATGTGTTTGCATTAGTGCTAGACCGATGAGGATCCCATGCAAGCAAAGCAAAGCCGTGGGATTTCATTACATGCAGAGTCGTGAGCTGTGAATGCCGAGAAGCCATGAGTGCAGATCTGTGAAAACCAATGGCTGTGAGATCCCACATTGTGGGCTGCCCAGATCTGTGAGTGCCGAGGGCTGTGAGCTCCCAAAACTGTGGCATGCCTAGATCAGTGAGCGCAGACTAGAGCTGTGTTCTGTGTGGACCATGGACATGTGAGCACAGATCTAAGTGCAGTCATGTCTATAATTCGTATTGTTATAATGTGTTTGTAATGCTTATTTTTATAATGCATGGGTATTGACATCCAAGCTGTAGTTTAGCTGTTTAGATTGATATCCAAGCTGTGAATAAAAAAAATGGATTTAAAACTCCGTGTATAACCTGGTAGCAAGCTGCGTGGAGGAGAAGAGTTTCTGGTGTATGGGAGAGTAGCGATACCACTGCACTCTCATGAAGGTCATGAGATCTGGTTATTGTTGCGGGAAGAAAGAAAGTATCCACGTCAAAGAAAGGGTGCGGAGGGAGCACTAGAAAAAAACTCAAGATGTCACTGAGTCTCCTAATGGCGGCCACAACAAACTACAAAGATAAAACCAGTGCAAAGATACCATGTTTCTACTGTGTGTAGCATTTGTGGAGATAAAAATGCTAGTTATTGCTGGTGGAAACCATTGAGTTAGTGCAATGTTTGTGTAATTGTCGAATAAACTCTCAAAAATATTTTTCGATGTGGACATGGTGGTCGAGGACCGGTAGCAGACTACAAAGGAATTAGCATACAAGATAGTAGGAGCATGGCTCATGTATGAATGACTAAATTATATGGCTACATATATTATAATCAGCCACCGTGGTTGGATTTTTTATCAAAGCTCTCAGGAATCACGTTATGTAGATCTTGCATGAAGGAGTTAATGGAGGCTCTGTAAGACATACAGATAGAAACTCGAATCTGAAACCTCATTAACGTCTCTAGTATAGGGGCATGAAAGAAAATAAAAATAAAATAAAAGGAAACTATTTGTGGTAGTAGAGTTAGCAGGGATTGCGGGTTCAACATTATCTTAGCTGAAACATGCATGACCGATGAATAGATTGGACTGGTGACATGACTTAAGAGATCATAGCACTGAAGAGATGCAAAGCAGAGGCCGTGGAAACACTCATGAAAGATTAATTTCTTTTATTGCAGTTGATGGGCAGATTGATGTACAACTATGATCTCCTCTTTGGAGAGGACATCATGAATGAATGTAGAGAATGGTTATACAAAAGAATAGCAACAATGAAACAAAATATATATATATATATTTTTAATGGAGTTAATTTTACATGTAAATGGGCATACTGCTGTAAGACCTGGTATGGCATGCGTACCCCCGGATAATCACTGGTAAAGTCTGGGTTATACCTAGGTGATAGGGGGGATGTCAAGTTAACAATTACCCTGGGTAAAAATTTGAGGGGGGAAGAGCTAGAGTGAGTGGGGTTGTCTCAATTAGCGGGTTTGGCTGGATTTAGTCAATAATCCCCAAGTCAAGTTTAAGGGGGGAATTGTTAGGTAAACATGACTCGGGGTAGATTCAATGTTGACTAGGGTAATAGTAGTGGTTTTGGGGCACATGGTATTGTGCACCCATTGTTTTAGCCCATGGTATTGCATGTAATGGAGCCTATAAAAGGCTGAGAAGACTTCATTGTAATGTAGGCCTGGAGGTGAGTGGTGAAGGCTCACTTGGCTGGATTGGCCAGGGTTTTGGCCAAGGATAATGAAATTTGATTAGGATGGGTTTTCCCCAGAGTTTGGGGTTTTTTCCCAGTTAAATATTTGTGCTAATGTTTATGATTTGTTGTTGGGTTCTTTATGTTTATTTCTCTCAGTAAAATTGTTTATTATTCTTGCGGTAAATTTCTAACAGTTAGATAAGTTGTCTTACTTCATTTTCTCCACTATATTGTATATCTTGAATGTATTTTTGTTTAAAAGTATTGTTATTGAGTAAATGATGTTCCCTACCTCATGAATATTATCTTTTTCTTATCAGTGTTCAAGATCTGTCTGTTCATAGGTATTTGACAAAGGATTCTTAACTACCCTTTTCCCTACCTTGGTTCACAAACCTAATGTCCATTTCACCTCACACATAAAATTTAAACATCCATTAACTACAATAGATTTGACCTGTGATGTACCTCGATTCATTATTGAGATATCAATGAATTCATAGACTCCATATCCCCATTGATTTGATAACCTCTCACTCCACCTATCCTACTTGATCATCTTACCCCAACCAAAACAAACAACAAACCTACATAAGCAATGACTACCGTCAAACATAGCCGAACAAGTTCACATCGCCACGCCAAAAGAAGAGCCCTCTCTGAGTCTGGGAAGGCTGGGTCTGGGACTCCCAAAGGCGGTACGATGTTACCTGTGCATTTGGTCTGCAGTCTACGCAAAATCACGGGATCCTAACACAACCAAGATCCAAGTAATTCGGGATTGGCCGACCCCAACCATTCTAACAGAGCTTCATATCTTTCCGGGTCTTGCTAATTGCTACCACAAGTTTGTGTTGGGATTCTCTCATATCACTTGGCCTTGAGTCAAGTAACGAAGGTAGAAGTGAAATAAAAATTCTTTTCGTCAGAATCTCAACAGAAGGCATTCGTAGAAGTGAAACATCGCCTCTGCTCAGCCCCTATGCTCACATTACCAGACTTGCAACAACCATTTGAGATCGAGACAAATGCCTCTGACTATGCTAGTGGGGAAGTTCTTACTTAACAGGGGCATCCAGTGGCATATCACAGTAATACATTGTCCGACAAAGTCCACAAGTATCCCACTTATGACTTAAGAAATTTATTCCATTGTGTAGGCTTTCCGCCAATGGAAGCATTACATTTTGGGGAAGGAAACGGTCATCCACATAGAACACCAAACCCTGCAGTTCATACGTACACAAGGGAATTTTCAAAACGATCGCCATCAGAAGTGGTCCACATATCTACAACAATTAATTTGAACATAAATTATAATAAGAGAAACACCAATAATGTTTCAGACTGCCTCATCTGACCACTAATCGTGGTGCTAACCACCATTCTCAACTCTTGTGTGCACGATACTTCTGATTGGCTGCTTCTCTCGAATAACGACTCAGAATTCAACCACACATACAAGACACTCTTGGAGGGTACGCAAGTCCAAATTTTTAGGTCCATGATGCACTGATATGTCACCTAGGACACCTTTTTGTTCCTACAAGCGAGCGTACCAATATTATTTGGGAAGCACACTATAGTCGAGTCATTCGGGATTTCAGGTTTGAGAAAACAGTGGAAATACTGCAGAAGTATTTCTATTGGTTGAACCTTCGATGGGATATTGGGAAGTACATTAAACCCTGCACTAATTGCACCATTGGAAAATCGACCATCTAGAAACAAGGCCTCTATACCCCACTACCTACCCCTACTCGACCTTGGGAATCCATCTCTATGGATTACATGTTAGGCCTTGATTCTACTAAGCATGGAAACTACTATGTTTTCGTGGTCGTCGACAAGTTCTTGAAGATGGCTATTATGTTGGCCTGCGAGAAGAATATCACAATAGAAGCCATTGTTAAACTCTTCTTTGAATGAATGTGGGTGCACTTTGGGATCCCAGGGTTTATCATATCAAATCAGGACACTGGGTTCCTTAGTACATTTTGTTCCATCCTCTGGTTAATGTTCGACACCAAGCTCACCAAGTGCACAACTTTCCATACCCAAACTGATGGCCAGACAAAGGTCGTCAACAGGATGATTGTACACATTCTACTCATGTACAATTAAAAGAATCCACGCACATGGGATGAGATCCTTCCCTATGTAAAACATAGTTATAACCGGGCTCTCCATATCTCAACTAGCCATAGCCCCTTTCAAGTGAGCCTCAGGTTCTAGCCACTATGTCCCATTGATGTAGCCATGCCATTTGTGGCTACTCAGGGATGCTCATGTCCAGTTTGAAGCTAAAAAAGCAGACGAATTCATTGAGAACATTCAAAACATCCACCAACAGGTTCATTACATATTGGACAGAGCCAATGCTAAGTACAAGGAACGATGGGATAAACATCTGGTACCACAAAACATCCAGTTGGGCAATAAAGTGTGGCTACATTTGCAGAAGGATCGTCTCACTGGACCCCACTGCAAGCTTCTCCTACTCTGATATGGGTCGTACACCATCACCAAGGCTATAGGGAAAAATTCCTTCAAGCTCAATATTCCATAATTCCTTGGTCTGCACCCAGTATTCAATGTGGAATGCCTTTGACCCTACTTCCCACCTCTACTGGACACCTCCGACATTGCAAAATAGCTCACACCAACAGAGTTAAACCCAAATTTCATGGAACATGCCACCATCGATTGTATCATGGACATGCAAATCAAGAAAAAACACTAGCAGAAGATCCAACTGTATCGGGTTGTCAAAGTTGGCCAACTCCTGCACCAAGGCAAGTGGTTCACTAGGGACCAATTTCAGCAGAAGTTTCCTCATCTCATGGAGGAACTCAATGCAATGGGGACCATTGCTTCCTTGGGGAGGGAGTGGGGGAGTGGGGAGGGGTGGGGAATGATCTAGGTGGATATTGGTGGCCACCCAACTATTCCACTTGGGGCTGCACCATCGTTTCTTTTAGTTTTTCAATTTCCTTATTTATAGCACAGTTTAATATTTTTAGCATTTTTTCGGATCCTAAATTTTGGAGCCATTTTAAGGCACTAAACAGAGTTTTTTGGGAAAAATGGGAGCAACATAGGTTTTTGACCATGTTCTTACTCAAAAGTTTTATTCCTTGGATAGAACTTTCTAACAAGGTATTGAGTGTGTCAAACAGAGATCATATGCCAAAATTACGTCCCTGGGAATTTGATGTACCAATTTACCCAAACGGGGCCCATAGTTTTGGCGCTTCATCTCCTAGGGTTAGGTTTTTTGATGTTTGGGGTTTTCCATTGTTTCTCAATAATAATGAGGTCCTCGAGCCTTATTGAAACACACTTGAGAGGCCTGTAGCCACCACATCTCTTCTCAAAGATAGGCTACTAGCACCCTAGCTAGTTTATTTCCATTATGTTTGTAAGCAAATTTCAGTTCTTTGATATTAATGAAATGAAGTGTTGTTTACACTACATTTTTGTATTTATGGTTATATGTGTATTTTGTTGCGTTCTTGCATAAATTTGGATCAGTTATTCAAATATTTATGGATTCTCACCTAGCGGATTCTATAACCCTTCTATGGTTAGAGTAGGAGGTTCAGAGTCACTAAGGAAAAATTATGGTCAATTCCTACAAGGGGTGGGGTTTTTTGGTATAACTTTTCCTAGATTATTCATAATCCTATGAGACATGAAACAAGTCTATTCCTGTTTCTCATTTTTATTATTTTTTTGGATTTTTTTAGGAGAAGAAAAAATAATGAAAGGAAAAAGAAAATTAGAAAATAAAGAAACTATAATGTAATATTCCTAATTAGCTTTAAGCTAGTTTGAATATTAAATTTTTCTTTTGTTCATAAATTAGATGAATAAGTGGGTAGAGAGACCCTTAAATCTCTTTAGTAGGAATAAAACCACTTCTAGTGTGAAGGTGAATTAGTGTAGCTAGTTGAAACAAAGCAACCCTTGGTGTGAATGGGGTCAATGCATTTGGATGGGGTCAAGGGTGACAAAATCAACAACGTTGTCATAGAGAGAGTGGAGATAGTGGAGGACAACAGAGTTATGGTGGAGGAGTTTATGTATGGGAGTAGCATCTTTAATGAGTGGAACCAAGGGTGAGGAAGCTAACCAAGCATATAAGGAAGGGGATGAAAACCTTAGAAGGCATTCTGATTATTGTTTCTGTCTTGGCATTTTATGAATTTCTACATGCTTCAGCTATTTAGTGGAGTCTGTTGTGCTGTTTAGAACAAGGGTGTTTTCGGGCGGAAATATCACCCTCATCCTCGGGGGACTTTGAGTGCCCACTCAGGATAGGTACATTTGAGCTTCATTCCACCATCCAGAATCAGGCCAAGCTTCAGCCATATACCATAGCATAGTCTCCTTCATAAAATCTATTATTTTGCAGGGCAGTTGCAGTGGAGGGTTGAAAAATCCAGTTTGTGACCTAGTTTCCTAGTGGAGGGAGTGGCCCTTCATCCGGGAAGCTAGAAGGGATTATAAGCTATTTTCTTGTCATATCAGTCATCTCCCTGTATTTATTGAGTTGCAGAGTGTTATTGAGCCCTAGGGCTGCATTTTTCACGTAGTGTATTTCCGGAAACACTTTTTGGGTTGTCTTAGAATTGTGCTACAGAACCTAGATCTATGATCTCAACATTTTCTAGGCACTCTATCATCAACTCTTTGTATTTATATTATCCAGTTGCATTTATTCTCACTTGGAATACGCATTCATGGCATTCTAACATTTTGTGTATTACCAGTATTTCATAATTTTTTGTATTGGATCATGGGAGGTTTGTTGGCCTATCTTGAGTGACTTTTTTCCTCAATACATTGTACCTATTTTCTGCTATTATACATAATGGAATGGCTCTATGTTTTTCTCATATTTTAATGTATTGATATTTACTGCAATTTCCAGTTTTATTTTCAATATTCCTGTTTTTCCTATTTTGGAATATTAAAATGGTATCAGGGCATAAAATTTCCTTAGCCTGTTGGGCACTACATCTATAACATATGGAGCAATGGAGGAAATAGAGTTTCCAAAAATTCTTGTCCAGACTATGCAGAATATTTCCAAAGAGATCAAGGAGATAAGGTTATAAAGACATAAGGAATCCTTTAGAGGGTTTCAACATGGAGATAGTTTCGACACCTCACATTATTGGTGTGAGTAATCAACATTATAGCCAGTTTCATAATGCTCCACAATGCCTACATTCCTAGCAATGGGAAATGAGGTAGGAGGACCACAAGAGGAGGAGACTCTTGGTGATTATTTCCTAGAGAATGAATCTCAATCCCAGAGGTTCAAGGAGAACCTGAAATTCCAAGAAATTTGTCAGATCAAGGATAATAGATGACCCGACAATCACGATAGAGGTGGAGGGTACATGCAGAACAATGATCTACAACGTAATATTGGTAGATTATTTCTGCCCACTTTTGATGGGTCACTCAAGTGCACAACCAAGGCTTCAGTAGAGAAATTAGATATCTATTTTCAGCTAAACCGAGTTTCAGAGGTAGAGGCCATTAAAATAGCAGTGTTGCACCTTGAAGGTGAAGCACATGAGTGGTGGTTTCATGTTCTATATACACTATGGCATGCTAGTGTCACTACTTATGTAAAATTTACCTGAAGGTTGGTGGAAATATTTGACTATAGAAATCCAGAAGCACATTGTGTTGAGCTAGCTAAGCTCAATCAAACAGGATATCTAGAGACTTATATCTCTAAATTTCTAAAACTATCGGTTATGGTTTCCGATCTATCTGCAACTAGAAGAGTATATATGTTTATTGATGGGCTAATAGAACCTTTTCATGGGTTGGTAAAACCCACTAGACCAACTACGCTCCAAGAGGATATTAAGAGAGCTAGAGATTTGTAGCATGATTATCCAAGGGTAAAGGCCCCATTACAACAAAAGTTTTCCTCTCAGGAAAAAGGGAAATATGTGAAGCTTCCTCCATCAAAGGAGAACCAAGAAAAGGGATCTCTTAGTGATGATTTCTGGGGATATCTAAGGAGGAGAAAACTTTTCTTCTTTTTCCAAGAGCCATGGGCACCAGGGCATCGATGTGCTGCCAAAAAGGCACATTATATTGAGGTATTTTCTGACAATGAAGAGGATGGAGATAAATACTTAAAGGAGGATACCATAGCTGTAGCATCAAGAAGAGATCCACCACCACCAGTAGGTGGGAAGGGAGCATTTTATCCAACTGGAGTAGCCCTTGCAGCTTTACGGGGAGTTCCCAAGTATCTAACAGTGATAGTCTAAGGCATTGTTTAGTGGCAACGGGTGTTGGTATTGATAGACAGTGAGGTTACCCACAACTTTATTGATACTCAGTTAGTGCAGAGGAGAGGCATTCCCACAGATGATTTCAAGGGATTCTCATTCTTGGTTCCAGGAGATAGAACCATGTAGTGTGTCAAGTATGTTCCGAAATTGACTATCACTTTGGGGACTAGACATTGACATACCACTTCTTTTTGGTTGATATTCCAGACACCAATGTGATATTGGGTGTTCAGTGGTTGATCAATTTGGGGAAGGTCAGCATGGATTTGGAGACCTTGGAGATGGAATGGAAAGATAAGGAGAGCGATAAGAAGAAAATGATTATGGGCATGCACACCTATCCACCCCAGATTGTATCAGCACATAGGATGGATGTTGATTTGTGCAGAGGAGGCATAGAGTGGTTAGTGTAACTATGTATGTCAGAGGCAGGAGGAAAGCATGCACGAGTACACCCAGATGTGCAGTCTATTCTAGACCATTATTTTATAGTAAATGGGGACATACCACTGGGGAGGCCACCAGACTTGGGGTTTGAGAACATTATTGAGTTAGATCAAGGGATCCAAACAGTTATCACCACACCCTATAGGCATCCCAAAGCCTATAGGGATGAGATTAAAAAATCCATTTTGGATCTCTTGGCTTTATGACATATCTGACCTAGCACCAGCCCTTTTTCTTCTTCTGTGGTCTTAGCGAAGAAGAAGGATGGCACATTGAGGATGTGCATTAACTATAGAGCTTACAAGAAAACAATGAAGAACAGGTACCCAATTCCCAGGATCGGTGAGATGATGGATGAGCTAAGGGGAGAAAATTACTTCTCAAATATTGATTTGAGGTCGGGATACCATCAGATCAGGGTGAGGGATTAAGATATCCCCAAGATGACATTTAGATGCCATTATGGCCATTTTGAGTTCTTGGTGATGCCCTTTGGGTTAACCAATGCTCCGGCTACTTTTCTGACTTGCATGAACCACATCTTCCATGGTCAACTCAGGAAGTTTTTGTTGGTTTTATTTGATGACATTATCATTTACAGCCACACATGGGAGGAGCATTTGTAGCATATTGAGACTGTACTACGCATTCTTAAGGAGAAACAGTTCTATGCTAAGCTCTCCAAGTGTGAGTTTGGGGTCAAAAATATGCTCTATTTGGGCCACATCTTTGGAGGGGATGGAGTGAGAGTTTATGAGGAGAAGATCCGTGCTATTTGAGATTGGCATGATCCAAAGAATTTAACAGAACTTTGGGCGTTTGTAGGCATATGCACCTACTATCAGAATTTTTTCAAAGGATTATGTCAACTAGCATCACCACTCACATATTTGACCAAGAAAGGAGCCTTTAGTTGGATAGAAACATCGCAGAGGGCCTTTGATAGGCTCAAGGAAGTGATAAGTAGTTTCCTGGTGTTGGTATTACCTGATTTTATCCAGCTCTTTGTGCTAGAATGTGATGCTTTAGGGGAGGGCATTGGAGCAGTCTTGATGCAGGGGGGCCACCCCATAGCTTTTAAGAGTCAGAATTTGCTACCTCATGAGAGGTTGTACTCTATATATCATAAGGAAATTTTGGCTATCATGCATGCATTAGCCAAGTTTCGGTAGTTTTTGGTGGGCAATAGATTCTGAGTGAAGATTGATCACAATAGTATTTAGTTTTTTCTTGATGCAAGAGAGGCAACAAAAATGGGTTAGTAAAATCCAGGCATATGACTTTGAAATTGAAGATGTCAAGGGGAAGAGTAATGTGGTTGTGAATGCCTTGTCACGGAGACCAGAAGTGCTGTCATTGATGACAATGGATACAGATTGGAAGGCCCAACTATTGGTAGAGTATTCCAAAGACTGCTTTGTATGTGAGATCCTAGATGGATAGGTGATTGATGAGAGGTTTAGAGTGATGGATGAGATCATCTATTGCTGGGACCATATCTTCTTGACTAGAGATTCTAGGCTCAAGGAGAATATTTTACATGTGGCACATGATTCACCACTTTCAGGCCATCAAGGATTCACCAAGACATATCGGGCCATTTTGGAGAGATTCTCATGGAAGGGTATCAAGGAGGATGTGCTTCAGCACATAAGGGAGTGCGTAGCTTTCCAACAGACAAAGGAGAGAAAAACCATCATGCTAGGTTTTTCCAGCCACTCCCTACTCCAGAAGGAAAATGGGAGAGTATTTCCATGGACTTCATCATCGGTTTACCAGCAGTATAGGGTAAGGATTGTATTTGTGTAGTTTTTGATCGTATAACAAAGTATTCATATTTCTTTGCTATTTTTTCATGATATACTTCCTCACAGGTAGCCGAGCTCTTCTTCATAGATGTTTTCAGACTCCTTGTTCTTCCTAATACCATAGTTAGTGATCGAGATAACCACTTCATGGGTGGCTTTTGGCAAGAGATTTTTCGGTTGGTGGGTATGGAGTTAACACTGAGTACCAGTTACCACCCTCAGACTGATGGATAGACAAAGATAGTAAATAAGTGGCTAGAAGGATACTTGCGAAACTATGTCTTGGGGCAACAAAGCAGATGGCTGCGTTGGCTCAAATTGGGAGAGTATTGCTATAACACAACATTTCAATGTTGATCGACATGTCTCCATTTAGGGATATCTATGGGTATGATTCTTTATCATTTGCTGATGTGATGTTTGGAGCAAGAAAGGCTCCTAGAGCCAAGGAGTGGATCCAAGAGAGTCAGGATATACTCTGTGCTTTCAAGGACAACATTGCTATAGACCAGAATCAGAAAAATTTGTATGCAAACCGTGCTTGGATAGAGAGGCAGTTTGAGGTGGATGACTTAGTCTATCTCTGTCTTCAGCCTTACAAACAATCTACACTAAAGGAGAAGGGGGATGAGAATCTTAAGCCCCGATTCTATGGGCCATACAGGGTGATCCGTAATGTTGGGGAGGTAGTATATGAGTTGGAGCTCCCCATTGGGAGTAAGATCCATAATATTTTCCATGTCTCATGCCACAAGAAGGCCATTAGATAGCATGTGGTTGCCACCATGGATCTCACACCTAATGATGGTGAGGGCCATCTGGTTTTACAACCGGAAGTTATCTTAGACACTGGGGAAAGGAAATTAAGTAACATGGTGATTAAAGAATATGTGATTTGATGGAGGAATCTACCTGATCAGGATGCCACTTGGGAAGGAGAGAAGATTTTGCAGCATTTTTCTTTACAGTTGCTTGAGGACAAGCAGCATTTGGGAGGGGAGGAATGTAATATTCCTAATTATATTTTAGCTAGTTGGAATATTAAAATTTTCTTTTGTTCATAACTTAGATGAATAAGTGGGTAGAGATACCCTTAAATATCTTTAGTAGGAATAAAACCACTTCTAGTGTGAAGTTGGATCAGTGTAGCTAGTTAAAGCAACTCTTGGTGTGAATGGGGTCAAGGTTGACCAAATGAACAATGCTTTGATAGAGAGAGTGGAGATAGTGGAGGACAACGCAGTTATGGTGGAGGAGTGTATGTATGGGAGTATCATATTTAATGAGTGGGAACAATGGCAAGGAATATCACCAACCATATTATGAAGGGGATGGTAGCCATAGAAGGCATTCTGATTAATTTTTTATGTCTTGGTATTTTATGAATTTCTGCACACTTCAGCTGTTTATCCGAGTCTGTTGTGTTGTTTAGCACAAGGGTGTTTCTAGGTGGAAATCCCACCCTCATCCTTGGGGGAATTTGAGTGCCCACTTAGGAGAGGTAAATTTTATCTTCATTCCACCATCCAGAATCAGGCCAAGCTTAACTATCTACCACATCGAAACCTCCTTTTGAAACTTCATTATTTTGTAGGGTAGTTGCAGTGGAGGGTTGAAAACCCCAGTTTTTTAGCTAGTTTCCTAGTGGAGGGACCAACCCCTCATCCAAGAATTCAGAAGGGAGGAGTATCATATATTTTCTTGTCATATCAGTCATCTCCCTATAGTTATTGAGTTGCAAAGCATTATCTAGTCCTAGGGCTGCATTTTTCACATAGTGTATTTCTAGAAATGCTTTCTCGGTTGTCTTGGAATTTTGCTAGAGAGCCTAGGTCTCTGATCCTGGCATTTTATGAGCACTCTATCATCAGCTCTTTGTATTTCTATTCTCCAATTGCAGTTATTCTCACTTGGACTTGGCAGGAATGGAATTTCGACATTTTTTGTATTAGCAGTATTTCACATTTGATGTATTGGATCATGGGAGGTTTGTTTTCCTAGCTTGAGTGACTTATTTCCTCAAAACATTGTACTTATTTTCTACTATTATACATAATGGAATGGATCTATGAGTTTCTCATGTTTTAATGTATTTATATTTACTGCAATTTCCAGTTTTATGTTCAATATTCCTATTTTTCCTGTTTTGGAATATTGCATATAAGAAGAAAGCAACACCTACTTAGACACATCCCTCGAAATGATGCCAACAAATGATGAGCCTCAGTATTGCAACAAGAGTGTTTCAACTCCCAAGGATACTAGCTTTAATTATCAACTCAGGGTTCATACAAACTTAATAGGTGACAGTGTTATATGCATAGTAGGCTGAATTCCACTCAAGTCACTTTTAAGCAATGGACAAGACCAAGGTATACAAATACTACCCTATCAACCGAATCTAGATTTGCAAGAAACAAAATTACATGAAAGGAAATTTATAATATTGTTTGTGGAAATGGAAATGTTACTATATTTGAAAAAATGGAAATTCCACTAGCACAAATGTAAATACTAACCTATTTCCATAAATGTAAAGGATACACTACTTGCAGGAATGTAAACGTTAATCTACTTACATAAATGTAAAGGCTACACTACTTATCAAAATGTAAATAGTAATCTACTTGCAAAATGTGAATATTTCATTAAAAGGAAACCTAGTCTATGAAATTGAACTAACAATGCTTGAAAATAGAAAACCTAGCTCAAGCAACATAGAATACAGAAACAAAACCTAATATACTTTGCATAAAAAAAATAGGATGTAATAAATCAGTGCATTCCAAGTTTATTATATCTATCAATATATTTCATTAGATGTTTCATGAGGAAATCAAGAAAATCATCACTTGTTCTATCCAATTCATAAATCTGTCTACTAACCTTAATTGTTGAAATGTATTGTAGTGGTAAAATGGAAAGTCATAAGTGGTCTTTCGTCTTCCTCAATCATGGTTTCAAAGACTAAGGGACATTATTCAAGGTGAGTATGAAAAAATCAAGCTTCAAGGTCAATTCTGGTCAAGTTTACACGGTGATATAGGATGTTATAGAACTGCTACAAGATTGTTACACGATGCTAAAAGATTTCCCTGGTTTGCTACAAGGTTGGATCTGTGAGCATTCTGAGGGTGAAAAAGGCGATTCGAAAGTATGAAAGTGTAATTTAGGGTATATTAAGGTTGTATGAGAACTTTTCCAAGCCTAGTACCCTTTAGGGGTCCATATTGCACAAGAATCAATGCACAAAGCGGCCTTCAATAAGCACGAACTGTACTTACAGTGAAAAATGCTTTGAGGGAGTTGTTGAGGTTGAAGAAAATTAGGTGGTGGTGGAAGAAGGAATGTGAGTTATAATTCCGACCCTACAAATCAACAATAGTAGCTCCACACCACAAATAGCTACCCAATTTCACCAAAAAACTAAAGCATGTTATCAATGTAAATTGCATAAAATTGAAATGAAAGAGAAATGATGAATTGAATTTTATTAGAATTCTAACTATTGCATTGAAAAGGAAACCTCTCTTGAAATATGAAAAATTCCTACATCCACAAGAGGTTATATTTCATGTGCTCAAATAAAGTATTAACCAATCACTAGCTTGTAGAAAACAAAAATGCAAGAAGTGTACTAATATCAATTGAAAAAGAAAGAAACTATATATTTTTTCCTTTCTAATAAATTATCCTCAACCACACTTCTCACAAGAGAGGTGGTAGATAGACTTGTAGTAACAATTTTTATAAACGAATCTTGTTAATAAAGGAAGGAAATTTTGCTAAGACAAAAAATTCATAAATAAAATACACATGAGAGAGACTACAACCTCTGGGTTAGGCCTTAACCCAATGAGACTCAACCTCTAGAGAAATCTTAGATGGAGTATAACAAAACATTTCACATTAACATCAGATAATGCTCCAATACATGACAAAGAAAAGGAAATAACATGTTTGAGCTTCTAGCCCTTAGTAGTCTTTATCTACTACAAAAATTTTGAAACCTATTGAACCCTTAGGCTTCCTCATTTATAAAAAAGTGACTTAGGGGAATCCCTCTTGAAAAGAGGTCTAATTCCCTCCAAAATACCTAAAAATGTCAATCTAGCTCCCTGAGATCCTCCCAATCCTTGTGCATCAATTGCTAGGAGATCTTCAAATTGAGGGTGAGTAAATTTAGGGAGAAAATCGAGTTGTAGGGGAGTAAATGAAGTCCATATGGGCCATATTATTTACCTATTAATGAGATCCATCACTATTGCAGCTAGGATCTTTGAAACAAAAGGAAATGATTTTCAATTTTCCTTTATTTCTTTTTCCTTTGTAAACCATGCCTTTTGAAAGGAGGAGAAATGAAGTTTCTTCCTGTAACTATTATTTTGTTCATAGTCATTTTTCACTTTTTCAAGTTGTGTATGTAAGATGTCTCGATACATTTGAAATTTGAATATTAATCAAATTAATATTTTGTGCATGTTTGTAGCTTAAATGTTAATTTGATTGTGTTTAATGATTGTAGATTTAGATCTAATTCTTAAGCGATATTTAGGGAAATAAAGAGAATGAATTTTATTTTTTCCTTGAAATATTGATCTATTCACCATATTGTTTTATTTTTAATGTCTTTAAATTGATAATGGTATCATTATTATTTAAGCATTAGATCCACTCTCTTATTTTATTCCCAGAATTAGATTAATTTATATTTAATAGATTAGTTACCATTTCTTTACCTTTATCAAACTATAGTTAATGAAACATTTTCTTATATTTATTTGCATTTAGATCAAATTTAGTATCATTTAGATCTATATTTCATTTAGGTGTTCGAATCATTTTCACTTTAATGAATTATTTCTTGAAAGAGAAGGAAATATATGGCTAATAGAGCAATGAAACTCATCAGGAATAAGTACACAAAATGGCTTGGGTTTTTTGAATAACCTTAGTCGTGGTCGTCTCCTCTTGTTGAAGAGCTGTCATTTTTTCATGTCAACAAATGGAACTAGAAGTATGGACTGAGGTAAATTAAATAATTAAATCATTTATCACTCAGGTGTTAGTATTTATAGATCTATTAATTATTCCTTTCTATGTCATCATAAAACGAACTAGAAGGTAGGTTGGATGAAAATATAACCTTATCTAATTCAAGTTATTTATTGTTATATCTAATCAATGACTCTTGCATAATCACCATATGTGAGGATGATTTCATTCTTACATTACCCGACATTCCTCATAAGACATTTCATCTCTTGTCAAGCCCCCAATTTGACAGCTAAGGCAATATATTTGTAATGAAACATCTTAATAACTTTCGGTGTAAATTTATTAAGCACAATATTACTCATTTGAATGTTTTAGGTAGGTTGTTCGCTTTCACTTTTAGGGGTCGAATCAAAGAATGGTTTGAATATTTCCACCTCATTCTATTTCCACTTGGTTTCAATTTGTTGATGAATTTTCAGATGCCTTAACATAAGTACTCTCGTGCTTTATATCAGGGCATTGGTGAAGCAAGAAAGATTATAAGTTAGAAGGCAGAACAATAGAGTTATGAATCATTCCAACATACTGAGGAACAAGCTCGAAATTCTATATTTGAAATAATGGCATAGCGAAGGGAACAGATGAGTCGTTCCACATAACACCCAAATACCGAGCATAGCTCTTGAAGGATAGATTCAAGTTACTTAATTTGTTTTGATGTTAACGAGACAAACCGATGCCATCTAGAGATCTGAGCTTCATTACTGCCTTAAAAAACGAGGCACATCCAGAGATATCATCACAACATCGTTTTGACTTAACAAGACACATCCAGAGATCTAACTTTTCGTACTATGAATGACTTTTTTGTCTATTGGTAAGCTTAGGAAAATCTGGAAGCAATTACTCTCTATTCGACCCGAGAAGCTTAGAGAAATAAGTAAGCCATCGTCCATTGGTAAGCTTAGGGAAATTGGGAAGCAATTACTTTCTATCCAACCCAAGCACACACATGAAGGAAACTATCTCTCTATCCATCGGTCACTAATTGATAAGCAGTTGAACCATTACTTTATTTATACAATGAATCTATTCTTCAGTAACTGATCGATAGGGAATGTCACCAATCGAGTATTTGGTAGTGGTATGGCTATGCAAACCAATCTCTCAAATCTCAATTTCCTATAGCGTGATTTTACCACCCACCTCCCCAGCGCGCTAGAGATCCATGAGGTTTCTTGCGGAGTGGTTCCCACTTGTCCTTAGAAAGGATAGGTTCGTGAAAGAATAAAAATACAAGGAACAACCTTTACAAAAACCCAAGGGATTGTTAAGGTCTCCCTCTTGGTCATTCAATAGAAGGGACCTGACCATGAAGTTTCTTGCGGAGCTATCCCCACTTGAGAAAGGAGAAGACAAGCCAAAGCCTTTAGGAATACGAAGGGAAAGCTAAGGGGAATCAAATTTTATGGATTAAACATGTCATCTCTTTGAAGGGTGAAGTTGCAATACAGTGAATTTCAATGCCCATTGAAGCCATTTTTCTTTCAACCATGAACCACAATTAACCATAGTCTTGAGAGCAATGCCTAAGCCCAGTACACCTACTCTGTATTTTTTATTTCACTGTCCCCCCCTTTCAAATAGTATGGGAGGCTTGCCAACGATGTTGTGGGAGGTTCTCCGATGAGGGGGAGGCTTTTGTACTGGCTAGATTATCTATACTGAATAGTACTGGCTTCTGTAACTACCTCTCATATCTGACTGCCTCTCGTATCTGTCACTGAACCTGTTAAGTGTCACTGACCCTACTAACCTATTGAGAGACATTGGTATGGATGCTTTCTTATCCCTTCCCAAAACTCTATCCCTCAATCTTTGGTCAACGGTATAACCTCGCCTTCCCACACCTATTTCCCTCAATAGCTGATCCATCACTGTCTTATTTTTATAGCACTTGATCAGGGTATTCCCACACCTGTCTCCCTATATAAGAGAAAATTACCGTAAATTATCAAGGATGGTGTAGGAAATAGATGAGGTATCTTAAGAGGGCAGGTTGGCTATTTATTACGTATCCTTTTAGATCAAATTACAATTCTATCTGGACTAAAGGAACAACGCCCTACCCAAGACCTTTATGGAAAAGCTCGCTCCAAGACCTTTCAAGCCCACCAAAACCTTGATGGACAAGACCTACCACGCCTAGCTCATATCATTAGATAGAGGAAGGGAAGGATATATTATGTCTACTGAAGCCTAGTCCCAAGGGTTCAAGATTTGTCCCATCCCCACAACCTTACCGACTCCCCGCTTCGAAGGTCAGGAAAGATCCAGGCAATGAAGGTACGTGCTCTCTTATTGGCTGGGCTACACGCTTTCTCTACTCGTTGCATCAGGGTTAAAGGAAAGGAGAGATTCTTTTTCCCAACATCAAAGCATGACAAATCCACTAAAAGTTAGTTACTTCGTTCCCTATTTCTACTGATTCTAATCCCTAGGAGAACAAATTCCACCGAGCTCGAACAAAATGAAGATAGCCCAAGTAAACCAAAGTCATCATTCTATATCTATTCGACTTCAACCTGGGGTCCTTCCATCCATAAGTTGAAGGTTTAGTCACGATGAAAAAATATCTGTGGGTCCCTATAGATCTGGAATTTATCTAACCTTTCAAACATTATATGTCGTTATCTTGGAACCAGAAATGTGTTTCTCTTTCATCATTTCAGACCCAGATTATGAGAAGGTATGATACTCCTGGGTATTCATAGGGAAGGCTTTGAGCCTATCTAGAAATAGAGATTTAGATTATCTTTGATCCATGTAAAAGATCCTTCAACTATTCAAGTTGATAATGTAACGAATCACACTTTTACCACTAAACTATACCTGTAACGATCTGATTGTAACATACAAATCAATATTTTGTCCAACCAATAGGAAGATGAGGAGTTCTCAATCAACCTCTATTGAAATTTTCTATCAATCATTACCTCGTTTTCATAATTACATGAATCTCTCGTTATTGAATGCTTGACCCAATTTTTTTTTTCATAAATCACTCTGTTTGAGATATTTGACCTTGGAAATATCCATGATCCTAAATATGCAAGTTCATGTTACATGCCAACACAAGGAAATAGGTTGTCATACAAAATAATATAGGAAAAGTAACAATTTTCACATTTCAAATTGGCCCTTCCTTAATTTCTCGATTTTAGAAACAACACTGGATCAGTGGAGTATAAATATCTCCTGGAATAGATATGTATACCGTATGAAAAAAGAAAACTGACCACATTAACATATTGACCCATACTTATTTATTTAGACTCATTCAGATATGAATGAGTCTAAATAAATAATGTGGATATTTAGCACTTTGTTTCAGATGAAAATCTAACCTTATCTAATTCAAGTTATTTATTGTTATATCAAATCAACGACTCTTGCATAATCATTATATGTGAGGATGATTTCAGTTTTACATTACCCGACATTCCTCATAAGACATTTCATCTCTTGTCAAGCCCCCAATTTGACAGTTAAGGGAATATATTTGTAATGAAACATCTTGATAACTTTTGGTGTAAATTTATTAAGCAAAATATTACTCATTCGAATATTTTAGGTAGGTTGTTTGCTTTCACTTTTAGGGGTTGAATCAAAGAATGGTTTGAATATTTTCCACCTCATTCTATTTCCACTTGGTTTCAATTTGTTGATGAATTTTCAGATGCCTTTGCAACTTATGATTTTCATAAAGTATGTGAAGAATTAAAAAATTTGCTAAGCAAGGATGATATTTAGAATATTTCAACTAAGGTCAATCATATTCTTTATAGGTTTCATATTAATGATTTTTCTTGTGTACTAATCTTATTTCAGATGTTTTTTCCCATTTCACTGAGCCATATTCAATTGCATATGGTAAATTAGATAAATATCGTAACAAAAAATTGCAAGACAAATCTTGTTTACCATATAATATGGATCCATTACTTGTAATAAATCCTAATTCTAAAAGTTCCATCAAGAAATTACAAGGGGTAGAATTAATTGAACATAAGTCTATTGGAAATAAAACTAGCCTTTCTTATGAGCAATCTTCTACTATCACGGATGTAGTGGAAGAAAGTTTGATTATTGATAAATATGCATATTTTCCTAATTATTACTCTAATAAGTTATAAGATTCAATTGTTAAAGAACATAGACAATGATATCAAGTGTTCTAATGAATTAATAGAACATGTTAGGGATATCAATCCTCATATTCAAGAAGAAAATTTAAATATTAATTGTCAAATCATACCTATATTTGATAGTTCACCACCTAGGCATAATGAATATGATGAGATAAGCTAAGAGGGATATCTTAAAATTATCATTGATGTTATGTATGATAGTTCAAGAGAATCTTTTCATTCCCTTGTCCCCAATTCATTTTACTTTTTACATTGAGAATTTTTTATTTTTTATTTTATTTTATTTTATTTTATTTCAGATTTTGGTGTGCATAATGTTTAGTCTACTTTATCAAACATTATGTCATCACAGTATGATGATATGAAAATCATGTGTGATGTAATTTTTAAATATGATATTTATGATATTTATGAACGAAAAGATATATTTTCAGGATTCCTTTATTTCATTGATTTTTGATCATACACCCACTCTTTTTGAAATTGAAGTTTCTACATTTTTATTCATCCATTGATTGAATTAAATCTCCATGTGTTTACTTCACATTTTCAACCAATGAATTTAATCATTGGGAAGGTTCAAACCAATAATTCAATTTTTGTATTGAATCCTCAAGTGATGCATTTATTATTTGCAAATCTAATGCATCAAAGTTGTAACGTGCATTCTTAGTTTTATGATAGGATTGCAGATTGACTTCAGGATTTATATCTTGTAAATTTTAGAGAAAAATGATAAGGTTATTCTTACTTTTTTTTTCTAAATGAAGACCATGAAGGTAAGCATGGCCTATTTATTTTTCTTTTTGAAACACTCCAATCCTTCTTTCTAATTGGGGAATTTTTTTATTCTTTGTAGGGTTGGAGTTACTTTGATGGTTACAATGGAAATTCCACTTTTGTTAGTATTGTGACCATTGAGTAGTTTAGAGTAGGTTAAAATGGTTACACAAGTTGTAATGTATCTCCTTAGTTTAGGATTAGTTGGAGTTGAAAATAATTAATATTATTTTATATTAATGGAGAAATGGTTACACAAGTTGTAACGTATCTCCTTAGTTTAGGATTAGTTCCTACAATTTAGGAGTTTGTTTCCAACTTCCTAATTCCTAGTGTTTTACTTAATGATGTAATTCCTCATTCATGAATGTAGAGTAAACTCTGAGTGTTCTCTCAGTTTGAGTGTAGTCTCCAGGTGCAGTACTCACCTGTGAGCTGCAACTCCTTCTTTTCATTTCAGTGTCATTTTTATCTTGGTATCAGAGCTCAGAGTAGGGACAGCCTTTTTTTTTTTAGGATGCATCATTGATTTCTGAAGCTTGTAGTGAGCGGAAGAGCTTACGGAAGTTTTTCATAGATTGGTGGAGCACGGTAACACGTGAGATGAGTCTCAGAGATAGTGATCATCTCGAAACGGAGAAGAAAAGGTTGGCCTTGATTTTTGTGAGTCACACCGGCCACGATGGCGAAAAGAGCGAAGGTACGAGAGGGAAAGAAACCCACGAACAACAACGACAACCACGACGAAAGGAATAACACATTCCAAAGGAAAGAAGACTAGTTTAAAGGTAATAATGCCTTTAATAATTTTCCACGACAGAAATGTTTTTCTTGTGGAAAACCTGGTCATGAGATTAAAGATTGTTATAGAAGGCGAATGAGATGAAGGAAGAAACAAACGAGGAAAAGAGCATAAGGGTTGCTGATGAGGAAGAGGACCATAGCCACGGCCGACTATTCTGTGCAGGTTGTGCTTCCCCGACCCGGAGGAGATGAGGACGACATAGTATGTCGACTGCAGCGCATCCTCACATATGGTAGTAGAAGAGGCAGTTTGAATGTCTTGAAGAAACTTCATGTGGAGTCGAAAATTTATTTAGGGGATGATAGTGGATGTGAGATCAAAGGATATGGTGACATTCCGTGGAAATTACATAGCGGTAACATTAGACACCTTAAATGTATTGCTTATGTGCCGAATTAGAAAGAATTGTTGATCTGTCTCAATGATTCTGATCGGGACATGCAAGTTCATTCTTTAAGACTAGCTGTGTCATGAGATGACGGATAAGGCTTGATTGCAGCGGAAGTGCGCGTGGGGGCTTGTACGGAGTTAGACGATGAAAATTATGAAAATGAAAACAGAAAAACAATAGTTGCAAGCTGAATCAGCAATTTGCAGATCTCTGGCATCGGAGATTTAGTCATCTTAATCTGCAAGACCTCATCTTACCGCCAGAGAAAAGTGGTGGACTGACTCCATTTTCCATCATAGATTGGTTGATGGATGTGAGTAGGAAGATACATAGAGAAGAGTTCACTTGCATGTTAATGGAAAGAAAGAAGATGTCTTAGAAGCGGTGCATCTTGCCCCGTATATATGCGGACCTATATACGGACTAGGTCATTAGGAGGTCATATTATTTTCTCTTATTTACGAGATGATTGCACTAGGTTCTCATGGATATACTTTCGAGTAAAAGAAGTCGAGACCTTTCGGTATTTTAAAGAGTTTAAATCTGGTAAGAAAACCAGGACATGAAAAAGGATAAAAATTCTCGCTCGGATCAAGGAGAATACGAGGTTGGGAGAATTCGTAGTTTACGCAGCGGCATGGGATTATTCAACGGTTCACGGTCTTACACTCCTCGAGCGGAATGGAGTGGCGAACGAAATGCGGAGACTCTTGTGGAGTGCGCAAGGAGCATGCTTCAAGGTAAGGGTCTTTCAAATGGTTTTGGGCGGAAAGCTATTAGCAAGGTGTTGAAAGTGGAGTTCTGCTAGAGTGGGCTTCAAAACCCCTTTTGAAGCGATTATTTTGGATTCAAACCCGGCGGTGAGTCATTTAAGAATATTTGGGTCAAAAGCTTATGCTCTCATATACCTAAGGCGGATAGGAAGAAGTTGAACCCAAAAGCCTTGGGAAATGTATCTTTGTTGGATATGGCAACGAGTTCAAGCATATAAGTTATTTGATCACGTGACTCATAAGGTTTTTTGCAAGCGAGAGATATATTTAATGAACGGACTGGAGAGAAAGATGGACTCACGCAGTGTTAGGCCGTCCAAAACACTACGTGGAAAATGGGTGAGGATGATGAAGTGCGGGGAAGCGAGAGCAAGAAGAAGAAGTAACGGAGTAATGTAATCAATGATGCAAGCCAGAGAAGGCTAAATGGACAGTTGAGAGTAAGTCCCCCTCTGGAGAGGACTGGGTGGGAGGAACCCAGTTCTGTCCAGTTGAAGACTATGCATTAATGACAAACATTTAAACATTGTAAGACACTGCAAATTATAACAGAAGAAGCAGTAAATACGATGCATGGAGAACAATGTATGAAATAGAATCAATAGCAGAGAGCCATACTTGGGATTTGGACTGAATTACAGAGTAAAACCCCATAGGATGCAAATGGGTAGCTTGCAAACCTAAAATAAATGCGGATAGGAGTATAGAAAAACTTAAAGCTGGGCGAGAACGCAAAGGAGTTACTCACGGCAAGAGGGAATAGATTTCGATGACACCTTTGCTCATACAGCCAAATTAAACACCATTAGAATGCTAATTTCCTTAGCAACAAAACATAAAATGGAAGCTACACCGGCTAGATGTTAAGTCTGCATTTGAATGGTGACTTGAAAGAAGAAATTTATTTAGTTATTTGAAGGTTTGTGAAAAAGGCAGAACATCTTGTGTGTAAATTGGAAAAGAAAAAAAAAATAGGCGCAATTCGTGGTATGAAGATTGACTCATTTTGTCTGGCATGGCTTTCATAGGAGCTTAGATGATCAAATGTTTGTATACCAAGTTTTTAATAAGCAGAGAAAATCATTTTGATTTCTTTGTATGTAGATGATATGATCATAACGAGAGGATGCTAACAATCTGATCAAAAAGACAAACAGTAGGATATCCCCAAGTGTTTGAGATGAAGAAGAAGTCTGAATCTACCGCTCTTGTGGGTTACAGTATAGAGTCCCAGACAGACTTTCCTTTACAGAATATGCAGGAAAGCTAACGAAGGTTGAAATGATGATGCAGTCATGACGACACCATTACCATGAGAACTTAAAGTTGGCGATGGCGATGGTACTAAAGAGGTGGATACCACTATATGAAACGACTAGTTAGCGGTTGATATATCTCACTACAACTAGACGGTGTATACTGTTAGTATGTTGAGCGGTTCATGTAGAACCTTTCGAGAAGTCAACAGGTCGTGACGACAAGGTATTGGTATCTTAGTGGTACTAGTAATTGTAATTTATTTTGTACAGCGACAATTGATGTTACTCTAGCGAAGGTTTTGATTGATTAGGCGGAGTAACTTGGATGATCAAGAAGATCTATCAGGTGCAGCTTTTAGCATTGAATCCGAGGTCTGTGAAGGCGGCAAAAATAGATAAGCGTATTCTCCCTCTTCATATGACAGTACCAACATTGTGCAATACATGAAATATAGTTGAAAATTTCTCAAGATGGAAAGAAAAAACAAGAAGAATCAACTATCATTAAAAGCCCCGACAACAGTACCATCAAACACTCAATCCAGTTTTCATAAAGGTAACTTTGCTTATTAGCTGGTTCAACACGTTGAAAACTAAGTCAAGAAATCTTGTTAATCATAAAACACATTATCTGTTTAGTATTTTTTATATCTTGATAATAAGTTTAATTGTTGAAAGGTATAGAGTTCAGGATAATCCTTTCTCCATTAAGGGGGGAGTTGAAAATAATTAATATTATTTATATTAATGGAGAAATGGTTACATAGGATTGTAGCATTAATCTCCTTAGTTTAGGATTAGTTCCTACAATTTAGGAGTTTGTTTCCAACTTCTAATTCCTAGTGTTGTACTTAATGATGTAATTCCTCATTCATGAATGTAAATAAAAAACTACGAGTGTTCTCTCGGTTGAGTGTAGTCTCAGTGCAGTGATACTCACACAGCTGCAACTCCTTCTTGCCTGTTTGATGTATTTTATCTCTTGATGGGTTATTTTGTTGAATTTTCAGTTCATTGCATGAATAATGTAGTTATGGAGAATATTGATATAGAGATAACGGTGATCCATCATAGGGTACTATAAGATAATTTTCTTTTCTTTCTTTCCTTTTGTATTTGTTTTTATAGTGTTTCCACTTAAGCGTTCCTTTAAGTCTCAGGCAGCAGTATTTTAAAGTGTTTAAAGTGAAATAATTGATAACTCTTAAATATCCCTTATCATTCACATGAAACTTTTAAGGCTCTCATTAATTTCGAAGTGAATATCATATTTGCACATTTTCTTTAGATTTTTGTTTTTTTATCATTTCATTTTTGATTTTATTTTATGTTTAAAAAAAAGGTCAAATTAAGAAACATGTCTAAAATTTTAACAGACTTGCAACAAATTTTACCTAATATTTAAAACATAATAAGTTTGAAATTATCAACAATACATCCTCCTTTAAGTATTTCTTTTATCACCTTGGTATAATCCTGCTGCATAAAGTGGTTTCCTCCATGGCCTATTTTTTTTTTTTTTTCTTTGGCATCTTTAGGATTTCTAATTTTATTTACGCAAAGTTTGAATAAAGTTTGATTTTGGTTCTTTTTGGGTTTTATCATTTAAACCTCAATCTAATATACTTATCGGTAAGAAAACAACAAATAATTTTCTATATAAAACTTAAGTATTACATTTAAGGAAATCTTAGAAAGATGTTCCATTTTTACTTACACTCCAAATCCCCTGTAGGTAGTTAGGTCCCTAATTTGAAAATTGGTTATGGACTATGCTAAAATTTCCATCCAAAAATTTTCATCATTATTAAGAACTTTGTCTTTGCTCTAATTATAAAACAACGAATATTTCTGAGATAATTTATTTTCAATCCATGATTTCCTTGGAAAGCATGACTAATCATTAAATATTAGTAACTAATAACATTTTTACCATCCCTTTCTCTTAAAGAACCTTTTTAGATTTTCTTTCCCATCTATTAAGTAATCTCTTAAATATGAATAAAAATCACAGAGTTAGATATTAAATAAGTTAAATTTAAAGATACAAGGTCTTCACTAATCGGCCTACCATGATCATTGGTTCTAACAAAGTGACATTACCATTGTTACTCGCCAAACCATTAAGAGTAATGAATTTTAGCCATAAAATCGACAAAGAGGTCTCATCGAAGCCGACTTCTTCCCACTTTGTTGGTTCTTATATGAATGCCACTAACATTAGCTAGATAACAAGTGAGGGTAATGACCTTGAGTTGATCGCTAAAGAAAAAGTTATGAAAGTAAGAAAGTAAATTGATCTTGAAACTATGAATCTATAACTAGTATATGGCATAAAGCATCTAGCCAAAGTTAAAGGCATCCATGTAGAAGGTTATAGATGTATGTTAGCATTGAGTAGCCATTCATGTGGTATTAGAAGTTAATTTAATTCTATAATTTACGTAGTTACCATTATTGCCTTTACGAAGACTAATTTGCGGTAAGTAAACTGGCTTTTCATGGAAAACACATATATAATAAACGTTAATGGGTTTATGTGTGCACCATGTTTTTAATTACGATGAAAATGATTTGGAAGTTCAAATTTCAACATTACAAGAAAGGGACGAAGATACGTAAGTTATTTGAGATCGGTATTTTGGAATAATGTATAATCTTTTATTCCTTGACTTTTATGGATTTTAAATCTAAAACAAAGTTTGTGCTTCTTGAGTGAGTCACCATTTGTTGACACCAATATCTCCCTCTATTTTACCTAAAATGGAAGTAGCCCCATATGAGTTTTTGAGAAAATCACTTTGGCATCCCTTTCATTGTTTAGTGATGAATGAGGAAATTTCAACACATCCTACTCATGATTTATGATTTTAAGTTTGATTGATTACCAGCAGCTGTAGCAAATAGTTAAACAACAGTCTCAGTGTGATATAGAACAGTTTCATTATTTATGAGACTTAATTTGTTAAACTTATTTTCTTGATCTATGTAAAATTAGTTTCCTCATGATATTCCACTATCCATAATCCATAATAATTGAAAACACCCCCCCAAAAAAAAAAAAAAAAAAAAAAAAAAAAAAAAAAAAAAAAAAAAAAAAAAAAAAAAAAAAAAAATTTTTTTTATATAAACAAATTATAACATATCTTAAATTATATATTAATAAATATTAATATACCACATATATATTAATGTTCGATGCAAATTTTACGTACATCGAACAAGTAAATATGGCGACCATATTAGAACTAGAAATTATAATGATCATCTAAAAAAATAGATGACATCATAACACATCTTCATATAATGATAAGGAACGTAGAAATCTAATATCCAACATTATTTTTATGATGTATAATTAACCGAACACAGAATATCACATACATAGATTTTCAAGTCGACCGAAGTTATGACACCTGTTTCTGAGTATTTTTGGTAGAATTTAGTATGATTCATTATTCGGTTATGAGATGTGATCAGTCAGGATAAATGAAGAACAGGAAATGCTTAAGGTTCTGGATTACTTCAAATGTAAATAACATTTCCAACATCTAAGAGAAACTACAAAATATAATACTCTGTAGCATTCTTTTTAAGGATATTAGTTATTGATTCAATCTGATTGGTGATTTGCTAGTATCTAATAGAAAATCATAACAACTTGTCGAGATTAGCCCAAAGGTTATGGCAAAATGAATGACGAATTAAGATGATATGTAGGGTATATAATTCTCATTAGGAGAGGCTCCTTTTGAGCTAGATGCTTTTTTGGAGTGCAAATGATATCACATCATTCGTGGGCATATCTAGAAATAGGATCGCTCTTTCAATTTTTAATGATTTAATAATGAGGGTCGGTGAAATCGTAGAGGACCAATTTTGTATTATGTAATGTCATGAGAAATGGGATCGATCCAGAATTATGTAGAATGTTAGGAAGTTTTGTATGTTGTTGTTATAGTTGGGGTGTCTGAAACAAAGGAGAAGATTGTCATATTTTACCTATTTCTTTTGAAGTTGTCTACTCAGGCAACAAAATAGTCTGCAGGACAGTTTTTTGCAGGAATATGGTTCAGTAAAATTCAAAAAATGAGGTAGTTGCAATGTTTGGAATCCATTTTGAGAGTAAAAATAAATTCAACACTATCAAAAACTCTTAGGACACCCAAAATACTGAAGTTTAATACTTCATAAACAAGTTTGGTTTTTTCAAAATCTCTGCAGTTCATAAGGCCATTCTGTTACTTTTTAGACTACTACTCTTTTTTCTGCTTAAACCATATCACCAAAGAAGGAAAAATAGAGTTTTCTTACAGCTACCACTATTATTTTTCATTATGTTTATTTTTGCACCATATTCATTTTCCATATAATATGTCTTTATACATGTATATCTCTATAGATATAATGTTAATTTGATTTTGTTAAATGATTGCAGATTTAGATGTAGTGCTTAAGTAATATCGGGGGGGGGGGGGGGGGGGAAACAAAAAAAAGTCGTCTTGTTTTCTTGAAATATTGATACTACTCACCATATTGTTATAATTTGAAACAATATCATTATTATTTTTCATTAGATTCTATGTGTTAGTTTATTCTTGGGATTAGATTGGTTGATTTTATGTAGTAGTTATGATTTGTATTTACCTTTATCAAAGTATAGGTAGTGAAATTTTTTCTTATATTTATTTGCATGTACACCAATTTGATTGTATCATTTAAATCTATATTGATTTTATGTATAAGAAAAAAAGTTGCACTTCATTTATTTCTTTTCCAAAGATAAGGAAATATCTATCTGTAGAGTTATAAAACCAGTGAGGAACAACTACACCAAATGGGTTGGTTTATTTGAAAAGCCTTGGTCCTAGCTATTTTTTCTTGTTAACAAGTGGTCATTTCTTCCTATCAACACTACCTTGCCACTAGTAGAACATCCCTACACTCACTTATCTCTTAACTTTTGTTATAATATTTATAGAGAACTTATTGTTGTATACTTGACTTTTTACAATTGTTGATCTCTGGAAACTATTTTTTATGGTTTGGGGGGCTTGTATTTGAAGTAGCCTAGTATGCCCTTACCTTGCCTCTATGTAGTCAACACTTAATCTCTGTTCTATTCCATCACTTCTTTTTTTTCATGTATTTCCTTGTGCCAAAACATAAGCCATTGAACCTAGACTGAAACCACTTTAATAGATACCAAAAGTGATAAAAAAATAAGCACACTAAACTAAACCCACTCAATAGATATGAAGGTAGCTAACAAAGAGAGCTTCTCTTTAGGATACACTTGACTTATTTTGAATGGAACTTAAGATTTATCTCTAAGTAGGGGCCTCTCCCAAGTATTTCATGCATGAGACTTATGAAACCCATCCCATGTTGTGGGCCCCATTAACTTGCTCAAGTTGGATACATAGTACTACATTTTCCCCAACCTTGATAAAATATTATTAGACTAGTTAATGCCTATTAACATTAAGAATAGAAAAGAAAGACCAAAACATTATGGCTCAAGGCCCCCTTCTCTTGCTAGCCAGTACCTCCACGCTTTATGTATGAATTATAGTGATAGTTTTTTTTTGCACTTAATCATCTAATATCTATTTCATTGTTACCATACTTTAGCTCATTAACATCCCATCTAAAACATATTATTATCTCGATTTACAATAGATATATAAAATTTACTATTTTAAATAAATTAAAAATATATTTTATAATTTTCTTAAAAATTGAAAGATAAATTTTATAATTTCTTAAAAATTGAATTTGTATACATTAAAGAGCTGATTATTACCAAGCCCATAAGTTTAAATCCAAAGTAAAATAGACTATGTGATGTATAGACATTTGTAAAATTTCATTGAGCCAAAAGTCGTTCCTCAATGAATGGTTTGTTAAGATAACAGTTGTTTAAAATTTCCATATAATTTGTTTAATTTAAAAAGATTATTTAAAATTTGTTATAATTCTTTAATTTTCCATTAATTGGTATTTTGATCCGTGGATTTGGCTCATGCTAGTTTAATCGGTGTATTTGTTGAATTTTAATGAAAATGGATTCGCGTGTGGTGTGCGGAAATACTTAATTCTATTGTAAAACAATCCTTCTGCAGCTAATAAATAACCCAACTATAATATAATAGTATTGTATTTTATTGGCATGGATGAGAGCCATATACGTCTATATATAATTTTCCAAGAGTGGTAGCAGGAGGACCGAAGGAGGGGGAGAGGATTTTTCTGAGAGGGAGTCCCAAGAGTGCAGGAGAGCTGAGAGGAGTCGGGGAGTAAAACGATAGAAACAAGGAGAGCTGGAGAGGCAGCAAGTCCCTGCCCATAGTAAAACTTAGATTAAAAAAACAAAATATCAAATCAAAGCAACCAAGGTAGTCTGATGTGTGGATCCCTGGACATGTTTCCGCAAGATATCATGGTTGACATCTCATGAGAACGTAACGTCACCAGAGTCTTAAATTTTTTTTTTTTTCTGAATTCCAAATTTAGCTCTAAGCTTTGCCAAAACTTCGAAATTTCAGATTGGTCAGAGTTCTTAATTTAAGAGATAGAGAACGATAAAATAACTAGTCTTTTACATACATATGTGTTTAATAAATAAATAAAAACTACACATATATAATTCTTGGTGGTAGAGATGAACAAGAAGAGCAAGTAGTCTCTGGAGCAGCAGAAGCTGTGGATTCACATGGCCGTCATTTGACAGTGCCTTCCAGTCTGTTCACCTCTGCATCATCTCAGATTTGAGCAGTTAAATGCATCCCCACTTCATTAAAATTAACCAACTATGATAGAAGAACAAGGAAAATCACATGTTTAATTCCCAGGTTCAGGTCGTGGGTTGAATTCGTGAGGCAGGCAGACTATGAAGCTATTCACTCCTTGTTTCAGTATTTTATGGAGATAATAGGAATGAATGCATGTGTTTCTTCTCGTGAAATCTCTTTGTTTTTTTTCTAATATTTTTGATTCGTTGGCTTTTAAGTGGAATTTTAGTATTTTATGTGGAGATAATAGAAATAAATGCATGTCTCGTGGAACTCCCTTGTTTTTTTTCTAATATTTCTGAATTTTGTTTTTTATTATCTTTTTATTTCAAAATCATAAATATTCCACAGAGTTATTCCTGCAGCTCTTTTTGTTTTTTATGAAACCCCATAGGGTTATGAGTAGATTCAACTAAGTAAAGTAATTTTAACAGTAACATCAGGTTTATATCTGTCTAGGGGATCGATTTACTAAATGATAATGAGGAATATCATTTTACTGTGTTATCGCCTTTCTGCCTTTTTTAGATGCAAGATTTAGTATGTCTATGTGGGAATTAAATGGATAAATTGTTTGCAAGAGGACTCCTTGTATTGCAAGAGGAGATCAATATTGATAAGGAGGGCGCCTAGATTGAAAGCAAGATGGTTCAAGTCTTCGAGCAGTCAGTAGGACTTCATACACATAGTTACCTATGAGACTGCCGAGAACAGCTTCGCCTGAACCTTGGTGATGGCTCATGGCTACCGGGCTCTGCCCAGAGCTTCTTCTTCAGGAACTTAGATGCACTGGCCAGTAGATTAAGGGTTATTGGCATCGACCAAATGGGGCTGTAATCTTAGTGTTTTATATATATATATATATATATATATATATATATATATATATATATATAGCAATGGATGTAGCATTTTCTTGGCGTGGAATTATTTGTTTTATGATTGATTAGTAAATGGACACAACCATGATTCGTGAGACTATAATATTATAGGGTAAGTTTCAAAACTGTTCCTAATAACTTTTTGTTCGTGTTTGAATTGGGTGACAATGAAATTCAGTGAAAATTCATGAGGATTAAATATGAGCTTTTCCCTTTGATGATGTGTTCAGGAGGCGGTTGAGAGCAGGTTCAATGGGAAGCCGGTATTCGTTCAGGTCACTCTAGGTTTTGAGACTACGATATTTGCCATTTGCTTTGTTGGTCCTGAGTTAATTGTCATTCTCTGTGTCTTGTTCTAGTTGTCTCATATCTGTTTTCGCATAAGTTTTGAAAATCAATCCTGACAATATCATGTATTAAACAGATATTCAGCTCTAAAGAGTGTAGGGTCTACACTGCGGCATTAATTACGTTTATGGTTCTAAAATCACTGGTAATGCAAATGAAGTAAGCAGCATGTTGGGAATTAATAGTTTGTTTTTCTAATGCAAATGAAGTAAGCAGCATGTTGGAAATTTAATAGTTTGTTTTTCTAATGCAAATGAAGTAAGTAGCATGTTGGAAATTTATTAGTTTTGTTTTTCGATAATGAATTTCATTATTGCATTTAACATTATCAAAATTCTATAATGAATTTCTTTTTCTCAATAATAAATTGCATTTGACAACAACAAAATGTATCAAAAGTCACATAACTAATTGTTAATTGTTTCTAGTTGTTCACTGTTTTTAGTTGTTCATTATTATTTTTGTTCACTATTTTTAATTAGTAATCAATAATAAATTTCATTTAACAACAACAAATGTATCAAAAAATTCACATAACTAGTTGTTACTTGTTTCTGGTTATTCACTATTAGCTGTTCATTATCATTTTTTGTTCACCATTTTTATTAGTAAACAATAGTAAATCAAAATAATAGTAGTAAATCAAATCAAAGTAATATTAGTTGTTCACTGTTTTAAATCAAATCAAAGTAATATTGCAACAGTAGTGTAAAAAAAATTATGCACTACCTTTCTTTCCATTGCATCTACTCCCCTCACTCTGCTGAGCCCGTCTACTCCCCCTCCCTCCAGTGTTTCAAAAGAGGCCACTTCTCCCCTCCCTCTAGTGTTTCCAAAATAGGCTTCTGCTGTGACTTTTTCAAACCTTGCTTCTGCATCACCGCATGGACTATATTGCATCACTCTGCACTCTGCTCGGCCTTCTATTCCTTCTAGTGTTTCAAATCTGGATTGAGATTATGGAAAAACTTGCATCACGACATGGATTATGGATCACCCCACGCTAGGGATTATGATGGATCATCGCAGCAAGAAGTTAACAATTCAAAACAATTCAAACAGGGTAACAAAATTCAGTCGGGAGAGTTTTGTTGAAGCACAAGTGTTAATATTAACAACCACCTGGAATCACAGAACCATAGCGTGAGAACCAAAGCCAGGTGCTCAAAAGCCACATGCACAATCAAACATTTGATTATTGAGGAGTAAATTCTCAATCATATACGTTTTTAACTCTATGTTTTCTTCCTCTCTGCCTCCGGAAGAGAGGCCAAATAAAATCTTTAATTTTTTTAATTGGTTAATAGAAACATTTCATTTAATTTGTCAAAAATAATGAGATATATCTAAATGACTTTTTGAATTTCTCATATTTCAATGAAAAAAAAAAGATTACAAGAGTCCCTGCGGACCACTTTGGGCAGGGACTAATAGAAAAATATCAACACTTTTTTGGAAAATTTTGTCTCTTAATGATGTCGGATCTGTCAATTGACACAATATGTAACAAAATTTACCCAAAGGCTCGAATTCCCATAAGGTTTCGTGTAATAAAGTTGGTCATAGTCTAAAAGTGGAAGCTCAAAACCCCATAACATTAAGGAAGTCGCATTTCCAAAAAAACCCGGGCAAGACAATTTATTGAAGTGCAAGTGATGAGAATTTTCGCATTTCCAAAAAAACCCGGGCAAGACAATTTATTGAAGTGCAAAGCCCGAAAGTAATTTCCTGTGGCCATCAAAGCCCGAAAGTAATTTAAAATAGGAGCGAGGCAGAGTTGTGAGACTCATAGGTGGAGAAGTGTATTAGCATAGTTTTCCCATTATAAAACAAAATTTGGCCAATGTATAATAATAATGAGGAGCTTTTTTAAAGTGATGATCGATAGGTGGAAGTGGGCCCTTTTAAGAAGGTCGAGAGACCGTAACTATTTTGAAATTCAATTTAATTGAATCTCTGAGAACATCCACGGTCATTGGAATAATATATAAGAGAACATAGGTAGAGGGTGACGACTATTATGTGGATATTTCTTACATTTTCAACTCCACCCATTGTTAAATAATTTGTATCTGCATGCGATATTTAAAGAGTATTAAAAACTTGAAGGGTTAAAGGAGCACTTATTGGAATTTCACTTTTCATTGGGGAACAATAAAGTCAATTAAAGTGAATCTAATTTAGAATTTACATCAATTGGTATTAGTGAATGTAAATCTTTAGTCACCAGAAGAAACATGTCACTCAAACTTATGAGGCTTTCAAGGTGAAGGATGAGAAAGACCACGGACATGTTGAAGTGTTCTTAACAGGATAAACAATTCTCAGTTGTTACTCAGCTAAGAACAAATATTTTGAAGATAGTTCTGGAAGATAAAAAAAAAAAAAACTCCCTTAAAACAAAATAGCCACGTCACTCCAGAACTTATTAAGAATATAGATATACGATATCAGTCTCACTCACATATGGAATCCGGTTTAAAATCGTCGTCTGATTTGCTTGGTAGGCAAGAACAGAAATAAACTCAATTTAATGGGCTTAAAGCTGTAAGTCCACATTATACACAATAGAAATATAAGCGTAGAGGAGAGAATGCCAAGTATATATGGGCGAAATTAAGGATTTTAGGTTCTCATTAAACATAAAGTGGTACTGTCAATTACTCGGTAAAATGAATCATGAGTTCATAGGAACATAGCGGCAGTGCAATTACATAATATGAAATATCTGCAAAATATGTAAAATACCACTGGGAATGATACATACTACAAAAAATGCAGATGAGCCGTAATCATTGATGTACTATGTATTAATTTCCCTTGAAAGAAACATTGAAACAAATGAGACACGATATCTCTCTTTCGGGGAACCACAAATTTCTTGCGAGTCTGAACCCTCGTATCATTTTAATGGCACTCACAGAGGATCCATTACCAAAATATTCATTTCTTACTGATTTGTTTGGTACTTGATCATTGTAAAAAACTAAGCATTGTGCTTTCGTAGCACGTAAGGAGCTAATTAAGAAAACTAAGATAGCAAAGCTGAATGGTAAACTAAATAATTACATAATAGCGTAGAAAGCCTAAAATTAGTAGATAGACATGATGACGATCATCTATAGTACGTATGTTTGCAAAGGTTTGTGCTAAAGGCTCGGTAGATTTGTAGTGCAGGATGGATTAACGAACTCTTCAGCACCTCTGCATAGGATTGGAGAGCGAACTTTGTGAGTAGAGCCAATATGCAATCGTGAGATAGTTATCTAGAATAATCGAGCCTAGGATAGAGCAAATCTCTGAGCAAGAAATTGAAATTCTCTTTGGTTAAGTTACCAATGTTTAGCTCTCTAGTATGAACAGTTTTCATGAAGTGAGTCTTCTTTACTCTTGTTGTCAAGATAAATCCCCTCTGCTGAGAAAAAATTGATCTCTATAAGCCCTAGAGTGGGTCTAGAAACTTTGAGATACTTTCTAATGCAAAGCATTTCTTAGCTAATATTCAAAGATGTGACAAGAAAAGAGATAGAGGTACCTGTTTTCCCAAATGCTATGTTCAGACCGTCGATGATGAACTTCAGATCCACGATCCTTTTAGAATTTCTCGCCCTTTGCTACTGGTGGCGCTCGAATACACGTGGATGATCGATAGGCAATGGAAAGCATAAATGTAATCGATACATAATGATGCATGAAACTTGTTAGCTATCTAGGAGATCAATGAGTACTAGAAATATTTGCATAAAATATTAGACAAAATATCGAAAGGAAAACATGCGAGATGTTTTATTGATAAATATCGAAAGGAATAGGCTTGCAACTGAGCCTTGACGATGTTGGAGGCCCTCCGGTGACGATAATACGATGTATTTCACTGAAGCTCCCTAAATCAATTTCCTTCTCACGTGTCGGCTTAGGCGTTATCACAGTGCAAAGAGTGTAGAGGAGACGAGGAGTTCGGAGCCAGCTTATGACCAACAGCGATACAGTGGAAGGATGGGGACCAAATTTATAGAAGGAGAAGAGGTTGGGAGCCCATGAAAGGGAGGAGGAAGGTCCACTTTCTATCGGATAAAGCATGGATGAGATCAAAGCTCTAAAATTCATGAGAGCTGGATTCTATCACCATCGTTTAGCTGCTCAACTCGCTGCCCTGGACTCTAGGAGTCGAGGGCTTCTCCTCCATTTGGAGGAAACATAGCTAGCAGGGATGAACATGGTTTTCCAAAGAAATGAGGGCGTTGGATAGCGCTAAGCGAGAAATGTCAATGCGACATCGAGCGCGAGCATGAAGCAGGAAATGCACGTTAGCGACGAAAAGCTGAGGGTTTTGACCAAGTTCCTTCGGTAGTGTCCATGGTAGTTTTCTTTGAGTCTTTAGATGTCTTTACATATTTCTTCATGGTGGAAACATTCTGGGGGTCTTTCATGGGGCATTTCGGGATCACGGATGGGAAATGAGAATGGTGATAAGTGTTTGTGTAGCAGACCACCCACTAAGCAGTGAAGGAAGAACGAGGAATGATGGCTAAAATGATTTATGAACTTGAGAGCAAAGAAATCACATCTTGCCCGGGGAAACACGAAAATCAAAAATTTTACAATAAATGACATCTTTGATATGAGTATGCCTAACCATAACTCTGCACCGAGGCATCAAATAACACATGAACCCACAACATGGTCGCAACCATATGTCTAAAGAGATTATAGAAATGCATACGTGGTATGGTCGCAACCATATGTATAGATAGGATCGGTATATATAATAATTAATACTCAATAACTCCACACAACGTTGATCAAAATCGAGATGCAACCCATGGTCTTCACCGCAATCTCAATCAACCCAACGTGTAAGATCTAGCCATGCAAATAGATGTGTTGGTGTCGAACATGGTAGAAACCACAGTTACCATTCAATGAAAGCATTAACGGGAATGAGAGAGACCACCAATAATGGCGATGGACCTCAAGGTACAACAAACACAATCTACATGTGTGAATGAATGTGTTGAAATCAAACAATTCTTGAGAATCATTCGATCGAAGGCCAAAAATGGTGTAGACACACATTATCAAACATGAAGAACTTGCCATCAGAGCATGCAAGCTCTAAGTCTTGAAAATAAATTTCTAAAACACCTTTGGATAATGAGTTGAAGTCGATAGGAAGTGATTCATCGAAGGACATAATAATTCCCACATCATCAACATGGAAACAACAGATATCTCAATATGATGGGAGTGATTAATCATTGGAACGAGGTAGGTCGGATAAGGAAATAATGTTTTGAAAAAAAAAGACTTCTCTTGAACATATTGGCGGCACATGACTCCATATTGTGGCAACATTTGACTCAAATGGGATTAGGACATGATGAAAAAATATGGTGATTGAATAGGAGGCGGATGTATATACAAAACCCATTGAGGTAAAGTGATGAATGTAGGATGTACAACTTTGACACAAGAAACTGCAGTTGAGGGTCATGTTCAAGAGAGACAAACTACCCAAAATATAGATACTTATGTTACTTTCAATTTTCCTCCCATTATTGCTAATGAGTACCTCATTATTTTATATATCCAACGAGAAAGAGGAATATATGTTGAGCATGTAACTACATTCTTAGAATGAATCCATGCTAGTAATTTTAACGAGCCCTAGGAAGAAGGAACTTGGTATCATCATGGTAGAAAAGTCTTTCACCATTTAATGTTTAATGAGTCCAACGAAAGAAAAACTCGGTAAATTTTCATGTTTTAAGAAATTTGAAAAGAAACAAAAATGAAATAAATGTGTCCCTTTTTTGTAAGTCATCTCTCGAATGCGAAAAGGTGAAAACAATATCCGAGAGAACCTATTGACCATGTTTGATCAAGGCACTCCTTTTTTGTAAATAGTAAATCTCAACCCAAAAATTGGTAAATGTATATTGAGACCACGTCAATTGATTCATTTGTGAGTTTGAAATGGCAAGTACTCGTAAATATTTTCATTTTTTGAGAGTCAAATTAGAAGATGAAAGTTGACTCCGGGGGTTTCTTTTTCATAAATGTTTACCAAGTCCGAAAAAGAGATAAACTAAAACTTGTTTGCATCGAAATAATCTATGACTAGCAAAGGTCTTGTTCTTTGCACAAAATGAAACATCTCTAATATCAGGAAAAAAATAATAAAATAATGGTGAAAATATTTCAAAAATCTATAAATAGACAAATAGTAAATTCATTTTGACCTTTCTATTTGGAGTAAATTGGAGAAGTTCATTTGCCACGTTTCCCTCTAAACTTTAGATCGGTGGTTCAGGCGATCTAGGACACCATTGATGATGCATCGGTGCTGGTGAAACCCAAAGCACTCCTCTTCATTTTTAATTCCATTCTTTTAGCATTTATCTTTAGAAATAGAGAGATGGGGGGAGGATTTCAAACCTCAAAATTGCTCGTAGCTAGGCGGTTCGAAACAAACCCACGATGGTCGCGTTTAGCACAGCAGGGAGGTACCACGAAGTGTAAGGTAATTGGGACAATCGCGTCGAATTTGTCAAGAATATTTTGAAACAAAACACACATTTCCATGGGACTCTTTTTCCAAAACTGCTACGACAAAATCTCTAAATGTCACCAAAAAATATTTTGGAGGTGATTTCCAATGAAGATGGTCATCGAATGGAAAGAACGAGAAAACGAGGTGGAAGACCTGAAAACACTCCAAGAAAAAAAGTGCATAAATGAATTGTCGGTGTGGATGCGGGGGTATTTTAGACATCGAGGTGAGACGAGCGGGAGGCATTCAAATAATTTGATTGGGTACGGGATGTGGATCTACATATTTCATGTTGAGACCAAGAACCAGAATTATATGTCGTGAAATATATTTATCACATGCTTGTCGAGAGAGGTGAATAATCCAACTCTCAAGAACTGCATGGGGGTGATATTATGCTCATAAGACCTTATAAGGGCTTGAAATAGTGAATGGAGATAGATATATTAGATTCATTCCCTTGCAAACAATGTATTTATGAATCGAGTGGTAGAACTAGGTTTGCATGAGGCAAAAAATCCACATTCCCGGTCGTGGTAGGTTATGTGTATGTTAAGCGAGTATGAGGTTATTGCCCAAAGCCAGTGACCAAGTGCAATGTCTGGAGATTGTTTGAAACAATTTAGGTACGGGTCCATTTTGGTGACCTTTCTTGGAGAAAGTACCATTGTTCATATGCTCAATGGTGGGAGTCCATGATCCCAGCCTCGGGAGGCCGAGGCCAAGTGAGGTGGTGTGAGATCATGCCAAAAAATCGAGATGAGGGCGAACAAAATTTACCTAAAAAAAAAAATTGATTGGATGTGGTGTCAGTCATCATTGATTTGAGACTTTTCATATGTAGCTTATCAAATTCATGGGAGATCCATATCTTATACCCATTAAGTGGAGCACATAGTGGAATGCGGAGTAAAATATTTTTGTATTTTTACTTTTTGAATGTTTTTTCATGTATTGTAGATATAGGTATTATTTTTATAGATATGTTTCCTAAGAGACCACCGGGTATGTCTTGATCGTGAGGAGGTGACTGCTAGGTGGAGGATGTCCCTTACAAGGAGGGCAGTTGAAGCGAAATTGTAGGCCTCATGACATCCCAAAGTATACTACCTTTGATGAAGTTACTCTTCGCTTTCAAAGGCATACGGTCGACATTCTGGTAGATTGTGTCATCTACTCTGGGGTTGATCCAGTAGTGACCTACCTCTGTGAGCACCATGTGGTAAGATAACAACCACTGTTTTACATTTTTGTAGCCATTTTTCACACATAACACACTCATTTTTTTGAGATTTTGATGTATATATATGTACTTGTTTCTACAACAACATTTTTATCATAATGATGTGTGGTTTTTTTTATATTGCAGATGTCTATCTAATACCATGATTTTTCAATTATATGTTGATGTGTTTAAACATCTTGGAATATTTTGATATGTGACCGTCAATTCCTTTCAAATAATTGAACATGCAAATACATACGCAAAATTTGAGGATTTCGCACGAATATTAGCCATGTAATTGTAACAAAATGAGTTGTGGCACAATTTAACAACCAAATATATAATTCACGAGATCAATAGCATCTAATAATAGCTCGATAACAACACTATATGCGGAAATATTGTTAGTTGTTCGACGAAAAAAATACCTTGTAAATTAATCAACTGTCCATCGAGGGGAAAATTGTTTACATGTTGTGGAGCACGCAGGGTTATGTGTATCGACAAGCGCCATCAGAGAAAAACCGATGTAATAATTCGATGACATATGAAAATATGTGGAACACAAGGTGAACGGAAGGGAAAAATATATGAAAAGAAAACAATCACACCAAAAATTAGATCAAGCACACTAATCAATAAGAAACACCAATGTAAAAAATGTCACACTCATGATTAAGCATAATGTTTTTAGGATAGGCCCAAGCTGGGGCTCGGCCAATTGATTTCCCTTCACCATACGCTGGCTCCGCCTTTCTCTTTCCAATACTCATTGAATGATATGAGGCCCTGCCTCCATTAGCTCGTTTTCTCCCAACTTATTGTGGAGGGCTTGGTCATAAGCGAGACCATGTGACCTTATCGGAGAAAACCGGAGGAGCAGATGGTTGTCATATTAGATTTAACTCATATTTTGTTTCCTTGTTAACTAAAGGCAAATCTTCGGGTCTCATCGGGCAGCTTGGGGGAATAAATAAAGCGTTCCTCTTTTGCGAAGTACTGGAAGTACTTAAAAATCTAACAGGAAGAGGAGTACACACTCGTCAGGATTGTGGCCTCTAGAAAATACACCAATTGGAATAGTGTGAATCCGATACAGTCTTAGTAGAGGTTCATTGTGCCCTTGGAAATTTTGAGAAGAACATGAGATTTAATATGGTTGTACTTCCCAATGGTGCGTTGAAGCATGGCCTTAAAACATTGTTGTGACCTCAACGATCATTGGCGTGTGGATGAGTGGAGCCTGTGCCAATGTAACCCCAGGCGGCGGTGATCATCTCATCCTTATGGTTGTGAAATGAGAGCCATGATCGGTAAAGCACTTTCCAGGGCAAGCAAACCAATGACATGATTGAAAATGAATTTCGTATAGGTTCGACCTTGATTATCGTATGTAGGCATCGCTGATCCATTTAGTGAAATAATAGACGGCCACGATGTGTTTCGTCTAGGCTATCCCTGGTTTGACGGAGATGTCGATGAAATTCTTGGAGTAATATTTGCAATTTTCCCTTCGAGAAAAGACTTTATGAATCAGGTCATAAATACCGAAATGGTCGAAGTCGGTACATACGAAACATGGGTGCAATAAGTGGATATTTCACGTAGGGTTGGGAGAAATGAGGAACGATGATGTCCATCATCCCATGGGGTTTTCTTCATGAGACATTACCTCCACCAGTAATTTCTTTGGTGGAAGTATCATTCAAGGGATGATCGAGATTCCTAGGAACCAAACTAAGGAGGCTAGCATGAGAGTGTCGGAAGAGAAACCAATCGATCGTTGGTTCACAGATGGAGCCTTAAAACACTGAGAGTACTCTAATATATTTTTTCGGCAAGGCTCAAATGCATGTGTCACCAAAACTTTCGAGCCTATTACGGATTGGGAACAATCTGGATGGCGACAGAATGATATCATATTGATAGTGGATACATTGGAGAGCGGGGAGTGGAAATATTCCCATAAGGGATGAGTCTGAATAGACCCAACCCAATGTTCTCATAGGCAGTATATGTCTTCCAAACACATGTGGAGATATTTGCATGTTGATGAATCATAGGAAAAAAATATAACTAGTCGAAAGTCATGATTTTTCCCTCATGAGGAAAATGGAGGACACAAAAAAGGGTGGAGACCATGCAAACCCGCTGGCATGAGATTGACTACTGTCCGAAGGGAATTATAATTCAAGTTGGTGTCACACCTCAAAATTCTAAATTCTTGTTTTCCCTCCAACGGGATGGGGAAAATATTTGATAATAATGTGGATGAGAACCTCGTCGAAAGCTTATAATTTATTCAAGGACAGCGGATGAGAGTCGATGGCTTTCAACCTGCCCGATAGACATGATGCAAGTTGAAGAGCCTTCATAAAATAGTCTCCACGATTTTTTCCTCACGGTAACTTGAATTAGAAAATCCACTTGATATGGGATGTGAGGAAGAAGTTGTTGCAAAGGTCTTTGTGATTTGGCGATTGGCTGGAAATGATAGGGTAACATCGGACCGGTCTTTGGAGTCCTGGGGACCTAGCCTTCTTGGGCTCAGAGAGGGCTCTCTCTATTGTGCGAAGGATGTGAGCTTGTTCGCTTTGGATGATTGAGTTTTAGGCTAGTTGTTAAGTATGGGTTTGTTTGTTTGTTTTGGGTTGGGGTAAGATGATCAAGTAGGATGGGTGGAATGAGAGAATATCAAATCAATGGGGCGTATGGGGTCGAGATGAGGTCTAGGGTGTCTAAATCGTTTGAAGCCAAAGTGTATTGCAGGGCCGGTTATACAAGGTTAATGCTGGATCCATTAGGTGACGATGAGGTGTAATGAACATTAAGTTTGGGACTAAAGAGATCTTAAACGTATATAGTCTGAAAGCAGTAACTCACGGAGGTGGAGAAAACCATTAATCTCTATGAACAATTCTCAAGGCTGATAAACATGTAAGATGAAACAAATCCGATGGTGCATAGAAAGCATTCGAACTCCTGACTCTAGAAATCCCACCTTGAGCTTTTTGAGAAAACACATAAGATAAACAAGCAATTCAAATATATGGAGAGGGAACTCCTAAAATAGCATATATCAAACTATCGAACTCTGAAACAAGTTTGATGAGCATGGGACAAAGGGCAAAAGATCGAAACAGGAACCTCTTTCGCATTAACCTGATCAATCGATTATTCCATAGGAAAGATTCATGTAATAAGTTTTGAAAAACATTTAAATAAAGCGAGGTCATACCACGAATCATGTATCAGCTAACATAACTGGAAGTCATTCATGAAACGAAAGAACAAGTTTTAGTGGGCCTAAGTAGTCAAGAATTCCTTGGAGATGAACTAGAAGAAAACATGAAAACTATAGCATGCGAGGAGGTTTGAAGGTGCTTCCATGAGCATATCTCAACCTATACTTTTCTGATACTATAGCAAACAAGCGAATATGAAACAAAATGAGGACACGAAAACACTAAATAAAGTTGTAAAAACATCACCATTCACACGAAGCTATGGAGATCCTGCCAGTAAAGCTTCTCCAACATCGAAGCCACACAAGTCATTCATTCACTTCATAAAACCAAATATCTTCTCCAGCTCACTAAACCATGTATTTCTCTATAACGCATCAAGCACCAAGCTGTTACACAATGAATCCTCGTGGCTTATATAACAAGCGAAGGAGGAAAGAGAGCTCACTAGAGCATCTAGAAAGCCTATTAGCGACAAATATCCTAACTTGTCCTTGAGGCCTCGCAGTCCGAGAGCACAAAATATCTTCCAAAATATACTTTTCCGGACTAAAAATAGTACATTGACTTTTAGGCTTTGACATACATGAGGAAATATTTGCCTATCGCACATTTTCTCGGTCACCTACACGAACGCAACACTACTGTCTCAGAATTTTGAAAATTTTCCGTGCGACGGCCACCAAAAGGTATTTTTGCAACGGAGTTACACGAGGCCTTCTCGATGTCAGAGAAAAGGCTCCATGATGGCCGTTGGAGAGCTATGGATGTATACTTTCCAAATATACCTCTTTTTCCCTCGTACGACCTCTATAAGTTTGCACAAAAAGTTGGAAAACGATCAAAATCTTCCGTACGAGCACTTGCTCAAAAGAGGTAGGGCGGCAGTGAAACATTGGGTGTTTGTTTGGGCCCTTTTGGGACCAAAACAACTCCATTTGAGTTGAGAAATTGGTGAGCATACTCCTCCACTGTGATAATGAATCCAGAAAATGTAAGATGTGGCTTCGAGGTGCCCTAGGAAAAAGCGCGGCACCGTGCTGCGTTCTTAGGCGTAAAATTTTACAAAAATACGAGAAAGTTGTCCAATTTTGCTCAAATTTGGTGAGTGGGTGCCCTCCGTCCTTAGAGGCCACTGTAGTGGAAAGCTGGGCCAAAATCCAAGCCTAGCTTGGTCCTACTCACATCGTTTCGTGCACGGCGAGCCCTCCCTTTGGGTAGTTTTGTGAATTTTTTTCCCTATGGAAACTGGTTTCTCCCTTTGTAATGCTCGAGTCATCTTTCTTTGCAGCTCAAGTCTTTGTTGGCCTTCTCACAATTTCAGCCTCTAAATGTGGAGATTTTCCCTTTCAAGCCATGATTCTTTTTTATGCTCCAATTTTCAAAGGCAAGGAGCTGCGTGAGAGGAAAGTGTTGGGCTTAGGCTGATTCTTGCTCTGTTTTGCCAAAGCTTTCACTAAAGACCCATGGTCCTAGGGTCTCCTTCTTGTTTGCTCTTCATACTTTGCTCTCCTCATAAGCGACCCATGTACTCCACTGCAATTTCACTTGTGATCTTTGAGCTCGTTCTATATTTTAGTGCCCTTGTTTCATAGATGGCCGCTGGCCACTCATTTGTTTGTTTCTGCACTTGGAGGAAATGAATAAGATCTCTCGACCTTTCCAGCTCAACCTCGAGTCTACGATTTTGTGCATTTCTTTGGTGCCTCTAGGAGAGAAATTAACTATCACTTTGTTTCATTTTCCTCATCACTATCTATGTGGACATGAGTTCAAATTCCCCTCTCTTCCTCATGATTTGCTTTCCTCTTCTTCTTGCTCTTACCTTTGTCCTTTCATTGGATTTTTACCCTTGTCCTTCATTGGTTTGGTGATCCTTCTTGGTTTTGAGAAGGAGAATTGCATGGCTCTTGCCTCTGGAGGCAGCGAACACATGACTCCTCCCTCTCGATAAGTAATGGTGAAAAGGTGCCATAAATATTTATTTGCAAAACTTCGATTATTGACAATCGTAGGATTGTCTCCTCCTTGAAAAAGGCTTTCGTACATGTGTATATCCTCCCTAGCCTATCTTGCTGGTTATCCTTTGGATCAAACTTGTTTAGCATGTCTCATTCTTTTGTCACTATCGAGACCATCAACATTACATGCTGTGACTTTCTGCAATATCGAAGGCATCATTTGTAGCTTTGTCTTCACTTTTAGGACCATCCTCCCTCCTCACCCTTTTGCATTACTGTTTTCACTTTGCACGACTTCATCTTTTGCTATGCTGCCTTCATTCCTTGAGACTTTTTGTCTGTTATCTTTGCTTTGGGTGAAGGCAATTTGCAAAAATCCGTAGTGGCTTTCCTTTGTCATTTGGTCAGCGACCTTGGCTTTGGACTGTTTGCTTCCTCGCTCTTTGCTGCTTTATTAGTCATTTGTCAGAGCCTTCTTCTTCATTATGAGACCCACTTTCTTTGGCTCCACTTGACGATCATACGTCATGACTTCTTTCACCTCTGTTTTCTTCTTTGCTCTACATCCTCATCCATGCTCCTACTTTGGTTGTTTTTCTCTTGGCCATTAGCCTGTTCTTAAGCCATCTCCTCTTCTTCATCCTCTCCATCTTCCTCTTTATCCTCACTCTCTTCTTCATCTTCATCACTGCCTCCCTCATCTCTATCATCTTTTCCCTCACTATTTTCATCGTTTGATCATCACTCTCTCCCACATCTTCGTCATCCTCACTCTCTTTCTTCATCTTCTGCCACCCTCTCCCTCACTGTTTTCATCTTTCCCTCATCATTCATTATCTTTTCCCTGCTCGTTTTCATCTTCTTGGTCATCACTCTCTTCCACTCCTTAATCTTCATCTTCCTCCCCTTTTCTATTCATCATTTTTACGTCATCACTGTCTCCCTCATCTTTCATCATTTTCTGCTATCTTCATCACACTTTCTCTCACTTGTTTTGGTCGTGCTTGATCCATTCACTTCCTTTCTTGCAAAGGCTTGTTTTTGTTTCATCTTGATCGTCATGCTTTCTTCATGATCATGTTCTTAGTGGAAGGAAAATGAGGAGGGTGCGTTTGAGAATAAATTTGTGGTGAAGAAGATGAACGAAAGCTGGTGGAGGAGATGGAGCGTACGGAGGATTTTGAGGATGATGATGGCATACTTTGACGGAGGGATGGGCATGTGTGTGAAATCGTCATGGGCGATAAAAACCTCCCGGGGAATGCCTTGTTTGCTCTGGGCGGTATGAGACAATTACTTTGATGAGGGAATGTGAAAGAGAGCTTTGTCGTTGTTGGGATCGTGGAGGGCTAGCATGACGGAGGAAATTTTCTCAATGCTTTTGCGAAAGGTAGTGGGGCATGTGCGGTAGCTTGGTCTGGTAAAATGCATGAGGAGTCTGCTATGATAGGAATAGACTGCGGAGAACCTACCCTCACGAGTTAAATTACTTCGTGACTAAATCTTCATGACGAGGCATATCTGTCCAGTAGATGAGAAAGAAAAGGAGAAAAATATGGCTTTGTCATTCATCTTTGACAAACTAGGTTTTTAAGAATGGATAGATGTTGGGTCAAAGTCAAGATGCCTATCGTTTAAACCACCTTTCTCACATACTTGCAAGTATATTCTATGGCCTCGAGAGATGAGTCCTGGTGGTGCAACTCCAAATCTTACCCCTAACTAGATGTGCTTTATGCTTGTGAAGTTTTAAGGCAAATAACTTGGTCGAGCGAGGGTGACTTTTGATCTCTTGCACTTTGTTACGAAAACTCGCAGCACCCTAAACTCTTGGAAATAGGAAAAGAAATAGAAAGGGGAGGCTACATCGAGTCTTGTGAGTGCTTATGGGTTCAAACCTGTGGGCATTTCACTCACTGTCCATCTGATGTTTCTTGGACTTGTCTACATTCATTTAGGTTAACCCTCCCTGCTTGAGACATGGTGTTTTCTTCACCCCTTCCTCCAAACTCTTTAAACGAAAAGGATTTGTTTCTTGTGAAATAATGAAAAAGGTTTTTAGGGAGATGCTTGAGCTTTTAAACAAGGTTAGGAGACTTAGTAAAAAGGTAGGTTAAGCTTCCTTTTCAAATTTTTCTTCAAAGATTTCTTTGACACTAATTTTGGATCTACTTGGCGCCTTTATCATTTAGAAAAATCATGAGGAGATGATAATTTTTAGGAAGAATACCTTTAAAACTTGTCTTGCATAGCAAAAAAGATGCAAATTTTGAGTTTTTCGGGCAAAATTGGCTCTTACTGTAGGCTTTTTCTGAGCGGTGTCGCATTTTTGACGGCCCGAGAGCGCGGCTACCATTTTGAGCGAGCCTGAAACGACAAACGCGTTCGGTCGCTTTGCACGCCGTTGCGCAGCGTCTTTGGCTTCGGGTGGGGGCTGAACGCGGCGTCGAGGGTGATATATGCGGTGAGTGAACGCGCGCGCACTAGGGTGTCGCCACACGCGAAACGTGGAGTCGGGCGACGAGAGAGTATGGTAGGAGTCGCGGCGTCACGAGCACTCTGTGCTGCACGGGGTTTGGGCGTCGGTTAGGTCGGCACTCCCTGCACGTCGGGCGAGACTAGAAAACGCGCAACGCCCACCTACGAGCACGCAACGCTCGAAAAGAAATTTGCCTTTCGGTGGCGGATAGGCAAGTGTACGGCGTCACTCCTACGAGCGGAGACACCTACGTATTTTTAACAAAGAGGATGCTGCGGAAAACGCAAAAAATTCTTCACTCTGCTTGCAAAAAGTTTAAATAGAGAAAAAGGAGTACGTTATAGCATTTATGACATTCTTTTGAAATAATTAAAGCTCTAAAACCCTCTTTCTAAAGTCCTCTTTGATGAAGCCTTTTTCCTCTTTTTCCGTTGTACTTTTTACTTTCCTTTTCCACCTGTGTTTCTTTTGCGGCTTGATCGGTTAGCATGGATTCATGTCTTAATCCTCGTCTATGCATAACCATTTTATTGGGTGATGAAAAAGGTTTGTTTTCCTTCTTATACCTTTAAACACACCTTTGACTATTTATTTGTGAGAAAAAACAAAAGGTCTTCGAGCTGATGCTCTACTTGCTTGTCGATGAAATGGCGCACGATGCCTCAATATCTTATTCTTTGACCTTTTTAAGACCTCGAGAATTTATCTTGTGATCCGGTGTAATTGATGCCCATTTCTTTTTCTCCCAATCTTAGAAGATAGTTAGGAAATTCCTTTTGACACCCTCTTTAATGTTGATGGAATGAGGTTTCTCCTTGCCACTTACCATGACCATTTTTTTCATTCTCCACAATTTTCGAACCTCCGTATATTTGAGAAAAAACAAAGCAAAGTTGGCGCGTCCAAGTGTTCGAAAGGGAAATATGCATTTGAACTCACTTCTTATGCCCAATAAAGCACTGCAATGCTTATTTTGGGGGTTGGAGGAAATTCTTTAACTTTGTAACCTAAGTACTTTTCCTTGTTGGTCACAACGATCATATATCCCACATTCTCAAGTATAGACACACCCTCTTTTGATCACTTTCATGAAGTCTGTGATTGTCTTTCTTGATCTTTGGAATCTTTAGTCTTTTTCCTTCACCTTATGGCTCATACGATAATCTGTCTTTTTAGCAGAGATGTGGCAAAGGCAGTTGTCCCTTTACCGGCTTCATGATTTGAGGCCAAAATCCTTTCGATGATCTCCTTGTTTGTGATGCACCATGTTGCTCGTATATGCTGCATCCCTACTGAAATTTACACAGAAACTTCGATAAGCGATGCACTTTTACCACTTATGTTGAGGCTCTTGATCTTCCTTGTAGCCTCCGAAGCTTATTTTACCTTTTTATCAGCATTGCAAAATGACTTCACGAACTCTCTTGGGTGTCTTTTCTGCATCTTGTTTTGGTTTAGACTAATCTTCGAGCATTCCTACTTAGAAATGTACTTGGATGTGACGATCTTGTTCCTCTTGTCGGATTCTGTGATGGATCGAAGAGGTGCCTTTGGAGGTTTGCTTAAGTACCTCTTTAGATAATGATAAACCTCAAACTGCGCATGCTCTCTTTAAATTCATCGTTTGACTTCTGTGGAAAACGATGAAATGAGAATCATGATGGCGCATGACTCTAGGGAAAACCTAATTGACTTATTTGCAAAGGTCTTAGAATGGGTTTTGTTTGAATGAAGGTTTGTGAATCGGGGTTTTGAATGAAGATACGAGGGTTTGGACACTCCTACGCTGCACTACCCTCCTGGAACGGCTAGAAATCTTGTTTTACTTCAAAATGATTTTTAGAAAGGACCTTTGAGAAAACACCCTTTGCTTGAGGTACGCATGGTGAATAGGGGAAAATGTTTGGTTGACTTGGCGAGACGAGGGTGACAAATAGAAAACTTAGGCAAAATGAGACGAGAGGGTTATAGGTAAGGTGAAAAATATAGAGAGAGTGAGGACACTAGTCCGAGGATGGGAGTTTTGCTCTGGATAAATAGATTGGCCATGCTTGAAACGAGAGGGAGGGATAGTGGGGAAATTTTCTCTTTGAGGAGATTTCTAGACCACGATGATTCTTGAATTTTGATTTCACAGAAATGCGAGACAAAGCATTTTGTTTCATCTAAAATAGGTGAAAATTGCGATGACTAACCGGTGGCTCCCTTGGGAGGAAACTCCTTTTCGGGAGGTGTATCCAAAATTTCAAATCTCGGTTTTATGAGGACCCGGTGCCTCATCCATTGGGCGATTCTCTCTTTTATTTTGTTGATGCTTTCCACAGTAGTAATTTTGAAAATGCGAAAGCATGATTAGCTTAACTTTGCCTTCTGCCAACCTACTTTTCCTAACATTTTTTCTTCCTTAGGTGCACTTGGTAGGCAAACCCATTGACATTTTTTACTTTGAAAATGGAAACAAACTATCTACTTCTACACATATCTCTTTCAAGAGTTTAGATTAGTAATTTGTTGAACTCTTTTGATTCTCTACCTAGTCTACTCAAGTAATCGAGTTAAAGTTTGTTTGATAGGGTTTATTCACTACGCTAAAAAAATGAAATTGAAAACATGTCTAAATAAAGTTAGATAGTCTTATTTGTCTTGGGTTTTGGCTTAAGCTGCAAAAACAAAATTTGCACACAAATGTTATTTTTGTACAAAATAAGATTTAGAAAAATCGGGGAGCTAGGATACATAGTTTTAGCATTCATCCCCATTTTCCTCTTTAGTTGTTTTGAGCATGTGAACAATATCTTCTCTCTAATCTCTTCTTCGACAAGTCATGCTTTAATAATTTGACCCGGCCATTGTCTTCACTAACTTATCAATAGTAAATTCAAAACATGTTCGGCCATGATTAGGCTAGATGGCTGAAACAGACATTATTTTGCACTAGTAGTGGCATTTAGACTTACACTGGAGTATTACTATTTTTTGGGTATGGAGTTGTACCTTTCTTGAGAATCTACCCTCTTTCTGTTTTCTTATGTTTTTGTGTTATCCCTTTTCTTCAAACTATGGTATGTACAATGAGTAAAAATTAAAGCTAGGAATATTTGCGAAGTAGTGTTTTAGTGTCTTTTTTTTTGCCATTGGTACGAAATCCAAATGTTTCGAGTTCCATTAGGTTCTTTTAAAAACTAAGGCATTGTTTCCTATGGCCTAACTGAATAATGAATGGACCTCTCCACAGAGTTTTCAAACTTACCATGTTTAACTTTGTCTTCTCTCCTTGAGTCCCATTTGTTTCTTATCTCCAATTTGGAAATCATTGTCTTTGGTTCTTTTGTCAAAGATTTTTAACATATTTTCTTGCACTACGTATTGTCTTTTTTTACACCTCCTCTCTTCTTTGTTGTAAATGGATAGTTTGATTTCGTACTCCTTTGCATGCCATTTTCCTCACGATTGTACTTATTGTAACGGTTTCGTGCAGGACTCCTAAATATGTCGGTAAAATGGAATCCATGCCATACACTATTTGGTAAGGAGACATACCAATTGATTTCTTGGTGGTTAGTCTATTAGCCCACGATTGCATGCAATAGCTTTCCATGCCATGCCTTTTGATTTGTTCTAGAATTTTCTTAAAGATATTGACTAGGCTTTTATTGGAGGACTCGGCCAACCCATTACACGAGGTAATAAGCTATGGAATGTCCTAATGTGATGTGATATTTATAGTATAAGTCAACCATTCTTTTGGATTTAAAGGAGAGACGCATTGTCCATGATGATTTTCCTGGGGGAAACCAAATCTAAGCAGAATGTTGGTCTCGAGAAATTTGATAATAGTGAATCGATGGCATTCTGGGGGATGGATTCTATCGATTTGTTAAAGTAATCGGTAGTAGTGAGGATCCATTTGTGTTAGGCGGATGAAGAATGGTGGATCTCTCAATGAATTCTAAGCCCCACTATTGAAGTAGACATCATGATGATCGGATGTAAAGGAAAATGTAAAAGCTTTTTCTCTTGCCATCAAATATTTGACATTTATTACAATTCATGACTAGTTTGTGGGTGTTAGGAAAAAGGGTGGGCTAATAGTAAGCGACTCTAAGGACCTTGTTAGTTGTGGTTTTCTAATAAAGATGGCCCCATTCCTCCCTCATGCATTTCATGCATGATGTTTCTATCATCCTCAAAGCAGAGCATTTTCGCCCCGGTATACAATAGGATTCTTCCGGTATGAACTCCATCTAAATGTAGAATTTTAAAGATTTTTTGTTTCGGGATTCTTTTTTTTTTTTTTTTGATAAGGTAGGGGGAGCATTAAGATAGAAAACACATAAATAATATCGACGCCACCAAGGTGAATTTAAAAATACTTCTTCAACATGAGGAGGCATTGCATTCTTCTTGTTCTTCTAAAAGGTGAACAAAATTCATATCTAATGCTTGTAGATTTGTTTCGGCCATGAGTTTTGCATGTCCTTGTCCCTTGACCAGTTTAGTGGGTCTGATTTCTAGATCATATTCTAAAAATAATAGCAATCCACTTTCCCCTTTTACCATCGGGATCCTGATTTAAGATATTTTGTGGTGTGTGTGGAACAAAAGAAATAATAATCATCTTAAACTCTAGAAGTCTTTCGGTGCTTTTATTAATGCAAAGGCTTATTCATGATGTTATATTTTAGGGGAGCATCCCTAAGGGATTTTCGAAAGAAGGCTATGGTACATTCTTGTCCCATCGCATTTTTTTGTAATAACAACACAACTGATGTGTTCATATGCAAATGAAAATATAGAAGCCTTTGGTGAAATCGGGACTTATCGGAACTAGTGTTTGGGTGAGTGCTTGTTTAACCAATTCAAAAGATTGTTTGGCTTCCAAAGTCCCATTTAACTCCTACTTATATTTTTAGCATGTTTGTAATATTTATCAAAGGGTCTACTGCAATGTTGGGGATAAATCTTCTTAAGAATTTGATTTTCCTAATAAAGGATTGCAATTCCTTAATGTTTTAGGATGGGCCGATTTGCAATATTCCTTCAATTCTTTTGGGGTCTATTTTGATTCCTTCTTCAAAGATGATGTGGGTAAGAACTTTCCTTCCTCGAGACAAACAATGTTTTCTTGGGATTCAAAAGACGGGCCATATTTCCTACACTTTTTTTTTTTTTTTTTTTGAAAAATTTTCTACAATTGGACAAGGCGTTGTTTTTCGGTTTTAGGTAACGGTGATGTCATCAAGGTAAATGACTATGAAGTAGCCTATGTCTTCTAGAGAAAATGCTATGTCCATGGCCCTTTGGAAAGTGGCTCCTACATTCATCAACCCAAATGGAATTTTAATATACATGAATGTACCCCAAGGTGTGGTGGCAGTTTTGTGTTGATCACTTGAGAATACTAACACTTGGTTATAGCAGGAAAAACCATCCAAGTAGTGAGATACTCTTTGAGCCAACTACCTTTTGAAGTATGTGGTCCATTTTAGGTAAAGGATAGTTATGTTTCAAGGAATACCTATTCAAATTTCTAAAGTCAATACAAAGAATTCGATTTCCTAGGTTTTTTTCCTAGCGGCCACAAGGTTGGAAACCCATTAGGAGTATCTAAGAGGAACTATTATCCAGAACGTCATACATATTTTTGATCTCTTGTTCAACTAGAGGTAATAAAATGAGGGTTTATTCTTAACTTTTGTTTGAAAGGTTTACGGTTCTCCTTGAGAGGATTTTATGTGAATAATTCTTGTGTCATAAGATTTTAAATCGTGGTACCCCATTGCAAACACATCTTTAAACTCTTTGAAGAGATCAATGTATTTTGTTTTATGTGAGGAGGAAAGGGTCTTAGAAAGTTTGATAATTTTAGGTTCCCTAGTGTTCCCTATGTTGTATTACTCTACATTGGCCTTAGTAGACTCTATCTTTGGTTTCTTGGCTACATCATTAAAATCAAACAACTCTTGCAGTGCAGAGCTTCTTGGTAATGTGTCATTCTTACAGTGTAATACTTCAAGATATCTTTGGTCTACAGGTCCTCACATCTCAAAATTTATAAGGATGTGTGATCAGATTCTCTTTCAGTAAGGGGCAACTCTGTTTCATGATTTTTCTATCTTGACCAGGTCATCTTTCCCATGTTAAGGAGCTAGGTTTAGTCAATGTAAATTCATTCCTAGGTTGTAGGAAACCATCAATTTTTCTACCCTCAAATGCCTGCTAATGATTAATGTTTCGAATGCCGTGGAATGATTTTGACTTTGATAAGGTTTTGATTATTTGCAAGTGGCATTTTCCAATTCTTGTGACAAAGGCGAGCTCGGTCGCTGCATTATTTTGGAGCTCTATAGGAATGTAGGTGAGCTCATATTTCTCAAAATTTTTGAGGAGGTTTAGAGCTACATTTACGCTTATTCTCTTAATCTTGGGTTCTTAGCTAAGTATTCAACTTTGATCTATTTAATGAATAATATTTGAATCTCCTTGGGTTGATATTTTTCTTAGCTCTAAGTTTTTCAAGCAAGTCTAAATCGAGGAGGAGAGCCTCATACTCTAGAATGTTAATAATACATTGAAATTCAACTATAAGAATGGCCCTCGTTTGTGTTATGTATCCAAACAATAGCCCCTGTGAACTAGCCTTGCCACATGGGTATCCAAAGCTCGGGTTCGAAAGTGTTTATTTCATGTTTATCACTAAGTTGTTGTTCGGGGTTGATGAGTTTTGGATTTATGTTTCCTCTTTTGAGAAAATATGAGTGTTAGTGGAGCTGATCTCTCCACGTGCTTTTTTCCTTGCACTAATATCCATGTTCATTATAAAGATAAAAGAATCCAAATCTAAATGTATGGAATAAGCTTGGGTGTTGTTCAACCTATCTAGGCTACTCACCATATATTTCATGTGGGTTTCTTGTGCAATCTCTTGGTTTGATTGAAAACGGGGATAGTAGCATAAGACATGTTAAGTTGGAGGTTCACTAGAAGTTTGGCTCCCCCAAGATTGGACGATATCATGCCATATTTGGGGGAATGTCAACCATGACTATATCCCGTGGGATCTTAGTAAATTTGTGCCGGTTGACACATAGTCCTTGATCGGTCCTAAGCATTTAACTCTACTTGAATCAAAGGAATACGGATCTTTGTAGGAATTTGGTTATTCCTAGGCCCAATATTTCCATCACTACCTTCGGCATGAGGTTGTGAGAGGCACCAAAGCCTAGCATGGCATGATGCGGGAATTTGTTGTGTATGTTTAGGCCTAACATAGAATGGGGGAATGGATCCTTCCTGGTATTTCCATCTACTTTGGGTACGAACAACAACTTTGGTTTATCATCTGTCAAGTTCGAGTGTTGGTATCATTTCCTATATTCAAGAATTTAAAGAGACTTGGGATGGGTACATATCTGATTTTGATTGAGTGGAGAGGGATGTTTATTTTGATTTTTTGTGCTCTCTCCTTAAAAACTATAAGGTACTTGAGTTTTAGACATATTTCCATCGATTTTATCGGTCATAAATTTCTCCACATTTTTTAATTTTTCCGATTTTGATTCGGGGCTTTGATAATTAGAGTTTTCTCGGGGCCACTAGCGAGTGTTAGGATAGCTTGTGCCAACATTTGATTCACTTGTTTTATTTGTGTTAGGATCATATTTCTTAGCCATGGTATTTTTATTATGTTGTTCTTTTAAGGAGTAGCACAGAGTTTTCTTAACATCGGTGTTTGAGTTGTTTTTCCTAGAGTTGTCTTGGTTTTCTTACTCCTAAGATAATATTTCCTATGGAATTCCATTATGGCATTTTCTAATCCCAATTTGTGATCTTGAATATTCATAACTTGTTTCATCTTGGTTTGAGGAGAAAAAAGCTTGTTCTTCTTCCATGAGAAAAAACCTCACACTTACTATCGAGATCCCTGTTAATTTTAGATGATTTTCCTTCGGATTGTTCAACTAGCTTTCCCCTTCATCAACATAGTTATCTTGGAAGAGGGTGGTCGATTTGTTGATCATTTCCTTGTCTGTTTTAGAGCGGAGTCTCTTCTAAAGTTTTGGTCGGTTTTTGTTTTGGGGTTTTGTTTGGTTGTACCTAGGGTGTTCTTTTGTTCATGCTTATTATTTCCATCATTCTTTCCATAAGAAGGTTTTACATCTTGGAATCGAATGAGGAGGTGGAGGGCATGGTTTAAATGCTGTATGTACCCATATTTTTTGAGCCTAGCTATTTTTTCAATTAAGTTGGCCTCTACACTTATAGCTCTTTTTGCATGTCTTATAGAGTTAGGGGCTCTCTTTATCTTAGTTGATAGGTCATGTCGGGGTCAAAAACCTCCCAGAATTTAGCTAAGGCTAAGCCAAATGGGGGTTTCATGTTCGGTGTTGATGCATTGCTTACTATTGAACCTAGTGCAATAGTCTTGGACACTTTCCCCATGTTTATTTTGAGGTTGCTATGTTGAGAGGATTTGAAGAGGTTTTTTTATTTATTTACCTTTTTTTTATGAAATTTTGGTAAAGGGAAGGGAGATCATGTATACTATTAGAGGTTAGGCTTTTGAACCATTTTCTTAGCTTCTCCTCCTGAGCTTTGGGTGAAAATTATCATTTTCATGGTTTCCTCTTCTAATTCCATGTAGTCAAAAGCATCATTCATCCTATCTACATCTTTGTTGGGAAGTAGTGGATTCGACCCTAGGTGAAATGTGGGATTCTAGATTGGTAATCATTTGGTAAAGCTACCAAAGGTTGCGATAATACGGGGGCGCATATGTATGCGCTCGTGGCCATGGTGGGAGACGATGGTGGTTACAAGCGGAGGATTTGTGCTATGAGATGGAGTGGTTTGCACGGTGGTGGTGTGAATGGGTGTGGCGGAGAGTACTTGGACTAGTAAACTGATTTTGGCGGACTTGGGGTGGAAAGAGGCTGAAGTGATGGAGAAGTTGTAGATCGGGTGGTGTGGAAAGAAGAGAAGCTTCTCGCTGGGAATGCAAGTCTATGGGCACCAGATAGGTATGGTCGATTTTACTTTGTGACTTTGGTTACGAAAATGTTTCTAGTATGGTGCAGTCAAAGTGAAGTCTTGTGCTATAAGATGTTCAAGTACATAGCTTGCTCTATGAATGGTCCTATAAGTAGCTAAGTTTCTAGTTTCAAAAGTTTGCCACAAAATTGACACGGGTCATCGACTATAGTAGGAGGGTTTGGGTGCGAGATAGGACGGTATTGATTCTTCACGAGCCGGTTTTCGGATTCCAAAATTTAGAGAGGTTGAAAGTTTGAAGCTACTTTCGAAGGCAGAAGCCTCTATGCGCTATCAAACTCTTGCACAATGTGTGACTAAGGCTCTATATTTCGAGAGGGTTTTGATGTAGCCCTACGGGAGTCTATGAATACTTTAGCAAAATTTAGAAGGCCTCTTGGGCTAGTGGAGTCGCCGGTAGATATTTTTAGTTGTTTTGAAGGTATGTTGTCTATGTTCCACCACCAATACTGAAAAAAAGGCAATATAGAAAAATTTTGGGGTTTTTCGAGTTTCTATATGCAACCCAAATGGTATGTAAGAGCGTCGTATAGGCCGAGTCATCATTTTGCTAGGATGGTGGCGCCGTTCTACTCTTGACTATCAATTAATTTTCTCTATGATTTGACGAAGGTTTCTAAAGTCTAAAGATACTTATATTCTTACTAAAATCATAGGTTGCATCATGATCACCGTGTTGGTGAAAGTAATGAGGTAACTCACAAATCACGGGATGTTAAAGTTTAACAACAAACCTAGCCTCCACGGAACTTTTAGAGGTCGAAACTTTTCCTCCATTTGAGGAAAAATTGTGAAGAAAGGGATGAACGTGGATTTCCAATAAATAAAGGGTGTTGGAACCACAAAAACAAAACTTTCAATGCGACATCGGCACCAGCATGGAAACTAGAAACATGTTGGGCGAGAAAACTAGGGTTTTGACCCAAGCTCCTTGAGTAATCTTCAAGGTATTTTATTTGAGTCTTTGGGGTTGTATTTACATATTTCTTCATGGTGGAAACATTGCACGGGGGGTCTTTCATGGGGAATTTCGGGATCACGGATGGGAAATGCGCATGGTGATAAATTACTATGTAACGGATGCCCCCTAAACCATGAGCGGGAGCCGAGGAATGATGGCTAAAATGATTTATGAACCAAGGCAAAGAAATAATATTACTAGCCGAGGAAACATGAAAAGTCAAACATTTTACAATAAATGACATCTCTCATATGAAGATGCCTAACCACATAACTCTACACTAGGCATCAAATAACACATGAACCCACAACATGGTCACAACCATATGTCTAAAGAGATTATGAAATGGATGCGGTATGGTCGCAACCATATGTATAGATAGGATCAGGTATATAATCATTAATACTCAATAACTCTACATGACGTTGACCAAAATTAAATGCAACCCATGGTATTCACATAATCTCAATCAACCCAACATACAAATCTATCCATGCAAATAGATGTGTTGGTGTCGAACATGATAGAAACCACACGATTACCATTCAATGATGAAAACCATTAACATGCATGAGAGAACCACCAATAATGACGATGGACCTCAATGTACAAAAACACAATTTACATGTGTGAATGAATGTGTTGAAATCAAAAAATTGTAGAATCATTCGATCGAAGGCCAATGATGTGAATTTTGTCATCGAACATGAAGAACTTTCCATTGAGGCATGCAAGCTATAAAGTCTTAAAAATACTAAAACACCTTCCTAGATAGTAAGTTGAAGTTAATAGGAAGTGATTCGTGGAAGAGGAGAATATAATAGTTTACATCATTGACACGAAACAAAAAATATCTCATTATGATGGAGTGATTAAGCATTGCAACAAAGTAGGTCAAATAAGCAAATAATGTTTGACAAAAAGACTTTTCTTGAACATATTGACAACATGACTCTATATTGGCAGCAACATTTGACTCAAATGGGATTAGAGGTCATGATGAAAAAATATGGGGATCAAAATAGAGTAGATGTATTCCAAAATCCGTTGATACAAAGTGAAAGATGTAGGATGTCCCCAACTGACACGAGGAAGCTGAAATGAGTGTCATGTTTAAGAAGAAGAGGATTACCCAAAAATACAAATAGCTTACTTTCAATTTCCCCCCATTATTTCCTAATGAGTACCTCATTATTTTTTATAGCCAAGGAGAAGAGGATAACATATGTTGAGCATGTAACTACATTCTTAGAATGAATCCATCATAGTAATTTTAACGAGCCCTAGGAAGAAGGAACTCGATATCATCATGGTGAAAAGTATTTCACCATTTAATGTTTAATGAGTCCAACGAAAGGGAAACTCGGTAGATTTTCATGTTTAAGAAGTTTGAAAATAAGCAAGATTGAAACTCCATCATGTCCCTTTTCGTGAGTAGATCTCTCCAAATACGAAAAGGTAGAAAACAATATACGAAACCTCTTGACTATGCTCATTCAAGGCACTCCTTTTTCATAAATAGTAAATCTCAACCCAAAAATTGGTAAACATATATTGAGACCACGTTAATTGATTCACTTTAACGAGTTTGAAATGACAAGTACTCGACAATATTTTCATTTTTTGAGAGTCAAAAAAAGAGATGAAAGTTGACTCCGGGGGTTTCTTTTTCATAAATTTTTACCGAGCATGAAAAAGAGATAAAATAAAACTCGTTGCACATCATAATAATCACCAACGATTAGCAAAAGTCACATTTTCACACAAAAATGGAAATCATCTCTAATATCGAGGAAAAATAATAAATCTGGCAATGGAAAATTTTTCAAAAATCTATAAATAGACAAAAAGTAAATTCATTTTCACCTTTGTATTTGGAGTAAGTTGGAGAAGTTCATTTTACCCATTTTAGAAAACAAAATTTCGTCGATTGGATTAATAGATCCATGAACACCCATTCAATGATCTGTCGAGCGCTAGGTAAGGGCCCAAAGCCTCCTCTTCATTTTAATTCCATTGTTTTAGCATTTATATTTAGAAATAGAGAGATGGGGGGGGGAGGATTTAAAACCTAAAGATTGCTCACGAATGACGGGGTTCAAGCTATACGGACCCATGCTAGTCACGTTTAACTTTTGTGGAAAGTGCGTCACGAGTATCGAATTAATCCGGACGGTTACGTCGACTACAAGGAATATTTTGAAACCAAAATATACCCATTTCCATGGATGTTTTCCAAAACTACTCAGGTGAAAGCTCCTAAAATGTCTTTTAAACATGTTTTGGAGGTGATTTTAACGAGAGATGGTCATTGAATGGAAAGAATGAGGCAATGAGTTGGAAGACCACCAAGCACTTCAAGAAAGAATTGCACAAATGCATTGTGCAATTGTGGATTATAAAGTATTTTAGACTTCGGGGTTGAGAGCTTTCCATTTTAGGAGCTACTCCTAGTATTTGATTGGACTGTGGGGTGTGGATGTCTATGAGATATTCATTATCGGGGACCAAGAACTATAATTATATGTCATGGAAATATATTTCATCAGAGGCTTGTTGAGGAGAGGGGAGATAGTCCAACTCTCTAGAGCTTGCGCATGGGGTGAGATTACTAGTATGCTGATGCAGGGGCATTAGACACTAGCCAGCAATGTAGGAGGGTCTGTCCACATGTTGTGGCTGGGAGGTTTGGAAACATTCGAATTGTTACAGCTAGGTGTCAACACCTTCGCTGATTGTATTATTTAGATTAATTAGAGTCATAGGAAGTCGAATAGCTCAGTTAGTCTAAGTATTGTCATATTTCGAGTTAATTGAATTATTGTAATTAGGCCGGTTGATTTTCCAAAATGGTCCTCAACTGAGGCAGAGAACCCCATTGTAATATGTATAAATTATATCCTTCGGATGTAGAAGGGGAGCAAGGGAAGAATAGAGAAAAATGCAATAGAATACGTAGGTGAGCAATGTTGCTCTGATTGAATAAAAATTTAAATCCTATTGATTTCCAAATTTCCTGTATTCATAATTGTGAGGAATTGGTTAACTATGAAGCGATGGTGGTGGCTATAAGTTCCATTCCTTTGTCCTTGGATTCACGCAGGTTTGTTCGAATAACCACCGTAAGAACACCTTGACCACGAGGCGAGGGTACGTACAACGATGCGGCCGTGGAACTCGGGTTATAGTAATGGAATCCCACAGGAAATAAAGAAATTTATGTTTGTTTGTGTTAATTGAACTCTGGCAGAAGATTTAACCCGAGTAAATCCAAGAGAATATACATGAGGAGAGCGTAACCGGAAGTCCAAGGCACGGTCAATCACTGTAACAAAACCACCGGTGGGTTTCCCGGGGCGGTTTTCCCCATTCACACCACCTTTCGGGCTAAGTGGTATTCCCCCGACGAGGAGCGATTCCATAGAGGAACCGACGCGTGGCAAGATTGGACCATGAGAAACTGCCTTTCCGTTTTCATTTCGCACGTTATACTCCGACCAATGATGCCTAGCGAAATCGTCAAGAGTCGTCGATCTGGCACAGGAGCATCAGAGGGTGATCATTGAACGAAGATGTAGGACCGGCAACCGGTACGGTTATATGTTTGTTTGAGTCGTAGACATATATGTGGGGTGGCGGAGATATATTATAACGCCCGTGAGTATAAGGTAATGGGACATTATATAAGCGAGAGATATAATTAAATTTTTCAAGGTTTTTCCAAATCCATATTTATTTATCAAGTCTGTGAATTTGATAAATAATATTCTAGAAAAGCATAAAGGACGACGTGGGAGAAAGGAAAGGATACGACTAAGCCACGTAGCGTTGACCATCCTCCATTAGTGCGACTTTCGGCTTCGTTGTGTCATTTGTGGTATCGAGCCGAGTTTGACGTTGTTTCTGCGACGCAGCAATCCCAGAGTTGGTAGAAGTCTTTGGCGAAGAGAAGACATGTTGCCAACGCGAGTGTTGGGATGTTGCAGAGGGTCGAAGCTAGAACAGATGCCATGAAACGAAGACGGCCCCGGAGATCCACGAAGACATTAGTGAACACGAGACGGAGAAGAAGAAGAAGAAGAAAATGCGGAGATTCCTCGACATGAGGCTCCTTGGGGCCCATTGCGGGGTACGCGGTTAAGCCAATTGAAGTGTTGAGTTATGTAGGGAAGTTTGAATCGAAGAACTAGTAAGTTTGGATGAATGAAATGAAAAAATGCTTTGATTACGAAGAGATAAGCGAAGATAAGAAGATCAAGTTTGCGGTGACAAGGCGAAGGACATGCTGCACTTTGGTGGGTTGGAGTGCGGGCGAGAAGGAGGAGAGTTGGCAAGAAACCTATCGAGTTGGACCGAGAATGAAAGGCCAAGTTGAAGGGTAAATTCTGCCTAGTGATTACCCATTTGAAATTATATGAACAAATCACCGAACGAGACAAAGGTTGCGCTTGATGAAAAGAATACCTGAGAGATTCTCTGAGTAAGCATAACGGATGGGCAATTCCAAGATACACCGAAGAAGAGCGCAGAGCTCTATGTGAATGGTCTCAGCGGAGATCCAAGATGAGATGGAATGTGTCTCCCAAGACGATGAAAGGCATACCGGATGGCCTTGAAAGCGGGAAAATACGGGGAAACATTCTGCCAAGAAGAGAGGTAATTTCCGTGGGAAGGGAAGTCATGGTGGCAGAGGAAATCCTGCTACACCCAGGGATGGAGCTAATAATAGCTCACCTCATAATGCATCTACAAAGGATGATGCAAGGGGCAGAAGGGGTTCTTACAGAGGAAAATGAAGGGGAGGCAGAGACAGAGGCAGAGGTAGAGAATTGAGGTGTTGTAGATGTCAAGGAGCGGGACATAGGCACTATGAGTGTCCAAAGAATGTGGAGTCAACAGGTCAATCTTGTTGTTGCCCAAGTGGAGAAGAGGTAGAAATTGAAGAAGAAATTCTTCCGGAAGAGGAGAATCCCTTGGTGGTAAAAGGTCTGTTGAAGCAAGCTAGAGAAGTCAACGAGCACCGCACAAGGGAAGACTTTGTTTAGAAGCATACGAAGAAAGTTCAAGGGAAATGTTGCCGGTAGTCATTGATAGTGAAGCCATGAAAAATCTGATTTCCACGGATGTAATAGAAAATTTGAAGTGAGAGACTAGGGAGCACCCCACTCCCTACGGGGTGTCCTAGCTACATAAAGGGCACCGAGTGGTTGTGAAAAGTGTGAAATAGAGCTACAAATGGGCAAGTACAAGGACAAAGTTTTGTGTGATGTAATGCGCATGGATGTGTGCCATATCTTTAACGGGTAGACCTTGGCGAGTTTGATAGAGCGACAATGCATGATGGCAGAAGAACACTTACAATTTCTTCAAAGACGGGGTACATCATACATTGATACCCATGGAAGAAGGAGAGCAATCAACGAGAGTGATTGATCCAAAGACCTTGTTCTTTGAGCGGGAAGAATATCTGCGACGAGATAGAAGAAAGAGAAGAGGTAAGCTTTTCTTTAATTTTTCAAACCTAAAGTAGTTCTTACTTCTCTGAATTTACGATTTTCCGGTGAAATCCAAGAAATGTTAGATGAGTATTGTGACATTGTTGTGGATGATTTACACGATGAGACACTTTTTGTGAGAAGAGATCAACCATCGGATAGATTTTGTCACAGTTTCAGAATGCGCGAATACGTGACCCATATAGAATGACTCCCAAAGAAAATGAAGAAATCGGGAGACAAGTACGGGGGTTGGTGGACAAAGGGCCGGTGAGAGAAAGTACGAGTCCATGTGCGGTACCACCAATTTTGAGCCCAAAGAAGATGGAGAATTTGGAGGATGTGCGATTCTAGAGAAATTAATAAGATCACAATTAGGTACATATTCCCTTTGCCCAGAATTGAGGACTTAATGGACTGTTTGAGCGGTGCTAAGTATTTATCAAAGATAGATTTGAAGAGTGGATACCATCAAATTAGGATAAGAGAGGGTGATGAATGGAAGACTGCCTTTAAAACAAATGAAGGACTGTATGAATGGATGGCAATGCCTTTTGGGTTTTCAAATGCACCAAGCACTTTTATGGAGACTTATGAATGAAGTGTTGAAAGAATTCATTGGTAAATTTGTGATAGTGTATCTAGATGATATATTAGTTTTTCGGCGGAGACAAAGAAGAACATTTAGAGCATCTTAGTCATGTTTTTGAAGAAGCTACACCAAGCGAGTAAATTTGAAGAAATTCTCATTCATGAAGGAAGAGTTGGTGTATACGGGTTTTGTTGTTTCGTAGAAGGATTGAAGATGGACCCGGAAAAGGTCGAGCAATTGTGGAGTGGCCTTCACCCAGAATGTTTTTGAGGTAAGAGGTCTTGCATGGACTTCCCTAGTTTCTACGAAGGTTTCATAAGGAACTTCGATGAATCAATGCACCCATAATTGAAACAATAAATAGAGCAAACAACCATTTAGTGGACCTGTGAAGAAGAAAGAAATTTTAAAATTTTGAAGAAAAGATAACGAAGAGGCTGTTTTGATTCGATTTCACTAAACCATTTCAAGTAAAATGTGATGCCGGTGGAGAGGCCATTGGGTGTGTTGAGTCGGGATGATAGAGCTGTAGCCTATTTCGGTGAGAAGCTAAATGACACAGGAGAAAATATTCCTCCTATGAAGGAATTCTATGCAATTGTTCGAACGCGAAGAAGTGGAGACATTATTTGATGTCCGGGGGAATTTGTGTTATATTCGACAATCATGCTTTGCGGTATATTGTACGGTAGCCCAAGTTGAAGCAAGCATGCTAAGTGGGTTGAGTATCTCCAAGGTTTTAATTTTTTTTTGAAACATATAAATGGCCAAGCCAACAAAGTAAGTGATGCTTTGAGTAGGAGACACTTGCTTGTTCAAGAAAATAATTTTGAGGTTGTAGGATTTGATTTTCTCAAGGAATTGCATAAAATAGATCCTGATTTTAAATATGCATTTGAGGCATGTAGTAACTCTATTTTAATAGACAAAAGCCAGTGGCTAGACTATTTTCTGCAGGAAGACTTGTTATTCAGAAAGAACCAACTATGTGTGCAAAATGTTCCATGAGAAAATTTGATCAAAGAGAAGCATAGTGGTGGACTTACGGGCACTTTAAATCTTGATAAGACTTGCAAACGGTTAGGTGCTTTTATTTTAAGCCCAAGATGATGATAGAGAAGTTTGTGAAAGAAGCTGCCAAAATACGCTTGATATGCTAAAAGGAGCCGAATGCAGGATTATGCCTCCTTGCCTATTCTAGGCAGGGCCTTGGGACATGGTGAGTATGGTTTGTTCTAGGATTTCCAAGGAATGGAGAGGGAATGATGCGGTATTTTTGTGGTGGGCTGATTCTTAAAATGGCACATTTTATTCCATGTTATAAAACTAGTGATGCCACCCATGTTGCTAACTTGTTTTCAAAGAAGTTACTAGATTGCATGGGTTACCCGGGGAGACATTGTTTGAATGAGACACCCTGATTTGTGGGAGCACTTTTGGGGGACAACATGGAAGAAAATTGGCACCAAATTGGAGTTTGACTCGGCTTATCACCCCCCGGAGCGATGGACAAGGCGGGGTAGTGAATAGAATGCAGGAAACTTGTTGAGAAGTCTTGCAAAGAGCGTCCCAAAGCAGGTGGGACATATTTTTCCTCAAAGCGGAATATGCATACAATGACTCACCAAGGAGCATAGGGAAGAGCCCATTTAATATTATTTATGGAATGAATCCACGAGAGGAATATCGAAATTAAGAAATGCGAGAAGAGCGAGAATTGAGAAGTGTAGATGGTGGGGAATTTAGCCCGAGAGATCTAGGCCATACATGAACAAGTGAAGCAACGATTACAAGGCGGCAACATCAAATGCAAAGAAAACGAGCAAACTTGAGCGAAGGGAAGTTCATTTTGAAGTATGAGATCGAGGTTTTGGCACATGAGAAAGGAGAGGTTCCCCAAAGAAACAATACAACAAATTGAAGTTCAAGAAAATTGGGCCATACGAGATACTTAGGAAGTTTTAAATGCTTATGAGGTCAATTTACCTTTGATGTTGGAATATATCCCATTTTTAATGTTGCGATTTGTACAAGTATGGGTGATGGTGCAGAAGAAGGATCGACGGACAAGGCAGTTGAGTGGAAAGAACGGCTACCTCCAGCTGTCACGCAACCGGAAGAAGATATTATACAAGCGAGTATTCGAGAGGACAGAGGATAAGAGCCTTTCGGTCGATCCGTGGAGGGGTAGACGAGAGGAAGATGCCACTTGGATGAGGCGGAAGGAATGCTGCGGAAGATAGGCGGATCGGTGGACGAGCTCATGGACGGAGCCCATGAAGATACCCCTCGGGAGTCGAAGCGGGGGCATTAGACATAGCCATCAATGTAGGAGGGTTTGTCCACATGTTGTGGGCACGGAGAGTTAGGCATTCGAATTGTTACGGCTAGGTGCGATACCTTAGGCGATTGTATTATTTAGATTAATTAAGTCATAGGAAGTTGAATAGCTCGATTAGTCTATTTGTCATATTTCGGTCCATTGAATTATTGTAATTAGGTTGTTGATTTTCCAAAACGAAGATTATATTTGAGAACCAAAGGGCCACATTGTAATATGTATAAATTATATCCTCCGGATGTAGAAGGGAGCAAGGGGGAGAATAGAGAAAAGCGCTTGCAATAGAACTCTTGTGTATTGAGCAAGCACTCTGATTGAATAAAAATTTAAATCTTTGTTGATTTCAAAGCCCCAATATATTCATAATCGTGAGGAATTGGTTAAATTTGAAGCGATGGTGAGTAAGATAGTTACGATTTCCTGTCCTTGATTCCCGCAAGTTGTTCGAATAACCACGTAAATCTACACGACCACGGCGAGGTCTATATAGCGATGCGGCGGGAAGTGGAAATGCGAGGTTATAGTAATGGAATCATCGAAATAAAAGAAATTTATGTTTTGTTTGTGTTAATTGAACTCCCCAGCGAAAGATTTAACTTGGGAGTAAATCGACGAGAATATATAGGAGAGCGCAACCCGGACGTGTACGGTCAATCCCTATAGAAAAACCACACGAGTGGGTTTCCAGAGCGATTTCCCCATTCCGCCTTACCTTTCGGGGGCTAAGTGGTATTCCCAGAAGCAGTGATTCCACCAGAGCCGTCGTGGCAAGGTGGACCGTGAGAAGCCTTTCCATATTCATTTCGCACGTTATACTCCAACCAAGGACGAGCGAGTGTCGAAGTCGTCGATCTAAACGAGGCATCGGAGGGTGATCATTGAACAAAGATGCAGGAAATTTAACCTAAGGTATGGTTATATTTTTGTTTATTAAATGAACATATATGTGGAATGAAATGGGAGTATATTATATATGACTGGTGAATTATAAGGTATCGAGACATTATATAAAGCGAGAGATGCAATTAAATTTTCAAAGGTTGCTAAATCATATTTATTTATCAAATTCCATGAATTTGATAAATAATATTCCAGAAAAGCATAAAGGACAACGTGGGAGAAAGGAAATGGGATACGACTGAGCCACGTAGCGTTGACCATCCCTCCATTGGGTGCTGACTTTCGGCTTCGTTGCATCATATGCTCATATAGAGACACTGTCCCGAGGCTTGAAAGATTGTGAATGGGAATATAGAGATATCCTCTATTAGATTCCTTCCCTTGCAGACAATCCTTCATTGCATGAATTGAGTGGCGGGAGCTAAGGTGTCGCATGAGGCAAAAATCCCAATTCCGGTACGTGGTGGATTCTCTAGCCCCTACTATGTTCAGCGGGTGTGAGGGGTTATTGCCTAAAGCCAATTTACCAAGTGCAATACGAGTGGATGAAAACATTTAGGTACGGGTCCATTTTGGTGACCTTTTCTTGGAAAATTACCATTGTTCTAGTATCGGTGGCTAGAGATCCATGATCCAACCTCGAGGGAAGCTGAGACGTGGAAATGGTGCGAGATCATGCCCATCAATTGTGGCCAACAAATGCATTACCATAAAACATTTTTTCGGTTGGATGTCCCTGTCAAGTCATCGTGGTTGAGGACACTTTCATATGCGAGCATGAACTTCATGGGAGATCCATATCTACCCATTCCTTGAGTACAGTGGAATGCGAGTCCTTATTTTTAACATTTTTTTCTTTTGAATCTTTTATGTATTCTAAGACGTGAAATTATTTTTTTTATAGATATGGTTGCTAAGAGACCACCATGCATGTCACCGATCGTGAGGGGGTAGCTCGCCCGGTGGAGGATGTCCCTTACAAGGAGGCATACCCATTGGCCAAGTTAGAGCCCCGAACTTTGTAGACGACGAGAAGCATCCCGAGGTATGCTACCTTTGATGAAATTCCTCTTTGATTTTAGAGCTGCTCCAGAATTTGACATTCCCAGCGGTTTGTGTCATCTACTACGGGGTTTGATCAAGTACTTGACCTACTATCACGAGCACCATGCAGGCCGATAACAACCCTTTTTTTACATTTTTGTAGCCATTTTTGTCACATAACACACATATTTTTTGGAATTTTATGTAAAAAACTTGAAATACGATATATATATATATATATATATATATATATATATATATATATATATATATATATATATATATATATATACATGCATGTTTCTACAACTACTTGTTTATCATAATGATGTGTGGTTTTTTTTTACATGTTGCACAAATGTCTATCTAATACATGATTTGCTAATGTATTGTTAATGTGTTTAAACATCTTGGAATATTTTGATACGTGATAAAATCAAAATTCCTTTCCAATAATCAAACACACAAATACATACGCAAAATTTGAGGATTTCACACAGAATATTGGCCATTTAATTGTAACAAAATGAGTTGTGGGTCTAATTTAACAACCAAATCTCTAATTTCGAGATCAATAGCATGTAATAATAGCTCGATAACCACAATATATCTAGAAATATTGTTAGTTTTTCGACCCAAACAAATACCTTATAAATTAATCAACTCACCATCAGGGGCAAATAGTTCCCATGCTGTGGAAGAGAAGTTCTGTGTGCTACGACAAGCGCCATCAGCAAAACTGACATAATGATTTGATGACATTTTCAAACCATGTGGAACACAAGGTGAGCAGAGGAAACATGTATGCAAAGCGAAAAATCACACCCAAAAAATTGAATCAAAGCACAATAATCAATAAAACACTAATGTAAAAAGTATCACACTCATGATTAAGCGTAATATTTTTTCTAGTATTTGATTGAAGTTCGGGATGTGGATCTACAGATATTCATCATTGGGGACCAGGAACTAGAATTATATGTCATTGAAATATATTTCATCACAGACTTGTCGAGAAGAGGGGAGATAATCCAACTCTCTGGAGCTTGCGCATGGGGTGAGATTACCAGTATGCTCATATAGAGACAGTATCCCGAGGCTTGAAATACTATGAATGGGAACATAGAGATATCCTCTATTAGATTCCTTCCCTTGCAGATAATCATTCATTGCATGAATCGAGTGGCAAGAGCCCAGATGTTGCATAAGGAAAAAAAATCCTGATTCCAGTACGTGGTGGATTGTCTGGCCCCTACTATGTTCAACTGGTATGAGGGGTTATTTCCCAGAGCCAATTGACCAAGTAAAATACAGGGTGGCTGAAAAAATTTAGGTACAGGTCGATTTTGGTGACCTTTTTCTTGGAGAGAGTACGATTGTTATAGTATCGGCGGCTGGAGATCCATGATCCAGCCTTGAGGAACTGAGACTGATGAGGTGGTGCGAGATCATGCCCCTTCAGAGTGGGGGCCAACAAATGCATTACCCTAAAAAAATTTTCAGTTGGATGTCCTGTAAAGTCATCATGGTTGAGTACTTTTCATATGCAGGCATCAACTTCATGGGAGATCCATATCTACCCATTCCGCGATGCACATAGTGGAATGCAGGTAAAATATTTTTTTAACATTTTTTACTTTTTGAATGTTTTTTTCATGTATTCTGAGACGTAAATTTTTTTTTTTTTTATAGATATGGTTCCTAAGAGACCACCAGGTATGTCACCAATCGTGAGGGGGGTAGCTCGCCCAGTGGAGGATGTTCCTTACAAGGAGGGAGCATACCCATTAGCTGAGTTAGAGAAAAACTTTGTAGGCCTCACGAGAAGCATCCCAAAGTATGCTACCTTTGATGAAATTCCTCTTCGCTTTCAAAGGCATATAGTCGGCATTCCTGGTAGATTGTGTCATCTACTCTGTAGTTAGATCAAGTAGTGACCTACTATCGCGAGCCCCATGTGGGCTGATAGCAACCATGTTTTTACATTTTTGTAGACATTTTTGTCACATAACACATATTTTTTGAGATTTTTATGTAACAAACTTGATAGAACCGGTATATATATATATATATATATATATATATATATATATATATGCATATATGCATGTTTCTACAACTACTTATCTATCATAATGATGTGTGGTTTTTCCTTACATGGTGCACAAATGTCTATCTAATACATGATTTGCTAATGTATATTTTAATGTGTTTAAACATCTTGGAATATGTTGATATGTGATAAAATCAAAATTCCTTTCTAATAATCGAACATGCAAATACATACGCAAAATTTGAGGATTTTGCACAGAATATGGGGCATGTAATTGTAACTAAATGAGTTGTGGGTTTAATTTAACAACCAAATATATAATTCTGAGATCAATAGCATCTAATAATAGCTCGATAATAGCACTATATCCAGAAATATTGTTAATTGTTCGACCCAAACAAATACCTTGTAAATTAATCAACTCACTGTTAAGGAAAAATGAGTTCACATCGTGAAAGGACGCGAGGTTACGTAACGCTACGGCAAGCGCCATCAGCAAAACCGACGTAATGATTCGATGACATATGCAAACGATGTGGAAGACAAGGTGAGCAGAGGAAACATGTATGCAAAGCAAACAATCACACCAAATATTCGAATCAAAGAACACTAATCAATAAAACACTAATGTAAAAAGTATCACACTCATGATTAAGCGTAATGTTTTTTCAGATAGAGCCCATTTTGGGGCTCAGCCAATTGATTTCCTTCGTCATCTTGCTGGCTCATAGGTTACTGCGGTAAATTGCTCATTGAATGATATAGGGCCCATGCCTCATTCAGCTTGGCTTTCCTACTCCCGACTTATGCGTGGGCTTGCCGGTAAAGCAAGACCATAGCGCTCCTTTGGAGAAAACCGGAGGGTAGATGGATTTGTCGTGTCATAAGCTTTTAACTCACATGTTTTTCCTTCGGTGACTTCAGCACCTTAAGTCTTCAAGTAATCACCAGGAGACACTTGAGGTAAATAAAGCATTGTCTCTCTTTCAGTGAAGCTTCTCTGGAATTAGTTCAAAATCTGTCGAGGAGAAGGAATTTCACACTCGATCGTTTGTGGCCTACTAGACAATACACCAGAGAAATTGTAATAGTGAGAATCCAGCAGAGTTCTTAGTAGAGGGTTTCAGTATGCACAGGAAGCTAAGAAGAGCATGAGATTCCAATATGGTTTGTGCTTCCCAATGGTGCATTGAAGCATGGTAACCAAAACATTGTTGACAACTCAGCTTTCGATCATTGGCCGATTGGATGAGTGGAGATATTGTGATGTAGCTGACTTCAGTAGTGAGCTATCTCATCATATGTGTTGTGAAAACGAGAGCCATTATCGGTAAATCACTTTTGAGGCGGAGAAAACCATGACTATGACATGATTGAATAGGGATTGCGGCTAGCGAGTGAGCACGTGCATTATCGTATGTGGGCATCACTTTGACCCATTTAGTGAAATATTCGACGGCCATGATGTGAGGAGTCATCAAAAAATCCTTGGTTTGAGAGAGATTTCGATTAGAATTATTGGATTAATATTTCATTTTCCCTTGCAGAAAATACTTCATGAATCGAGGTCATATTCTGAAATGCCCATATTCCAAAATTGGAGCGATTTGCTCGTGGCATGCTGAAAAAACACATTTTTCATGAATTTATGCTTCATAAAAAAATATTGAGCCCTTGGATATATTATATGTGATAATATAAGATCCAAATCCAAGAGGAAATCGAGAAACCAAGCAAACTAGAGTAAGATAAACAAAGCCTCTCACACCTAGAATGGGCAGAGAAAATGTCGATGAGGCTGTGACAATATAAAAAAATTGTATTGGAGTAGTAGTAGGCTAATAACACATGGGATGTGTTAATAAACCCTCTACTAACATTAATAAATACAACACAAATAGAAATTTTATCTAATCCCTTCAACCCAAAGTGAAAAGCGATGATTTAAGCCACTAAAATGGTTATTCGAAATTTATGTAGAAGGAAAGTGATGGTTGGATGTATGTTATATTGAGGTCATGATGGACTCATACCATATTTAAGCTTAAAAAATAACACTATCTAGGATTATATAGTTCCCCCACTCGAAATGGCTTAAAAATGTTGATTTCCCATGACCTAGAGTATGCGAAAGTGCGAGGCACAAACAACACTGAATTTTTTTGAAAGTGCAGCTGTAATAGGGTCTTAAAATCAGTAAATTGGGTCAAAGGATATGGATCAAACAATATACAAAGAGAAAAACATAAGGTTTAACATGAATAAAGCCTCAAAATAAAGGTGCTACGCCATGTGAAGGTGAAAGAACTTGACGAGCGTAATTTTAGAGAGGGATGAAGTAGTGTTTTATTATATTTCATATCTAGGGCATATCCTTACATAAAAATATAGATATATTATAGATATATATTTCCAAAAGAGTCTCTTCTTTACACTCCCCTACGGGATCTCAACGAAAAGATGGATATCGATGAATAGATTTGAGATCTAAGCACTGGTCTACGAGAAATATTCCAAAAATTTCTGAAGCCATATGATACAAAGTAGATCAGATCTGGAAATGGACATGTATTGGTTGGCCAATCCATGGATCCACCATGGTGAAGTGAGAGGGTCCCTTTCATTAGAGATCTTTCCTCCAGGCTGAAACACAAAACACAACAACTCACACTTGCTGTAGAGGGCGCAACGGTATCTTCAAGGAAGCTTGCATTGTTAGTCAGGTGCGTGTAGATTACTTTGGTACGATGCTTCGAGGAATCAAAAAATAAAGCTCCAACAATGTATGCACTCTTCCGGGAGGTTAAAAAGACACACTCACTCAGAGAAGAAGCTCCTATACAAGCTAGATATGAATAGATCTAGTTCTCCACTTATCACTGAAACGGCTAAAGCAAGATAGCCTCTACAGGCACGTATTTGCGAGTTGGAGGCAGAATCTTGGTCTTCAACCGAGATAGTGGAAAATCAATATAAGCTCTCCCCAAAGAGCTCTCTCGATGGGAGAGAGATGGAACTCCTAAAGCAGGGAAATTCCATGCATTCTAGGCTAAGCGGCAAAGAAAGGCTTTGTTTGTCTAAACAGAGATAGAAATTCAAAAATCAAATCTTAAAGAACAACCTCAAATATGTTTCCTTCCTCTTTCTTTTTATAAGATGAGAGCTTTCCAAAACCCTAAACCACCTTCATTAATTTAACCCTTTTCACATGGAGGACCTCCTTCTAGAGTCTCGTTGATCATCAATGAGGTTCGATGTGCTCACGGACTATGTTGTGATTTGGTCCTATTGACCCGGTCAAATGAGCTCCAATCTGTTTCACACACGAAGTGGATTTTATCAGAGACATCCCGATTACCTCTATTCACATTTGGGCATGTATTTATTATTTTATTAGGAGGTTTTGATCCTCCTTTACATAATTATTATTTGAACAAAGATGAAATTGAATACTCCAATTAAAATAGGAATATTACATGAAAGTGAGTGCGGTCGGTACATATGAAGCATGGAATTCTACGAATAGGCGGAGATTTCACGTAGGGTTGGGAGAAATGAGGAATGATGGTGTCCATCATCCCATGGGGTTTCTTCATGAGACATTACCTCCCTTGATAGACTTTCTTCGCGGTGTGGAAGAGTCTCATTCAAGGGATGATCGGATTCCCGGGGAACCAAACTAGGGAGGCTGTGCACAGTGTCTAGAGAAGAAACCAATCAATCGTTGGTTCCCCGATGGGCACCGTAGAAAGCCATGAGAATACTATAATACATTTTTTCGGTAGGGCTGAAATTCACAATGTCACCAAAACTTTTGAGCTAGTCGGGATTCGAACAATCTATGGATCATGACTAGAACGATACCATAGTGACGAGTGGAGACATTCGGAGGCGGGGAGTGGAAAAATTCCCATAAGGGATGAGTCTTTGAATAGACCCAACTCTGAGTGTTCTCATGGGTGGTATATGTCTTCCAAACACATGGAATGTTGCATGTTGATGAATCATAGGAAAAAAAATCTAACTGGTCGAAAGTCATGATTTTTTCCCTCATGAGAAAAAATGGAGGACACAAAAAGAAAGGTGGAGACCACGCAAACCATGGCATGAGTCCAACTGCTTGCTCCAAGAAGGAGATTATAATTCGTTGGTGTCTACCACCTCAGCTTCTAAAGTTATCACATGTTTTCCCTTCAACGGGATGGGAAAATGTTGATCATACGTATGGACGAGAACCTCTACCATTGAAAGCTTCTAAGGTATTCGAGGAGCCGAGATCAGTGGAGTAAATTCAATGGCTTTCTAACACGTGATAGAAATGATGCAAGTTGAAGCGCCTTCGTCAAAAATTGTCCTATGAATTTTTTTCCCATCACGGTAACATGAATTAGAAAAGCCACTTGATATGGGATGCGAGGAAAGAGAAGTTGTTGGGGTCCGTGTGTTATAGGTAAATTTGGGCACCATTCCCAATGACCTAGTTGCTGGGCATCATCTCTAGGATCGATGATCAATGGTTATCATTCCCTATCATTTCAGTCACTATGTGCCCTAAGACAAGAAACAAGACAAATCAAACAACACTTTCATCAAGAAAAAGTTTTCCATGGTTTGAAGCTTATTTGTATAACATATGAGAGCTCACCAACACGAGGCTCTAAGGGGCCTAAGTGCATTGCATATGTAGGTATCATGCCAATACTTCCCTACAAAGCACTTCTGAACATTCTACAGTGCGTTGGTCACATTGGGACGAAATTCTCATTGTTACGGAATCTCCATTTGGTGAGTGCCTTCTAGAAGAGTTCGCATGTGTCAAGATTCAGGATCCAGTGTCCATTTGACATCTACATGGCTTGGAAACATGTCTTGCCTTTTTTTGGAATTTTATTGATTGCAAAACAACCTACGGTTCATCCATATATCGAGCACGGATCTAAGTGCTTGAGAAGAAAGAATTTGAGTAGAGAAATGTCCGGAAATTTTCAATTGATAGATAGACTTTGTGAAAGCTCTCTTGTTTGGGGATTTATGCTATGATGAGGCTTGGGATCGTTGTTGGAAGGGTCACTTAAAATTATTCATTTGGTTGTCAACCTCTCCTTCTATCATCAATAAACAATACAACTTATTTTTTCCCTATGTGCATATGTATTGGCTTTGATTTTCCATATTGCAAGATCTTAGTTGATGTGTATGGTCTGTGCTTTACTAATTTAGCTAAATAACTTGAATAGATATCAATATTATTTCATATCGGTGTTCTTTCTTGCGGGAAGAGTTCGGTGCACAAAAGCTCGCTTGAATTTTGGTACAGCGGTAGACGCGAAGAGAGCCATTTTGAAAGTATTTGAAACAAATTAAGCCTCCAATCCTCTCTGCATGTATCTAGTTTCTAAGTTAGGAGAAATAGGCGTATAGTCTTTCACATGTTGTTCTAGACTAGCACCTGTCCAGGGAAGCATGATTTATCCATAATTCACAATTACGGCCCAACAAATTGGCGACTCCGCTGAGGCGAGGAATTTCTCTTAGTTCTAAGTGTTAAAGCCTTTGATTTGATTTGTTTATCCACCGAGTGGTTATTTCACATAAATTTTAAACTTTTTTTAGAGCTTAATTTGCGAAAGGCGGTGAGGTTAAACGCCAGTATTTTTCTTTGTCTCTTGCTGCGCCCAATATGGACCCTTAGACCGGACATAGTGCTTTTGCACGGCATTGTCTCCCTTCCTAGCCTACATTGCCTGGCTACTTGTCTCACGAAGCCCAGTGTTGACTACTGAAAAGTGACCAAATTCCCTTGAATTTGACTTTGCAACTTTACTTTAGTTTTCTTTCTTGTTGTGTTTTGAAAATTTTTGATGCTAAATTGACTAATGACTTTTATATACTTCTTCTCCTTTGGTAGAAAGATTTGTTCGGTGAAATTGTTTTTAAAAAGTTTTTTCATTATCATTGACAAGTCGATTTGAGAGTATTTTTATGGTCCCATTAAGAATCATTTGCTTTCGAAATAGGAAATTGTCCTAAAATCTGACATTTCGTGATAGGATCGATTGTTGTTGAAATCCTCATTTTTTCTCGCTTCAAAAGAGAAATTGTTGTTTAGTATTCTTCCATTTATCGAAAAGTAAAAAGCATTTGAATTATTGATACTAGTGCACCTAGTTTCTTTTATGCATTCATAACATTAAAGGGAAGCGAAAAGAAAAACTTTGCATTTGCATGCAGGAATGTCTGTGTTTTCGCAAAAGGAACATTAAGGAAATGCTTTGCATTTAGTTTGAGATTCATTGATTTCTTTTGTTCATTGATTTGTTTGCTCTCTTCCCTTAGTAGCTAGGTTCTTCATTGAAAACGAAATGTGAAAGTGGTTGTTTATCATTCTTGAGGCGCGCGACTTTTGGTAATTTCATACACATCCGTCGTGGTGAACCTTTGAAAGGAAAATTGTTAGTAAAGATCAACATAAAATTAATCTCAATTTACTTAACAATGCTTTGGGGCCTATTAGTAACATTTAGAAGGTCTAGGCTAGAGATGTGTGTTTCGAGTGTTTGTAAAAACATGGCATTTGTCGTTAACTTGTCTGCGATATATTCCAAGCGCGATACCTCACTCACGTACGTAAGTACTATTGTATATTGTCCACATACTTTCGGGTATATCGGGCGGTGTTACGGTATGATAAGTACTCAAAGGGGTGCTCTCCTTTGTGCGGTTTCACATATGACAATGCTAATATGGACTTGGGCCTCCACGTACCTTCGGGTATGTTGGGAGGACCAATTTTCGAAATGCTATCCATCCATGAGGTATTGAGTCGGTCGCCTTGAGTGTGATACACCAAACACAACATTCGGGGGAGAGTGTCAACCTGCGTGCTTCTTGGTTCGCCGGAGGTATTATGTTGTTCACCGGATTTCTTGGTAAACCCTTTTGCCTAGCACGTACCCTCTTTGTTTTGGGATAAAGATAAATTCGCCATCGTGGAAGAACACAATCCTATCCTACGTCGTTCGCACGTAGATTAGCTTTAGAACCACCTTTACCACTTAGGAAGTTGCGCCACGGTAGATGAGCGATCCACAGGCTGTGCCAAATCAAGTACAATTCGTACCTCTGAGCGAAACATCATATTTTAACGAGAGTTAAGCTCAAATTGTTTCCACACATCCTGGTTCATCTACGTGCGTTGAAGCAGATTTTCCACGGCTACCGCGTGGTCACGATCATTCGATCTCGGAGACCATACCTCCTAGACACGACATTGTTCAATCACAAATTGATTCGGATCCGATCTCTTCTTTGCCGCTGTCACCGAGATCACGAGAGTCAAACAGCAAAAGTTGTTCCTACCTGTGGTCATCCGCAGAGTTTTGTAGCTATTTAAACTCCTATATCGCACGATCAAGCGTATGCGAAATATTTTGGGCCACGACGATGAAGTTCTTCCTCCTGGTTTAATAACGATTGAAGAAATCACGAGCCGATACACCTGTTAACTCCAACCCATTTTGTGACCTTTACCTATATGGAGTATTTTCCTCAAATCTGTTTTCCATCTGATTTTGTTGATCCTATTCCATTCAATCTCTCGTTGATTTTCAAGGGTATACATTTGTTCGACTGTATCACTCCATGTCCTTGAATTTGACGGAAAAGGAAGAAGTAAATGCGAGGTAGACGACTTAAACCAACCGCCGAGATACGAAAATCTAGCCAATGTTTGTATCCGGAGGAGGGCTCTCTCTTTAAAATTTAGCTTGTTCTTTGAAAATATTAGGCTAGTTATAAGTCCAAGAGTTTTGTTTGAATTTTGAATGGTGAAAATCGCTCGACTAAGGGTACGATTGAGTATTTCGAGGCCATTGGGCTATGGAGTTGAAGAGGATGGCTTTCTCTTGGATTACTATTCTACACACAAGATGGCTTTGGAGGGGCAAGATATCCCAGAGACGAGAGAACAATTTTTAGAAATTAAAAGTGAATGGAATGGATTTTTGGAGGGATGAAAGGCAATTAAGAATATTCCGCAACATGTTCAAAAGAAAAGTGAATGATTACAAATAAAGAGCGGTTAAGAATTCTTTACTATAGTAATCGAAAATGTTTTAAACTTGACGAAACAAAGGCAATTAAGAATTCGTTGCTTATAACCGGTTTCAAGAAAAGAAAACATTTAGAATAATCACAATTGAAATCGAGGTGCACTTAACTAAGTTAGGATTTATTCTTTTATGTCAGTGTTCGAGAGAAATGGAACACGGTGATATTATAAACGGATACAAAACCTAAAACATAGGATAGAAAAAAGACTTATTGAAGCCAGCAATCTGACACATGAGATCACCAGAGTGTGGAAGCTTCAAATCATCATCCAACAAAGCCACGAAAGAATTTTCTCCAAAACAATTTTATTTGAAAAAATCAATGTTCATCGATAGTGAGAATCCACCCAAAAATACTTCCAAAGAGTGGAAGTATTTATCTCTAGTCTAAACTAAAAGTATCTTGAAAAAATATCAAAATTGGTTCACGAAATCTCTCCAACTATTTTTACATAAATAGAACTTAGAAGTAAAGGAAAACTAAAACTAATGCATCTATTTGGAAATATTTTTTATGGATAGGTGATGAAAAGAAGAAGAAATTCGAGTGTGAGTCCAACTCTTAGTTGATGATGAGGCATCCAAGTCGTCGCTGGCTTCCTTTCTTTGTGCATTATTTGCTCCAACGATTACTGCAAACTTGGGGTCCAGTGAGTATCTTTTTTATTTCTCAATCCGTAATATATATGTAAAAATTGAAAGAGGGTTATTGTGGATTAATACGTTTGGTCGAGCTAAACCTCTTTTCGTTTTCCTAAAATTCCTCTCCGGATGTACTTTCAATGAGGCTCTGTTACAAATATGTGTAAAACGAGTTTTCTACGAGTGCGAAAAATAGCTTTGTAAAGATGTCTGAGTGTCTCTCGTGTGAAATCCTCGCTGAGAAAACGTGAGATAATTTTTTGTAGAGGGGTCACTTAGGACTCCTTCGGTGTTGTATGATGTATTTACGATTGGCCACAATATTCTCTGCAAAAATGATAACTGCTTGGAATTTTACGCAAAAAGTGCTTTCCAACATTGTTTAATATTTCCAAAACCATAATAGGTGCACATCAGAAAAGTGAGAGATTTTTGTAGATGATCCTATTAAGAACATAAACCTCTTTCGGTTGCAAAATTTATCTTGGATTGATCACGATAGTCTGCTGCCAAAACAATGACTAAAACATGCAATTGCTGCAAAAAATGTTCGAAGTCTTGTTGTATTTTTCATCTTTTCACTTTTTTGTTCTTTTGACTATTTTACTTTCACTTTTAGACAAAATTTAATGTTGGTGAAAGTATTTTCATTTCTTACTACCATTTCTTGCCTGCTGTAACTTAATTTTTCTTGTTTACCTTTTACTTTTTTTCGCTCTATTTTTTGCTCTGTCTTCACTTTGTTATGAACTTGTATGTTCTATTTTGTATTTAGCTGTCTCCCTCGTTTGTTTATCTTCATGCTAGCTCAGTTACTTGCAGATTGGTCTTCAATGCTGATACTCTTTAATCACCGTGCTCTTTACATGGTATGATTTTACTATCACGTAAATTATCATTTCACTTTTACCATTTCTCTGTGCACATGTCATCATTCTAATCTCTTTCTCACGAGATTTGTATACTAGCTTGTTTGTTGAATGAATATATTGAATTAAAATATTTTTTGGAGGAAGAACGTTTCGAGCAGACGTGGGTGAGTGCGGATAATCTTTTGACGAGTACAAAATTTTGTGCAATTTGCTTCCGACAAGATAAAGGTTGGGAGACTTGGGAGGTGTGGAAATTCAAATTTGCACGCGTGGAAGAGATGTATTGTTCGGTTCAGTGCGAAATAATGAAAAGACACGAAAACTACTAGCAGAGTCAGACGGGAGGGAAATTTTATTATAATGGGCGGCGTCATTCGGTACGGGAGGGTGAGTCACGGAAGAAGTGGTGGCGGTTTCCGCACCACTGTAGGCGGCGAGCGGTTTCGGGCGAATGGGCGGTGAAGAGATACTGAATTGACATGTAGCATACACTATTTGAAAAGCGCTTTTCATTTCGCGCATTATCTTTCGGATGGAGGATGGCCAACGGAATTAACGTCAACGTCAATATTGGAGTGGGAGATCGCACGATGGACGGGACGGGGAATTGATGGAGGTTTGCTGATGTGAGGGAGCCCGTTGTAATTAACGGTTAATTAATTATTTCGGGAGGTGTTTGATTGGGCGGGGAGGTTATTAATTAACATGGAGGGTTAATTAATCATATGGAAAAAAATGGTCGGGGAGTGTTTGTTTTTGTTTTTAAACACATATAAATATATGTTTAAGATATTTTTCATATATATTTTTATTATATAGTAATTAAATCAATGTGACTTATTACCATAGGGGGAGGGAATAGATTAAATATTATATTTTAGCCAAAAGGGAACATATTGTGGGTTTTTTATTTTAATAAGTTGGAATAAAATATTTTTGGCTAAAATAGCTATAATACATGGGTTTTGGGGATATTATATGGAGGTGAATTATATACATAGGAAAAAGGTGATTTCATAGGGAGTTAATATATAAATTAGAGTTAATATGACAGGAGACAATGTAAACTCAAAATACTTAAATATAACTAGAAAGTGAGAATTTAAAAAAGTAAATAGCATTATAATATTTTCATACTTAGAATAAAAAGTGAGTTTTTGAGGCTTTCATGGAAATATTAGAGGATTTTGCCAAAAGTAAAATGGGATTTACTTAGGGAAATATTTTGAGAGGTAAATGAATACAATAATGGATACTTCAAGTTATAGAGTAATTAGGTAGAGGGTTAGGACCCTCAAAAAATCAAGGAAATGCCTTGAGCCTTTAATGTAAATTCTCTTACCATGAGGGAAATTAGTAATTGTTATAGAAAAAAGTGAGATGGGAAGTTAATGATTTTGACCTTATTTGCATTACGAAGTCACGCGATAGTAGTGTTCTGCATGCACTTGGTGATGAAAGTAAAGATTACAAACATTTTAAAACCATCATTCATCACATGAGAATTTGCAATGTCATCCTACCCTATCTACTTTCTCTACCATTCTATTCTTTATTGAGGTGCACTTAGGTAGGAAAACCCTTATCAATCTTCTTTTCCTTTTACATGGCAAATCTATCTGTTTCTACACTTATTAGATCAAGAGGCTCAAATTAAAAGTATTGAGCACCTTTTATTAACTCACCTATCTACTTATTTGCCAAAGGGATTAAAAGCTGTTTGGTCAAATATTTGTTCTCTATTCTACAACATGAAATTGAAAAAATGAATGAGTCAAGTTTAAACGAGTTTGACTCTTCATAAATTGTGCAAAATTTTGACAAGCTACACACAATTTTTGTTTATTACAAAAAATGAAATAGTAGTGGCATTTAGACTTGCACACTTTCCTGGTCTATTTTTGTTTGGGGTTCATTTATTTCACTTTTTTGACCATTTTATTCTTTTCACCCTTTGATTTCTCTTTTAGGGTATACCATCTTTACATTTTTAAAATTTTTTTGATTTTTTGATTTTTTAAGAATATGGAACACCTTTGCACAAGAAAAAGGTTTGAAAATATTGCATAGTTCACCAAGACAATCATGAAAAAATGACACCTATTGGTATAGGAGTCTAACAACTGCTCCACTTGGGGATGGCTTTTTCACAGTGAAAAGTCAAGAACGACGAGATGAGATGCCCTCAAAATGCCTTTAACTAAACCATGAAATCTTCTTCTGCTTTCATTGGCTTTATTGTATATATGATAGTAAAACTTCTAAAGCTTAGGGCCTTCACTTCGGGGCTTCAACTTCGAGTAAGTCACCCATCTAATCCAAAGCTGTGTTTCCCAGGTTGGAAATCTTATGCCTTGGTCCAATCTCAAACATGCATTTGTTGTGGGTGAAAATCTTGAATTGAATATAGTCCTTTTACTGCACTCGAAATGCTGATGCGAAACTAAAACAACACACAAAAATTTTCAAACCAACTTAATGAAAAACTAGTGAAAATTGAAAAATAAAAAAAATGTTCAAAATTTTGAGCTTATTAGCACTCATTTTTCACCTACTCTAATCTACTAAAAACCTTATTGAATCAAGTAATACAAAAAATTCCAATGAAGCCAATCAAGTAGATGTAAAAATAAATGGATAACTTGATTGCTTGTGATCAAAATTGGAAGTATGTTATGATCATGTGCCTTTATAATAAATGATATGATGTGTAAAGGCCACTTTTTGATGTATTTGATCCTTATAGAAAAAAACATGTTTGCGGATTTGGGCTCAAAGATTCTCCATATAATGCGATATAGGATCAATAAAAGCATGATGTATGCTATTTACTTCTAGGCCTTCAATGACTAATTGTTCAATTGAATTATGAATATTAGACCATGAACTTATTTCTTCAGTCTTGTGTTTGAAAGAATAATCATCTTCAATATGCAAGTCAAAGGATAACACAATTTCCTCTTGCTTTGGAGAAGGAAGATTTTCAAAGAATTCTTTAGGATTTTAGAAATTGTATGACTGAATTTGAGAATGCAAAAGTTTGATTTCATTTTCATAATTTTCAGAAATTATATCAAGAAGCCATTTTTTAACTTGAGGGGAACATTTTCTTGATTTCAAGCGAAGAAAGAAAGCTCTTAGAAAATCCTCATCAAGCTGAAGTTCTAATATCTCATCCCTCAAAATAGCTAGTGATTGTTCTAGGAAATTATTTTGAATTGGGAGAACATAATTATCATCATACTGATCATATTTAGGCAAATATTTAGAAGAAGGAATGTTTTCAGTTATAAATATTGGATCATCATATTTCTCTTCCAACAATCCCAATATGTCTTGATTATATTGGTTGCATTCTTTTTTAAAGTCATTATTTTGCTCAATAGGAGTGCTATCAAGCAATGGGCCTTTTTGGGAAAGTAGAATAACATGAGCATCAACTTGTTCTTCTGTCCCTTTATGGATAAAAAACTTTGTACATTCATGAACATTAGAAGAAGCAGAAAAAATTTCTTCATTATGTAAATATTTTGAGGATGTTTGCATGTTTAGAAGAAAACTGATTTCTTCTTTGGTGAGGGGGGGTGGGAATCTCTGATTTCTTAGATTGAAATGACAATTGCTTTTTCCCTTATCTAAAGTTGATCATGAAGTTGATTATTGTCTTTAACTCCATTCAAAACATTAAATGAAACATCATTTGTTAATACAGAGGGGTTTTGTGGATCTTGATTTATCTCATGACTTATTTCATCTTTGTTTAACTCCTCTTGATTATTATGACATTTAACTTGAAAATGAAAGTTTTGGACTTCTAATAAATTTTCAGGAAACCAATTTCCAAAATCTTCATCAATATTTTTAAGGTAATTTATAAGATCTTCAGACTTGAGCACAACAATTTTCAGCTAATGATAAAGATGGAAAATCTTCTTTGTAATTCTCATAAAATACCTTATGAAAATCTTTTAGAGAAAACAAACTTGCGGGTTTGAGAGCTTCAGTACCATTCCCTTGCTTTTCCTTCTAAAGTTCCCATGAATATTTTCATGAGGCAATCCTCATGCCAATCACCCTTCAATCTTGATAAGTGTATATGAAATTTAATGAGATGCAACAAAGGATTATCAGTATTTTCATCTTGAAATCTGGGAAAATTGCTACCCCAATTTACCTTTGATAGTTTGTGTGGAAATCCAGGTATGTGATCTCTGCTCATGGGAGCATATCTTCGTTTTATTCTTGGATCATTTTGAAAATCAGCCATAATGAAAAGCCACTTTATCTGTACAACCAAGTTAGATCCATATATAAAATACAATGCATATTGAAAAACCTTCTTAAGGAGAAACAAAATAATGTCTTGGATTAAGATCCAAGTTGAAAGCCTAATATTTCCATATTGTTCCTCCAGGTTCATTCCTCCAGTGGAGTCTTGATTGTGAAATGGATTTGGAGTCGCCGGTGGATGATTTTAACCTTTGTGTGTCCGATCCACCGTCCACCATCATAGATCGGATCCGAACTCAGTAAAGTATTTCTCGAAGAAAAAGGTTAGCCTTCCCCGATCAGTTTTCTAGATAATTTTCTTTTTTTAATTTTTTTGTTTTAAATAAAATGAAAGTACAACTTCACGCAAATTCTTCAAGAAAATTAAGATTTTTGATTAAAATTTTCTCAAAGATTTATTGAACTAGAGAAACTGATTGAATGTTTTGAAACCAAGGTTCAGATTTATTAGCTAAACCGAAAGAGATAGACTCGAAGTAGCATTTATTTACTATGCGATTTGCGAGAAAAAAGCATTTCAAAGGCTACCTCGGTTGTTCTTCGGACTACCTATAGCTTATAAGCAAACAATAGTAACAATAAAATGATTCAGTCCCCGGTGGAGTCGCCACTATGTTATCACTCGGATTTTTCCGTGAAGTTGTGGAAAAGGAAAGTAAATCCGAGGTAACCACAAACCAACCTTCGGATACAAAATCTAGCCATCTGCATCCAGGAGAGGGCTCTCTTTAAAATTTAGCTTTTGTTCTTTGAAAATATTAGGCTAGTTATAAGTCCAAGAGTTTTGTTTGAATTTGAATGGTGAAATCCGCCAACTAAGGGTACGATTGAGTATTTCGAGCCATTGGGCTATGGAGTCGAAAGGATGGCTTTCTTTGGATTACTATTCTACACACAGAGATGGCTTTGCAGGGGCAAGATAGCCAAACAGAGAATTTTTTTTAGAAATTAAAGTGAATGGAATGGATTTTGAAAGGGATGAAAGGCAATTAAGAATATTTCAACATGTTCAAAGAAAGAAAGTGAAGGATTACAAATAAATAGCAAGTTAAGAATTCCTTACTATAGTAATCAAAATGTTTAAACCAAATGAAACAAGAGCAATTAAGAATTCGTTGCTTATAACTCAGCTTTAGAAGAAAACATTTAGAATAATCACAATTGAAATCAGAGTACACTTAAGTAAGTTCTCGATTTATTCTTTTATGTCAATTATTCAGAAATGGAACACGGTGATATTATAAACAGATACAAAACTTAAAACATAGGATAGAAAAGACTTATTGAATTGTAGTCCGACACATGAATCCTCGCAAAAAAGTCTTGAGCTTCAAATCGTCATCCGACTAAGCCACAAAGAATTTTCTCCAAAACACTTTTATTCCAAAAAATCAATGTTACAGCGAAGTAGAAGAATCCACCCAAAATACTTCCAAGAGTGAAGTATTTATACAAATTCTAAACTAAATTATCTTGAAAAAATATCAAAATTGGTTCACAAATCTCTCCAACTATTTTACATAAATAGAACTTAAGTAAATGACACTCAAAATAATTCATCTATTTGGCACTATTTTTTATGGATAGGAGATGAAAAAGAGGAGAATTCAAATTTGATCCAACTCTTAGTTGATGATGAGGCATCCAAGTCATTAACTGCTTCCTTTCTTTGTGCATTCTGCTCCAACAATTCTGCAAACTTGGGGTCCAATGATATCATTTTATTTCTCAATCCGTAATAGATATGTAAAAAGTGAAAGAGGTTAATATGTATTGATATGTTGGTAAGATAAACCTCTTTCAGTTTCCTAAAATTCCTCTCCAACTGTGCAAAATAGGCTCTATAAAAATATGTGTAAAACAGAGTTTTATAGAGTCTAAAACATAGCCTATAAAGATGTGCATGTATCTCTCATTCTGAAATCACTGTGAAAAAAGTGAGATAGGTTTTGGTAGAGGGGTCTCGTAGGAACCAAAACCTCCTTCATTTTTGTATTATGTATTTCTGATTGGCCAAAATATTCTCTGCAAAATGATAACTTAACTGGAATTTTCTGCAAAACGTGCTTTCCAACATTGTTTAATATTTCCAAAACCATAATAGCTGTTAGAAAAGTGAGAGAGGTTTTTGTAGCTGGTCCTATTAAGAACATAAACCTCCTTCATGTTTTCAAAATTCATCTTGGATTTATTACAATAGTTTCTGCAAAACAATGACTAAAACATGCAATTTCTACAAAAATGTTCCTTCTTGTTGTATTTTTCATCTTTTCCCTTTTTTGTTCTTTTGACTGTTTTACTTTCACTTTTAGAAAAAATTCAATGTTGGTGAAAGTATTTTCATTTATTTTTACCATTTTACTACCTCTATAACTTCATTTTTACTGTTTACCTTTTACTTTTTACCACTCTATTTTTTATCTGTCTTCACTTTGTCATGAACTTGTATGTTATGTTTTGTAACTATCTTCCCTGCTGTTTATCTTTATGCTAGCTGACTTACTTGACTTGGTCTTCAATCTCATACTCTTTAACCCTGATACTCTTTAATCCTGATACTCTTTAACTGTTATGCTTTTACTATCCCTCGTAAATTCTCATTTCACTTTTACCATTTTATCGTGCACATGTCATCATTCTAATCTCTCTCAAATTTGTATACAAACTATTTGTTGAATGAAGATATTGAATTAAAATATGTTTTTGGAGAAAGAACGTTTCGAACAGTACGCGGGTGAGTGTGGATAATATTCGAGCTGCTGGATCGGCAATTTTCTTTGACAAGATAAAGGTTGGGAGACTTTGGAAATTTGAAATTCAAATTTTCGCGTGGAGGATGTATTGTTCGGTTCGTGCGGAATAATGAAAAAGACACGAAACTTTTTTTTTATTAGCAAAGTCAAACTGGGGGGAAATTTTATTATTTTAATGACGCGAGGTCATTCGGTACGGGAGGTGAGTCACGGGGGAGAGTGGTAAGAGGTTTTTTTCGCACCACTTATGGGCGACATCAGATTTCGGACGGATGGGCGGTGAAGCGATACAAACATTAACACATAGCATACACTATTTGAAAATCGATTTTCATTTCGTGCATTATCTTTCGGATGGAGGATGGCGAGCAGAGTAGCGTCAACCGTCGATCTTGGAGCGAGAGTTGCACGATGGACGGGACGGGGAATTGATGGAGGTTTAGCGATGCGGGCCCGTTGTAATTAATAGTTAATTAATTATTTCGGGAGGCGTTTGATTGGCGGGCGGGTTCTTAATTAACCCTGGAGGGTTAATTAATCCCATCCGGAGAAAAAATGGTCGAGGAATGTTTGTTTTTGTTTTTTAAACACATATAAATATATGTTTAAGAGATTTTTCGTATATATTTTTATTATATAGTAATTAAATCAATGTGACTTATTACCATAGGGGGCGGGAATAGATTAAATGTTATATTTTAGCCAAAGGGAACATATTGTGGGTTTTTGATTTGAATAAGTTGGGAAAAAAATACTTTTGGTTAAAATAGCTATAATACATGGGTTTTGAGGATATTATATGGAAAGGAATTATATACATAGGAAAAGGTGATTTTCATAGGGAGTTAATAGATAAATTAGAGTTAATATGACAAGGGACAATGTAAACTCAAAATACTTAAATATAACTAAGAAAGTGAGAATTTCAAAAAGTAAATAGCATTATAATATTTTCATCACTTAGACTTAGAATAAAAAGTGATTTTTGAGGGCTTTTCATGAAATATTAGAGGATTTTCCTAAGTAAAATGGGATTTTACTTAGGAAAAGATTTTGAGAGGTGAATGAATGTAATAATGGATAACTTCAACTACTTAGGTTTTTTTAATTATTGGGCCAAGGGTCCCGGTCCCTCCAAAAGTCAAGGAAATGGCTTGAGCCCCTTTAATCTTCAAATTCCTTAGCACTTAGGGGAAATTAGTAAATTGTTAGGGGAAAAAGTGAGATGGGAAGTTAATGATTTTGACCTTGTCTGTGTTCAAATTCGCCAATGTAGTGTTCTGCCTTTGCACTTGGTGATGAAAGTAAAATATTACAAACATTTTAAAGACGTCATTCATCACATGAGAATTTGCAATGCCATCTACCTATCCTATCTACTTTCTCTACCATTTTCTATTCTTTATTAGGGTGCACTTAGACTGGCAAACCCTTATCAATCTTATTTTCCTTTTACATGGAAAATCTATCTATTTCTACACTTATTACATCCAAGGGCTCAAATTAAGCTCGTTGAGCACCTTTTATTAACTCTACCTATCTACTTATGCGCAAGATTAAACTGTTTGGTCGGATATTTATTCTCTATTGTACAACATGAAATTGAAAAATGAATGAGTCAAGTTTTAAACAGTTTGACTCTTCATAAATTGTGGCAAAAGTTTGACAAGTCTGCACACAATTTTGTTTATTACAAAAAATGAAATAGTAGTGGCATTTAGACTTGCACACTTTCTGGTCTATTTTTGTTTGGGGTTCATTTCTTTCACTTTTTTGACCATTTTATTCTTTTCACCCTTTGATTTATCTTTTAGGGTATACCCTCTTTACATTTTTTTAAATTTTTTGATTTTTTGATTTTTTAAGAATATGGAAGACCTTTGCACAAGAAAAAGGTTTGAACATATTGCATAGTTCACCAAGACAATCATGAAAAATGACACCTATTGGTATAGGAGTCTAACACGAACAACCATGTCTGAACCAACATCTTCAATTGGGTCTACTGTTCCAATTACGTCGGCTCCTACCCTCACTACTCCGTCGATGTTTATAACCTTACGAGAGTCATAGTTGCATGGTGGCCCTTTGGTCCCAACAAGTTACAAATCATTATCGGCACTTTCTCTGGTGCATATTCACGTTCATGGTCTTTGCCAATGTCATCATCTCGGGTGTTTTAGCTGGTAGTCCTATAGTTAGTACCGAATGACTTGATTCAGGTACATCCATCATCCTGGAAATATCAAGTCAATCCTTTTTGGGTCAATTCCTTTAAATACCATAACAACTAGACTTCCGACATTCCGGGAAAAAATATTTTCCATCTCATTATCCTCCTTATGTTGGGGGAAACCTTTGGTTACACAATACACAATACTCGGTAAAATTTTGGTCAAGATAATGTTGACATGAATGTTTGTCAATGGCGACCCACTCTACCTATCCAACGCGCAAATGGTTGTACAATAGTATCAATCAGCTCAACCTCGATACACCCACTTCATTACCACTTGTTAATACATCTATACCTTTGTTACTGGGAATCAAAATATTGTACATCAACCTTATCAAGCGAGTTCTTCAACTCAATATCATCAAATGTTGGGTCCACAAACTCAAAATCCTTTGGTTAATTTATAGCAACTTTAGTATCGAGAATTATTTATTCACAAGCTGATGTACCATTTTATGGGGTGTCAAAAACACAACCTGGTTATACATATCAACCAAATCCAACTTATGCTAATTTGGGTTATAACATTGGTGAACGGATCCCTTGGCGAGCCACTGGGTGCAAATTCCACAAACTTTATTTCAACAAGTATCATATCTAGGTTTTTGGTCAACATAATTCTCAAGCATTTACCATGCAAAACAACTCCCTATCTAGGCTACCCAGGTAGCAAATTACATATCTTTGGTGCTCAAAGACTTGTTGCCCAAGCAATTCCATCTTACCCTTGCTATGCTCAACCTAACATTAATAGGCAGAGTTGCCTTTTGTTGCAACCTTGGAATTACCATATTTAAACGGGTTAACCAATGATCCTATAAATTATGCTCCTTGGTGGCTGGGTGATACCTCGTAAATTACCCTCACGATATTCCTAAATTCAATGGAAACCTTGGAGAAGATCCGTCGACTCATGTCATGAATTATGATTTATGGTGTTCATCAAATTCCCCGAATGATGATTCTGTTCAACTACATATTTTCCGAGTGTACGCTCATAGGTCTAGTCGCTAAATGGTACATTGAGTTACCTAGAGCTTCTTTTGAAAAATTTCATTGCCTTAGCTATCGCCTTTTTGACGCATTTCCGATTCGATCGGATACTGAAACTAGAGATGAAATCTTGACCAAATTCAAATAGACTATTGCTACTCACATTTCCAATCATATTCATGAGTGGCATCGCTATCGACGAATGGTTAATACATTTGTTCCCGATCAACTCCTTGCTGAATGGTTCATTAAGTCCCTCGTTACCATCTATAACTCGAGGATGTGGCTAAAGGTGGCGTCGTCACATAAGAGAAATTTTTCTCTCAGTGCCCCGTATGTTAGACTTGATTTACACTCGAGTATGGCATGCTCTATAAAAAATTCCTAATGTGTCGCGATCTAATTTCAATGTTCCTCCTCAAATAAAGGACTCTCATGCTAGAGACTACTTGATACGCATCGTAAACACACACATCATGCTACTGCATCCAGATCCTACTCCTACTTCCGAAATTAATGCCGTGTCATTTGAAAAAGGAAAAAAGTGACAAGCAACCAGAAGTAAGAAAAAAAGGAAATCAAAGAAAAAACAAACTTCTAACCCTGCAAGAAAGATCATCTAATCAACCGTTGGGACCACAAAAACCTCGTTATCCATGCATAATCCGTAACGAGGAAAATTTTCTTAGGTATTTTCTTCACCCAGTGTAGAAGTCTCAAAAAATCATCAAGACTTCCCATGCATCACCTGTGTTGACAAACCCATTTCCAAATCTAGACTCAAATTTGGTTGCTACGAAATCCGGCTCCTAGTTCCCAAGTGTTAATGTTATCCACTACAAAACCTTCACAAGATATTTTGGTTTTCGACGTGGAATAAATACTATGGTATTTCGGTCACTAATAAACCTACTATCTCAACAATGAATCCATATATCGAATTAGTACCACCTACTGTATTCCCGAATTGACAATTAAGTCACCAAAGGGAGTAATTCATAAATCGACATATAATCTCTCGAGCAATAGTTGCACAAAATTATAATATAGTTGAAGATTTGGCTCAATCCCCTTTAGCTATGTCTGCTCTGAGGTATTATAAAATTGTCCCTCCCGGGACCAAGCTTTATTGTCGGCCATTGGTGGAATTGATCCGATTGATTCTAATCTTGTCATCTTTAATCATACGGGCTATGTGCCACAATTACCAAAAGAATTGGCATTCTCCATTCAAGTAAATGTTCTCAATCACCTTGTTCATCGCACTATTATTGATGAGTGAGAATATACGTGAATCATGTCTCTAAACTATTGGAATTCACTTGGCTCATTAGCGATTATCACAATCATCAACGACGTTGAAGGATTTTGATGGAAGAACATATAAACCTTGTGGTATTATCAATAACTCTGCATGTTGAATTAGGGGAAAAAAAGTGAATATTGATGTTGAGGTTGTTGATGGACCCCTTGAATATAATATTTCACTTGGAAGACCATGGGTATATGCAATGACTTCCATTGCTTCTACATATTTTAGAATGATTGCCTTTCCACATAAAGGTACAATCATAGTCATTAATCAATTATCCTTCTTTGCCTCTCGCCTCATAGGTAATCGGAAGCATTCCGTTTGTTCACTTACCCAAAATAGAAATCCAGAACATTGGTGTAGGACTCTTAAAGGATTCCACTCTTATGGGAACCTTTGTATTACCGCCGCCCGCGACATTGGTAGAAATTGCAAGTATAGAGACCTACTACATGATCTCTTCCACTCTATTTGGCTTAAGGAGAGTATGGGTGATTCTGAATTTTCTACGTTGGATGATTTTTTACCACCCCGACCCTATTGAGTTGGCATAGCAATCAATCCATTTGGCTTGGGCATCAAATCCAAAATCAACGTCGCGCGAGTGTTTGGGTTGATCGTTCCTTAGATTTTGGCACTCCATCCGATCCATTTTCCTCAAAATTTTTGAGCGATGAAAATATTTTGGAAGCTATGATTTCGAAAGGAGAACCATGGAAATATTATCATCATCATTCCCATCTTCCAAATTATGAAGAAAATAATCTCAGTGAACTATATCACTCATCCACCAAAACTTTATTTTCAAAATTATTTTTCCAATTAATGTAATCGATTCTAGGCAAAACTTATCAAATATTGAAGAAATGATTTCTATCGATATTTTGACTCAAACACTGGAATTGTAGAAAATAATCATGTCTATGTACCTTGTTCTCCATCGAACTTGATTCATATTTCTCTCTTTTCGTGAATTTTGTGACATATTCCCTTGGTCTTACAAGGAAATGCTAGGCATAGATATTAGTATAGTTGAACACACTAAAATATGTGTCCCGATGTCAAATCGTTGTGTCAATGGATTCCTCCTTTTCATTAAAAGAAAAGTCGCTACCATCAAAGCAGAAGTTGAAAAGCTTTTGCATGTTGGTTTCATTTACCCTGTCTCGCTAATTGAGTGGGTTTTCAATATCGTTCCCGTTATGAAAAAACAAGGAACGATTAGAGGTGCGTCGATTATCGGGATGTTAATCATGCTTGTCCAAAAGACAACTATCCTACTCCCTTTGTTGACTAGATTATTGACGATTGTGCTTGGATGTGAAATATTCTCATTCATGGATGGATTTTTCCGGCTACAATCAAATCAATATCCGCCCGGATGACCAACATAAGAAAGCGTTCTGTCCGTCCCTCAGGGGCATATTCGCATATAGGAAACTTCCGTTTGGTTTAAAAAAATGTTAGGGGAAACTTTTTCAGAGAGCCATGGATTATGATTTCAATGACCTCAAGTACATTTTTCAACCATATCTAGATGATTTACTAGCGCATTCACGAAATTAGACTCGATCACCCCATGCATTTGAGAGCCATTTTCTTACGCTCGTCAACACTACAAGATACGCCTCAATCCACATAAATGTGTGTTTTTTTGTTGGTTCGGTTGATTGCTTGGATTCGTAGTCCCAAAAAAAAGGAATTTGAATAGGCCTGCATTAAGGTTCGGGTGCCATTCTTGATTTTGCCCTGCACCATAAAACTTACTTCGGATATAGAAACTTGAAGGAGAGGTTAACTTCTTGGGAAGGTTCATTCCACAATACGTCGAAATGGCTAAAGTATTTACTCGATTATTGAAAAAGGGGGTTCCCTTCCATTGGGACCAAGTTGCACAAGCTTCTTTTGATGCTCGTCAAGGACGATCTTGTCCGAGCATCATTAATGTATCCTCCCAATTATCAAAATGATTATTTCCTATATATCGCCATGGCTGAAATGAGCATTGATATGGTTTTGTTCCAAGTAGAAGATGGAAATGAACATATGATCTATTATTTGAGTCGTAATCTCAATGATATGGAAGTTAAGTACTCGTACATGGAAAATCTTGCCCCGGTAGTCGTTCGGTTGTCTAAATATTTCACCATTATATCCTACTCCGAGAAACACAACAATAGTTTCAGATTGAAACCCCATGACTTATATCTTATCACGTCAATTGCTTGGGGAAATATTAAAAATGGATTGTCATTTTGCGGGGAATTTGATTTGGAATTCATCAAGTCCAAGTCAAAGAAGTCCTTAGTTTTGGTTGAGCTACTCTATGACCTTCCCTCCGATAGTACTCCTACTACGTCGTAACCATCTATTCCGGACGAGTCTCTATTTCTAATCGGATCATATGATCCTTGGTATGGGGATTTCATCATTTATCTCCAAACCCAAACTTTTCTACCTATTATCTCTCACTCGAACAACAACATATTCGATACCAAGTCAAATATTATATGATCGTCTGGCGATACACTTTGTAGAACAATATTATCCGATCCGGATATGCTACCATGTAGAAGATACTTTGCATCAATTACTTTTGGACTACTATTTTTTCGAGATTGCATCCTCACGAGTCGAGTTGTCATGCATGCCGATTTTTTATCATAAAACCGAAAACCGCCGGCGCCAATGCATCCTCGTTGTCTCTTCTGACCATTTATGAAATGGGGTATTGATTTCATGACCCTGTAACCCTCCTTCGTTTGGGGGCCATGGTTATATTATTTTTTGCAGTCTACTAGTTACTAAATGGGCCGAAGCGATGCCTACATTTAATAACACAGGGACAAACAGATTGCATTGTTTTTTCTTCAAACATGTTATTGCATGGTTTGGGGTCCCACAAGATATAGTTACGGGATTATGGGAAGCATTTTCTCAACCATATGATGTCCGAATTGACCGCCAAGTTAGGATTTTCACATGATAATTTTGCTCCTTATTATCCACAATCAAATGGACAAGTTGAGGCTATTAAAAAAATTCTTAAACGAATGCTTCAAAAAATGATAGGAGTCCGCAGCAGGAACGGCACTTGATCCCGTACTCCTCCTTGTGGGCGTATTAAACCTTGGTGAGAAATGCAATCGAATTTAATCCTTTTCAATCGGTGTCCGTGTATGGAAGCTATCTTACCAATCCAATGCGTAAATATCATCGTTAAAACTCACGATAGACTTGTTACCCGACACCTCGGAAGAAGAAGCATCATCTCCTTAACCTCATCCATCTTGATGAAATGCGTCGTGAAGCCCAATTGGCCAAAAAAGGACACAAGAGACTTATAAAGGCGCAATACGAAAAAAATGTCTAGCCTGGCATCTACTCAGAGGGCGAATTGGTCCTTCTTTATGACCAAGAAGCTGATATAATAGGTACAAGGAAATTCGAGCCATTATGGCATGGCCCCTATATTTCAAAAGAGTTCTTGCTAAGGGTGCCTACAAGTTAGTTGATTATGATGCGATTCCATTGGCATAGCCTAGAAATGGGTTGTATTTGAAACATTACTATTCTTAGTCATGAGCATAGTAATTTTTTGTATTATATTGTTTATATGTTTTTGATTTGAATTCATTATATTAATTTGTTTTCTAGAGTTTACTTGACGTTAGTAATCTGCTTTACATTTTATGGCAGATGTATGAATCTTCAGAACCATTCGTTGGATATGTTGATGGGCTAGTCGTAATACGTAGAATCGATCCTCTACAACATGGGCCATTTTCGCTCCGAACGGCGAGTTAGTGAGTTTTCAAGGGATTTGTATTGGTAGATAGACGAAAAATATCACTGAGTATAGTGCGTTGATCAAAATTCTCTCTGATGCCATTTCATTTTTTATTAACTGCATAATCATAAGGTTAGACTCACAACTCGTGGTATTACAAATTGCTAGCGTTTATCACTGCTTTAGAAATCCAACACTTAGATTGTTCCTAAGATTTCAACTTTTGGAAAGACATTTTGATTTTTTTCAATATCAACACATTTCCGGAAATTTGAACACTTTAAGTGATTCATTAGCTAATCAAGTTTTAGACGGACTATTTGCGACATGAGGTAAAGAAAATATTCACAACATTGAATAGGATTGCACATTAAACATAAGAAAAAGCTCTAAAAACATATAGATAGATAGTTATAGGTTTTTTACAAAATTTGTGCCCAAGACACATTGGCGATGTATGACCTCAAAATGCATGCAAAAATGTCACAAGTAAACTAGTGGTGCTCATGGTAACATGCTATAGATCTACCAATCTACGAAGCAACCACATCCAACGGTTAGGAACTCCCAATTATGTGTCGCTACGGATCACATAGAAGCTCTTCAATCAGGAAATCCATAATATCAAAGGTCAACCCCTCTATGTGTTGCGAGAAGCTCGGCCCCGAGTCTCGGCCATATCGAGGTCCTAAAGGATTTCGCTCTCCCGAGCAGCCCTCTCTCGTTGGTGCATCTCGCTCGGGCTCTGGTTCCTCTACTATTTGAACACGAATGATATACGTATTACATCAAACATTTAGTTTAGTCTTGGAAATAAATCAAAAACACAAAAAATTGTATAAACCTTAGAAAAAATAAAAAAAACATGGTCAAATCATTCTTACCTATTGCACCCCACTAAGTGCCTTTTCGGTAATACTAGATACTGGATCTCCTCGAAGTCGACACCATGTATGCATACTCATCGATGGCGAAAATCAGTCACTAGAACCAGAGTGAAGAATGCAGTGAGAACACAACGGTCGATTGGCTTGTCATGAGACCCATGAAGGTTCTACCCATCTTTCCATTCGAGGATATCTAGGAGTAGATATATCCAATGTTACATGTTGTGGTTGCATCGGTGGAATCCATTCCAAAGAGAAGGAGATAAGGATTGAACCATAACTAAAATTCTTCTTCCTTCCTCCTTTCCTCTATTTAGTTGTTCCTTTCTATCTCGAGATAGAACAACTTGAGATGTAATATCCCAAAATGGGAATGCACAACAAAGCCTATCTGGAATAACGCTCCCTTGCCAAATTGGTGCCGAAATGAGTTTTAAACTCCAATATACCTTAGACCAATGGATATAATTTCTAAATCCAAAAGGAGAGCAAAAAATCAAACTAGGTGAGGTAAAACGGACACTCCCCACCACCAGTATGGGCTAGAAAAAAACCCAAAGAATGGGGTTGCGGTCATGCACAACAATTATACTTCGAAATAATAGCAAGGGCCCATTGAGTTAAAGCAGAATAAAAATATGGAGGTTGAATAATTACATGTACATCGGTAAAACAGATCTATAATGTGCCCCATACAATGTACAATAGAAAAATAGAAGATTTACGAAAGAAGAAACCCTCAAGATTGAGGTGCCTTTGCAACAACATATTGAGCGAAAAGCTTGACGAGCGTTATTTTATGGGATGAAGTAGCTTGTATATTACATTTCATATCTAGAACAGATTCATGTACAAAAGGATAGATGTATATAAGATCTATACACTATATGAGTTCCTCTACATGTTTCCCCTTATGGTTTTGATCAAAACATGAGGTACAAGAGTAGATGCGAGATCTAGAATTACGGATCTCAGACAATATTCGAAATTAAATATTAAATAGAATCATAAGTAAATCATATATGAGACAAACATGGATTGGATGGCCAATCCATGGATCCTACAGATGAGAGGGAGAATCCCTATCAGCAGATATCTCTCCCCCAAAAATATAGTCAAAACACCTCTACATCTAAATACTTGAAAATAACGCGAGCTTTATATAAGAAAAACTACCTTGTAGGCTCTAGCACCGATTTGGCCTAATGCTAAGGTCTAAAATGGTAGCTCCAATGATCCATAATTCTCTTGCAATGGGATAGAAGGTTTTCCCACCGAAACGAGCCTCTATATTTGCCTAGATCTAAGTACATCTAGCTTGCACTTCTCGCTGACTTACAAAGACAACCAAATCCTAAATAGGATGCGAATTGTGGTTGGAAGATGAAGCTGGCCAATTTACGATAGTGGAAAATATGTAACAAGACTCCTCCAGAGCTTCTCAATGGAAGAGCGGGATTCGATCGGGAACACCCTAGTGCTAAACAACACTATTCTCGACTAAACAACTAGAGAATAAGGGATGTATAAATAGAAAATACCTTCGGAAATATCAAATCATCAACCTCCTTGGTGTCCTCTTTATTTTATAATGTGGAAATACTTTGCAAACCCTAAACCATCTTGATGAATTAGCTTCATCTCACATGGTGGCCTCCAACATGAGTCGCGTTGTGCCTCTAGGAGATACATTGCATCCGGACAACGTTGTTGATTTGGTCTGTTGACCTAGTCAAATGATCCGACCCTCTTTCCCACTTAAGTGTGTTTATGAAAATAGCTCGGATTTAACTTTGTTCAAATTGATCATTGATTTTTTATTTTTTTAGGAGTTTTATTGATCCTCCTTCACAATTTTATTCATGAGCGGAGAAATTTAAAGAAAAATTGTATATTCCTATTAGCCTGCTAATGGGGTATATTACATCGAACCGGTTGCCATTTGGCTGCTCAAAGCACTCTACGGGTATACTTTGCATATATGATCCGTTTCCACTACATGTAGTGTAACAGGTGCCAACAAGTTTAGCGATCTTGAAAAGGATGGTTCTCAAAGGCAAATCCTTGACATCGGATGTTTATTTTTCCATATTTTTCTAGGTTACTACTCTAGATAGAAATACTACATAACATAATCCCTCATTGTATCTTCTCCAACGGTAGACCTACGTGAGAGAAATGGGCAAACCTTTCCTCGACCAAACCTATGAGAAAATACACATCCTCAAATCATTATGGACAACGCTTGATTTTTTATGTGAAATGCCTCTATCACGGAATCCCATGATCGAACTAAGAACTCCAAGAGTTCTATTTGTTTCCTCATTCTGAAAAATTTGAAGTAATTAAGTAGTACCGAAATCACTTAAGGCTCTCACGGTACCCGGATCATTCAAGAAAATCATATCTTTTTCTTCATGTTCTCTTTCTCTCCATTTAATCGTCATTATAATCTAATGGAAACTTGAAATATAACCATAAGATCCATTAGGTACCATTCATTACAAAAAACTGGGCAAATTTTTGAGCACATCATGAAAATAAAAAACTTGAACTACACCAGAACGCACTCCCGTTGAGACAGTGCATTGCATATGTAGGTACCCTTCATTATACTGATATGAAACACAGTTTCAATATTCAAGGGTGCGTTGCCCTCATTTTGGGCGGGGAATTTACCCTAGGGACCTTAAAACCCTAAAAATTCACGAGGAATGGAAATGAAATATTACTATAAGGAGAGGAGGTTCATGCTACTAACCTAGATCAAGCAGTGACTTGAAAATCCGTCCACGAAACGGTACCGCAATCAACTACTCAAGTTCGAGGGAAAATCAAAGTGAGGTTGAGCTCCAAAATGAAAATGATAATTATGGAATGGTAAAAAATGAACGGTGAAACTACTTTATATAGTCATTTAATTGTTTGCAGTTAAATTTATTGCTATGATGCTAGGATATTCCGACACATAGAAATAGTTAAGAATAACTTAGTCTAGTGTATAGTTAGGTAAAGTGTGTTTCTTTACCATGTACATTTGTAACTTATAATCGCGATGGTCACGATTTGTAGTGATATGACGGTTATCATCTCACCTCGGTATTAACGACACTTTTATCGTGGATTAACACTGGATTGGTCCATGATCTCTATTTAAAGAGCATGGAGGGTCATTTTTCCGGTAACCATTTATGAGAGAAACATATGTAACTTTTCTTTTTATATTAATAAATTCCATGAAGTGGCCGCGTTGGCTCGCGCATGGAATATTTCCCCTATTTGAGGGTTTTAACCACGTGATTATCTTTGGTGTACTGATTTGTGATCTTTTTTTGAGTGGTGACCTTTGGTTCTTGATCTACGGAACTTACCCTATAAATTCCTACATGGTATCGAAGATATTTTGAGGGCCGCGTCATTGTCGATCAAAATCCCGAAAGCCGGTTTGACTATTATGAATGTCGTTTTGTAGATATAATATTTATGTATCATTTTGGGCTTGGAGAACTACTCGGTTGTGTCCGAGCATATGTTACACAGAGAATGCCTTTTTTCATGGGAAAAGGTTTCGCCTACCCAAGTTATGTCAGTTTTAGATCTAGAGGTATAAAGCATCTATTTTGCGATTATATTTGTTAATAGTTTTGCTTATTTCATATTTTCGGTATTAAGGTTCTATTTATTTTCCATATCTATACTCTCTTATATGTGTATGCTCTTTTTTTGTGCACTGCGTAACGATCTCGACAAATCATAAACAAGAAAAAGGGATTTGTTTTCGCTACGTATGCTCTTTCCGCGTCTTTGTGCGATTTCGGAAATCAAAAATAGTCAAAAAAGTGATAGTTGTCGAGTAAGGCTAGCGAAAATCTAACACTCTTCCATAAGGCTTTGCATTTCTTTCTTTTTGTGTGTTTTTGTGTAGGAAGAGAACGTACAACGAAGAGTTACCCTTCCTCCTCTTTCATACAATAACTTGATCCTTTTACTATCTCACTTGGTGAGGGGTTGGTTATGAGAATAGAGGTGTTAGTTCAAGTCTCCTTCAAGCTTCTTTTGTAAAAAATTTTTTTTCAAAGGGGCGAGATTTTTTTAAAAAGCTGCACTTCATCCCATTCCGTAACTATTCGAGCATCTACAACTCGATTTTTTCAAAATGCATAACTTCTTCATATGGAGGCCATTTTTCGAGCCATTTTTTTTGAAATGGCCTAATTTTTCAAGATATTTCCATTGGAGCAGTTAGTCTCAACTTTTCTTAGCTTCATTTCATGGAAGGTGCTTGCCGGTTATTCTTAACGATTACCGATTATTTCTAATGGCTACCTCACATGGTAGATACACTTAGAAGTAAAGGGCTTTATAGAATAGCCACGGGACAAGAAAATAAACCTTGAAATGATGATAAAGTTGCTAAATGGGAAAATAAACAAGATCAAGCACGAGGGTTGATATGAATGTCCATTGCTCAAGATCTTTGATTTCACATCCTTGACATTGACACCCCCGATAAAGCCCTAGAAAAGCTAAATAATGTTTTTGGCATTCAAAATCAAATCACGGTCCACCGACTTGAAAATGAGTTGCTTACTTTGGACCCTAATAATTTCTCCTCTATTGAAGACTTTTTGTCCAAATTCAAGACCCTTAGACTTCTTTTAGAAGGTTGTAAGGTCAAAAAGGAAGATGGTAGCCTCATCTATTGCATTCTTGCTAAGCTTGGCCCTATATACTCTGTATTTAGTTTATGCCTTCCATTCCACTAGAGAAGTTCTCATCTCTTCTGGAATCACCTACAAGAATCCCTATTTTGACTCTTTTGTGATTCTTTGATAAGAGAACAAGAAAACTTTTACACCTTGGTCTTATCACTCCTGAAACGCTTCTAAGAAAGCCTCTTTTTTTCTAAGTTTATGCTAATTCTATTATGGAAACATATTGTTACAAAACTGCCTCAGTTCAGCTGTGGGAGCCTGAAACTGGGCTTGATGTCCATGCTTTAACAGAACGTCGAACTGCCATGAATGGGAAACCAGTTCTTTTAGGAGAGGTTTCACCACCCTTATAAGGGAAACCGATGTGTAGTTCATTACATATAACATAAGAAAAAAAAAGACTTCAGTAGCAAGTAGTTTCTCCTACTGTAGACAACTAAAAAAACAGTGCATCTTTCAAAATAGTTGAACGTAAGTACCCTGTTGAACCGAGGCTGTCCCAAGTAACTGCGCCTAGGCCAGTGAAGCCGGCTCCTCCACAATGTGACATCCATATGTTTCCTGCGAATCTTCAACAACATTTTTCTAGATCACCATCTTTACCTGTAGTCTTTGCGTCCACCTGCATTGTATGTTGATCCAAGGCGGGAGAAACGAAGGCAGGAGGAGCAGTCGGATGTTCGGTGGAGAATGCAGCAGGGACAGGACGAAGACCAAGAGGGGATGGTGGAGGACCTGGCAGAGGAGGAGGGTAGAGAGTCGACTCTTCCCGCAGGGTGACTGTGATATAAGCGGTGACAGTGGGGCGATTGAAAGAACAATCAAAGTGGAGCTCCGCTCTCTGTGAAGTTTGCCTTAAGATATGACTGCCAGAAGGACAGGATGTAGGGGACACAGGTCTCGAAGGGACAATAGAAAGATGCAGAGAGGGATGATAATCGCCAGGAGAGCTATCACTCCCCCATTGACTGTGGGTGGCCTGACTTTGGCTCCCCTCAACATCTTCGGAGCAAATCACTTCGCCCAGTCTAGAAGAGGGACGCGAGCTCTCAGGGCGGCCACAGGTTGCCCCATGGCGGCATCTCATACGGTGTCGAATCCTGGGCATGGTTGTCACTGCAACTTGAAAAGTCCTGAGATGAATAGAACAAGGCAGGACAGGATTGAATCCATAGTGAGAGCCGAGAGTAGCCTGCAGACTGTAGTTGGAGTAACAGAGAGCACTGTGAGAGAAATGAGAACTGGGTGTGGTTTTAATACAATTGAGCAAGGAGAAGCGCCGCCCTGTTTGTGTGTGGGCGATGGGCTCGGCACAAGCTTCAGGGCATACGCTACAGAGGAATTGCAAAGAGCGGCAGGAAGAGCAGGAATGTTCTGGATAGCTTGAGTCGTATGAGATAAGGAACCAACTGTGCAGGTCGAGGAGGAGAGAATGTTGGTGTGAGTGAGTTAACACTCTGAGAGCTGGAGTATTAATTTCCAAATTAATGGAGTCACAGGGAGCCATATGGCCATCCCATGTGAGCCTCCTTGGGAACTGTCCTGGGACAGATGTCCCGTCATGCCATTGAATCACCCGCATCCGGAGACGGGCGATCATTGTGCACCAGCTTGAGACAATTCTGAAGGAGATCTCTGTCATGGATGATATGAATAGGACCATGATGGAGAGTATCAATGATGTTGACTCCTAAATTTCCTAGGAGATTTGCTACTTTGTTACCTTCCCTTTTCGTGTGGGTGAAGGAGATTGCCTGGTTGTGTTTCAACCAAGTGCTTATATTTTCAACTCTGGAAGCTAGACTCCAAATTTTGGATACTTTTACTGTATTGGTACCTTGAAGTAGTTGGTTAGCTACGCTGATGAGAATTTGGGAGTCCCCTTCCACGATGATAGGAAAGAGGTTGAAGAGATGACTTAGTTGCAACCCTTGCCAGAGCCCTTCCAGTTCTGCTGATTTGTTGGTGTCCCAGCCGATAGAGCCATAGTAAATTGCAATGGCATCTCCCTGTGAGTTTTTGAGGATGCCTCCAAAGCCAGCAGGTCCTAGATTGCCTTTTGAGGCTCCATCAAAGTTCATCTTGAAAATTCCTGGAGGAGGAGGGGTCCATTAGAGTTGAGACTGAGGAGTCTTCTGTCTATTGGAGTTAGGAATGATCGAGATTTTGAGCTGCCAATTTTTCCATATGGCTATTTCCTTAGGCTGTTTTGGAAGGTCCTCATCCTACCAAGAATGTAGGGCTAGAGACTCTTGGAGATTATTACTGAAGTTATTCTATTTCATGTCCAAAGGTGTGGACTGATTCTTGAAAATTATCTTGTTTCTCTCTTTCCATAGAGACCAAAAGAGAAGCCCTGGAATGATTTGCCAAAGGGTGTTGAGAATAGAGCTGCTATAGGGATGTCTGGGCCAATAGCGCATGATATTAGTTAAGTCCCCTTTCAGTTTTCTTTTTTGACACTTAAAGCAAATATTCTCCCATAGAGTGCTAACTATCTTGCAGGAAAACATGAGATGTTGTGTCGTTTCGTTACTTTGCTCACATTTATGACATTGTGAAGGACCACAGAAACCTCGTTTGAGCAGGTTTTCCCAAGTAAGGATTCGTTTGTGACTGAGAAGCCAAAGAAACGTTGAGACTTTTGGCCAGGTACTAGGAGCCCAGACAAATTTCCAAATTGGATCACGCGGTAGGGGGGCTGGATGCATGAGAGAGAAGGCTTATTTTGTGGTGAACATGCCTTTAGTCGTGTATCCCCACCGAAGAATGTCTGGTTCCTCTGAACATCTTATTTTCTGGCATTGAAGTTCCTCACTGAGAGCTTCCCAAGTGTTGTCCTGAGCGAGAGGAATGATATGAGACGGGTGCTTCCATTATCTAAATTCATTGCAGTTGGAGGGTGTCCAGCACTGGCTGAATTCGACTTCCTCTGAACCAGCGATCCTCCTACCATTGATGATGGTGAGAGTGTCAGTCAGCTTTGGGATTTTTTTCCAAGAGTCCACCCAGAATCTGGCTGTATGCCCATTGCGTATTTCCTAGAAGCTGTGTTGTTGTATGAGTGTAAAATGCTGCTTGGCTGCATTCCATATAATGGAGCCAACAATTCTAGGGGAGAGTCTGATCATGTCTTCAGGAGGTCTATTATTAGCGTACTTGGCAGTCCACAACTTAGCCCAGAGCATGTGGGGTTTCGAGAGCCAGTTCCACCACAGACAAGCTCCCATCACTTCGTTGCTGTGTAGAGGATCCCTGAGCCCAAGTCCTCCGGCATCCTTAGGGAAACAAACTGTGTGCCAGTTGACCAAGGCCCATTTTTAGTTCTGGTTTGAAGACCCCCAAAGAAATCGACGTTGCAAATCTTGATTGTTTGAGAACCCATTTTGGAGTAGCAAGAACTGAAAAGAGATAGAGGGGCATGGTTTGCAAAACTGCTTTGATGAGAACAAGTATGCTTGCCAATTTGAGAGCTCTGTAGGTCTAAGAAGAGAACCGAGCTTCCAATTTTTCTAGAAGAAGATTCCAAGAGGAATTTTTGATGGCAGCATCAATGAGCGGCACGCCCAGGTATTTGGCGGGGAGGTGAGCAGTAGAGAAACCAATAATTCGAGCTATGCTAGCTTGGGTCATAGGAGGAGTGCTAAAAAAGAAGAGTTGGGATTTCGACTCATTGACAGTCATGCCAGAGGCTACAGAGAAAAGGTTCAGAATGGCTTTAAAGGAGCGGGCCTCTTGGGCGGACGGGAAGCCGAAGAGCATATTATCGTCAACAAATTGTTGATGGGTTGTGGTGGGAGAGCCATGAAGGGAGATTCCACGAAGTTGCCGAGATAGGACAGCATGATGAATAAGTTTGCTAAGGCCTTCAGACATTAGGATGAAAATAAAGGGGGACAAAGGGTTCCCTTGTCTAATGCCTCTGGATGGCGAAAAAGGAGCGGAGGGAATGCCATTGATGAGGATGGAATAAAGGGGGGTTGAGATGAGGCTCATTATCCATCTTATCCACATCTGGTCGAAGCCAAAAGCACTGAGGATATGCTGTATGTAACGCCAACATAACTTATCAAATGCTTTAGATAGATCTATTTTAAGGAGCATACCTTACTTCTTGGCGCTTTTGAGGGAATGGATAACTTCATGAATTAAGATTATGCCATCTAGAATTTGGCGTCCCTCCACATATCATGTTTGCTGTGCCGAAACGAGAAGCGGAAGAAGAGTCTTTAGTCTGTTGGCTATGACTTTGGAGATGACTTTATAAATCACATTGCAGAGAGCAATGGGTCGGTACTTTTCAGGAGTGCTTGGGTGCTCTTCTTTTGGAACCAAATATATGAAAGTGGCATTCAGAGAGGGGAGCAGCCAATGAGAAGCTCTTGACTCCTCAACCAGTTTCCAGACTTCCATTTTGATGAGATCCCAGAAATGATGGAAAAAATTTGAGGTGAAACCATCGGGTCCTAGTGCCTTCCCGTCCTTAGATTGAGCCATTGCTGTTTCAACCTCATGAAGAGAAACTGGGTGAAGTAACATCTGATTGTGCTCTGTAGTGACAAGCCTAGGGATCAGCTGGGATATTTTGTCGATGGCTGGTTTCTTGTCTATAGAGCTCTCTTCTTGCTGAATTATTTTGAAGTGGTCCAGGAGTACTTGCTCGATCTCCTCATGTTGGTCCACTTGTTCTCCTTGCTTATTGGTGATGTGGGCAATGCGGTTTTTCATTCTTTGTTGAACTGTAGACCTGTGGAATAATTTTGTGTTTCTTTCACCTTGTTTTAGCCAGCATATTCTATATTTTTGTTTCCACAAGATTTCCTCTTGTTTGCGCCTCTCTTCCAGCTTCTTCTGAAGTTCCTACTCTTTGGAAGCTAGGTAATCTAATCTCCCCTTGTAAATGATTTTTTGTTGAGTTTCTTCCATTTTGTTTTCAAGAATCTTTATCTCCTGGAATATGTTCCCGAAGAAAGAGAAGTTCTAATGTTTGATGATCAATTTGAGGTGTTTAAGCTTTTGCTGGAATTGGTACATTCTCGATCCTACAGGAGGAGTAAAGTTGTTCTAGGAATTAGTTACCATGGATTTGAATGAGGGATGAGAGAGCCAGAAAGCTTCAAATTTTAAGGGTTTTTTGAACTGAGTGCCAATATTTTGCCAATGAAGAGAAATGGGCCAATGATCTAAGCCTGCCAGCGGAAGTATCGAAGCCGACAGATCCCCTCCCAAATATATGGTGTTGTCTGATATGAGGAATCAGTCCAGTTTTGAGGCGATCTGCTGGTTACCAGTCCTCCTATTGTTCCATGTGAAAGAGCCGTTTGAAAAAGGGTGGTCGATAAGCCAATTGTTGGTTATAAAATCTTTGAAGTGAGAACTTTCTGGATCCAATCTTGGTCTTCCTCCAGTCTTTTCCTCCATCTTGGTAATCATGTTGAAGTGCCCAGCTGCAATCCAGAGAGGATAGGTTCTGTGAGAATTTAGTATTTCCATGGTGTTCAAGAGCTCTATTTTGCTGGCTTGGTCCTGGGGAAAATAGACATTTGAAAGGTGCCCATGTATGTTTGTGCCAATGGGATGAAAAGTAGCTTGAATTATACTATGCGCTGCATGAAAGTTTGCTAACGCTATGGACTGAGTATCCCAAGCTATTGCTAGTCCTCTAGAGGAACCTGAGGCATCAACTGCGACCGAGCTACAGCTAGGCCAAGCTTTGGATAGGATTGAGCCTAGTGCTTCACTATTACACTTTGTTTCTTGAAGGAAGAGAATATTTGGTTTTTATTTTTGTATCATATTTTTTATCATCTTGTGCTTCCCAGGGCTATTGAGCCCTTTGACATTCCATGAAATGAGCTTCATGGAGCACTATTTGGGAGGGGTTTGAAAAACCTTGTTAGCTTGGGGTATCGCCCTGAGTTCACCAACATTTCCCCTATGGTGATGGTGCGTTGCCAATCTGGTTTGCAACCCCTTTTCTTAGACTCTTTTGTAACTTTTAGGCTGTCCCAGTGGCTTCCCAGCTGAATGCCTAGTTTCTTTTGTTGTTGGGCTCTAGTTAGGACCATTTCCAATTTTTAAATTTGATGTGGTTTGATGTTGTCGAAGTCCTTTCTTCTGCAAGCTTCTTCTAACCCTAGGATGTCCAGCTCCCCAAGGTCTATTCCTTCCGGGTCTTCTTCCATGGGGTTCAATTGAATGCTGCCAGGGTTCTACTCATTGGTAATTTTAGAATTGGCCTTTGGATCATCAATGTCCATGATTACTGTGTGCTAAGTTAGAAGTTTGGTTTCAGGGGAGGATATGGGCACGGAAAGTTCATTAGAGTTCTTCTCATTCTGAGAATGGACAGGACCGGGGTGAGCGGGAATGCCTGAAGGAGCAGAGGGTTTAAGGGATGGATCCGGTGAGATATGGATGGAATCCGAAGCCTGATCTAAGTTGGAGAGTATGGAAAAACTGTTATTGGTAGAAGGAGCATTAGAGGAGGGGTTAGGTTTCTTACCCAACGCTAAGGGTTTCTTGTTGTGCTTCCTGCGCGAAGGAACCTTGGTGAAGCCATCTGTTTCCATTTTTTCTTCTACCTCTTTATTCTGTGCTTGGGAATTGAGGGGCCAATCTCTGAAAAAGTGCCCATGAGCGTGACACCTGCGACCCCTGAAGGGAACATGTTCATAGTCTAAAGGCTGGATCCATTCGAAATCATCATGATATATAATTACCGCATCAGGTAGGGCTTTGTCCAAGTGCATATAGACACAGATTCTTGTGTAGGAGGTGTATCTGTGAAGCTTTGTCTCTTCTGTGATCTTGATAAACTCTCCTACTCCTTTGCCAATTTCTGGGAGAGAGTCTTCATCCCAATATTCAAGCGACAGCAAATATAAGCGTATCCAAAATGGTGCCCAATTGAAGTTTTCTTTATCCGGGTTGAATCGTTCCACCCATTTCCTGAGATATAATTCGCCTGAGTTAAAAAAATAGGGCCCTTCATCCATAACCCTATTTCGATCCTCGATGCAGTTGAAGAATGCCGTGAAGAAACCTTTCGGTCCCATCTGGAGCGTAACATGTCCCTTGGGCTTCCATTTGGAAGCAACCCATCCTTGTAGAGCTTTTTCAGTTGGACAGAAGCCAATGAATTTTACGATGAGGGCATGATCAGTCATGTATTGGATCCGAGCGTTTATTTGATAACTTGGCAGGTCGATCTTGGGTCTCTCTGGAGCTATGGGTTTGTAGGTGGAGGATGTGGGAGCAGCTGCGTCCGGCCGATTCTGCGTAGTCGGCGTCTGAGGTGCTGTCACCTCCTACTTATTGATAGCAACTTCATTTCTTTGGTTAGGAATGACATGGGTTTCGTCATTGTTTTCAGGGGGGTTGAACTTCCCCCCCCTCTCCTAGGCTTATCCATGGTTGGTCGCCTATCACTGTGCGCGGGTTGAAGGTGCTGCCGCGGCAGAGAAAGTTTGTAAGAAAGCTAGGGTTTCTGCAGAACTAACCTAGAACCCTTGTCTCTCATTGCAGAGCTCTCTTCAGTGGTTAACTTAATGTACATGGTAATCATATTATTTTTCATGAAAATTATAAAATTGATCTCCCTTATGTCTCTTCCTATCTCGTTGCTTCTGCATGATCGTGATAATGGGACGCAAATAATGGAGAGGGTGCACAGTGGGAAGCATATTTGAAACATGAATAAATACATAGATATGGTTCTTAGCATGATCCCTGTTGGCTTCCAGTATGGATGATTTATTTTTTTCCCTCTACGTGTTTTCAATTTACTAGCAGATCGTTTAAATAATCATTGATTTCGATTATCTTCTGATTCTCAAACTAATCATCTCACTTGGGAAAAAAATGTAGTTACATCCCCAATGCTCAAATTTGATGAGTTTGATCTTCACGGGATTTATATCAAGCCATGGCCATGAAGTGCTACTCTTGAATATTGTGAAATTTGTTGATGATAAATATTTCCTACTATTTTTAAACATAAATATTTTCAACTCTTTTTAAATTTAAATAAATACTTATTGAAGGTATAATAGTTATAATATTTTTATTATATTTTTATAAAATAATTATTAATTTGTAGATTTGGGATTGAGAATTTTTTATTTTTAAATAAAGAAATAGACAAAATTTTATTTAATAATTATACTATTCATACATAATTCAACAAATAATATGAAAATATTTTAAACAAATTTTAGTTTTAAATCAAAAAATAATAAATTTAATTCAAAATTAATTTCTTTAACCACCAGTTTGTGTGCATATGCTTAAGTGATTCAAGTACATGATTGTTCATTTGCATATGTCCAAAGACACACTTCGATGGTTTGTTTCAGGTTATCCTCGTGGCTGCATTAGAATCTTTATAGTTGACACCCACATTGTTAGGTTGAAACTAGGTCCTATAAATTCACACTAATGAGGGCATGAGGACTTATACTAGAAACAGGGATACGTAGATCCAGTAGTGGCAGAGCAGGCCTTTGGATCAAATCACACTCCTGTTGATATCACGCCCATGAATGGATTCCTCCATCAAAGAGTATGTCAAATATTGTCATCAAGCAATTAAGGTGTCAAAGGATTAAGGGGTCAACAATTTCCTGACTAAAGAAAGCTTGTCTTTCTGTGTATTTTACCAACAGTTCTCTTCGTTGCCTAGCCCTACTCATCCCAATAGGAAATTTTTGTACTCTATAACTTCTCATGGTGCCATGTGTTAGCGTCTCGTGATTTGGTAGATTGGTATACCAAATGACAGGGTAACATGGAACCAGTCTTTGGAGTCCTAGGACCTAGCCTTCCTGGACTCAGAGAGGGATCTCTCTATTAAAAGAAAAGGATGTGTTCTTTTTGCTTTAGGGTTTTGATATTAGGCTAGTTTTTAAGTGTAGGGTTTGTTGATTATTTTGGTTGGGTAAGATGGTCAAGTGGAATAGGTGGAGTGAGAGGTTTTTGAATCATTAGGATATGGAGTCAATGAAAGTCATGAGTGTCTTAATGATGAATCAGAGTGTGTTGCAGGGCTAATTTAGTAAGGTTAATGGATGCTTAAGGTAATGTGTGAGGTGCAGTGAGCATCAAGTTCGGGAAAGACTAGGAGGTCTTAAATACATATAGTTAAAAGCTACAACTCATGAGTTAGGGCAAACCATTAAACTCAATGAACAATACTTAAACTGATAAATATCCAAGATAAAAATTCCAGTGAAACATAGAAAGCATAAGAGTTTCTAACTTTAGTAAATTCACCTTCAGAATTTGGGAAAACATATAAGATAACAAAAATAGGTCTCAATCTATGAAGAGGGAACTCCTAAACATCATATACAAGATATAAAGAACTCTAAAAAAAGTTGATAAGCATGGACAAAGGGCAAGATCAAACGAGACCTCTTTGAATTAACCTAGCAAACAATATTCCAAAGAGAGGTTTGAAGACAGAGTTTGGACAACTTGAAGTAAGCAGGGCATACTGTGAATCATATTTGTAAACTAGAATACTAATCCATATATGAAATAAAACAAGTTTAGGTGGACCTAAGGAGCAACCAAGAATTCCTTAAGATGACCAAAAAAAGGAAAACATCAAGGCTATAACAAATAGGAGGACTGAGGTGCCTCAAAAAGCATCTCTCAACCTATACTTTTCTGATCTATAGCATCCAAGAAGGATGAAACATAAATGATAACAAGAAAACACAAACAAGTTAAGAAGACATCACCATTCACCAAGCTAAGGAATCCTACAAACAAACTTCTCCATCATCAATCCAGGCAAGCCATTCATCAAATTCACAAAACCAATTTCTTCTCCAAGCTCATAGAAACCATGTATTTCTCTCCAAGTTCATCAAAAGGAAACCAAATACATGAGAGCCACATGCTCTATTTATGGAGAAAAGGAGGACTAAAAATATAAATATGGTAGGAAAATGTCAAATTCAACCATAAATGTCATTTATGGAAAAGAGATCATGCAAGGCCCAAGGCACATAATATCTTAAGAAATTAATGCCATAATGACTATTTGCACCTAATTCTAGAGTTTGTTTCCTCGAAAAACTAAAAAATATCATTTCACAATAAATGAGTGTGTTTTTTTTACTTTTGGTCCAAAACACAGTTAGACAATCTCTCTGTGCAGTGCCTCTTCAACAGAAAATAGGATATTTTGTGACTATGTTTTGGAGCCTTTATCGATGGCGGATTTGGCTCCGTGATGGCGCGTTGGAAAGCCGGATGAGTCTACTTTCCAGAAATTGTTGAGGTTTCTTGAATGAGTGTCATTTTCCTTTCCAAAAATCCATTCTCCCAACACTGCTCTATGCGCAGCAACTCTTCCAGCAGAAAATAGGCTCTGTTGTAGCCAATTTTTGGACCACTTCCTGATGTCATATTTTGCTCTGTGATGGCTCATAGGAAAGTTTTCAAGTTTGATTTTCATATATACCTTTTTTTTTTTAATGAGTTCCATTTTCCTGTCCAAAAATTTATTTTCCCAGCACTCATCTGTGCACAACACCTTGCCTGAAAATGAGGCAGAATGGTCAAAATTTAGGTGTTTTTTGACCTTTTAGGGGGTCAAAACTGCTCCAAATGGTCTGAAATTTTGTGAGAAGACTGCTGAAGATAAGAGGAATCCAAAAATTTCAAGTTTTCAAGCTTAGGATGTATGATATTTGGGTGCAGCGCCAAGGGTACTATGCACAGAGGCCTAAAAATTTCAAAAAGACAAAATCTTGTTCAAATTTGCTCAAAATTGGTGGTGTGGTCCCTCAAGTGGTCTTGGACACTTTTTGAGAAGCCTAAGCCAAAATTTCAAGGCTATTATGCTCCTTTGCCTCTTTTATGGTTTGGACCTCATGGGGGGCTTCCTTTAGTTTGGCACAAACAAGGTTGTGTTTCTTGGCATAATACTTTGTAATATTTCTTTGTAGCCCCAAGCCTTAGTTTCCCTTCATCATATTGGCCTCTAGGTGTATACTTTCCCTCTCAAGCCTTGGATTTGATGCAATTGGCAAGGTCCCTTGCCTTTTGAAGGTAGGAAACTCTTCCTTGGCCCTCTTTGGTACGTGCATGATAGAGGTGTGATGGTAGTTTTGGTAGGGTTTTCATCTGGGCTGTGATCCTTGGGGTTGTCATCAGCTTCTTTATTTCTACCATGATCTTTATAAATCATCCCATGCTTAGTTTGATCATTGTACTTTTTTCCTTTCACACCATCATCATCACTAACTTCCTTACTCCCTTCTATATTGTTCTTTTTGTCTTCAAATGGGCTATCAGCTTATGCATTTTCCCCACTTTCATTTTTTTCATCATTAGGACTCATTTCCTCTTCATTCTCTGCACTTTTATCATCTAGATTATCATTAGGAGGCTAAATAATGTCATGAATATATTCTTGGCTATCTTGTATTTCACTTTCTACACTATCAGAGTTACCTTTTATATCATTGTCTTCTGCTTGAAATTCTACCTCTGCCTCATCAATTTCACTTTCATCATCAGTTGCTTCTTTATGTTCATCATCTTCTTCCATGTAGTTACTGTCTTCATCATGACTTTTCTTTCTGCCTCACTGTCCTCTTCCAAGCTCTGTGCCTCAAGGCTTATTTTTTTCCCATTAATTTCAAGGGTATCACTGCTTTCTTGACCTTCAGCACCATCATCATCATTAGTAACTACACTATCCTCCATTTCTATTTGCTCCAACTCCTCTTGACTTATTTTATTATCACTGTTTTCCTCATTTTGATGCTTCAGGAGAAGAAGAAAAAGGTAAGTCTCCTTCTGGAGAAGGCATGGGTGGATTTGATGGAACATGATCTCTCAGGGATGATGGAGGAGTGGAGGTAAGTGGGTGTGAAGTGGAAGGTGAACTCTTCTCCAAACATATTGATTGATTGTGTCCTTAAACAAATTGGTTCTTAGCTTGTGAGAGCTTTAGGTCTAGGGAGGAAAAATGAGTGATGGTGAGGGAAAGCTTTAAAAAATGGAGGAAAAATGGAAGAAGTCAAGGAATGATTTCAGATCTTGAAGGATGCCTAGCTTGTACTGAGTGTGTTTATACTAATGAACACTATCCAACTGGTAAATTTTTCCCTAGAAGGTTAAATTATGGTTTGCACGAGGATTAGGGTTTTTAGGAAATTTAGGTTGTGGTTACTTTCCTTTGACTATAAATGAAAAATTATCACTTGGAGGGTAAAGAAAGGTGACCACCAACCTTTTTAACTTGTGCAAGAGCTTGGGGAAAACTTTGACAAGCAAAAAATTGAATTTTGGCCACTCTTTGGCAACCCTTGCCAAATTTCCTCTGTGCGCAACGCCAATTTCCAGAGGGAATTTGGAGGCCTTGCCAGTGTTGGAATGAGCTCCATGATAGCTCGTTGGAAATATTGTTGAGTCTAATTTCTAAAAAATATTTTTATGTTACCTTTGGTGTCCACTTACCTGTCCAAAAATCTGATTTTTCTAACACTAGTCAAAAAGTGTTGAATGATGGCGCAGAAATGGAAAGTGTTGGTGCAGACAACTTTTGGATACTTCCAGAACTTCAAATTTATCTCATGATAGCTCATTGGAAATATCGTAAAGTCTAGGTGTCTTTTGACTTATAAGGCAACTCATTTGGTCACTCCAGCTATGAGAAAACATGATTTTCTCAAGGTCACTCCAGCAGTGCAGAAATTCTCCTAGGACACCTGTATTTTTTATATTGGTCCCAAACCATGATACCTGTGTAAAATGTGAAGGATTTTTTTCTTTTTTGGCACATATTGGAAAAAAAAATCTCCCATGTTTTTCAAATTCATCTCTCTTTTGTCAAAAACATAGTTTGAAGAAAAATTGGCCTTAGGCATGACACATGGCTTGTCTCTTGGAATGAATTCTTGGAAAATTATGGAGGCATGATGTTTATGAGTTGGTATGGACTTATGCTTACTGATATGATCTATCATATGGCTTATTTTCTCCTATGCCTCCTTTCTCAGCAACACTATTTTTCCAATGAGTCCTAAAAACTGTAATTCTCTTTGGACATAGGTTGATTGCCTCTCCTTTGCTGTGGCTTTCTTCTTGTGATGATTCACCCTCTTACCTTACCTTTTCTTATGCTGATGACCATCTTGATAATTCTTGTAGAAATGTGAACAAAGGTAGTTTTCCCTTGCCGAATTTGTATTTTGGCCAAGGAAGCCTTTCTTGAATTGATTTTTGAACAGTTTTGGAGAAAGTTACTTGTCCTTCTTCTTCTTTGAATGTAATACCTTATATAGGAAAATAGAGATTTTAAGAACACCAGCTCAACCCTATGACCTATGAAACCCTAGGTGACCTAGTGAAAAGGCTCTCTTGATTTTGGCCTTTGCTTGAAAACTTGATTTTGGATCCTCAGGTGTAAAACAATTTTTTGTAAAAACTGATGTATTGAAGATCCAAAATCCAATGTACTAGATTTATCTAAAGAGCCTACAGATACAGTTTTGAGACCATCAATTCTTGAGGCATTTGGGAGACACAAGAGAATTTTTTGATTGGTGGCCCTTGGTAGTAGTGGAAGGTTTAAGCAAAAAAAAATAGGTGATTGATGCCAAAGGTGAAAAAACATAGAAAAATGAGTGACATGAGTTCCTGATGGGTCTTATGGGATTGGTAAGTAGAGCTTGGCATGATGAAATAGTGGAAAATTACCTTAAGGATGATGAAGGTAGTGAGATTTCTAGAACTCACAATGTCCATGAACTTTGTTTCTAGAAATCTAGGGAAATCGTTTAGTCATCTATGAAGGTGCTAAATTACTGATGACTAACACCATGGGCCATATTTTGAAGAAGGAAGAAATCATGTATGCTCTTTAAATCACTCTATGAGTAGGGGTTGTAATTTGGGATGTATTACCAGGACATGTGTGCCATTTAAACTGAATGTGGTGTGTTTTTGAGCCATGAATGGTTGTCACGAAATGAAGAGTGTCTGCCCAATCCCATAGAGAGAACTCCTTTGGTGTAACTATGGGAGAGGTTTTGAGAGGAGTTGCATTTGTTTGAGCCACTTATTTGAAACACAAGTGAGCCCTTGTGCAATCATCGCTCTAATGATCAACTTTTGTAGTGGACATTTATTTTTGGAGTAGTCTAATAAGTGGATATTTCATCCTTTGGGTTAAGCATCCACTCGTCGTCGAGGATATCCTCAAGTGGAATATTTCACATGTGTACCTAATCTCTTGTAATAGAGTAAAGCTCCCATCTTCCTCCTCGTTGTCAACGCTTCGTCTACAATCCAAGCTTCGTTACCATCCATAATTTATTCCCTGGCACCAGCTCCAAGTGTCTAGACGTCTGACCTACCTAAGGCTAGAAAATTAAGGCATTCTTTCTAAATAAAAATAGATCTAGTGGCTGAGTGACAAACTATTACAATGGTGATGATTTTAAAAATATATGGTTTGGAATGATTTTGTTTCGTTAAATATAGAAAATTCTTTCTTGTTAATTGCTAGGTAATTAAGTTCAACACCTTGTACTCTTATGCTCATGAACCAGATATAAATTTATTTCTATTATAGTTATTTTGAGTGAATATAGTAACCAAAGAGTGTTGAAATGTGAAGAGGTATAAAAAGGAATATTTATAAGTTTTTTTTGACAAATTAGCATTAATGTAGAAACCATAGAAACCTTTATCTCCTTCGAAGTGGCCTTTCCAATTTGAGTCCAATTAAAGGTTAGTTATGCTTTAATTATAATTTGTAATGGTTTTAAGGATTTCTATTAATCTAAGACAGTTGGTCTTACTAATTAATATTATCAAAGAATTATCCATAGACTTATTATTGTGGGATAAAAAAATCCTATTGATAGCCTTAATATAGACTTATTGGAGATAATGTGACTAAGAAGCTTTCTATCACTTAATTCAAAAATGCTCTATTTTGGGTTCGAATAAGTTCTTGATTTCTTGTATATTTTAAAAGTGGATTATTTCAATATATCACAACATCATACAAATGTACTATAACTATAATTTTCTTTATTATTAGATTGAATAACGTAGAGAAAAAATAATATAGTTTACCATAATTTACCGTAAAAATGACAAGTTGCAATCACAATATCCAAATCAATAACTAAAGTATCCCAAAATGTATGGTTATATTGATGACATGAATTTTTTATTTCCTCTTCAAGGGGGACCCCCTATTTAATACAGCTCTAAAAAATATAAAATTTACATCTCATTGCACCTTTTCTACTTCTTTACATAGTACTATTTACCTCTTAGGCACATTTTAGGAAGGAACTTTCTATTAGGAGAAACATTCTTGTAAGTATTCTTGCCTTTATTTCTTTTGCACTACAACATGGGGCTAGATTTGAATTAATTTCTTTCCTTGATGGATTTTAGGCTACAATAAGATTCTAGTTCATCATGAAGATAGGTTAAATACTACATTTATAACTAAATGGGGCACTTATGCTTATCAGAAAATGCCTTTTGGTCTAATCATTGCACGAGCTACTTTTCAAACAGCAATGGATATTGTTTTCAAAGGAATACTAAACAAAAAAAAAATTGTATACGTAGATGATATAACCATTTATTCCAAGAAAACAAGTGACCGCTATCACCATTTTAAGAAAATCCTTGAACATTGTTTAAAGTATCGAATTTCTTTAGATTCCAAAAATTCTTCTTTCGATTTAAGTGAAGGTTAACTAGGGACCTACAGACACCCATATGCTCATGAATAATTTCTCCCCTCGATTCCATTGATACCTTAACCATATAATGCATCTAAATTCTAAAAGATATTCTTTCCATTTCGGTGAATTATAAAATAATGAGGGAAGAAGCGAAAACAAGAGTGCAAGTAATGCAAAAAAAAATAATGCCCCTCAACTAGTTCAAAACTATTGAAATGCAGCTTTTAAAAATTGAATTCACTTTCACTATTCCCAAGATGAAAACATAGTGAAAATATAAAATTTCCTCTCTTTTCACTAAGATGCTCAATTTTTTTTTCTCCTACTTTGAAAGCTCAAATTGTAAACGCAATAACTAAACTAAAGTAAAATTAACCAAACAAACAAAGAAATGAAAAATAACTCTTTTCACTATTCTTTCCATCAAATGGAAACAAAGATCGCTTCAAAAAATGTATGAATGATAATCCCTTTCACCCTTTTTCAAAACGATGAAAAAAAAACCAAATCAAAATTTCAAAATGAAAATAACTTTTAGTTTACTATTTTGAATTTGGAAACTAAATAAAACATGCTCTTCCAAACTTGCAAATAAAAAAATCGCCATCTTATGTTTCAAACTTAATTGAAGGTGATCTCTAAGTGCACTAATGACCAGTGAAAACGGAAACAACTTCAAAATATCCATAAAAAAATGTGCGACAATGTTCAAGCTGACGGAAATAGAACTTTAAAGAAAAGCCTGTTAACTCCCTAACGATAAACACATGTTCCAAGAAAAGAGTAATTGAGTAGAAAACCTAGATTTTTGTTTGACATCACTCTAACCATAATAGAGTCAAAGAGAAAAATCCAACCATTAAAAAAACACAAATAAAATAAATTAAATGGTAAGAGTTAATTTAGACTCGATAGAATTTATCAGGGGTCAAGGCACACTAGAAATATAAGGGGAATCCCAAATGTTTTCCTAGCCATGGGATCAACGCGTCTGTGATGAATATAACAATGTTGAAAGGAAAATCAGCGTCGCTGATTTATATGAAACAACACTCTCAATGGTATTGTAAGGGAAGAAAATACATTGAGCATTAAAAACAAGGAAAAATAAAATATAATTTCGAACAAAAAGTAAACCTAGCACACTTAAATAATTATCAATTCCTATGGAGACCTATAGATACCCAAGCAGACTTAGATCTCAATGATCTGTCAAATGGATCATAAATTAACCCCAGAAAGGGAAGGCAAAGACAAAGAGGCTAAATATCCCTAGTGGATTCACCAATTATGTTGTAAATATAAATCCCCTCTACGGAAAAAGGCAATCTCTTTAGCCCTAGATTAGTTCTAGAAACTTACGAGAGTATCTAACGCACTCTTTCTTAGCTAATACCAAAAAAAATATGAGAAAGGAAATATGCCTATCTCTTCCTGATGCTATGCTAGAATCCTTTGATTATGGCCTTGATCTGTAGTCCCCAAGGCTCGCTCATCACTAATAGTGGTGTACGGTTACCTACAGGAGATCAAGAGACAGAAACAAACGTAATCCAATACAAAACATACATGGAATATCATCTATCTAACAGATCAAGGAACATTAGACTATTTGTGAAAATTATTAGACAAATATAGAAATCAAACACCAGATTTTTTATTAATAAATATGAAAGAGAGATATTTCAACCATGGCCTTGATGTTGGAGGCCTCCCTTTCATGGTGTTCGAGTCCTTCACTGAAGCTCTTAAAGAACTACTTCTCCCATATATCTCAGGTGTTATCACAATAAAGGAGTGAAATGAAAATGAATGATCAGAGCATCCCAATAATGACCAACCAGTAGTGGAAAGATGGGGATCAATTTATAGGAAGGGAGAGGGACTTAGGAGCCCATGAAAGATGTATGAAGGTGCAATTTTCAAGGCATAATCCCCCATTCATAATATCAAAATCTATAAATGAGAGAGCTCAACCCTATCTCCACCGACTTACATCGAGCTTGTCATCCTAGAAAATTCTAGAGGTTGAAGCTTCTCCTCCATTTGGGGAAACACTGTGAGAAAGGGTTAAATGTAGTTTTCTGAGTAAAGGAGAGTTGAAAATTCTAGGATAGAACTGTCAACCTTGCATTAGCATAGGTAGGAAATTGGAGAAAACCGCTGACCTAGAAATTTAGGGTTTTAGCTAAGTTTCTTCAATGATTTTTCAACACAACTTTATTTGAGTCTTTAGAGCATGTATTTATGTATTTTTTCCCGGGTGAAAATATTGCACAAGATTCATCACATGGAACTTTAGGATCAAGGATTAAAAGTGAGCAGAGTGACAAATTATTGTGTAACCCCTTATTCTCCAACTTGAATCACAAGCCTTTTTTCTTTCTGAGTAAAAAAAAATTATATAAACATGAAAACAAACATTGTTGGCATGGTTATACATAAAATGTAGACTGATAACCAAGTATTCTTGGCACCCTGAATTTTCTCTTTCAATGATGTTCTAAATCCCATTTTATTTATTTCCCTCTTTTTCTTTTAAGAATAAGTAGCTATAGAATTGTTGAGAATCTACAGCTTTGATGAAATTCTGCAGCTTATATTTACAAGAATCAGTGATTAGAATTATTGAGTATGTTAGTAGAAGGAAATTACCAAGCCAACCATTGGAAGCACCTTAGGACAATTCAACAAAAACAATTAAATATATTAATTAAAGTTATGAAGGTATGTAAATATTTGACTTAATAATAAAGGTAAAAAAATTAGGGTTATGAATTAATATAGACGTTGTACCGCCATTCAAAATAATGACTGACATCCTAACTTCCGACTGAGTCATATATATCATGTCATGTCATGGAAGTTAGCCGTGAAAGCTCATTTATCATTCATCATTGTGGAAACACTTCATTTTTTAAACCCTAATCATTGATAGCCTCACTCACTCATATCTATTATAGCCTATTTTCTCCAAAAATCCGCTTCACTCATCTCCATTTTCCATTTCACTCTCCATTTTTGATCTTCAATCACCATTTATTAACTTGATACCATTTTGAAACCCTGTCAAAAAAGCAATTGTAGGTGAAACTTTGCCAACTTAGGATTAATTTTTAGGAAAGAGCCTCATAGAAAGAAGTTTATAGAATGATACCCACAGGTGAAGGAGATCCTACAACAAGTGCATTGGTTGAATTTCATAGAAAAAATTGATGGCTATGACAAGGAGGTAACCAAGATGTTTTCTTGTTCCTTTCATGGAACTGAAGCCAAAATCGGGAAGATCAAAATTGTGGTGATAGAATCATTCATAGACGAGGTCACTAAACCACCCATGAGTGGCAAGCGGTGGTTTAAAAACAATGGAATTGAAGGGAATGAATGGAAGGCATTTCTAAAATAACTATGTATGGATACTAAAGTTTTAAAAAAATGGCATTCCAAACACAACTCTCAAAAGTAAATGGAGGAATTTATTGTTAATTATTCAGAAGTGGATTACTTGTGAGTGTAGATTCGATAGCATGTTTTTCTACCATGTCAGTTTAATGATGAATTTTATTGAAGGGAATGAGATCAATTTACCCTATTTTCTACTTAAAAACTTGAGGAAGATGTCTAATAATAATGAGAGAAAAATCTATTTCATCGAAAATAACCTATATCATCATGGTCTTACAAAAAATTTTATTGACGCCCATTTTGAAAATATACGAGATATGAGAAGTTATCAGAGATATGCGAAGTTATCATAAATAATATGGTACATATACCATCCTTTCCATGTTATCGTAAATAATAGCCATGCATTATTATTAACCTATATTACACTAGCAATTCCACCTAAAGGTGAAAAAGAAACACAAAATCAGTGCGACTCGATCTTGTTTATGATGGAAACAATATATCCAAGATGGGAAACACAAATGTTGAATTGATCAGTCCCAACCATAAACATCTAGCTCTTTCATGGTTCCTCTGTTATGGATGCAAAAATATTTGTTTGTAAGAGTAACGGGCTTCCATGAAATCCAATGGTCTCTTAACCAATTTTGGATCTCTTAAATACATTCACTCTTCCCAACAACTTCAAAGACCCCATTAATCCACTTTTGATCTAAGACGGTTTTATAATTTTTTTTGGATCATTGGGGTTTTTCTGGATGAAAACGAAGAAGAAATTCAAGAATGAGATGCACGAGCTAAAGAAATAAATAAACAAATTTAGTGCACGAAGGGAACCAATGTCAACGCTTGTTTATGTTAGCAACTCAAATGACAAGGAAAACGAAGGGCATAGTACTTACATGGAAGAAAATGAAAGTTTATTAACTTTTAGTTCGATCTTCTTCACTATTATGGTTGTTCCCATTTTGTTTGCACCTCTAGCCATAACTATTAATGGGTCGATTAGGACCATAGTCATTCTGGTCTTGGAGAATCACTCATTCATTCACGTAGGCTGGATGAAGAGACTTAACTCTCAATTGACATATAGGCTAATAATGGAACCGAATAAGTACTAATGATCTAAAATCTCCAAAATTTTATTTTAGGGATGATGTAAAGTACATAGTTCTAGCAATAGCAGAGCATGTCTTTGGATCGAACCACACTCCTCTTGATCTCCCGCCGATGAATGGATTCATCCATCGAGCTCTAACTATATCAAATATTATTTCAAATATTGTCATCAAACTATTAAGGCAACAAAGGATTAGGGGGTCAACCATTTCCTATCTAAAGCAAGCTTGTCTTTCTACGTATTTGACTAGAATTTATCTTCCTTGTCTGGCCCTACCCATCCCAACAGGCACTTTGTGTACTCTGTAACTTCCCATGGCACCATGGGCCATATTTTGAAGAAGGAAGGAATCATGTATCCTCTTTAAATAACTCTATGAGTATGGGTTGTCATTTGGGATATATTACTAGAACATACATGCCATTTAAACTGAATGTAGTGTGTTTTTGAGCAATGAATGGTTGAGTGGGTGACAGCGATGCGTTCAAATGGGACAATTTTGAAAAGGGTGTGACACACATGAATTGGAGAGAGGAGGACGAATTTAGAGAGCAGGGATTGGCCGAGTGAATAGTGTCTGCTAACCCCAATCGCACAATCCCATATAGAGAACTCCTTTGGCAAAATTACAGGAGAGGGTTTGAGATCAGTTCCATTTGTTTGAGCCATCAATTTGAAACACAGGTGAGCCCTCATGAAATCATCGCCCTAGCGATCAACTTTTGTAGTGGACATTTATTTTTGGAGTAGTATAATAAGTGGATATTTCGTCCCTTGGGTTATGCATCCAGTCGTCCTCTACAATCTCCTCCAATATAATATTTCACATGTGGACCTAATCTCTTGTAATAGAGTAAAATTCACATCTTCCTCCTCTTTGACAACACTTCGTCTACACTCCAGGATTCATTACCATCCATACTTTATTCCTTGGTAGTAGCTCCAAGTGTCTAGATGTCCAACCTACCTACAGGATAGAAAATTAATGCATTCCTTATGAATAAAAATAGATCTAGTGGCTGAGTGACGAACTATTACAATAGTGATACTTTGAAAAATATAAGGTTTGGAACGATTTTGTTTCTTTAAATATAGAAAATTCTAGCTTGTTAATTGCTAGGTAATTAAGTTCAACACCTTGTACAATTATTCTCATGAAGGAGATATAAATTTATTTCCATTATAGTCCTTTTGAGTGAATATAGTAACCAAAGAGTGTTGACATGTGAAGAGGTATAAAAAGGAATATTTATAATTTCTTTTTGACGAATTAACATTGATGTAGGAATCATAGAAAACTTTATCTCCTTCAAAGTAGCCTTTTCAATTTCAGTCCACTTAAACGATGAATCTTGTTTAATTATAATTTTTGATGGTTTTAACGATTTATATTAATCAAAGAAAATTGGTCTTACAAATTAATATTATCAAAGAATTATCCATAGAATTATTATTCTAGGATAAACGAATCCTACCGATAGCCTTAATATAGACATATTGGAGATAATATGACTAAGTAGCTTTCCATGAGTTAATGCAAAAATGCTCCATTTTGGGTTCGAATAAGTTCTTGATTTCTTGTATATTTCAGAATTCTCTTAATATATTAAATATGTTCAAATTGTTTATGTGAATATATCACAACATCACAAAAATATACTATGACTATGGTGTTCTTTATTAGTATATTTAATAACATAGATAATAAATAATATAGTTTACCTATATTTATGGCAAAAATGACAAGTTCCAATCACAAAATCGAAATAATAACTAAAGTATCAAAAAATGTATGGTTATATTGATGACATGAATTTTTGGTTTCCTCTTCAGGAAGGACCTCCAGTTTAGTAGAGCTCTAAGAAAAATATAATATTTACATATAATTGCATTGTTTCTACTTCTTTACATAGTACCATTTACCTCTTCGAAACATTTTAGAGAAGGAAATTTCTATTAAGAGAAACATTCTTGTAAGTATTCTTACATTTATTTCGTTTGTAGTACAACATGGGGTTGGATCTAGATTAATTTCATTCCATGATGGATTTTCAAGTTACAATAAGATTATGCTTCATCCTGAAGATAGGTTAAATACTACATTTAGAACTAAATGGGGCACTTATGCTTATCAGAAAATGACTTTTGGTCTAATAAATTCAGGAGCGGCTTTTCAAAGAGAAATGGACATTGATTTTAGAGGACTAATAAACAAAATTGTGGTTCTATACTTAGATGATATAACCATTTATTCCGAAAAAATAAGCAACCACTATCACAATCTTAAGCAAATCCTTGAACATTGTTTAAAGTATGGAATTTCTTTAAATTCCAAAAATTCTTATTTCTCTTTAATTGAATGTTAAGTAGGGATCTACAACAGCAATGGTGAGACACCTATATTCCCATGAATAATTCCTCCCCTCGAAGTCATGGATACCTAAACCCTATAATGCAGCTAAATGGTAAAAGAGATTCTTTCCATTTCGGTGAATTCTAAACTAAGAAATAAAAAAATCACCATCTTATGTTTGGCACTTAGTTGAAGGTGATATCTAAGTGCAGTGATGACTAGTGCAAACGAAAAAAACTTCAAAACAATCCAGGAAAAATGTGCGAGGGTGTTTGAGTTGACTGGAATAGAACTTTAAAGAAGATCCTATTAACTCTCTGACAATAAACACAAGTGACAAGAAAAGAGTAATTGGTGAAAAATCTATAAATGTTCTAACTTCACTCTAACAAAATTCAATTTGAGAATTAAACCAACCCATTACAAAAACAAAAATAACCTAAATGAAATGGCGGAGTTCATTAGGACTCGATAGACTTTATCAAGGTCAGACGCCTTTGAAAGATAAGGGGAAGCAAAATTTTCCTTCGCAGGATCAACGTAGTAAATATTTTGAAAAAAAACAATATTGAAAAAGGAAAATAAATGTGGGTGATTTGTATAAAACATCGTTCTGTCATTTGGAATTGTGAGAGAAAACACATGGCCTCAAAAGCAAGAAAAATAAAGATGATTTCCCACAAAGTAGGAGCACCGGAAAACTTAAGAAATAACTATCAAATCCTGTGTAGAGCCTATAGAACCAAGCGGACCTGCGATCTCAAGGTGGAGTCCAAACATATGAGAAATTGACCTAGAATGGGAAGGCAAAGTTAAAAAAGGCCTAAAGCTCCCTTTCGGGTGCTCAACATAGTTGTGAAGATAAATCCCACATGAACTTTAGTAATCTGTTTTCCCTAGAGGTAGTTCTATAAGCCCTTCAGGGAGCCTTTCTAATGCAATATTTCTTAGCTAATAACCAAAACAAGATGAAAAAAGAAAATACCCTCCTCTTCTTGATGTTATGCTTAAATCCTTTGATGATAGCTATAGATCCCACAGGTCCTGAGCTCCCTCATACTACTAGTGGTGTACAATAGCCTACAGGAGATCAAGAGAAATCAAGAAACGTAATCCCATACAAAACATACATGGAATATTAACTTTTTAATAGATCAAGGAATATTATACTATTTGTGCAGATCGTTAGACAAATATAGAAATCAAACACTGAATGTTCTATTAATAAATATGAAAGAGAGATATTACAACAGTGGCCTTGATGTTGGATGCTTCCCTTTGGTGATGTTTGAGTCCTTCACTTAATTTCTTAAATAACTCCTTCTCCCTTATATATTAGGCATTATCAAAATACAAGGGTGCAAAGGAAAATGAATGATCAGAGCATCCCAATAATGACCAACCAGTAGTGGAAGGATGGAGATCAATGTATAGGAAGGGAGAGGGAGTTAGGAGACCATGAAAGAAGGAGTAAGGTCCACTTTTCAAAGGATAATCTCCCATTGATAATATCAAAAGCTCTAAATGAGAGAGCTCAACCCTATCTCCACCGAATGACATCCATCTCATTGTCCTCGAAACTTCTAGAGGTCGAAGGTTCTCCTCCATTTGAGGAAACACTACCAAAAAGGGTTCAGCGAAGTTTTGTTAGTAAAAAGAGCATTGAAAATGATACGATAGAACTGTCAACCTACCATCAGCACATGCAGGGAATGGAGAAAAGCGTTGACCTAGAAATTTATGGTTTTAGCTAAGTTACTTCAATGGTATTTCAAGGAAGATTTCTTTGAGTATTTAGAGTATTTATTTATGTATTTTCCCAAGTGAAAGTACTACACAAGATTCGTCACAAGGAACTTTAGGATCAGGGATGAGAAGTGAGTAAAGTGGTAAGTTATTGTGTAACACCTTCTCCTCTAACTTGATTCACAAACCTTTTTTCCTTCTAAAAAAAAAAATTATAAACATGAAAACCAACAATGTTGGCATGTTTATACATAAAATCTAGAGTGGAAACCAAGTATTCTTGTTCTTTATGTCCATTTTTTTCTTTTCAGAATAAGTAGCTACAAAATCGTTGAGAATTTATAGCTTTGATGAAATTCTATGGCTTATTTTGATAGGAATCACTGTCTGGAATGATTGAGGATGTTAGCAGAAGGAAATGACTAAGCCTACCATTGTAAGCACCTTAGGACAATTCAACAAAATCAATTAAGTATTGTAACCACAATTATGAAGTTATGTAAATATTCCATTTGATAATAAAGGTAAAAAAATTAGGATTATGAATTAATATAGACATTGTACTTCCATTCAAAATAATGACTCATATCCTAACGTCCGACTAAGCCATATATATCATGTAATATCAATGAAGTTAGCCCTGAAAGATCATTTATCATTCATCATTGTGTGAAGACTTCATTTTTTAAACCCTAATAATTGATAACCTCGCTCACTCATATCTATTATAACTTGTTTTCTCCAAAAATTTGCTTCAGTCATCTCCATTATGCATTTGAATCTCCATTTTCTATCTTCAGTCACCATTTATTAACCTAATGCCAATCTGAAACCCTATCAAAGAATCAATTGTAGGTGAAGCTTCGCCAACATGGGATTCATTGTTAAGACTGCATCAAATGGAAAGAAGTTATAGAAGGATACCCACGGGTGAACGAGATCCTACAACAAGTGCACTGGTTGAATTTAATAGAGAAATTTGATGGCTATGATAGGGAGGTAACCAAGATGTTTTCTTGTTCCTTTGATGGAATTGAAGCCAAAATCAGGGACATCAAAATTGTGGTGAAATAATCCTTCATAGCCGAGGTCACTAAACTACCCACGAGTGGCGAGAGGTGGTTTAAAAATAGCGGAATGGAAGGGACTGAATGGAAGGCATTGGTAAAACGAATAGCTATGGATAGTAATGTTTTTAAAAATGGTATTCCAAACATGACTCTCAAAACTAAATGGAGGAATTTATTGTTAATTATTCAGAAGTTCACTACATGTGAGGGTAGATTTGGTAGCATTTTTTACTACAATGTCAACTTAATGATGAATTTTCTTGAAGCGAATGAAATCAATTTACACTATTCTCTACTTAACAGCTTGAGGAAGATGTCCGGAAATAATATAAGAAAAATTCAGCTCATTGAAAATACCCTATATCATCATGGTCCTATAAAAAGGCTTAATGAAGCCCATTTTGAGAATCTAGAAGATAACTAGGATAATTTCATAACAAAGAATCATTGTAAAGAAGTAGAGCAGGAAGAACCTAGTAACAATAAGTTAAAGAGAAGGAGAAGAAAATTGACTAAAATCCCTATTGATAACCCACTTCCACAACCAGAACAACATTCCATTAGGAGAATTTTGAGGTCTAAAATGGGCCTCTTAAGAAAAATTTACAACAAAAATAAGATTTATAAGAACCAATAGGATTCAAGATGATGATGTCAACCATGGGGGATGATTCACCATTTTTTAAGTAAAAGGGTAAAAATATTAAAAAATAATAAAATAATAAAACTACTTTTTCAACTCATATTTTCAACTTATCTCCAAAATTTTTTACTCAAATTTTGAGTGGGAATACTTTTTGGATGCAAAATTTAATTCCTTATCCAAGGAGTACCCATGTTTCATACTTTCGCTGGTTCGTGCTACACGAAAAATGAGAAATACATGAAAAATGTGATTGAAATCATGTTTTTTATATATTTCTCATTTTTAGTGTAGCAGGGTCCATCAAAAGAATGCAACATGGGTATTCCTTGGATGAGGAATTAAATTTTTCATCCATCGAGTACTCCCACTCGAAATGTGTGTAAAAAATTTGGGAGATAATTTAAAAATGAGTTGAAAAAGTAGTTTTTTATTTTTCCCCTCTAAACTTTGATGATGTAATCAAATGTTATTTTATTATTTCCACTTTTATTTTATAATTTCCTTAGGAAGCCCATTTTAGACCTAAAAATTCTCCTAATGTTAGTATGAAATTTCCCTTGTAAATGTTTTAGATAATATAAGGAAGAAAAGTGTTAGAAGAAATAAAGCCAACGAAAAAGAATAAAATACAACCAAGTAGAAAAAACGGAAAACAAAGAACGTCAACAAAGAACAAAAAAAAACTAAAAAACAAGCTCCTCTCTCATCTACCATAAGGAGAAGCACAAGGTTTAACAAAACAATAAAGAAGTAAACTCAACAATTCAGAGAAATTGTTGATTTAGCGGAGAAGGAGGAACCATAGGTTCCATCAAAAAAAAATTTGACACCAACCTCTAGCATAGTAAGAAGAAAAGTAGAGATAGACCTAGTTCAACATGATATATATGAATGTATTAAGTCTCTGGAGAAAGGAGCTAGAAAAAAGGCATCTTCTTCTACAATTCAAGAAACATAAATTCAATCTGACAGCCCACAAGAACCTCGAATAGTGAATACTTTGAAACAATAAATTTTATAATTGGAGATACTGACCATACATTTCAAACAAGAATATGAAACATTAAAAATGGAAAGTGACATTCAAAGGACCAAAAATGATAATATTCTACTAAATATAGGATTGTGGTATGAAAAGAATAAAAAGTTAAAGGAAAAGAGAAACTCCTCTCAAGACGAAGGTCATAAGTTTAAAATACAAAATTTTGATGAAGAAGCCAAGAATGGAATTTTCTAAGAGAAGAGTAAATAGGACAAAATTGGGTGGTCTAGCTCAAGTTTCTCAAGAAATGCAGTGACATAGAAAGGTTATTAGTTTTGAAGTTTTCCATGAAAACATGCAATGACCTCTATGTGGGGGAATCTTGAGCCTCATAATTGTTTCTTTTGGCACCTCTTTTTCACCTACTTTATTCCTTTATGACCACCATAATCCCTAAATGGACCTAAAATCACAAATTTTATAGCAAGGAAGGCATATAATAGTCTTGTATTTCATAAGTTTACAATGTTATTTAGTATTAGTCTAATATTTGATTTAGCTATCGAAATGAAATGATTTTGTAGCTAATGTGTAATTTTGAAGCTAAGCACATTGTTTGATAGGTTTCCAAGTCTTAGCTGGAGAGACAAATATAAGGAAATATGGTGATAAATGCACTCAATGATTCCCTCCTTTCCTCATGAACTAGATTGGTACAAGAAGGTTCCAGTTGCGTGGTTAAGGAAAAAGTCAACACTTTTAACTATAAAAAGCGAGTGAGGAACGATATATATGCCACACAATTTTTCTTTGTTAATAGAAAATCATGATTGATCTCTGTTATAATATCCTTACATAGTTAATTTTATTATTATGTTAGAAATTCTAGGCATAAAGCTCTGAACGTTTAATGATGCAGGATTTGTAAAAATACCTTGCAGCAACCAAAAAAATAGTGACTTATTGATGCGACAATGAGAAATTAAAACTCTTTTTTCAACTCGGTTATAAAGAATCCTTTTTGTTTCGATGCATTGTTGATTTTTCAATTGGATTGCGTGACCACATAATTGTGGAGTGCCCCTCAAGAAGTAAGGTTTTCTTATTTTAAGTAGAGTTAATTTATCATTTCATAAGTTTTGGATGCATCCTATAGAATTTATGGTTTCCTTCATTCAATTTGAATTACATAACAAGAGGTTTGGTTGTTTCATTAATAATTTTATTTTATTGATTCAGGAGCATATGAATTGTGTTAGCATTGAGAGTTTGATTTGGGAATGAGACTGTAATTTTTTAAATCAAATAATGAGTTTGTAGGTTTTATTTGAGAGCATGAGTGTTGAAAGTTTTATTCAAAGCAAGGGTGATTTATAAATTTGAGCAAGTGTGAAAATAGTGTAAATTCATTTTTATTTTTCATGCAAGAGTATTATATTGACATGTGAGTTTATTCTCTTAGAAATCAAGTTTCCATTAAAACACATTTTATATATTTTGCGGAGTGTGTGTGTGAGCTTTTATGAGTTAAATTTCATTTTTCAAGTGTGGTATTAATTTATGAGTTTGAAATTTTCATTGGTTGTGTGGATTTCATAACTAGATATTATTTTATAAAATTATGATCATCTTTCTTGGAATTAGTTTTGATGAATAATCCAATCATGTGCACTGAAAATTTAATTCACTTAGATAATTAGGATTCCTAACACATATAGTGCAATTAAACTTAGTTAGTTTACTTGACCTAGTTGATAATTTATGTAATAAATTTTAAAAAATGAAATTGACAAGTTGATGTTGTAGGATATAATAGCTCTTGATGAAATACAATTCAACTGATCCTTTCCACCTTGATTCATTTTTCTACAGTTTGATCATTAGATGCATTCCATTCCTAAGAGAAAAAGAGTTTGATTCTTAATCTACATGTACTACTAGTGACTTTCAGGTATTGTTGCATTCATCCTACATCCACTTTGTCATTACCATCCTCCTCTTAGATGCCTCATACCATTCTCAAATTTTGCCACTGAGACAATCTTTTCAGGGTCATTGAAGTATATCATGAGCATGTATTTTTGTGCAAGATGGGCCTATTATGGGTTATAAGCTTGGAAAAAGGTGTCACATGTCCTTCGTACACCCTGATACACATTGCTCCACCTTCAAAAAATATTTCCTACCCCCAAGATTCTCTTCGACCCAATCCTGTAACAAAACATGGAAATCATGTACCAAAACATGGTATGATGTAGTAGTCGTGTACCATTACCTAAAATTTTCTATATTTTATCTAGGTTCTTAATTTTTACATTTTGGGATGGAATATTGACCTCCAAACTTTGAATCTATGATTAGGGAGACCCAAGGACCACTCTATACCCATCCTTCCTTCACTGGAAGTACAAGACGATAATTAGAATCAAGTGGTAGATTTCTACATCTACATCAAAATGAGTGTTATTTTATTCAATGAGTTAGGATCATGATACTCAAGCTAAAACTATCTTACACTTAGTGATATTGAGGGAAAATGTTCAATGCAAATATATTAGACCTATTCTTTTAAGTTACACCCTTGGATTTTCTAGACATGTGTTGTAGGTTAAATTTCCTATTGAAAAGCGATTTGGAAATAGAGTAATGATTTACATTTTTCAATTAGGCTATTTACTCTATTGGTTTGAAAGTAGAGTAGCATGGTTCATTTCTACAAGTAGTATAGTATTTTTGCTTCATGTAGTTATAGATAGTCTTCGCATGTAATGAATGGAACTCTCATTTCTGCAATTAGGATAATGTTCACTTCCTTCCAATTAAGGTAGGCATTTTCCTTTTCATACACATTTTCTTTGTAGTTAGCTGAAGGAGTGGTATATGCATACCTTGATTTTATTCAATGACTGAGGGTGAAATGAGTATAGTCTTACCTACTATGCATATAGAATTGTCACCTCTAAGGTATACAAAGCTCAGATTGATAATTTAGGTTCTGAGTCTTGGGGGTTGCAACATCCTTGTTGTAATAATAGGGCTCATCAATTTTTGGTGCCATTGTTGGGCACGTGTTCATGTAGGTATTGTTTCTACATAGAAGTTGTTTATTTTTCATAATGTTTTGCAACAATAGAATTGATGTGAAATATTGAAGAAAAATAAAATTTTAAAAATAAGAACTACTTCTTTCATGGCTCATAGTTGTAGGGATAATCAAGGGAAATTACTACCGAAAATCCCCACCCTTTCAAGCATCCAACCATCCTTATTCTTTGGTAACTGCGAACTTCTCTCTCTGACTACAAGGGAGTTAGATAATCCTTTGGGCGAGAAACTTAAAATACCTCTAGGATAGGGAGAGCCTATATCACCTATACAATACATGGATAAAAATAGATAAGATGAGTTATTTCCCATCGAAGAGATTAATGGGGAGGCCAGGATGAAGAATATCGGCGCTACTTCCTTTCCACACTTCCATGGCCTAAATTCTAAGGAGCATGTCAAATTCATGTTTTATTTTTTTATTGTGCGTAGGACCTATGATTATAGTTTTTATGAATGAAAACTGAAATTGTTTCCATCCACCCTCAAAGATGCATCCTTGCCATGTTTTATGAACTTACCTGGAGGCAACATCACTACATGGGAACAAACATAGCAATATTTTAATGAGAAATATAGGTATTACTAAAGCTCTAAGGAGACAAAAGAGGAAATATTTAGGATGAACTTAGGGCTAGATGAATCCTTATAGGTCTATGAGGAAATATTCCAACTCAACTATAGGAGGGATAATTGCACCCTTGAACCTAAGTCACTCAAGCTAGTGCTTCTATGTGGGATCAAAGAGGATGTAATGGAGACCCTCAATATTCTATATGGAGGAGATGTCTATCATATTTCCTCTAATGAAATTAATACAATGTTCAAGAACAATTTTATGGCTTCTAGGAAAAGAGAAAGGTCCATCCAAGGTCTGAATAACTCTTATCCTACATCTTGAACCATAAAACAAGAGATAGGGACCATGTTGGAGTTTTTGAAGAGTGAACTGTTTCATACATTTTTCCCTACAAATGGACACTATGTAGATAAAAGGGAATCAAGAGGAACTAGAAAGAGTACTAGCTATCTTTTGTCCTAAATGAACTAAGAGGCATCCTAGAAATGAATTCCCACTAAACACCATAGAATTATTGATTGTCTTGAGGAAAACCATGCCACATACAAATTACCCTCTCTTCTAGGCCTAAAATCTTACACCATGGGGCCAAAAATGGCCTGAAGAAAATCTACTTCATCAACGAAAGGAGACCCCAAGGCCCTCAACCATATCAACAAGACATGTAAAGTACCAAATATCCTCCTTATAATCCAAATCATAATGTACCTTTCCAGCCTTGGTACCCTTCAAATCATACATCATATTCCATGCCCTCTCCTTGGTCTTATACTCAATATTCTCCTCAACCTATTGACCCTCCTTTCCAACAATATCCATCTCAACCTCCTTAATGGGGTAACCCCTCACAAGTATGGAGACCTTATTAAACCAACCTATTTACCTTATGCCTCCCCCTCAACCTCAACCATAGCTCCTGCACCAAAACCCACCTAAACAACCTCAAATGTATTTCCAACCCAATATGAACCTGAACTGCAAGTTTACAGTGGGGAAACAACCTATCCTTCTTATGCTATGGAGATTCATGAGATCAAACTTCTGTAAAGGAATGGACTCCCAAATGTTGACCTACATTCTCCACCTAGAGAAATTTAAGAAGAAAAAGAATATAGTACCCCTCAATCCAATCCACCTCCCTATCCTAAACGGTTGGTCCAACCTAAACAACAAACTATAGAAGAGGTATAAATTTTTGGATAATTGAAGAACTTGTGTATCAAAATACCCCTTCTCTAGGTCATAAAATATCTCCCCTTATACAAAATTTTTATCAAGGAAGAGCATTTTAAAAGGTTTGGGATAATAAGAAGATATAACTACACCATCAATGTTGGTGGGTAGTCGCCTAATCTAATTCATGGGTGGGTGGTCTCCATAATGTAATTTGATCATGGTAGCCCAGTAGAGCATGTGCACATTGACAGAATTATGGTACCTAATACCTTGATTGACCTTGGGGTTGCAATCAATTTTATGACAAGCTTAACCTCCAAGGGGTTTTGAGCAAGAACACTACAATACTACATCTCACAGATAGATATAGAGAAGCCCCTGAAGGAGTTAATGAATATGTGATGGTATCCATATAATACAAGGAGCAACCCAATTTCTCCTCAAGCAAAAAACCAATTTTAATGGTCACCCTCTCATCTTAGGAATACCTTGGTTGGCCACTATTTATTCCTACATCAGTTACAAGGCTAGGAACATGGCCATAGAGAATGGGAATATATCAAAATAACGTGTGTTATACGCTCATGCTCAACCTTCTATTGAGCATGACTTTCCCTTGTGGATATAGTATTAGGAAGAAGAATAGGTTTATCAGACATCCCTTTACCCTGTCTATATGCTAGCCACTGCTATAGGAGGTGGGAAACTTGCTGAAGATGACCTTATTGACCAAATATTACAGGAAAAACGTCCAACTATTATTCCACTTGATGAATTGTTAAGAGCATACATGAAACAACCTGAGGGAAGCCCATTGAATGATTTTTGTTTTGTTGACCTTGATCCATATCATTCCAAGGTTGTGGAAATTATCCCATCTAGAACTCTAAAGATTAACCCCTCTTTCTGAGTCGAGCGAGAAGAGAAATTATGCAATGTGTTGAGGAAACACCTTGATGCATTTTATTTGGACAATAAGGAAATGAAAGGTGTGTACCCCTTTGCTTTTACTCATCATATCTACATCAACTATGGATGCAATCATGTGCACCAACCCCATAGGAGGATGAATCTAGCTCTTACGGATATTGTGAAATTGAAATTTCAAAATTTGTTGGAAGTAGGATTCATATACCCTATTTCATATAGTGAGTGGGAGTCACCTCTTATCATAGTCCCCAATAAAAATTGTAAGTGGAGGATTTGTGTTGATTACCGAGAGCTTAACAAGGCTACAAATAAGGACCATTTCCACTTGCCTTTCAATTCCCAATTCCTAGATGGCCTTGTAAGGAAGAGATTATTTTCCTTCCTAGATGGATTTGGTGAGTAAAAAAAAATACAAATTGGCCATGGGGACAAATACAAGATCACATTTACATTTCCTTAGGGTACCTTTGTCTATATATTCCTCCCATTTAGTTTCTGTAATTCTCCTACTACCTTCAATATGGAAGTTCTGAGTACCTTTGCTGACCATGTTCATGACACTCTTGAGATATGCATGGATGATTTCACTCCTTATGGATGTGATTTCTAGGAAGAAATTCTAATTTTTGTAAAGTATTAAAGAAATCATTGAGATGAGTCTTTCAGTAATTTCCAAGAAATGTAAATTTTTGATGAATGTGGGGACTCTTCTAGATCATTCCATATCTAAGGAATGGATAGAGATTGACCCCAACAAAGTTTTCACCATTAAAAGGATCCCTCTCCCTAAAAAACAAAGGGATGTGAGAATCTTCCTTGGATTGGTTGGGTATTATATGAGGTTCATTAAAGACTTTAGTAAATTGGTTTCACCCTTTTTTGGAATACTAGTTAAATACTTAGACTTATATTGGACAAATAAATATCAAGAGGTCTTTGAAGTAGTAAAATATAAGTTGACCACTGCACCCATCATTAGGTGTCCAAATTGGGAATTTCCCTTCTATATCCACACATATGCATAAGATAAATTTGTAGGAGCAACCTTAGGACTAGTGGAGGAAAATTTCCCTATGTTATCTATTGCATCAGTAAGAACCTTTCTAAGGTTGCAATAAATTATAAAGTAAATGAAAAATAAATCCTTGTTGTGATGAACTTTTTGAATAATTTTAGGCACTATATTATTGGGTATCAATTTTTTTTTCATACTTATAATGCATACATTAAGTATTTTATGAATAAAATTGATTTAAATACTATGGTATTTAGATGGTTGTTATTATTTCAACAATTTGGTCTAACTGTTGTTGGTAAGATAGGGAAGGAGAATGTTGTTGCATGTTTTCTTTCAAGACTAACTTTTCCTACAGGAAATGAGGAGATGGTAGATCATCAACCTCTATATCAACACCTCTTTTCCATCTCTATGCTCTCTCCTTGGGTTTTTTATGTAGAAAATTACTTGATTGCTGGGAAATTCCCTCATAATATATCCTCTAGGAAGAAGAGCAAGATAGTTATAAAAAGTTCCCCTTTCACTTGGATTGGGGGAAATATCTTCAGGTTGGGGCCAGATCAGATATTGAGATGATGTTTGAGGGAGGAGGAGGTATTTTACATCCTCTCAACATGTTATGATTGACCTTGTGGGGGCCACTTTAGTACTAAGAGGAAAACCTTCAAAGTTCTACAAGTCAGTTAATACTAGCCTACTCTAATCCAAGATGAAATAAGATACACCACAAGGTGTGATCAATGCCAGAGGATGGGACAAAATACACCTAGTGATGATATCCCCCTACAACCTCAAGTTACTTTGTAACCGTTTGAAAAATGGGTCTTGGACTTCATTAGGAAGATTAATCCCCCATCTTGGAAAAATAAGTACATGATTGTATGTACAGATTACTTGAAAAAATTGGCAAAATTAAAGGCAGTAAAAGAAAATATTGATCATAAATTGGATGAGTTATTCAAGGATAAAATATTTTACAAGTTTGTCTTTCCAAGGGATTTGGTCACCGACTAAGGGAAATAGTTCACATAAAATTTGATCAAAGACATCATGGAGCAGCACCGCATCAAGCACAGGAAATCCATTTCCTATCACCCTAATGGAACTGGGAAAGTGGAGGTTACAAAAAAATCCTTGGAGAATATTTTGACCAATTTTTTCAGAAGTAACAGAAAGGATTATGTAGACATACTTAAAGAATCCATTTGGGCCTAAAATACCACTTGGAAGATGACCACTAGATTTACCCGATTCGAATTATTCTATGGAAATAAGGCCCTAATATCCATTTAATTTTAATATAATACCCTAAGAATGGAAACTTAGTTAGAAGTAGACTCCACTACAACACAAAAGGAGGGGCTAATCCAACTCAATGGTTTAGATGATGTCAGACTACAAGTTTTCCTAAGCACTAAGGTAGTCTAGCTACAAAGGAAGATCTGGCATGAAAATCACATTAGGGATAGATATTTTCAAGAGGGTGATTGGGCACTTGTGTATGAACCATAATTTGATTATTTCAAAGGAAAATTAATGACAAGGTGGTTGGGCACTTATATAGTGGAAATATGTTATGAGAATGGGTTTGTCTAAATCAGAATAATTGATGAGGAAGACATCTCGTTTCTTGTTAATGGTTACTTGTTCAAGTTGTAAAAAATAACTTTGTCCAAAGAGGATTTTATTATATCAATTATAAAGGAGATGAATGTGATTGGAAGGATCTGATGCCTCTATTTTCCAAGATTCTAACCAACAAAAGGAAAAAACAAATAAAAAGAGAAAAAATAAAGGGTTTAGTTGAAAAAATCCATGAGATATTTGAGGTCAACTCTAGGTTTGAAAACCTCTATCACGCAACCCAAGATCCAAAAAAGAGAAAAGAAAATAAAAATAATATGAAAAGATACCAAATTGAAAACCTCCTCTGAAGCACCATGGACAGGCCTACATATTGAAAACCTCTTCAAAGGAAATTTGCATGTCTAAAAAAAAGAGATAAATTTAAACACAGGGAAGCACACATAGGTAAGGGAGTCCAAACAAAAATTCTGCTAACACTTTTCTTTCGCAGGACTCTAGACAGACAAAGGGAAAACAGTTTATGGAATGAATTCTACATTGCATTTCTCCATTCCCCAACCTAGCCACTGCATTTCCTCCATCATTTCACCCATCCCTCTACCATCTCCCTACATCCCTCCATCACTTAGAAATAAACTACACCTGGTTTAACCTCAATCCTATAGTGCTATATGATTCTCTTGAACTACTACAGTATTGTCTTGAACTACTATAGGATTGTCTTGAACTACTAAGGGATTCTCTCGAACTGCTATAGGATCAACTATAAGTGTTACAGGATTTATATATGCTAAGGGGAAAGGGTAAAACTAAAATTTCCCCTTGGGAAATGTTAGGATATGTTCATAAAACCTCCTTCACATCTCATACACTCAATTTAAATAACTCCTTTCTCAAGATTCCACCTTTATTCATGAAAAGAAAAAATGAGAAAGAGACTCTTCCTTCACACATTTTCACAAGATTTCACTACGATCAGAGCTCTTATTCCTATCTATAGGCTCACCATGATGTATCCAAGTCACTGAATGTTGTTTATGAAGAAATGTGAGGTCTTGGAAGAGACAGTGTGAATGTTATAGGAAGGAGATCAGTTTTGTATCACCCTCCACAAATCCAAAAAAAACATAGGTAGAGGATTTTTTTAGCTCCAGAATGAAGAATTGGCCACCCTGGAGCATCAGGAGGCTATCCTTGATATTTAAAGAAGTCAACACACCCCTAAGAGGAAATTAAAAGGTCACCAATCCACTCCAGTGACAATAATTTGATCACAGGAAAAGCCATGTATCAAAGAGATATTTCATTAGTCAAATAACACATCATATTTTTTTGTTTAAATGAGGAACCATGCATAAGAAATACTGTGGAAGATAGCACCTTAAAAGAGAATTTGATTGACCACGGTTTCAGCAACAACATGAATGCATCTAAATCAACTTGACACCATAGGTAGGCTTAGGTATGAAACCCATCACATATTTCCCTATGCACATAGTGGTTGAAAAATGATTTTAATGAGCAAGGATAGAGTTTTTATGGGTAGGGGGTCTCCAGTAAATTTTTCCACCTTCGATTAGTAAACTGAATTCTACTAAGCCGCCCATCCAACATTGAAAATTAAAAATAAGTAAGGTGATAATTACTAGGAGTGCAGATAACAGCTATAAAAGGAAATATGTGTAGATGCCAAATCACCAAGCGCGTTGAGCCCATTACCACAAAAATGAATAAAAGGACAAGGCTCAATTTAAGTTGTACCAATGCTCATTACCAAAAAAAATAGAAAGTTTCATTAGGGAATAAAAGGTCGAGTTATATGCTACGAGGGACTACCTAGGGTGCTACATAAGAGCTAGAGAGTTGGTTTTCATGTGATACAATATTCAAAACCAGAGTTATACAAATACCATAACTGTTACAGGATCACAGAGAAGAGGCTACAAGATTGGGTTGAGAGGTGAAAATGGGTCCAAAACACCAATAATCCTCAAAAACCCCATAAACATAAAGAGATCATCTCAATAAGGGCAAGTGGCATCCTCTTTCCCCATTTTCCATCTAATTGTTGAAGTCAATTTTTCTTGTTACAGGAATCGTGTAGTAAATCCTTGTAGAGTTAAAATCTTTTGGAAAATTTATTTTATCACATAAGAAATTAAAAGAAAGAGAAAAATTAGTTTTTTAGTGAAGTACTAGATATAATTATTCTCCCTCACTGACAAAAAAATGTATCAACCTCCCTACTCTACCTCAACACCCTAGATTTCTAAGGGAAACATACTTCAAAAAATCCCTTCCGGATAATTTAAGAAATTAGTAGTAGAAGCCATGGGGTGGTTTCAATCGAAGAGTTCCCACAGACACCAATATAATCAACTAACATCCTCCTGTTAGAGATATTTTCTTCATACACCAGTGGATGGGGTTCTTTGAGAAATTGAAGGGGTGTGATGATGAGATAACACATGCATTTTTCATGGACCTCCATTCTTAGGGTGAGGATATAGCTACCACTATCATTAGGGGAATTTCTCTCCCACCAGACAAGAGCGGTGACGTTCACCTGAAGAGAAGCCAAATATATCTTTACCTCGTCCTCCTGGATCTGCTAAATCTTGCAGTAAACTTCAATCTGCCTAATCCAGTTGTTAACCTTATTTGCATTACTTTCACCATTATAAATGGGAAGATCAAATTTGACATCTAATTTAAAGAAAGCTTTCTTAGATGCATTTCCTGAATTTCTATGATGATGGTGAGAAGAGGAAGAAGAAATTTCAGTCGTAGAAGGGGAAGGAGGTGGATCTCTTCCATCATCTCCATGCACTGAACCTTATCCTTCTAACGAATTTTACCCTGCACTTTCTAGTTTCTCAAGCCTTAAGAACAACTTCTCTACTCGATCTGTCATTGTGTAGAATGCTTTGGGGAAATTTAGCTCCTCCTCATTTCTACAATTTTCATCCATATTTCTTCTTCGATGCACACACCCCACTTGTGGATCAAAATACTTTAGTTTACCTTCACCTCTTCATAGCATGTTTCTGGTTAGCATACAAACATGAAATTCACATCTACAAAGACCTAGACTAATACCACTTGATCTAAAATATTTATCTTTTATATGGAATAAATAATTACATGTAAAATTGCATCCTAACCATGAAACTTGAAAGGCATGAACATAAGAAGAGAGAAGCACATAAAATCATGCAAAGAATACAAGAAATTGATAATAGAGTTCATCTAGGAGGGACTATGTCTCTGGGACCTGCTCAATTAGTGGGGAGGTCGTATTTCATTAAGTAGCAATAAAAATGAAAGTAGAAGCATCAATGAAAAATTACACCCTTATGCCTCCATAGTTGAAAGTGGCAAAAAATGGAGACCTTTGCTGAAGAAATGGACTACACTATTGGATTCCTGTCGGCGAGAGGTGCAGAATCCATATAAAATTTGACTGATTCTGACTTCGGGCAATTGTGGGCCCTATGGAAATGAGCTTAGTTCATGGTTCTTCCCCCTCCTGAAAGGCGCTCAAGGTTCTGCCTCTACCTCATGCTCCAAGCCACTCCTGGTATGTTTGGACACACTTCTGAAATGAGAGCTTATATTGGCCTGGGTTGGGCGGACTCCCCAAGGGAGCTACTTAGACGAATTCATTGAGATCCAAATTAGAAGGGAGGAGGTCGGGCGGTCAAACCCTTGCCTTAACGCATTAGCATATAGGTTTAAAAGATTTTCATTTTAACTGGCTGCCATTTAGAAGTGTTTGGGGGCGGGCGAAGCCGTATCGGGAGGCCCACCTGTATTTTTAATCGCCATGTGTTATCGAATGGGGGGAAGCTGGGTTGACAGCCTGCACCCCTCCCAATAAAATGGATACGGTGGGCGGCAGGGGTCATGGTCATTGGCCCACTCATATAATAATAATAATATATTTTGGTCAATTTGTTGGGGTACGGGTGGGGATCATGGCCCACCCATACCATTTTATATATATATATATATATATATATATATATATATATATATATATATATATATATATATATATATATATATATAAGGTATGGGTGGGCCATGATCCCCATCTTAGCCTTTATTGACAATATATATATATATATATATATATATATATATATATATATTAAACAATAATATGGCTTTTAAAATTTCTTCAAATAGATCAAAGGAGTCAATTTAATGGTCCCACAATTTTGCCGGGAATCTGACCGAAATCCGGTGGCCGAATTTCTACAAATCTATTGCCTCCTTAACCTGCCACATCATCATGTCAATCCATAAACTTTGATTGCCTCTAAATTTCACACACAAGTTTGGTTTGATGAATTTTTCACACCATTGTGATCAAGATGACGAGATCTTCAACTTCACACTAAGTTTTCCACATTTATGATAGTTTCATATTTGATACTTTGTACTTAAGCCACTTGTACTTGGACCTGTACGATCCTCATGGATCACACCCTCAATTTTATAATATTTTTTGGCCAAGAGAATAGAGAAAAATCTAAAAAAATAATAATTTTTTACATGATTTCCATAAACATACTAGCCATCTTGCCCAAAATACGATCAATACAAAAAAAAAATAGCACCAAGCATATTAAGTTCGAGGTTTCATCACTTGAGAATTGGCATGGATGATGGGAGCACCTCACCCCTCATGCACATGGTAAAAAGTATGAGCCAATTTCACTTCAATTTCATCCAGCCTATCATTAGAGCTTCGTTGATTGCGACCAATTAAAGCGAGGCATTCAAGTGTTTTTCTCTAAGAAAACTACAAATAATTTATATAACCAACTACCTCATTTCTATCATCATACCTGTGATCCAAGAGAATGTCCAAAATAACATGTACATATCACAATTAATCCACAATAGAGGCCAGAAATGGCAGTTGCACCACATTTCCTAGCAACAAAGCATGGTCCTCAGCAACCTGGCCCTCAAGAATTGCATCCTCTTCTACATGCTCCTTCTCCTACTGGGTTGGGTCCCTCGGTTGGCCGCAGTGGAAAACTCCTCTCCTGGCCCTCCCTTTATGATGCATCATAACAAAAACCAGTGTCGAGTTCAAAACAATTTTCTCATCTCACCCACTAGGTCGTCCTACAGGAGGGACCACCCTCACCCCACTACACACAATACACAGACAGGTTGGACCAAACACCTCTTCGACCTAGCACCCCTACTATCCGAGAGGAATTCCTCCACTGAACACACAGAAATTAGAAACAACCTTACAATCCAACCTTGATGCTTCAGCATAATACCTATGTCATTAAGGAATATGGTTGACGAGGGCCTGAAAATAAACCTATCTAGAAACTACAAACACGAAACAAAGAGTGAAATGACACCACAAACCAAAACGCTATCACCCAAACCCAAATACCTCTTGAGAATAACGTAATTATCTGTAAGAAAACTTTAGTGGCAACACGTGCATGGGCATGGTCACAATCCTTGTCCCCTCGATCCCACACAATAATAAATTTCACCAAGATGAGGCACAAAAGAGCCCCATTCCATCCCTCACGAGTTCCTCCAGACCTAGTTCCACCCATACCAACGTGTGTGCATAGGTGAAGGGGTTTTGAATGCAGATCTATCTTCAAGCCTATAAACCTCAATCCCAGAGCCAACATCCAAACGCAACAGATAACTAATAAATCATGGTTTCTATAACACTCAACCACGTTCTCGACACCTTAGCTCCTTGTGCGGAATTTGGGATGGCTTTCTCCCATGCCAACTACATGCATCATGTCACTTAGGTGGAGTAGCGTACACCTTGGTCCCATACTTCAATATTGATCACCACACACATGTTTATATTAATACACACCTTAATCGAAGATATCAATTATATATATTTACACATCTTAATCGAGGATATCAATTATATATTTTAGAATAAATAACATTTTTAATATAATTATTTATATAATAATTTAAATTCATATAAAAATTTCAAAACAAAACACTTAGACTATCTAAATTGTCCACTTCCATAATTATTAAAATATTTATATTAAAATTATTATTGTCTAAATTATTGTCTAAATTATTTATTTAAATAAAAATATTATTTGATTAATAAATATAAAAAATATATATATGATTTAATATTAATTTACTTAAATAATAATAAAAATAAATTATAAAAATTATAAATTTTTATTTCATAAATATTAAAAAATTTCAAATTCGTCGCAGAGCAGCAGCATAGATACACCCCTAATTCCGAGCAATAGAAACCTTAAAAAGGATGAATAATGAAACAAGCGAATATAAATACATAAAAGAAGAGCCAGTCTTTTCTTACTGGGCATCCGTCCACGTGATCATATTGTGGGTTCAGATATGACCGTTAGACTTGTGACGTAGCGATAGCCGTGTACGTTTATACGAGTATCGTTTTGGTAAATTTGATACTATTTTAGAGATCCTTTAGATAAAACACTATTTTAGATAAAATTTTATTTTAAAGATGTGTAAATTATAAATTTGATACTATTTTAGAGATTGTTTAGATAATAGATTATTTTAGAGATTTGTAAATTAAATATTTATAAGTAGATTTTTATGGTTAAGAATTTTGTTATATGTTTTTATAAATAAATATATTTAATTTATATATCATTTTTTTATAATTAATATTAATAATAATTATTTTTTGTTTGTTATGTTGTTTTCTTCTTCTAGGTTAGACTTGTCACCACTTTTCTTATTACACCAATAGTCCAGGTGAGGTTTGATTCTGGGTTGCCTTGCTAAAAAGGTCCATCCTGAACAAGTGGTGCTACTAACATACCATTTGTACTAATAATTTAAAATAAAATTACAATTAATTTTTTTTTTTAAATATAAAAAATATAAAAATTATATGAAATAAATATTTAATGTTGATGTGAATCAATTTTATTAATAATTAATTTATATGACTAAATTAGTTTTGAATATTTACAATGTAACATGTATGATTTATTATATTGATATTTATGAATAATTTGATGTATATTACATGACTACAGTAATTTTAAATTAATATATCAAATAATTATTTATTAAGAAAATATCTTGAATAGAAGATGGAATTTTCATGAGTGCTCAGGAAATAAAAGCATTTATACAACATAAAACAACCAACCACCTCGGAAGGGAAGCTTTGCAAATGTTGAAAAATCAATATGTTCTTCTCTTTTAGGGTGCTTTTGAGAGATTTCATATAATTGAGAGATGTCATATATATATATATATATATAAATAGTGAAAAAAGAAACCAAGGAAAGGTTTTCACACTTACGGATCCTAAAGGCCAATGGGAATCATGAAAAATTCCAAGCCTATGCATGTTTTCATTTTCATGTTAGAAAATGTAATCCTCCATGTTGGAGCATTTCTTTCTTTGATAAGTTAGACATTTTAGAAGAAAAAATAAAATTAAAAAATGTTAGGTTTGGATATAAACAAATGAAAAAAAAAAAAATTTGTTAGGACTTAATGTCAAAATAAAATAATCATATCAAAAAATGATATGATTATATGCTTTAAAAGGTGAAAGAAAAAATATTTGAAAATGCTAGGGATAGATAGAAGCAATAAAATAAATAAAATTGCTTAGTTTCAAATAAGAAAAAGCAATAAGGTGTGTGTAGTTAATTAGGATGTCACAACCCAAAATAAATTTTTTTTGATCATACTGCTTAAACATGATCTAAAATATCTAAATTTATGTATTTTTAGATTAGGAAATGCAAGTTCACCAAATTGTAAAATCTTGGTTGAACATTAAAAAATTAATGCTAGCTAGTTCAAATGTGCCAAAAGTAGATTAGGATTAAATTAGTTTTCATTAGTATTAATTTCTTCATTAAGAGATTAATTATTGTTGTAATAAAGCACATACTAAATTTATTCTAAAGTCACACCACAAGAAAGTTCTTTTGTCATTTTGTGTTAATCCCGGAACATATCTCTACGCTTCTCATCTTCCCTGCCCAAATCAATGGCAGGGAAGGCATTTGGCACCCCCTTCCTCCATTTCAAGTTAATGGCAAGAGGGTTGGGGGAAGGGGGGTTGGGGGAAGGGGTGTGGTGGGCCTAAAAGAAGTTTCCTTTTTGGTAGGCCCCTCGCAATGTATCCCTCCGTTATATTTTTGCACCCCCTGGCTCAAAACCACTTACCGTCGCATACCCCCTCCGAAATACGCCAATCCTCCCAATGACCCTTTGAATTCCCTCCAACGTATATTTGACTTCCAGCCAACTTACATATCCCGATGCCCAATCACCTCCTGCCACTTGTATTTTCTCCATTACATGTGATCCCTTACTTTTTCGTTCAACCATGCCATTAAAATCTGTCCTTAACCATTATCAGTTGTTATTACTGTGATCCAGTCCATTACCTTTATCCATTAAACCACCATGGCTTGTTCTCAAATTTTCATCCTGTATAATAGTAATCGACGCATGTATAAATAAACATATGCCATTTCTTGCTCCACATTTTTATTTGTTTCTCATTATGTCAAATTGTAGGTTTTTAGAGATATAGTTTCAGTTTACCACTCCGTCATCTATCGCCTTGTAAACATAGTTATTTAGAGGCATATCAGTTACTTGTAGAGATTGTCTTCGTCTTATCAGTTTAGCAGAGAAAAACTTATTCTCTTTTCCTCTACAGAAGAAATGGCTCCCAAAGGAAAGGGTCGAAAACTTGTCATTGAAGAAACTCCAAATGTGTTTTTCACCATAGATCTCAATCATGTCCCATTAGCTGACCCATTTTTCAAGATTACATACACAGAGTGAAAATTTTATCTCTATGAATTGCATCTCTGGTTAAAACAAAAATATTTAGACAAGAAAGATGAAGTCAAGCTTTGGGAGACTTTATTCCCTCTCTTTAACTTTACTCAAACCCATGAGTTCCCTAATCTACTCACCTAGTGCTAAGATAGGTATGATCCCCTTAAAAGGACTGTAGTAGCTGAGAATGGAGAAATTTTGATTACTATTACACCTGAGACCATAAACCATATTTTTTTAATCCAACATAGTGATTACCTCAACCATTTTTCCGAATATGCCCTCATGGAATTAGACCACAATCTGAATTTCCCTCAGAGAGCACAGATTTTTGAAACCTTTCTCCTTGATAATGTTGAACTTCTGAAAAACAGTCTTCCTTAACCATCCGCTATGTTCCCTGAATCAACCAGAAACGTTATTTCCTTAATTTATTGTTTGTTAGGCTATTGAAATGATAGAAGAGTATATGATTTAATTCTGGGTTACTTTTCCATTTTCTCCAATGATATTCAGCCAACATTCATCTACAATTACAATCAGTACGTGGCTGATAATATGCATGAATAGATCATGGATTTTAATACTCAAGGCATGTTCCAGTACACTTTTGTACTGGCTCATATGTTTATTTTTCAGCAAGGGGATCTATTACCAATTAAATTTCATAAATAAGATGATCAGGGTGTTAACCAATAAAAATTTCATTGGACTCAATTGGTTATATCCATTTCAACTGAATTTTCATTTGTAGATTTCATTGAATCCTTCATTCATCCAGTTTCCTTGCTTCTAAGCGGTCAGAATGAGCATAGGATTGGCTCAGAAATAAAAAATATACTTCATCTAAGTGATCAAGTTAAAACATGAGAGTGGTATATTTACTAGAATTATACAAAGATCAGAGTATATGATTGTGAATTGGCACCTACAAGCTACGCAAGTATGTTCAAATGAGATTTTTCCCTATGGAATATATTAGGAAAATGATTGACATGGATGAGTTTCATTTTTTTTTTAGGTATAATAAAATATCAGGTTAAGATCAAGAGTAAAGTAGGCTCTTTCATATTCAACACCAAGACATCAAGAATTGAAGCAGATGCAATCCACAAGAGGATGAAATTTTAGCCAAGTTTCACTTATATGATCCATTCAACATTATTTATAACTTGAGAGTGGAGCTGAAGACATTTCCTTACAATCATACTCCTAGGCCTGAAATTGAAAAAGTCATGAATCAGGATCAATGCGAAAAAAACACACTTCAAGAAGCAGAGGAAATTTTTTTTTCCAATTCAACTCTCCAAACTCCCATTTCTCAAGAAAAGCAGCAAAATAGGCCAATAGAAGAACCATCATCTTTAGAAATCATGGTAAAATAATTAATATTTCAGTAGAAGAAGTAGAAGACATATTTCACTGTCTCAGCTGAGCAAAGTCATAAAGAGCCAACAATTATTGATTTGGGTGATTCAGAAGTTTCTACAGAACCAGAGGGAAATATTCCTGACACTCCATCCTCCTCTTCAGCTCCATAAGATCCCATGGATATTGTTCAGACATCAAGAACAAGTGAACGGGGTGAGCCTAATATTATCTCTAATTTATTAGACAGTAAGCAAAAGAATGAAGCTTTGAAAGAAAATGTATACAATCAATTTTGGAAATAAACATCTACTTTGTAGCATAGGTTTTTGACAGCTTTCAAAGTGAAAAGGAAAGTATGAAATTTGTTTTCTTACAGGCCCAAGTCCCTTTTCCAAAAACCCCTGCCAATTACAAGAAGACTACATTTTCTTTTGATGCAAATCAAATTGACCCCATTGACCAAATTGGTGTGCACAGATAGTCACGAGAAATTATTTTGTCTACCATGACTAACACTTACATGGGATTGTCCAAATTAAGAACATCTCTTTCAAATGTATAGTCACAGTTGAATATTGAGAATATTTCACCTTTATCCAAAGATAATAATCTTAAATCACTAGAAGATATAGTGATTAAGATTGGGTATGACCCCAAGGATGTTAAATTTCTAGAATAAATCATTATGACTAAGAACGTAGACATTATAACTCTTTGAAAGAGGCTCAAAATGACTTCTAAGTTTCTGCCACATCTGCACCCTTAATTGGTATTCCAAATAATTTGAGTATCCCGATCACTTGTCAAGAAGAAAATTCTTCTCCATCGAACCAACAAACTTCGTTGAAAATGCATTTCACACTTTCTTCTATTTTAATCGCATCCATCATGCTAGTCCATATTCCAATCAGATAAATAAACCCTTACCATTAAAACTAGTTCATAAAAGGATACGTCCAAAGAAAGACACCTCCTCGATAATTTCAAAATCAAAACAGACCTAGTAAAGTGTTTAGCTTCAACCTCTTCCATAGAGAAGTTGGATAAATACACATTACTTTTTTTTTAAATGTTTTCAATTATTTATTTGATAAAATACAAGTTGGAAATGTGTACATTTTCTCAAAACACAATGCCAAAATGGATAATAAACAATACAACCACATAAATAATGACTAGGAAATTTTGTTAAATGCTACATCTCCCATAGAGCATGCTGTCAATGAAAGAGCATGCAACCCAATAATGCATTTCAATATAAAATCAATCAATGATATCATAACAACAAACTTCAACTTGATTGTTGATGTTATTGGTATTGTTACTAATATTTCCAATCCATGCACTATATATAGAAAATACAACTACGAAGTTACTAAACAAACAATAAATGTTCAAGACATGTCTATATTTAACATGGATGCAATAATTTTGGGAGGAAATTTTGATGGAGTGTCAAAATAAATTTCCTGCTTATGTTCTATAGGAAATAATCCCATCATTACAATAAAGTATATTCGTGTTGGTGAATTGATTGGAAAATATTTCAACACTACAACAAGATACATTATTATTGTAGATCTTGATATCGAAGAGGACCATATGTTAAAGTCATGGTTTAAAAGAACTTTCCACTACAACTTCTATACCCCTAACAACAATATATTCAACTAATTTTGGCCATCAACCAGAAAAAAAATGATTGTTGATATTTACAGTATTGAGTCCTGAGAGAAAATTTCATTCTACGAAGTGAAGGGAACAATAACAAAAATATCAATGGACAAATTTTACTACCTATCATGCCCATCTATTGTAGATAAGAAAAAATGCATGAAGAAACTTATTCCAAAAAACACAAGCACATGGTATTTACCAAAATGCAACAATGAAGTAATTCAGTGTGATTATAAATACCTACTTAAGATCGATGTAGAAGATCACACTGGTGAGTTGGTTTCAGAAATTTCTTTCGAAGACATAACATCTACAATTCTTGGAGTTAATGCAAAGGAATTCTATTGGTTATCCTAATATTCTGATCTAATCAAGGAAATTGTATCCAAAGCACTGTGGACAGATCACATCTTCACAATATTAGTGAATATAAAATTTTTTGGAGAAATACCATGATTGAAATGTGTTATCATCAAAGAAGAGAGCTTGCAATTCACAACAGAATGCAACAACATCCTTCAAGAAATCAATAAAATCTCAATTTCATATATAAATATCATTACAAGTACTTTTTCCTTATTGCCAATTTATATTATTTTAATTTATAAATGCATTTAATAGAACATATTATTTTCTATGTATTTTCAAATATTTATGTTATTCATTATTGGGATATGTTTTCCAACACAACCTGTGATTTTATGTAATTTCATTTATGCTTATCAACATTTATTTAACTTTCATTCTTTTAATAAATCAAGGAAATTGATGCATTACACATCCAATTACCTTCATGTACATCTGCAAATTACTTAAATATTATTTCAAATAAATTGTTCTTAATGCATTACACATCTTATTTTCTTCCCGTATAGATGAAAATTACCAAAATATTCTTTTAAAAAGATTGCTCTAATCATATATTAACATACACATATTCAAAACTTAAAGTTTTTTGTTTTCCCTTTAATACAATAACATGTTTTTTTCACTCCAAATAACATTCCTATTCCTCCCCATCTTTCCTGTAGGTTCCTTAACTTGTGAAAATGTATACTACTTGTAATGATAAGCATGCACGAAGATACTATGCAATGAATAAAAAATGAATAAATGCATGCTGATGTGAGCTTTATCATGCTAAAAAGGGGTTCACAGATTCCAAAACAAAAAAGAAGAACAAAAAACCAGCATTCATCATCTCGAACATATGATGGAAATTCACATTTTCCATCGAACACTTCCCACTACGAAAGCAGTTTTCTTTTCAGATTTTCAAACCCTCTATATCTTCAACAAAGCACTCAAAAAAATTCATCCATAGTTCATTCACCACCCCCACCCTCCATTTCACATGATTTCAACGGTGTTCACAATAATGATGCACATCACGAATTCCATGAAATATTTGATAAACTTGCACCTGAATCCCCATGCTCCATTTGTCTTCAATTTGATCCTTGAATCTATATCTGTATGTCGAACCAAATGTACATTTGCTACAGATGCATGTCTGAAAGAAAAGGTCATGTCTTCACATTATCAAACAATATAAACCCTGGTCCTCCACCACCCGTCTCAGATTCCCTTTCACAAATAGAAGAAATGATTATTTCTAGGGCTAACACTATCCTACAAGTAATACATGCACATGGTGGCCAATATAAATACAATAGAAAAACAATTTTATTTCCGCAAGACATTACAAAAATAGCATGCATGTTTCCACAACATGTTGAAGACATGGACATTCGAATATTTACCTGTCATAGTAATGACCATAATTCTTATGATTGCATTGTAAGTAGACCTCATGTTCTCGCTGAATTAAAATATAAATTGGAAGATGGCCCTTACTATAAGAATTCTCACATTAATAACAATGTAGTAGCATCCTTACTAGCATTTCCCACTGATATCTCCTTCTCCCTTTGGGATTCCAATACCAGAGATCCAACTGCCCAAATATCACTTGAGACACCACTTGGCACCACTGAAGATTCCATAAACCAATACCCACACCATACATCATAATTTTTCCCACTATTCCTAATGAAAATATAGAAATATAAGAAATATGATAATATTTACATGCCTACAACCACCATTCTTATAATATAATTGAATGGCCACTAATTGGCCTATCCCTAATAAATTAAAACAACACAAAAGGTCTCCACTCTATGTATTTCCCAACCCTTTTCCCCACAGGACATGCACTACCAAATCAACCAAGAATAAACAGAGTGTAGTTACATGAATACACACTATGTCTTCTACATTACCACAATAATAGATTCGGGAAACACCCATGATTTCGCTACTACATATACAATCTCATGATGCTCTGTCGCAATCAAGAAATAGCCTTCATTTTTGCAAAAAAAAAAAATTGGAGATAACTTTACAGCATCAATCCATGATTTGAACATCTGATTACAACAACTTCAAGACGAAAAGTTGGAAAAACAAGTCATGTGGTTCAATAGATCTCTATGTGGCACAATAAATTTTTGGAACAAAGCTAAGCATGAACTGACATACATGATATCTCAAATCGACTGCCCAATGTTGTTCTTCACATTAAGTGTAGTTGGTACAAAATGACCTGATGTTCATTCAGTCGTGCCAGGATGTCCACCTCCTGATGTTGTAAAACAATACAAATAGAGAAATGATAACACTATCTCTAACCCCCACTTAACATCACTATATATGCATGACAGATTCACAATATTTCGTGAATTTATCTTGGAGAAACACTTGTAGATAAAATAATATTGGTACAGGTATGCACTCTACCACATTACTTTCATAATTCTCTAAATATCAAACTCCATCTAATTCAAAATTTCCTAACAAAAATTTATTCTTCACAGGTATGAATGGCAACATAGAGGATCCACGCACATCCATGGCTTCCTCTGGATAAAAAATGAACCTGATATGGAAATTATTAACTGGGATAACACATAAGAAGTTGATAGTGCTAAAAAATTCTTTGATAGATACATATCGTCTTGGAACCCTTGCTTGTCTATGCTTCCAAACCAATACATTTCTCAAGAAAATTTAGAAGACCCTTGTTGATTATTCACCCTACATATTTTCAGAACCAATCCTTTTAATGATTATGTACAACTCATCAATTGCATTGAAAGACTCACAAATTGCTCTGAAAACACATGCCTTAGAAAAAAGTGCCCCTCATTGGAATGTCGATATAAAGCACCTTAGGAATTACATCCAAATTATTCCTTTTCCTTTGAATCTAATGTTCAAAAGGCATACACCCCTGCTGGAAATGATGTTCGACTCAATACCCATAAATCTACCATCTTATGTATTTGGAGTGAAAATTTTGATTTTCAACCAGTTCTCTCAATCCATGTCGTTCATAAATATATCGCTAAATATGCATCCAAAGCAGAAAAAAAGTCTGAAAGATCCCATGACATGTGAAGCAGAATTGTACTCACTTCACCTAATGTTGACCCAAAAACATATGCATTTTTAGAATTCCTTGCTGAAACTCTTTTCGATCGTGACATAGGAGCACAAGAAACCTGTCATATGATACAAAAATTACCATTAATATTGTGTATTCACTCTTTCTTTTCTTTAAATGTAAGCCATCAAATTTATATGTGCCTTCCACACAAGAACACCACCGCTCCTCCCTCACCACGCTTCATATATACACACATATAATGCCCATATGCCTTATAATCCACATCACTTATCTAAATAGAAATATCTTGGTCAAATGATCCCCGTCGTAATTCAAACAAATGGAAACAAAGACTCGAACAAGTAATTTTTTGTACCAGACCATGTTATTCGTCAATACCATCCAAAATATAATCTTTCTATGCTAACATATATAAATTTAACTTATTCTTTACAAACCATCTCATCATGTTGGTCGAGATAGAGGAAATTCTACTGAAGAATTCATCACGAACTGGAAAACCTTTCATCCCTTTTACGAACCTTCATATCAACATCACAAATTATCTGATATTGAGCCTACTACAAATGATAACTCAAATATTCATGAAATCCATCCTCCAGACATCATGGACCTAAATGAATGGGAATTACTCTCCCAATTGCACCCTACAAATTAACTCCTCATAAATGAAGTTAACATGCTTGGGCTTCATGGTTTTGATGACAACCATAGCTAGAGTCATACCACTATCCCATTAGATATACAAGAAATAGTCTGACTATTCATTGAGAATAATCACTCCGTCCATCGCATTCTTCAAACAAATAGACATTTCCTGGCATAACTTAACTCCTTATCTCCAATGAAAAAAAATCTATAAATATTATTTCTATTAATATCATTAAGAATGATATCTTACCTCATCTAAGAATAATAATATAAGGCACAACTGGAACTCAGAAATCCCTTCTTATAAATTGCGTTAGAGACATACTCATAAATGTTTCCACCTCATATAATTCACCAATCATGCTCCTCACCCCTATAGGTGTTACAACCTTCAATATATAAGAATCAAAAATCCATTCCATCCTCCACCTTCGCATAGAGGGTCTTACACCCTTAGAAGACAATTCTCTTGCAAAATTCCAAGAATAAATTAAGAATATTAGGTACATACTAATAAATGAAATGAGCTTCATTGGGCCTAAAATTCTTAGCCAAATTGATGAACATCTTCGAGAGAAAATTCCATTACAAAGAAACACTCCATTCCTTGTTTGTTCCATTATATTAGTTGGTGATATTGGCCAGTTACCGCCCATCAAATGCATACAACTGTATGCAGGTAAAATCCATAGAAGTGAATTATGGAACACATTTGACACAATGATCACATTAGACATAATATTTTGTCAAAAAGTGAAAAAATTTCTCAAGTTACTTTCAAAAACATCCTCCAAGACATTAGAAATTCAAATCCAACAATTGACTACTATAACACCCTTATATCACGAACAAACACTTTCTTGTCCGAAGATGAAATGCATTATTTCCATGATTCTATGCATATATTTCTAACCAATTCTCAAACATTGGTTCATGAAAAGAAAATGATAAAATATTTAAATACTCTTCCTGCAAGATCCATTGCAAAAGATGGCAACACATATTCCAATGTTTTTTCAGAGGACAAGAAACTTGAGTGAATTTTCTACCAATGCAAAGGGAAAAAAGTGATGTTGCAACATTTTGGTTTCAATAGTACTTGTTAATGGTTCCCTCATGGAAATTATATCCATGTTTTAAAAATAATCAAGTACACCTCCACAACTTCCAACATTTGCCGTCAGTGAATTTCCAAAATACGTCAAGCTTGCTTGGGATGAAACAAACTTGACTCACTTTCCTATTCGAGAAATAAAAAGAAATGGACATATGCAATTTTTACTAAATATTTCTTGGGAATTAACTATACATAAATATCATGGTATGAAATTCCCAAATGCAAAAAGAGTCATTGGAAAACCTGAATGTCAAGGTCTCACATTCACAACAATTTCAAGTGTCCCTTGTCTACAAGATCTATAAATTTTCCCCACATTCACTTTCGATCGTTTCATGCAAATGAAAGAAAACAAAAATATTACTCGCGGGTAGACAAAAGAGTTTCTCTGTCCATATGTTAACATCTCCAAAAGGTTTGCAAAAATTATTAAGCTTAAACTATTTTGATCACATATCTTTTCTACCTATTAAAAATAATCTAATTTACTCATTAATAATACATGGTTGAAAATATTATGTTCCTAGTATAATTTTTAACTACTTGCTTCTATTTTTTTTTCCTTTTGAAACAAAAAACATGGACCTGGTGATATCACAACTATATAACTACTACAAAAAAATACAGAAAGAGATAATTACATTTCACTATATAGAAAAAATATTTCTACCAGTTTCAAATCCAATCGAAAAAAAAAAATCTACTCTGAAACGTATAATCCACATACACGAACTTGAGATAATGCAAACAATAATAGCGATATGGAAATCAAGAAATGTGCATCAAAAATTTGAATAAATATCCAATGATGTTCAGTTTGACATCGATCCCCCTGCATATTTGACTAAAAGTATTCAATTTCCTATAACACAGGTAACATCAATTTCATTCAATCCAAATTTATTGTCATACAATTCACATACAAAATCATTATAGTAAATTTCAACAGTTAATTTACATATTTTAAAAAATAATATTTCTTCTATATTTTCTGAACATAATATTATTTTACAGGATTTTTATTACTTCAACGACAATCCAAACTCTTCGACAAGTTGAGAAGAAATAGTTTTGTTCACGTTCTACTTGTAATGTTATATAAAAAATTAAAAAAGCATTTTCAAAGATGAAAATTCTATGTCAATTTGAGACATTGTACATTCTTAAACTGTCACATAATATAAATTGATTTCCTACATTTTCTACCTTTGCATTTCATCTTGTAACTCTTTAAACAATATAATTATGTATTAAATTTAAAAAGCAAAATTGAACTAAATATTATTTTGAATGTCATTTGAATATAATATTAGAATGTGTAAATTTCATGAGTTTTTATGTTCAATACTCTTGAGGATCATTTGTATTCACTAATGTTTCTTAACTTCATTTTCGTTCACTCCAAATTTCGATATTTCATTTCCATATTTAAAAAAATAATAATATTGTGAAAAAAATATTGTTTTTTCAGGTTTCTTATTATTTCTTTAACTCCCCGATATCTTCAACAAATACTAACATTTTCTTTTTTTCAAATATGAATATGTTGAGTTAGTTACAAACATTATACATTATATCTGTGTCACATAATATAAATCATTTACCTTCATCCTTTACATTTGCAATAATATTGTAACTATTCAAACGATATAATTATGTATTTAAGTTATACAATGAATTTGGAAAATAAATAGATAGTCACATCAAATAATAATTAAAAATTGATTGATCATCTAGGCACTTACAATGGAATTCTTTCTACTCTACTCCATTACGATGTTTACATTGCAACATTCAGCGTAATTGCTTGTTGTAATTTGCACTGAATGTTGCAATAAATATGAAATAAAGACACACCATATTATTTTCTAGAATGTTTCTCTTTTTCCTTGATGCAAAGGTTCTATGTTAAATTGGATATCAAGTGAGACTCATATTATTTTTATAGTTAAAATATGGAACATGAAAATTATAAAGTTCTTAACATGGAAGGAATTATTTTTTCATTAACATGGAAACAAAAATATTATCATATAGGGATTGGGGCATAGTTTCTTACATCAAAATAAATATCACTCCATCTAGTCAGCATCATAATAGAGAATCTCTTAGCAAAACATATTTGTGAAAATAACCTAGATGAAAAGTGGATGTATAATACATTTGAAAATGTATTTAGGGTCTAAGGAGTAACAGTTATATAATATTCCTAAGATAATTTAGCAGTAGAACTCAAAAAATCCAAGAAAAAATTAAAACAATGATTCTAACCCTACTACTTGTAATATCCCGTTTTGGGAATATCTCTAAAACATGGCAAAATCCAACCAGAGATAGATTGGGAGGGCATTTACCGGATATTTCGCCTCTGAAAGAGGACAAGATCCGGAGGCTACCTAGCCCTTTCTGGAGTCTATCTATAGAGCTGCTTGAAGTATCCAACTCAAAATTTACTTGCAGCAATATGAAAATGCATATATGAGCATACCATGAAGAGACAGCGTTTTACAATGAGTTGTGAGACAAGAAGATGAACATATAGCCAAAATCAGGGATTCTGCAAGACATAAACTGTATAATGGTATTGATGTGAGGAATAATCTTAGAATAGGAATGAGTAATATAAATAAATAATATTGAAATACAGCAGCCACTTTAATTCAGATTTACAATCCCAAGGATGGGGAAAATCAACAATTTATAAACTAAAAAGCTTAATATCAGAGATTTGCGTAAAATAAGAGGATGTGGACGGTTGGATATGATTTATTAGGTCATGAGGGACCTATGATCCGAATTACAGCTCAAAATAATCATTATAGCTAAGCTAAATAGTTCCTCCTTTCCCGACTAGTCTAGAAAACCCTTATTTCCCATGACTTTGCTAAACAGAAATTTCTAAATAATATGAGAGAATAATTCCCATTAGTTTTTCCACATAAAATGATCAAATATGACTGATATAGAGCTTATATTGATCAAATAGCAGAGAAATAGAGGTTTTTGGCAATTTATATGTACACTTGACAAGGGTTTCTGGCAATTTGACAAGGGTTTCTGGTAATTTATATGTACCAAAGGGCACTTGACAAGGGTTTCTAGCAATTTATATGTACCAAAAGCAGGACTACAGAAAATAATACAGTCTACTGCAACTCTACATTAAAATGATTGAATATGAAAATATCAGCTCAGATAAATAAGGGGATCAAAGCTATAACCGTTATAAGAAAAATACATCAATCCTCCAAGGGATTGGATGAAACACACGAAATAGCCAAAATTTCGGAGTTGCTTGGTAGTTGCTGCAACTCAAATCTAGAACTCAATAGAGAAGGAAAAATATGATGAAAAAACTGAAGTAGACCTCCTCCAATGGATCTCCAAAGTGTAAGGCTGATCCTTGCACTTGAGATCCCACCCTCCAATCAATCTGCAAGACCCCGCAACAAATGCACTATGAAAATAACACATTTATTGGAGAAACATGCACAGTAGGGGAAAGAATATGTGTTGGCCTGATGCCAAGATCTAAAAATAAGCTCCAATATCTTCCAATCTGATCCTCCAAAGGGAAGAAAGACTCTCCCTCTGAAAAACGAGAGAAGGAAGATGTGTTGTGGAATCTCCATGGAAACACCCTACAACACAGTATTATGCTATTGCAGCAAAAACACTGTCCTGGAGGATGATGCTTCGGTCTCGAACCGAAATGATGGAAAAACCTCACCCGAGAAGGCACTCGAAGTCCCCCGGGGCTGAGGGTGAGATCTCTGAACGAAGACACTCGGTGCACTAAACAGTGCTACAGACTAGTTAAACAACCAGCATGCTCAAGAAGTCGAGATGACCAACTCAATATCATAAACATATGCATGAATCCCAATAGCTCTCCTCCCCTCCATTTATATAGAAATTGGAGACTCCTCATGGGCCCTTCCTCTAGAAGCTTCCCTTCCTCTAGAAGCTTCCCTCCTACATTTTCATGTAGTACTTTCCAACTCATACCCTCCGTTGGTTGACTTGGTCAAACCTCTTTGAAAATTTCTCCTTTCACACATGAGGGTGTGAAATCTGGTTCCATGGCTGATCCCCTTTCATACTAGAGGGATTTTATTTATTTTTTAATTATCTTTGGGCCTCTTTACCCAATAATTTATCTCCTAAATGAGTTTAGACAAAATTTAATGTTCCAATTTATTGAAGAAAAAATTGGAACATTACACTACTCTATGAATAAATAAAGAAATAAAGAAATATTTTTAGATGACATATATAATAGAAACTATGAAGTCCTAGTTGATAATTTTCTTATTACTAAGATACTGAAGCTTTATAGCTCTCAAGGTGTAAAAGGTGCCCAAACTTTAACCAAATCACTTTTACTAGTGTGTAGGAGTTAATGTCATGGATTAGATGATATCTAATATCTTTGTCTACAAATAGATAGTAAATTTTGACCTTACAAATGAACATCAATGTAATATCCATCATAAAATAATAAACCCAGAAGGATGAATTAACCCATAGAATGGATTGACTGAAACCTTTCAAAGGAATCAAATAAATCTTTAGCGAACTAGCAAAATAACCATTGGCTCATAAAACCCTCTACAAATAATTTGAGACATTTAGCTTTATATTATTCACATGCCATGCGAGAACATAATTTTAATGTTATGTTTCACCATTCAAATATAGCCATAAGAGACACAACTATGATTTTCGAATAATCAATTAGTGGACACATGTTTCCATTAATTAGATCACTGATATAGTGACAAGGAAGAAAATACAAATGTAGACCACCCATAATAGTATTAAACTTAAGAAAAAATAGTTATTGTACAAAATTCATCTTTTTCAGACACCTCCTTAGGGTGGATAGATGTCTTCAAGAAAAAAATATAAAAGGATCCTTAGAGAGATCCATGATCATTCTGTAGTTCATGACCTAGGATAGAAATAATGAATGAATTAGTTAGTAAGACCATGGAGGTAGTGAATATATTGGTGGGAGATGTGGATATGAAAGGTGGAGATATTGATGTAACTAGATATTTTGAGGCAATACTGATCAATTTAAAATATATATATGAATTTTATCTTCTCTTATATGATTAGGTAGTGAATTAAATCTCATATAATATAAGGAAAAAAATAAATTTTTCTATCATAATTTAAAAAAAAACCTTTGTCTTCAAATAGAAATTTATTTATTAATGGATTATGTAAAAATAAAAATAGAACCAATTGTTGGGTTCGTATTAAGAATAAAATTACTAGGCATGGAAATACGGATGCTTATAAATAATTTTTAAAACCTCATTAGGTAAACTCATTTGAAAGGAAAATAGTTCAAAAACATCTTTTACACCTATTTAAATTTTATCCTAAGAAGTCCTAGAGGAAAATTTTAACCTATAAGCCTACATAAAATAATATGATTACTTCTAAGGACAAAATTCCTACCTTAAAATTATTTATAGATCCCTTATTTTCATGGACACCATCGCAAATTTTACTATAGAGGAATATGTTTTCTCTCTGGAAGAAAACTTTTGTAGTTAAGAAAATTACAAATGGGAAATCTAATGATATCAAATTCTACCAACATAAAATGCAAATACTGACATGGTCTAGTTTTTCTATCACGTCAAGAAGATCTTTAATTTACTGGTCAAGTGTCGCAAACTTTGGAATCCTCATTGTAATTAATTTTAAAAGTGGGGCTAAAAAAATTATTTAGAAATGTAGCTCATCTCAATTAAACCTATTGTAGGAAAAATATATGGAATATTTTAGAAAATAATATTATCATATAGATACAAATTCATGGATAAATATTTAAATGATATGATGGATTTAGGAGCTATCACTGATTTTTGGATCACTATGTTATCATTAGGATCCTTGTGGAGGAATGCTAGAAATAAAAAAACCAATCTCTTTTATTATTCTATTGAATTTTGTTTCGATTATGATATTGTGAATAGGGATAAAATTGAAATAGATTAAACTAAGAAAAAGTCCTTCTAAGTTGATGAATGTTATAGAAAGATTGTATTAGAACATTATTTCCAAGTTTAAAAACATTAATGTATCATCTGAAGAAATTTATTGTATTATTATAATTCAATTAGGTTTTTCCTTATCCCTAAATATCTTCGACATATACAAGTATTGAGTATGATCATGGAGTCCTTAATACAAACATGGTGACAAGATTGTTTTGCATGTTTAGCAAGAGCCGATGTGCGAGAACAATTTTTCCTAGTGTCCGCAACAAGCTTTTGGATTCTCTCCTTAATGGATCGACCCATTTCTCCAATATAGGGAATACGACATGAACAAGGAACAAGGTAAATCCCTTTCTTATCTTTAGGGTCGACAAGGTCCTTGAAAGACCTAAGAGAATTTATAATGGTACAAAAATGTTTGAATGTAGAGGAGACATTATTCCATGGGTTGTTCATAAATAGGAGGTTAACCTTAGAGATAGGATCCACGGAACCATTTTTTCAACTTAACCATTTATAGGATTTTTAGAAGGCTTTAAGGACATGATCCTTACTATACCCATTATTTTCAAAAACATTAAGAACACGATATTTATGTGATTCTAGGAGGATGTCATTGAATATTCTCATAGGACAGGTAGCAAGATTGAAAATAACACTAAATTTCTAGGCAGGAAAATGATGAGAAAAACCATGAAGATATTGTTTCGTGTGAGTTTTCTTGAGAATTTTTTTTATGAGAAATCGAACCACCATCCATTATAGAGAGTAGGATGTCAAGGAAGGGGAGGAAAATTTCTAATTCAACATCCATAGTGAACTTTATGGAATCTGAATTGGAATTCAGGTGGAACAAAAACAAATCAAACTTCTCATAGCCATGGGGCCCTATGACACAAGTGCCATCCATAAACCTCTTCCCATTTTTAGGTCCAAATAGAGTTGAGGCTAAGGCCTTTAGTTCAAAATCTTCCAGAAATAGGTTAGAAACTATAGGGGAAAGAGGAGATCCCATATAAACACTACAATTTTTCTCATAAGACTCGCCTTGGAAGCTGAAGAAGGTCGAGGTGAGGCAAATACCAACTAATTTAGCAGTGTCCTAGTCTGAGATACGATTTATGACACCAATGGCCTCTTGGATGGTGATTTTGGTAAATAAGTAAACATCTTCAATACTTACCAAAAACTCCCTAGACTCCAACCTAATATCTTTCAATTGATTAATAAAGGAAGTCAAGTCATTAACATAGGAATCAATGAGACCCATAAGAGGCTTAAGCTTATGGGCTAAGATTTTAGTAAGAAGATAAGTAGGAGAACCTATTGTGTTAACAATAAGTATTAAAAGGGCCCCATATTTATGAATCTTAGGGAGGCCATAAATCCCAGGGGTGAGGGGATTTCTCTTGATAAGCTTATTCAAGAGAGCATTAAGAGATAAATCGAACTTAATGGCTAGTGAAACCTCCTTAGAAACATATTCAAGGGGATTATTTTTAACCTTGATGTGACTGCCACTATTCAAAAGATGGTCCATCATTTTGTTGACATAGTCTGATTTATCCAAAAAGATTATGGAACCACCTTTTTTATCCTCAAGGATGAAAATTTCATGGTTATCCCTGAGGGCTTTAAGGGCAAGAAACTGAAGCTTGCTAAGGTTCCTTCTAGGAGGCTTAGCCTTCCTAAGAAAAATAGAATAATCTTGCCTAATAGTCTCCTTTAGATTATGCAAAAAGTCCCTAATACCATACTTGATGTTACAGATAATTTCATCGAGAGGAATTTTCTTTGGCGCGAGGGAAAAATTAAGCCCTTTATTGAGGAGACTAAAAATAGAAGAATACAAATTTCTACTAGAAAGGTTAACAACATTCTTCAAAATAAAAATCGAATTATTACTATTATTATTATTATTATTAATGTTATTATTCAAATTCATATTATTTTCAATATTATTATTTTTATTGTTAGACTTAATATTACTATTTATATTAATATCATAATTATTACTATCACTTGTGGTCATACTATTAATATTATTATAATTAGTAAACATATTATTGTTTTTAATGTTGTTTTCGTCCTGATTAAAGATATTATTTTTATAATTAATATAATTACTATGTTTCTTAGTATTAGAGTTGTATTATTAATAATATTATTATATTTTTTTATTTTTTGTTATTATTAAATTTTTTATTGATATAATTATTGCAATCAATGTTAATTTTGTTGGAGCCAACCAAAAAAACCCCATCCAATCAGAGAGAGGGATCACTTTCCATAACACAGGGAGGGGAGGGCAAAGAGCTATGAACCATCATTGAGGAGAAGCTCTTGAGATTGGGAGACATGCTAGGAATCTCAACAAGGATGATGGTTGAAAATTAAGTAAGAACTGGACTCTATCTCTCTCGATGTGATTCTTCCCATCTCGCTCGGATCCTTTTTGTGTTACATTTTTTAGTTTATTTCTTGGTTTTATTTCCCTTCTATTTTTCTTATTATTATTTTATTCCTTAGTTTAATAAAATCCCCTATAATTTCTTTGGTTTTTATTATATTCTTAAAACTTATTTCTTATTATTATAATATTTTCATTATTAATTTATAATATTTTGATCTTCTTGTAACCTTTTATCCTTATTATTTTCATTAATTTATTTAGTTAAAATATTTATACTCCTAATAACCAATAAATTTAATCTTAAAAATAATTATGTGATATTGATACTATAATTTTAATCCCATTTTTATTATTATAATACCCCTATTTATTAACAAAATTCTTTGAAAAAATATTCGATATTAATTATTAAAATTAACCTAATTAATAAATATTTCCTAACAAACGATTTGAATTTGATCCCCTAATAACTAATTAACTAATTACCTAACTCTGTAATGGCTTTTTATGGGAAATGATGCATCCATACTATTTATTGATGAAGTTTCATTAACACTTTCACCTTGTCCTGAGGATGAACCACATTATTTGGTTCAAAACAACAACCAAATCCTAATGATGTCATTAATCTGAAAGACATTTATCTAGAAAATAAATATAGCCAACACTTTTGTAAACTTGGAATATAACCAATGAATTTATAAACTTTTTTTTCTCCTATAGTAATCTTTGGGTATCTTTTTGAATTTTTTTTCAAATATGAATAATTTTGTGATTAGTGATCATTTGACGTTGTTTTAGTTACGAGTCAGTTTAATAAAACTAGCCTAAACCCTTGTAAGAGGGATGAAAGGTGCATACTTTTTCAAAAGTTTTACATTAAAAAAAGGAATATTGAATCTATTATTATATGTTTTGATTTGTTGAGAGGGAATATTGGATCTATCAGGAGGGATCAAATCCTTTGAGGGACTAAATCCTCAAGCTCTACACTTCATAAAAAAAAAGCAATAAAATTTAAAAAATACATGTGAATTTCAAGTTGAGCATTAATTAAATCATAGATCACCCACATACTAAAATGTGTAATGGGCCTCTATCCATATTCCTCTTGAAGAAATTTTTTTTTTAGTTATATTCAATATCCCTTCTTTGTAATAATATTTCTACTAGAGTCATAATGAACCATAAATAAATATAGGGGTTGATCATGCAATCAATTATGCTACAAATATAATCATCCAATGCATTTGTTTCTAAAAATTATATTAGTGGCCTTTCTATATATCAAAATTTACCGTAGAATTCATATTTTCAGTCTTTTGAATGTAATACAATTTAATTTAAGTTACGTATCCATGAAGCAACATTATTTGTCAAAATATACATGAACTATGGAATAATTTCAACGAAAATGCATCTAACAATTGTGGAAAGGAAATGTTGATGATGGGTTTCTTTTTATATTTATGCACTCAATTCTATGTGAAAGGAAAATGCATTTTACTATTATGAAAATGAAATGTCATTATGTGTTGGTCATTATGGGTTTATTTTTAAATTTATGCTGACAATATTGTACTATTGGACAATTACAACAACAAATTGTTTCACCACTATGGCAACTTGTTGGTTTACTATTGTAGCAACTCGATGGCTCAATTTTGAATCAAAATAATGGTTGAGCATTGTGGCAACTCGTTGGTTGAGAATCATGGCAACTCACTTGATCAAATTTGCACCAACTCATTGGTTCACAGTTGCAAAAACTCCCTTGTTGAGCATTATGGAAACTCATTGGTTCATCATTGCAGCAAATTTTTGGGTCACTGTTGCATCAACTTGTTGGGTCACCATTTCAGCAAATCCTTGGGTCACAAAATTGTAAATAAAGTTAACTGAGAAACAAATATTTCCCTTCTGGGGCAACACCCTGAATAAAAGATCATATTTTCTAGAAAGTGTTTAGATTGGTCTGATGTACATGGAAACAACATGTAGATCGATCATTTTGTAAAAAATCCCTGCACATAGAATTTCAAACTTTATTAGAGGAGAAGAAATGAACCTAGATGTTCAATATTGTTTCTCTAGGGCACAAAATAAATGATCAGGCTCAAGGCCTACTGCTTCCTTGTGATATGAAGTATAATTTTTTTAGAGATGCATTTTTTAGATGTTGGTATTAACAATGCTCAATAATTGTATTGATCTTTCAAAAAATTTCATGTAACTATGCCTGATCATATGGCCCGTAGAATAGAAGAGGAAAAAATGAAATGAACTGAAGATCCCTTTTGTGGAAAGGAGGGGTTACCAATGCCATTTCATTTTAAAAATTATGTTTCAAATTCCCGATGTAGCGATTATAACATATAAAAATTATGAAAGTGAATATATCCAAGGATGGCCTTGTCATTTCCAACATGAAACTTTAGGTGATGTTATATCCCTCCATCATCAAAAGTTATCAAGGGGCATGGTTTCCTATGCAGAGTGTATTTTCTTCTTCGAAGTGTTGATGGACTCAGTTTGTAAAATGCATGTTAATAAATACATTTACATTGATGACACAACTCGACATAGGGAATTATTTCGACACAGGAAAGTTTTTGTTAAAATCTATAATCGTCTAATGAAAGGAAATTATAAGTTGCATAAGAAGGATTAAATGAGTGTGAAGCTTTGGTACAAAAAACATAAAGATGGTTTTTTCTATTATCAAAATTAAAATCGTGGAGAGATCCATTTTATAGTTGGAATTCAATTGAAGTGCATGTTTGAGACCATGTTCAAGTTATCGAAAAATATCTTCATAACCATGGATTCAACATTAAGTACAAATGAATATGGGGTGACTGTATTAATAATGATTTATCTAGTACAATAATTTTATTTGCCGTGATTGATAATTATTAATGAGCTAAAGTTGACTTCATATATCTTAGAATGTGATAGTATCAATTGTACACACTCATGGTGTCTAATTAGCAGCAAAGTGGAGTGCTAGTTGCATCGGTGGTTGGACCACGTAATACATCACAAGACATTTGACTATGGTTGTAGCACCTCATGCATAGGTGTCACTAAGTTGATCATTCTCTGAAATTTAGTGCCTTCATGTTTGATGTTATGAAACCAGCTCCAAAAATAGAATAAAAGAGAGATCAACGCCTATAATTCAGCCACTTCGAGGGGGAAACCTCCTTTAAATTACATAAATGAACAATTCTTTGATGATACCAATGAAAATACCTCCTTCTATATATAGGATTCCATGGCATCACAATATAATCCTAGCCGAATTAACAATAATAATGTAAGGCCATAATAATAACAATATTTGGGTTACAGGGGTACAACAATAACAATAAGGGGGCTACACTAACAATAATAAGGGAGTATACTAGTAATATAGGGACCTAAAATGCACTTGTCCTTCAAAAAAGTGTTTTCCTCAATGCTTGAGCAGCTCCAGAAGCTTCCATATAAAATTCTCATCCTCCCATGTAGAATATTCAGTGGGTAATTTCTTCCACTTGATGAGATACACTGAAATTGATCGATTTCATAGTTGTCGACTTCTTGTTTTCGTGATTGGTTCAGGTTCCAATATGAATTTTCCTTCCCATCCAGTTCTAGAAATATTGTTTGAACTGGAATTTTTTCACCTATAACCTTATTTAAGCATGAAACATGGAAAACTGGATGCACTCGTGAAGAAGTAGGAAGCTCCAATTTGTATGCCATAGTACCAATCTTTAGCAACACCTTGTAAGGACCATATTAATTTGGTGATGATCTATTATCCTTCTTAGCTTACTTGAGGGAAATTTTTTTATATGGTTGTAGCCGTAAAAATACCCAGTGTCCTACATAAAAACGTCTCTCAGTGCGATGTTCATTTTGTTGTTGTTTCATTCAATTTTGTGCCAAATTTAAGTTATCCTTTAAGATTTGTAGAACTTCCTGTTGATCTTCCACAGCTTGAACCTTACAATTTTATCTTAAATATGATGTGATAGATGGTGGATTATATCCATAAAGTGCCATAAATGGGGTCATTTTTTCTGCAGTATGGAAGGAAGTGTTATACCAGCATTCAGCGAGATGTAACCACTTGATGAAGATATGCTTCCAAACATTTATTGAGTATCTTAGTTTAACCCTCCAATTAAGGATGATAAGATGAGCTATGAACTAGTTGAGTACCCAACAAAGAAAATAATTTCGCTCAAAATTTTATAGTAAAAATGGGATCTCTGTCACTTACAATAATTTTTTGGTTTCCATCTAGATTTTGAATTGTTTCCATAAATGCAGTAGCAACTGTACTTGCTTTAAATTGATGAGATAATGCACAAAGGTGTGCATACTTAGTAAGTCTATCAACTACTACCATTATGACACTTTACTTCAAACTTAGGTAAACCTATGTTAAAATCCATTGAAATCTCCTTCCCACATTGATTTGGAATGGATAAAGGTTTTAGAAGTCTCAGGGTCTTAATTGTCTTAACTTTATTTTACTAGAAAACCAAACATTCCGCCACAAAATTTTGAATATCAGATTTAAGACTGTCCCAAAAAAATTCTTTCTTCAGCCTGTGGTAAGTTTTTAAAAATCCTCAGTGTCCTCCTAATGGAGAAGTGTGAAATTCCAAAAGAATCTTTTTTTCTAGTTGGGAATTCTTACAAATATATAACTGATCTTTGTACCACAAGGAATCATTTTTTGAACTAAATGTATGAGATGTACCAGGATCTTGCTGCAAATTTTGAATGAGTGTCCACACTTCTCCATACTTCTTCCATTCACCCTTTGCTTTGGCTATCCCATCTGGTTGGATAATAGAAATGGAACAAAGAAATGCTTCCACCTCTTCCTCCTTCCTTGAGAGTGCATCTATGACAATATTTAGTTCCCTTTTTTCTAGATTATTTCAAAGTCATAAACCAACATCTTTGTGACCTGTTTTTGCTATTCTTCTAAAGATAATCATTGTTCCAAAAGGTGTTTAAGACTAGCATGATTAGTTTTTACCTTGAAGTGTCTTCCCATTAGGTAAGGTCGACATTTATTTGGTGCATGTATTATTTCCAACATTTCCTTCTCCTAAATATCTTTCCGTAAATACTTTCCTTTGATTGGATGACTTTCAAAAGAAATGGGTCTTCCTTCTTGCATTTAAACAACACCAATTCCATTCCTGATGCATCACATTCCACAATAAAGGTTTTTGTAAAGTCTACCATAGATAAGATCGGTGCTAGGCACATTGCCTCTTTAAGATGTTCAGAGACCTTAGTTTCTTCAGGAGTCCATGAAAATTCATATTTCTTCAATAATGTTCTTATACGCGCTGATATTCTCCCATAATTCTTAGCAAACATACAATAATACCCTGTTATCCCAAGAAATCCTTGCAACTGCTTTATGGTTGTGGGGAATTTCAATTCCTTAATGGCTTTAATTTTGTTATTGTCTACCTTAACAACCTCATGAGATACAACATGACCCAGATATTCCACCTCTTGTTCTCCAAAGAAACATTTGGATTTTTTTACATAGAATTTTTTCTCCTCTAGTAGTTTGAGCACCATGTCAACATGTTGAACAAGATCCTTCCAAGATATGTTGTAGATTAGTATATAATCAAAAAATGCTAGCACAAATTTTGTAACGAAGGGTTTGAAAATGGAATTCATTAACCCTTGAAATGTAGAAGTTGCATTGGTAAGCTCAAAAGGAATGAGAAGAAATTAATAATGACCGTCATGAGTTCAAAATGTTGTTTTCAGAATATCTTCTATCTTCATTCTAATTTGATGATATCCTGAATGAAGATCCAACTTGGTAAAATAAATTTCTCCATGTAATTCATCCAATAATTCATCAATCACGAGAATGGAAAATTTATCTTTAATAGTGAGCTTATTGAGCTCCCTATAATCCGAACACATCGGCCATGATCCATCCTTCTTGTGCACCAATACTACTAGAGTAGAGAAAGAAATTTGACTAGGTTGAATTATACCAGCCTTTAACATTTATGCAATCGTACGTTCAATTTTTCTCTTTTAAACATAAGGATATCTATAAGGCCTGATGTTTGGAGGAACAATTACAGGAATAAAATGAATATTATGATCATGATCATGAATAGGTGGGAGTCCTTTGGGAGTTTCAAACACCTTGGAATGATTTTCCAATACTTTTTGGAGATACGGATAAATAGATGATTTTGATGTTGGAGCTTCTAGTGAGCATAATTGTGCAATTACACCTCGTTATTTGTTCAGAATATTTTTTATGACATTAGAGCTTGTTATATTTCTTGACTTCCCTGCGATACCCTGTAATTCAATTTCCTTTATTTATGAAAAAAAAATCAGGAAAAGTTCTTGAAAATTAAAAGCTACCATACCCAAAGTTTGTAACGATTGTACTCCTATTACAACATCAACACGTCCCATTGGAATGGAAGGCATTAGACTATTCAATACATATTCCCCCATGGTTAGCTTGATATTATGAAATTTTCCAGAGCGATTTATAGTTCCTCCATTTGCAACCATCACTTGAAATGCTGCTGCTAGGTATAGGAAACAATTCAATTCCTTGGTTACCTTACATTGAATAAAGTTATGGGTACTACCCGAATCAATCAACACTATTCCCTTTTTCTTCTTGATATGTCCTTCTATCTTGAGAGTTTGCAGAATGGTAATACCTACCAATGCATTACAAAATATGGTCAAACTCACTTCTTATTCTTCTACGGTTGTTTCCTAGTGTATATCCTCTTCCTTTGAATTTTCTTGTTCATTTTCTTCCTCCTCTTCACAATCTATGTAAACTAATTTCTTCTTAGAACACTTATGACCTTTAGTGTATTTTCTATCACAACTGTATCAAATCCATTTTTCTCTTTCTTCTTCAAATTTTTGTGGTGTCAACCTTGTAGGTTATGGAAATGTAGGGGTAGCAACACTTCGATATTTATAGATTTGAGTGGTAGGCCTCCTTGTTGCCATAATTTTACATTCAATTTTTCTTACCAATCTGACTGCCTTCTTCAATGAATCAGGTTCCCAAACATGAACTTAATGTTTAATGTTATCCTCTAATGTCCCTATGAAGACATCAATCCTGTGTTCCTCTAGAATATCAGTTACCCTTATATTCAATTTTTTGAAGTCCTCAATCTGCTCCACCACTGAACCCTTTTGTTTGAGATTTATCAATTGGCTAAAAAAGATGTTTCTCTTTTTATCCTCATAATGTGTTATCATTTCCTATAAAAATTAACCAAGTGACAATTTTTTTTATGGAAGAAAAGCCATCGATACAGTACAAATGTCTTTTTTTCTAAATGTAAAGTCGCAGTGCGTGCCTTTTGTGTGTTTTGCACATTATTGAGATCAAAATATTTCTCTATATGTAGTATCCATGCTACAGGATCTTTGCCATCAAGCTTCCTGACCTCCATCTTTGGAAAATGGTGGTTCTTATATCCAACATTAGATTTTATAAAATCACGATTAACATTTATTTTTTTCTCATCATGAGTTTCCTCTACTATATTTTCAGCATTAGGAAATATTTCGTGTATCAACTTTGTCAAACCTTCCATGCCTGTTTTTATATCATTCTTCATGTTTTCCATGTTGTATTTCATTTTTTCTTCCATGTTATCCATCTTATATTCCATGCCGGCTTCCATTCCTTCCATGCCTTTCTTCAAACCATCCATCTTAGCTTGCATACCTTTCTTCAAAACTTCCATTTCATTTTTTGTTTCTCTTTCTGAGAGGGAAATTTGGTGCACTTGCTCTTGTAATTTTCACATGTCATGTTACAGTTCTTCGTCTTCATGAGTCATACTAGAGATGATTTTAGGGTGAATTTTAGAACCTAATATTGATATCAATTCAACTATATGCCCTTGGAATCAATTCAAACTATTTTTGCACACAAGATTTATGTAATTCAAAAAAACAATTACCCACATTTTTCTTGATTTTAAGGACCTTGATAATCAAACTGAATTATCTCTGTAATTGTGGATATTCAATATCTAAAACTAGGCCCTATAGTACCCCTCTGAAGCTTCTTTCCAATGCCATAGGTCTTACTTGATTTGGATGCTTCAAGGAAAATTTATGCCCAATCTCCCACAATGACCTAATTATGGACTCGTTGAGTCGAGAAAAATTGTACGGCGTGCCATGTGTCACTATTTCCTCCTTCGAATTTGAAATTGACATACAGGAAACTACATTCTGTGTACTTGTGGCCACTTTTTATAGAATTCCAATCCAATGATCAAAGAGAGAGTTATTATGATTTTACCATGGTCACCTCTTTCAGGTGAAATTTGGGACCCCGAAAAATTCAAACTTCCATAGATCTTATATCCGAAAATATTGCAAACCAAGATCTAAATTTTTTACACGACGTTCCTTAGGATTTTAGTTCCCCTCTATAAAAATTTCAGCTTCCAAACCTTAGTATAAAAAATGTTACAGTGAAACATCCACGATGACCTATTTTAGGTGAAATTCACGAGCCTGAAAAAACCCTAACTTCCAGAAATCATATCTCCAAAAATATTGCGAACCAAGATCTGGAATTTTTATAAGACCTTCCGCAGGATTACAGCTTCATGTTGTAAAACATTCAGCTTCTGCACCTTCGTATAAAAAACATTATAGCGGAAATTTCACGATGACCTATTTGGAGTAGAAAAACCCTAGAATCAAAAGCTCTGCTACCAAATGTTATGAAACCATCTCCAAAAATATAATAAAAGAGATATCAATGCCTAGAATTCAGCCACTTCGAGGGGTAAACCTCATTTACATTACATAAATGAACAATTTTTGGATGATACAATTGAAAAAAAATTCTTCTATCTATAGGATTCAATGGGATCACAATATAATCCTTGCTGACCTAACAATAATAATGTAAGGGCACAATAATAAAAATATTGGGGTTACAGGGGTACAACAATAACAATAATGGGGCTACACTAACAATAATAAGGGACTGTACTAGTAATATAGGGACCTAACAGTTGATGATGCATTACTTGAAATTAGTGTTATAAGGTAACTTCAATTTTCTTATTATATATGAAAACTTGTATTTATTCTAAAAATAATGCATTTGAAATGAATTGAGTGTGGCAAGAGAATTACAAGGTTCAATTTTATCTTGTCTATCTGGCACATACGTTGAGCATGGATAAACAATTTCAATTGATTGGCAAGTAGTCTGGAAATATCTAAATAAAAGTTTAGTCATTTAGGTTTTATTATGAGAGATTGCTTGAGTGATGAAGTGAGCATTGCATTTAAAGCACTCCCAACAAATTTTCTAATGAGGAAATTTTTCTACACTATTTCCATAAGAATTGGGTTTTCAGTGACAATATTTGTAACTTGACATTCTATTTCTTACATTTATCCATTTCATTTTCATACACACGACATATATTCATTGACCCAACTTTTAGCAATTAAGAATGTGGGTAAAAGGGTGTAGGAATTTTCCCAGTGAACATAAGGAGACAAACAATGTTATGGAGTCATATCATTGTTAACTAAAGACATAGTTTCTATTTTATAGAAGAAATAAATGTGCTTGTAGGATGGATTGGTTGATGAATATTATTTTAACAAATGTTGAACCATAATATAATTTTAATGAAATTCTAAAAAAAGAATGAAATTTGAATAACGATAAAAAAGGGAAGAAAATAAAATCTTCAATAGAAAAATAAAAAACAATTCTAAATAGTGATTGCAACCCTGGTGAGAAAATGTTTCATTCTTTTTTGGTGAGCATTGAATCTAAAGCTAATAAGCAATATCTTGTGACGTGTCATCACACAAATTTCATAACTTGCAATTTCCCATGGTCTATTCGTGGAAAAATTTACAAGAATTCCATTAAAGTGGCTTGGTGGTGTTCTCTTTCAATGGCTTCAAACCAACTACTAAATTGTTAGAGCACAACTAATTTACACAACCATCCCTTATGTGATAAATATAGAGGCATTGGATCTCGCTAATGATGTAGACATTGTTGCCATTGATAGTCATAATGTTGATGTAAATGTTGAAGGTGTTGAGTTGGCCAAAGAGGAGTTATTAAGCTACTTAGACCTACCTCAAAATATTCATCCATTGAACAGTTGATTCCGTTGGTTAAAAAAAATTTAGATGACACCAAGAAGATTCATATTATGGATTGTGAATTCACATGTAGGTTGGGCGATTTTGAGTCGTCTTTGAAGATGAAGACGATTTTCTTGGGCCCAAAAAGGAGAAGAAAAATGAAAAACCATAATGCAATATTGAAATTGATTTGAATATCGCTACATATGAAGATGAACCATTTGAGTTTGAACAACTCAACAAGTGAGGTAGCCCTCATTCCAACAAAGTATTATTTTCTAGGCTTGTTGTGATATATTTGTTTTCAATTTGATTTTCATATTTATTAGTGCATCACATGTATTTAATTTATTATTTTTTTGTTGAATATGTTCATTTTGTTTGATACATGACAAGCTTATATTTGTTTATTCGAGAAATTTGTCCCAATTTTCAATTAAGGTTAGTAAATGACTCCATGCATTTACATTCAGTATTGCGATAATTGATGTTTTAGTATGTTACAAAATATAGCTTTCACAGGCTTGCTCCATGTTGGCCAGTATAAGATCTTATGGGTTCATAAGTGCGATATTGTGCCCACAGAAAGAGTGACAAAGCAAATAAATCTAGCATGGTCATGCAACTATTCAGAATTGTTACCAACTTAACAAAAAGGGAAATATGATTCCAAGACTTGTAACCTTAGAATGGATTCTAACTAAATTCTCCCTACAATTTAGTGATAGACTAGTTATAGATCGTATATAATGCAATAATATCGTAAACATAACAAGACAAGGAGTATTTGTTACAGGTAATTATTGTTTTGCATCAAAAAATTATACATATGTAGCCTATGCAAGAGGTGAGATATGTTTATCTTTCCCACTAGTGGATGCCTTGGTTGTTTGATCACTAATGGTGGCTTTGTATCTATACCAGAGAGTAATGATGATAAAATACACCAAATTGAGAGTCCCATATCCTAATATTAGCCAGTAAAAGTAATTGATCTTGGCCATGTTCAGGTATTGGGCCAAGCAATTATGGTGATCGGGGCCACCTATGTGGTTATACACAATGTTGACAATGAGAATGCTAAGAAAATTACCCAGAACCATGGACAAAAAGAAGAGTCCACTCGCTATAGTCCTCATGTTTTTTGGGAATTGATTACACATAAATTCAATTTGTCTGATTGCACCGAACACCTCTGCTACACCAGTGATAAAATACTAAGGAACTAGCCACAATGCTGACATTGTTATCTCGTCCCTCGATTTTTCCATGAAACCATTGCTTAACGCCAAGTTTTGTCGTTTTCTTTTGATAGTAACCATGAAGACCATCAATATGATAATGAGGTCAATTCCAATCCCCATTCTCTATACAAGTGTTATTCCCTTTCCATCCTTCATATTTCACCTGGAGAATGGCACAATAAATCTATCGTACATGGGAAAAAACAAGGTGAGCGCTAAAATAGTGAAGATTCCAAATTCTCTTATAGTTTCTCCATGGAAAGGCCATGGACTAGTGTTCTTTAAAATCTTGTGGGATTTTTTATAGAAGCTTTGTTCAGATAACTGAAAAATAGGTACCCAATATCCATCAGTTGAACCATTCATACAAAACAAAATGGATTAGTGTTATATTATGTTCTATAAGTTTTTTGTTAAAAACAATCATAGCAACCACAAAAATTTGACGTGTACTGTAAAATTAGTCATACTTTTGGTTCACTATAAATATAGAATGGTGTGGTCCTGTTTGAAGACGTATTTATCCTAAACCAAAAGAGACCCAATTTAATATCAAAAGTTAATTTTTGCCATGTATATGTGTGTCATTGTATGTTTGAAGAGTTCTCTAAAGTGCCCTATGGTTAAGTATGCCAGCGTAACATCATTATGGCTTATTGAATATTAATTTGCTGCATACAACACATACGCTAAGTTTATACAAAATAGTTTAAAAACCAACTATAATTGGATATTCAGAGTTCTTTGAGTATAATTACAGGGAAATCTTGTCACATGCATTATACACTTTCTGACACCTACATATAAGTCTTTTGACAGAGACCCTTGGCATAGGGTTTCCTGACAACTAACCTTGGTTTGGCATTGAAATTTTGCAAGTACTACAATTTGATTTTTATTTTATTTTTCTTGTACTATGGATCAACCTTGGAATAAGTGTAATTACACAAGTGTCCTTCTGGAATTGTTGTCTTACCAATATACAACACATGGGTGAATATACACCATCCATTAAGTGTTTGATCCAATGATGTGGGGTTCAGAGGGAACGGTTAGGTTAGAACCCCCACCTCTAAAAAAAAGAAAACTCTACTATTTTTGTCATTTTCCCTGGCTTCGGATATGGAATTACGCTCCACAAAACATTGCTCAATTTTCCTCTTGGCTTGGCGCAATAGTGGAAGGAACAAGTTTAGTTTAATGCCAGTCTTCTCAGATGGTTCTATCTTGTATGTTGTTCTTTTAGTTGATGAGAAAACTAACAACTTCCTTCTTATTAATCTAACTTGCAGTTGTTCTACTACATATGGCACTATCCTCCAGTGAGTCGGGTCTTCGACCCTCCTTCTCAAGATTTCTTGTAACTCGTTCTGTCCTCCGTTAATTAACTACTTCAGCTGCTAGGTTCACCTGGGATCTTGATTCCCTTACTGGAGAGCTAAATCCATAAAGTGCTTAGGTTGAATAAAATATCTTTCTATAGGTATTATCTTTTTCTTTTGTTCTAATTACATCTTGATGGTATCGACTCATACCAAGTTTTTCTTCTCTTCTTAGGTTACACAGTCGGCCTTGATGCGATTCCCACGTAAGAAAGTTACTTTGTTGAATCCTAACAGAACTCTCTTTTGTAGAATTAGTTTTTGGTGTGCATGAAATGTGCTAAAGAATCATGTTGTTCCTTTTATGTTTTTACAGGAAAGGCCAAAATTCTAAGATCTTAAGTTCAGTGACTTCAGATTTTTCCCTACCTCGTTCTAAATCCAGTCTATATTTTTGAGGCATCTTTGGAAATCTTGTGGCAACCTCCTTCCGGATAAATAAAAATATGTTCATTTATTTTAGACTTCATCAGATTTTTCCCTACCTCGTTCTAAATCCAGTCTATATTTTTGAGGCATCTTTGGAAATCTTGTGGCAACCTCCTTCCGGATAAATAAAAATATGTTCATTTATTTTAGACTTCATCATGTTAAATATGCTTAGGGTTTTAAAGGTATTTGAAAAAAAATTAAGATTTTGCCCAGATAGGGTTTTTATGGCCACTGAAGGGCTATTTCTACTATTAATAACCAAAGTTACCAACTCGGTCTAGTAATTTTGTAAAGACTAGGCCGTGAATTTATTTCTGCTGGAAAAAGAAACTATTGTTATATTTTTTTTTCCTCTCAATATATAATCAGTTTTCCAAGTCTTTTTATTCTAATGTATGGATTTCGTACCCATATTTTCAGTTTTTCTTACGTACTTTTATTAGTATTATGTTATCTTCATGGCTTTGTTTAAACTACTTGCATAGTCGGTGAATGGAGAATGATAACCATAACTTAACTATAATTTATGAATGTGCTGACCATAGCGTTCAGCTATAGTGGGTTTGGGTATTACTCTTTTTATTACATGGAGGTTATTTTACGAAGTTTATTCGGTAGTAATAGTTTTTCTTTGATTCACATTCTTATATCTTGTGCACTGAGTTCATGGGTTTTATAGTATCGTCGTCAAATTTGTTTTCCTTTATAATGAACACTTCACAAATCAATGGTTTAAATAAAATTTATGAATTTTCATTAAGTTACTAGGATAATGTACATTGTCTGGGTCAACAGGTTCTTTGCCACCACTGGATAGACCAGTTCTGGGTTGTTCTTACTACAGTTGAAGCTAAGAACCAAACCCTTAGGTAGTTACCCCGAGGTTCTTTATAACCACAGTTTTTCTTAATTTTTCCTGCCAACAACTTGAATTACTTATGAAATATTATTCATTTTTTAATCAAAATAAATCTAGGCCTTGCTATCCGTATGGAGTACACAAAATTCAGAAGCTACAATATTTAGGCCTCTATGTTTTGTTTCCTTTACTAGGTATTCCTCCACATTGGCATATATGTTTTCTTATAAAGAAACTACTACCAGTCCTAAATTGACATGTTATTTAGTTTTCCCGTATTATTACATCAAATTATTATCATTCAACAGATATTATACACTTAATAAAATTAATCTATGCAGTAACTCCTTTATGGTTAATCTCATGAATGGGAATTCCACAATATGGAACCACTAAGTTTTCTTCCATTTATTTATGTATACTTACTAATACACTTTATTAATATTTTCTCCAAACATGTTACTATATTCTGTACATAACATGCTCCTTATTTACATGAGTCCAAGGACTAGTTATTTTACCAGATTCAATATTTTCTTGGGAAATTTCAGATATGTACCAAATATATTTTATAGATCACAAAAAGAGCTTTTATGTGCCATTTTAAAAATAAAAAGCATATGTTGTAGGAAATAATAACTAGGTTCACACATAAATACTTATATGTTCAATATTAGTAGGTTGCCTCAGGAAATCACTAGAGAATGAAGAATGCTCCTCCCAAAATTTGAGCAGGGTGTCCCTCCTAAGCTCCGCTCAAGTCAATTTACCTTCAGAACAATCTTTTTGGGACAAATACCACACAGGTCTAATCCAGGATTTCACTGGTCCCAACCAACTCAAGAATCCTTTCCTCATAAATTTCACAGTCTCAAAAATTTGTATAGAAATTCCACCTCCCAACCTTTGTGCAGGGTGTCCCTCCTAAGCTCCCCCCGAGTCAATTTACCTTCAGAAAAATCTTCCTGGGACAGAGATCACATAGGTCTAATCCAGGATTCCACTGGTCCCAACCAGCTCAAGAATCCCTTGCTCATAAATTTCACAGTCTCAAAGATTTGTATATAAATTCCACTCACCATAATCACCTCATGAATTTATCCATGGTAACATCATGCCTTATCTCAACAATTTCATGTTTGATATAATAAATTCTCTTCCCTCTTGAGGAATTCCTCAAGTATTTTCTCTCGCATACCTTCTTGGCTCTCTTTTCCCAAACTGTGATATTTATCCTAGGGAGAGAAGTAATTGTCCATTAACTATGTGATGGTAAATTCTCTCTAGCAACTAATATTGGTAATTAAATTAAAGTTAAATATTTTAATTAGCCTATATTCTTACTATCTATCAAGGGGTGTTACACCTATCAAGTTGGAATCATATGAATAGTTCAATGGAGACATTGATCCCTTAGTTGTAGTGCTATCATTGTTCCAAGCATGTAAGAACAAAAAACAACCATAGTCTTATTGTACACAATGAATTAAAATTTTCCCATGTACCTAGAGGATACTTCAATTGTGTTAGTACATTTGATATAAATTAAATATATTTATGGTAATTGGATATAAGCATAATAAAATGGTCAAAGTTTTCTCTTTTGTACTAAAATCAAACTCTTAGTAGCATCCAAACTCAGAGACACGTAGCTTCTAAATTATGAAGTATAACTTCTTACCCTATCTTTAGACTTTGACAATATATAACCTTTCTAAATAAAGGAAGTTAGTTTTTTTTGCACCATTTAATATTTTATGGTGGTTTTGCACCATATACAATTTTATAATAATAATAATAAGTGATTTTTATGCACGGTTTTTTATTTTATGGTGCTTTACCCCATATAAAATTTATTATTATATAAATAATTTTGATATTTATAAAATTAGTTTTGGTTCTTTGCATCACAAAATCTTGATCCATGTCAAATAGGTTTTTGATGGTTTGAACCATACACCATGGAATGCCACATACATTTAACACTAAATTTAACATTTTTACCAACTCCACTTTTGCACCAAAAAATATAGCACCACTCGTGTATCCCCACATTATCACAATTTTTAAACCACTAGTTGAAAAAAAGAAGATTTCTCAAATCGTTTACAAATAGTGGTGCTAATGTGAAGCTAAATAACCCTCCTTGTTGTAGAAATCCCAGTCCATAATAAATAGGTGATTGTAGTTTATCTTATTTTATCTATAGATGATTGGTAGTTGTTTATAGTACTTATGTCAAACCTCCAATATAATCAAACTGTACCAGGATTTTTGAAAATCTTTTGTAAGTTTATTTTAAAAAACTTTCAATGTAAAATTTTCTTGATTACACACATCTACAAAACATTTAAAAAATAATAAAATAAACGTATTGTCGAGAAAATGGGCCATCGGGATTATAAAATGACATAATAAGATTTATAAACAATATGTTATTTTGCAACTATTATTTATAAATTAAAAAAAAAAAGCATGTTTTTAATAAAATGATCTATATAATAACTTAAAGCAGCGGTTAAAAGTGATCTCTTTTTATTTGAGATACTTCAGTAAAAAATTGACTATTTAGATGAGTAATAAGTAGAATACTAATGTTATATGTAAAATTATTTAAATTATTCTTTTAAATAATGATCTCAAATTTAATTTGAGAGTGTTTTTTTGACAGTATGTGATAAAATTTTATAACTTTAAAATATGACTTTACGGAGAAGATTCATTGACTAATTATGATTAAAATATTTGAAATAACTTTTTTTAACATTTGTAAATTAGTCGATAAACAATATAGCATTTATACTTATTTTTTTATTTTGTAATTCATGGTAATTTTCAGACCTTTCTATAAAGCTGGAAACCCAGCATAGTTTTTAGTTAAAATTCCAATAACGAAATAAACCGAGACACCATTTTACCATAAAAACCAATTAAAATCAATCCCGCTCCAACCTCCCCATCTTCATGGGTAGACAAAACCACCATCATTATATAATAATAAATAACGAAACAAACACTGAAACCAACCGCCAGCAAATAGAGCATATAAATTTCATGATTGATCATATAGTAAAAGAAAAATTGACAAAAGTTAAAAAAAAGAGAACTAAATAATTATTATAACAAAAACTTAAGAGCGGAGGGACTTAAAATTTAAATTCGAACAAATGAAAAGAAAAATGCACCCATAATAATTTTAAAGCTCCACGTTCTCCTGTCCCAACCGTAAAAATGTATTATTTTTGTTATTTAAATTTATCTTTGCTTTCATGTATCATTGTTCGCTCAATTTTATCCGATGCAGTGAAACAACGGTCAAATTTTAATTGGGGTAGTGTATAGAATGTTAAACTTATATTTCAATTTGGTAAACCTTTCCGTTGGATTGTCAAACTCAAATTCAATTACACATTAAATTTAATAAAATCTAATTTAATTTTAAATATTTGAATTCAGTTTATATATTAAAAATTTATTTCATAATTCAAGTATATTGAATTTGTTCCACGCAATTAATTTAATTTTAACACAGTATCAACTATCAAATTTAATAAAATTTAAATTTGACTATAAACATGAGATTCACTTTCCACATACAAAGCATTGACTATAAAATAACTCGAGTCTCGAAAATTTTTCAAAATATACTACCCACAAAATATAAGCTTTTGATGGCGGATTTTGCATAAGCATTAAAACGAGTTTTTAGTATAAACAATTTTTTAAAACTATATTATAAGAATTTAATGTTTTGTATTATAATAATTTTGTGTTTTATTGAATTTGGTTATTCAATTTCAAGATTTTTTATTTATTTTTATTAATTCTTAAAGATGAAGTATTATAAAGTGGTGGTCTAAAGATATTAAATGCAATATCGGTGTCAAGAAAGGGTGTCTCTTGTCTCCAACCACTTTTGACATATACATTGATAAGCTAGAAGAATGTGTGGAAACTGTGAGTTGCCAGGGCACCGACCTTGTTGGTGTCCTCATTACTCTTCTCCTCTATCCTCTTGATATCATGCTTCTTGCAAAAATCCATGATGAGTTTGACAAGCAACTTCAGACTCCTCAGGCCTATTGCTCCAAGGTGGGTATGACGATTAATACCATGAAGACTAAAGTCATGATTATTTTATCCAAAAATATTACCTAAGGGAATTTCATGTATAATAACGACTGCTTAGAGTAGGTTTCTTCTTATAAATATTTAGGCATTTACTTCCCTCATCAACTCAATTGGAATTATAGCATCGAGAAAACGATTATTGGTGGATGGAAAGATTACTATGAGTTTGAAAACAATTAGAAGTCGACTTATCTTTACATTTGGAGTAAAAATAGGGTTTTTTTTGACACTCTCGTCACCCCTATTGTCTTATATGGATGTGAAGTTTTGCGTTGTAGTATATCTAGAATATCATGGAGGAAGATTGAGATGATTTAAAAGAATTTCATAAGCAATAACTTTAAAATCAATAGAAATACTCCCTATCCTATCTTCCTGATTGAAGCTAGTTTGTCCCCTATTGAAAGTACAACTATGTTTAGATATCTGATGTACAAGAATTAGCTGTATAGCATGGAATTCAAGAGGCTCCCTAAAATTTCTTCTAACTTTAGTCAAAACCACCACCTTCCTCTAAAATGAGTGTGGCATAAGGATGACGAGTCTTGGCTCAACCATTGGAAAATTAAAGAGGAGCTCAATATGAGAAGCAAATATTGTGTCAAAAATACTATTACCTCCAAGTTTAATGACAAGTTGTGGGAAGAGCAGGAGTTAGAGAGTAAAAGAAAGCTAAGATACTATAACAAGGTAATCAACCCCACCCTCAATCATAAGAACTATCTCTCTATGTTGACCAGCACTATGAAAAAAATGAACATCCGCAGGATAAAAACAAAATCTCATGATCTTTGGAGTGAGACCATGCAATGGTCTATTCCCAAGACTCCTTGGAATGATACAATCTGTTAGATTTGCGATACTAAGCAAGTGGAAGACGAAAAAGAACTTTCTTTTAGACTGCCCAGCTCTTGCTCACATCTGCTCCGAGTTCCCTAACATCTGCCACACTTCCAATCTTCCTGACCTATTAAACCAACCCACCTACAGAAATATTGGAGTGCTTCTCTTCCTTCCCTTTGATCATAAGAACAAGATTTTGAAAAATCAAAATTAGGAGGTTCTATAGGCCACCTTCTCTTTGATCATAGGAACAAGATTTTGAAAATCAAACTTAGATTGTTTTCCTTTCTTAAAGTTTAATAAACCACATTTGTCTTAATAAAGATTAATCATCATCATTATCATCAATTCTAATTTACAAAACATAAATACAATATCTATTTTAAATATAAGAATATTATAATGTTAAAAAGATTTTATTACAACTAATTAAATTTTATAATCACAATAAACAAAAAGAGCATAAACAATAAATTAAAGCTCAAATAAGTGATAAAGCAAACTCACTCACATTTTTCTCCTTTCTCTATGGGAAAATGAAAGATCTCTAGCATTTAAGTTTAATTTTGCTTTCAAGTAGAACCATTAGGTAGGTATACTTAATCCGATTCATAAAAACAACGGACCAATTTAAATACAGTTATTGTGTATCACGCCAAATTTATATTTAAAGTTCCTAAACGCTTCACATTCAAATCTATTTATGTATTAAATTTAAATTCTCCTCAAATATTATTAGTTTGAATTTGTTTCATACATTCAATTTTATTATTTTTAAATTATTTATCAAATTTAATTAACGTGTAGGGATTTTCATTTGGAATGATATTCTTTTTAATTCATGAAAGAGGAGAATTATTTTATTTTTTTAATTTATGTTATGAAAAGAATTTGGAAAGTACGTTAATTGGTCATGCTTGTAAAAATAAAATTATAAAAATGAAATATTATATTAGATTTAAATTTTCTAATTTATTTGGGTTAGAAAAATAACATATATAAACATTTAAATATTATAATTGTAAAAGTTGAAATCGATTCCATACCCAGACAATCTTTAACCAACCCAATTCTCAATTTTTTTGAAAAAATAAATAATATTATATTAATTTAAAATTTTATTAAATTTAGATAAAAAACTTAATGTTTTCTCAATAATCATTTTATTAAATCACTTAGCTCAATTAATAATTTATTATAATTATAATTTTTGTTTTTAAAGATTTATTATACTTTCTTAATCCATCAATGTTTTTGAGGTACGTGAGAGTTGTAGCATTTATAGATCTTGAAAGGACGGTCAGAAAAATATCCGCAAAACAAGGACAAAAGAAATTATGGCATTCAGATCTTGAAAAGTGAGTCAAGAGCAAAGTCCCCAAAACGAGAACAAACGGAATTATGATTTAATCTAATATTTAAATTTAAATTTGTTTGGCGAGGCAAGTTCATTGAACATAATTCAAATTTAAATAAACTCAATTCAAAGCAACCCTTGTTTTAATAATGTATATTTAGTGTGTACAAGCAAGCTTTTGAGAAGCCTCTGCTAGAAATTGGTATCAGAGCCAGTAAGTCGGTATCGCCTGGTTCGTAAAAGGTCAGTACTTAAACCCGTCTCTCTTTGAAAGATATAAAATGGATTCACCTATGAGAAAATCTGTGTCTTTTAGAGAATTAGAAGAGAAAGATAGAGCTGAACAAAACCTATTGAGGGATATGTTTGCTAGTAGCAGTAGTAAAGTAATCAATGAGTCTGATCATCTCTATGAAGAGGTTGAACCTCAAGCAAGATGGGTTTTGCCTAGAATATCCGCCTCTCAAGTCTATAGTGACCTAGGTGTCTGGCATCTGAAAGTAGCCACTAGGATCACGATCAAAGAGTCGATTAGCTCTATAGAAGAGAATAGTGATCGTGTACAGTTAATCCCTATTCTAAACCCGAAGGAACTTCAAGCAGAAGCACGGAAGCTAGGAACCCAATTTTTGCATTTAGGTTGTGTAAGAGTTGGCATTCATGCATTAGTACATCCGGGTGTTGATGCTTATGTGCTTGCTACTGTCAGAGATCTGATGCACAATAAGTATACAAATTCTTTGATTGGAGGAATTGTTGCTCCATTATCTAATGGACCAGTTTGGTTTGATTGTTATCCGAACTTTTCGGTATCAATCACAGATGAAACATTGGCAGATATTTTGCAGCTTCAAATCCAAAAAAGGGATTTGATATGAGGAAGAAAAGACAAAACATTGCCATTCAGTTTCGAGGATGTTTCCTCCATACATCTACAATGTTTCCTGCAGTCCTCCATGCACCCAGTCGAGAGTCAAAAACCAGTGTTGTTGTCCTGACTGATCCCAAGAATCAGAAAATAGAACATCAGGCCATTAAGTGGGAAGATCTGACTTTCCCAGAACACTGGACAGTCCCAAATCCCAAGCCTCTCACTGTTCAGAAAATAACCTCTGCCAACATCACAAAAAACCAATCCTCTGTTATTCTGTCCTTTCCCCGAAGGTCAACTATTGACAGAAGAAGGATTGAAGAAGAATGTAAAAAATCTCCCAGATATATTTCTTCAGAATGTACAGATACTAGTTGTAGTTCTATTGTTTCAAACTATAGTCATGTTGCTTTGTTTGAGTTTGCTCAGTTTGTAAATTATCAGCCCCTGAGTGTCCAATGTCCACAATGTAGTCAGCATGTCAATTTTCAGAGTTTAGCCTATGCAGTTCTTCATAAGAACCATAACAATACGACTGGTGAAGCCCCTCCTGTGTCTTCTACCAACCCATGTCCTAATCCTAAATGCTCTGGCATTCCATTCCCACATGATGAAGAGCATGTTCTTATGATGCATCTTGTACCTACTCTAGAAAACGAAGATCCAAGGCTAACCTTTATCTATATGAACATGAGACTTGAAAATAGCCCAAAGTATGGATTGGGTTATATTGAACAAGCTCGTAAATTGATCCCTGAATGCAGATTCAGAGATCTCCCTCCAGGATGTAAGAAACCATTAGTGCCTGAAATCCACAAGTACTATACGTTGATGGATGGTTGTCCTCAAAACCAAGTCCCTGCCCAATGGATGAAGCATATGATAAATTGGAATCTGTTCACCCATCCATAGGCTGATGAGTTTGCAATAGCTTTCCCTAAGGTAGAAAAGATGAAAATGGCTAATGAATGGAAAGCTTACATGGAATAAGAGAAACTATGGATTTCATTTTACTCGTGGAAAAAGAAAATGGAATCAGATGTGGTATTAATGGCAGATTCAGTAGCCTCTTCTTCACATTCCTGGACTGCACCAGATGGCAGTAAAATTGAGACCCATTCTACTTACCCTCCTTTCAAGAGTATTGTCCTAGGTGAAGGAAAAAGTTCAGCACTTGCTTGTCCTCTGGTTCAGAGAGACAATTCTGTCAGTGGAACAGAAGGTAGAATACAAAAAGTTTCTGAGCAGGTTAATTGGACTAACACTGCTTTAACTGGTCTTGAGAAAAATGTTGCAAAGACTACTCTGGTCAAAGGTCAAATAGATTCAGTTCAAGTTTCTGTAAATGATGTACATAGAGTTTTAAATTCAGTACAGTGTGGTTTGCAAGTAGTTAGACATATTTTTGAAAAATCTCTTGATAAATTTGATGATGTGGAAAGTTGTATAATAGAGCAGTCCATTTCCATAAGAGATTCACTTTCTAATTTGTCTGACAAGTTTGACAGATTAAATTTGAAGAAAGCTAGCAAGCCTATTCCGGCATCATTTTTGACCAAGGGAAAGAGTATCCATCCACATGAGATAGAAATCCCTGTGTCTCAGTTTCCTCATCTCTTTCCTAAATAAGTGCCACAGCTGCCTCAGTCCCTTGAGCCAAAGCTAGAAGAAAAATATGAAAAAATAACCATAGCCACTGCTCTTGAAATCTCAGATTATGAAAAACATGCTTTTCCTATATATGAACCTTTGGAACCTCAGTTTACCAGACCTGCAGCCCCTAATCTATATGGTGCAGGAAAGATTCCACCAAGAGAGACTTTCCATGAAGGAAGTCATAAAGAATGGAACATTGATGGGTTGTCTGTATCACAGATCAGGCAAATGCTTGATCAAATGATCATTGAATATAAACTGATGTGTGTGGAAGGGAAAAGTGAAATTGAAGCATGTAAGACACTAATTCAGTGTTTTCCGGGTACTCTGGCTAGATGGTGGGAGTTACAGTCATCTCCTGTTATGTTAGATAAGATGGAGAAAGAAGTTATCAAGGATGAACAGGGTGATATAATGTTTAATCCAGATGGCATAGCTATGAATAATATGATTGGTGCATTAACAACACTGATCCAGGAACATTTCTGTGGTGCAGAATTTGTAGTCACAGATAAGAATGAATTGATGCTGATGAATTTGAAATGTAATAATATTAATCAATATGAAGATTTCCACAGAGATTGGATTGCAAGAATATTCTTGGTTAAAGACCCAAAGAACATCCTGTGGAAACAAGTCTATCTGGCAGCTCTACCATCTAAGTTGGTAGATATTCTGAAACTCCAAGAAGCATTTCCCCTACCTCTCGAAGTCTATCTTTGGGGAGATCTTTATGCTACAATTACTAAAGTCTTGATCTCTTTGTGTACCAGTTCAAAGATGCAAAAGTCTATAAATAAATTAAATAGGCTTCCTGGTACTAAGTCCTTTTGCGGTAGATATGGTATAACAGTTGATGATCCTTTGGTGCATCGCAGAAAGCATAAGAGACAAGCAAAGAAGGCTTACAAAAGAAGTAAAGCCTCCACCTACAGACTGAGTTCAGGAAAAAGACAAGAACTCAGAAGGCCTAAAGAGAGCAGAAGGCCAAAAGAAAGAAGAAGATCTTCCAGGTATAAGCCCAATACTCATTACTATCAGCCCCATGATATCTGTCCTAAAGATACCAAGCTGAATAGAATGAAAGAAATTGTCTGTTGGCTCTATGGTCAACCTGGGCATACTTCTAATCTGTGTCCTTCCGCCCTTGAGTCTAAAAGAGGCCTTGGTAAGAAATCTGCTAAAAATAAACAGCCATCTACTAGTCAGATAGTTAAACAAGAACCTAGATGTGCATACTGTCATTCCACATTCCATAAAACAACAGATTGTACAAATCGCCCTCAGAATCTCTTGATCCAACAACATGCTGAGCAATCCCTTTCCTCTTCTTCTGACTATTCCTCCTCCTCTTCCAAGGAACAAGTCAATATGTATTATAATTGTTCTGACTCAGATGCCTACCATTGTTCTGAGTCTGATTCTGACTCCTTATCTTCTGCTGAAGAAGAACTTCCTCATGTCCTCATGGCCCAAGTCGATGATGATCTCAAGATTTTTGCTCAAATTCGAGCCATGGAGGAAGGTGATCTCAAAGCTGCCCTCCTTGCAGCCTACATGAAGAATCTTCCTGGTTCTTCAAGTTCTTCATCCAGTTCTTCTAAGAAGCCCACTTTTGTTGAATCTTCTTATGAAAGAAACAGTAAATCGTATCTCCAACATACTTCTAACAAAGCTCGTAACCTCACTTTGGGGGAGGTGAGCAAGGAGATACATGACTTAAAAACTGAAATCTGCAGCATGAAAAATTAAATTTATGTCCTGAAATATCAAGCTCAACAGCTAGCCGCCTCCTCTTCTACAGCTATTTCAGGCAGACAGACAAATTATACGCTGCATTCTACTCCAAAGACTGAAGTTCAGTTTGCAACAGGCAAGTTTGACCCTTCAGCTGGTTTCAGTGAAATCGGGGATATGCAGGTCCTTGCCATCCAATACCAACAAAACCATGTGAAGGTAAATCTTTGTGTTGCTGGTCATGTGTACAAGGTTATTACACTCATAGACTCTGGATCCGATATTAACCTTGTTTCTAAACACATAATCCCATCAAGATATTGGACTACATCTGAAAATGAAGTCATGGGATTAGGAAAAAAATAGTTGAAGTTTGAAGCTGCCAAAGCTGTTGTATGTTTTGATTCAAAATGAGTCAAGCTTTCCTTTGCAGTTTCTGATATTCCAGCAGACTGTATTTTGGGAAATATTTTTCTAGCAGCAGTAGAACCACATGGGTCTTTTAGATTTCCTGACAAATCTGCAGGATATTTTATCACCATTTCTGGAGAAAGAATTGAACTGCCATATACCTCCAGACCCAGAATTTCACCCATGGTTCAAGCCATGCAGGAAAAAGAAGAGAAACTTCAAACAGCTGTAAAAAGCCTGGAAGAACTCAAGGATCACAAGAACAAAATAAGAACTGAAGAACAATTGAGTTTTCCAGCTATCCAGAAAAGAATCTCTGAAGTTCAGAGAGAATTTGAAGAAACATGCTGCTCAGAAGAGCCCAATGCCTTTTGGCACCGAAAGCAGCATAGTATTGAGCTACCTTACAAAGAAGGCTATACTGGAAAACCTTGTAAGTCTAGAGCCATTTCCATGTCTATTGAGCACAAACAAATTTTCCAAAAAGAGATTGAACAACTTCTTCAGAAGAAGCTCATCAGAGAATCCAGCAGTCCTTGGAACTGCTATGGGTTCTATGTCAACAAAAGGAGTGAACAAATCAGAGGAGTTCCCGGATTAGTCATAAACTACAAACCTCTGAATAATGTTCTGGGAGATGACACTTATCCGATCCCCCATAAAGGTGATATGATGAGAAGAATTTCAGGAGCCAAAGTGTTTTCTAAGTTTGATTTAAAGTCGAAGCTCGGTAAGTTGCGTATCACAGAAGGTGATAGATGGAAAAACTGCATTTAGTGTTCCCCATGGACACTATGAATGGAACATAATGCCATTCGGTTTGAAACATGCGCCTTCTAAATTCCAGAAGGTAATGGATTCTATCTTTAAGCCCTATGATGATTGGTTACTTGCTTATATAGATGATCTGCTAATATTTTCCAAAAACTTGCAAGACCACTTCAAACATTTGAGGATCTTTATGAAGCTGGTCCAAAGAAATGGTTTAGTCTTGAGAAAAAAGAAAATGGAACTTTGCAAGACTAAAATCAAGTTTTTGGGGCATGAAATTGAAAATTGTCAAATTGCTCTTCAGCACCATGCACTGGAGTTTGCTGATAGATTCCCTGATGTTATCATGGATAAAACTCGCTTGCAAAGGTTTTTAGGCTGTTTAAACTATGTGAGCAATTTCTATCCGTCATGCGCCCTCGACAGGGTCTCGCTCAACCAGAGACCTCGAAAAGAATCTGAAAGCCTTGGACAGAAAAGCACACTCAAGTAGTAAGAGAAATAAAATCCAAGGTTCGTAATCTCCCTGTTTTATATGTTGCTGATGATAATGCTTTTAAAATTTTTGAAACAAACACAAGCAACATAGGATGGGGAGGTGTCCTCAAACAAGCCAAAGAAAGACGACTCAAAGGAGCAAGAACGAAAGTTGTGCGGTTGTTTTAGGAGTTTGGAGCAAGGGAGAATTAAATTATGCTCCTATTGAGAAAGAGGTAAAGGCACCCTGGGAATAGCATCGCAAGTTTTCTATCCATTTGGCTAATAAAGATTTTCGCTCGTAACCGATGCAAAAGCCATGGAAAAAGTTTTAACAAAAGAAATAAAGAACCCGTAAGATGCAAAGTTTTTCTAGATGGCAAGCTCCCGTCGTATATTTCAATTTTAAAGTTGAAATATATTAAGGGTTCTCGAAAATTGTATTCCAGTACTTTTTGAGCAAGAGAATATATCTGCAAGACCAAGAATAGAGAGATGACCCGAAAAAGGAAGAAATACATGTTATGGTCATTCTCACGTAATGGAATCGAGCCTATCAAAGAGAAGAAATCGATATATTCCGTGATGAAGAATCATGGCTCAGTATATGCGTAAAAAATGGAGGCCAACTTGGCGCCTATTCGAAATACACAAGTGCTTGATGCAAACCTTCAAAGTCACAATGACCTTCAAAGACTCGGTACCGGAAGGAGAGTGTATCCTAAAGGAAGCGGTGGATACATGACATGATGTATTCACATAGCATGGCGACTTCCGTAAGAAAGCGAACCTGTCACTCTCACAAGATTTTTGGGGATTTCTCTCGTCATATGTACTAGAGGTGGAGACGGGAACAATAATATATTATAAATCCTTCACCATAAACAGCGAACAAGGAATCCCGGCCGCATACCCTCTGAAAATTTCAAACATGGCCGTATAATAATCCAAATCTAATTTTTCCCGACACTATTTATGATTTTGCGCAGATACAAAAAGACTGTGGTGGGACTTATTAAACAAAGATGGAAGAGATGAGACCCATTATACAAAATTGAAATTTGCTCCTACTTGGATTAACTCAAGGGAAAGTCGTTGTTCCATGGTTATCCGACCGGGTGGCATCACTATGGTGTCATCCATATAGTATGGACCCAAATTTCTATGAAACCTATTTTCGTAGGTTTTGTACAGATTGTATCGAAGGACCAATGAGAGTGCTTTCATTATCCCCTCGCCGTAAAGTGGGAGAAATTGGTGGATTAGAATATAAAATGGTAAATCCTATCTTGAAATCCTACATGCGGATGCATTATCAATGGCTTGTCATGACCAAGATCAAGCACCAGATCGTCCTTAATAAGCTCCATGATCATCCGACGAATCTATACGAAGGCTTGGGACGATGAGTTTTACGGATTGAGATATCCCGGCATCGTGATCTTGGATACCCTCCGCAAGCATCAACCAAGACAAGTGGTCCTCGTGAGCCCCACTAAAAAGGTTTTTCCCATTGTAAATAATGATACCTAGTCACGCGGTCTATTGTGACGAGTTTTCTCGTGGGTTTTTCCTCTATTTGAAAAGCATCCACTATGTACTTTAATTCCTCGTGGGCCTTGTAAGGTATCCACAGTGTACGCTCACCCACTATCACTAAAATTTGTTGGTAGGTCAGGATCTCCGTGCGGATGTCACATTATGTGTTACCCAAAAACGATGATCCTACTGCCAAGTGTCAATAATCGGATGGTCTACAGGAATGTTTTTCCCCCTCTCCATTCTATATAAGTAGGGGTAAGGCTCATTTGTAACCACCGGCATTTGGAGTTTGAGTCTTTTGCATTTCTGTGTTTTGAGTCCGAGTTTTGCTCCCTGCTCTGCGATCTTCTCGCATCACAGAGTCTTGACTCACAGTCCTTAGGAGAAATGAGAAGCCTGCGTGTCTGTTCATGTGACAGGCAAGAACCTAAAGTGGCCGCTTTCTTTAGATTGAGTCTGTATATTTATGTCAGTGTGTTTATATCTCCGATACGTAGTCCGTATTTTGGCCGTGAAGCCTCCGGTATTGCACGCTCATTCACCGACTTGCATCATCCGAGCAAAAGCCAATACGCCGATCTCCGATACGTAGTTTGAGTCCCGGTAAAAGATCCGTAATCCGATTAGAAGCATTCTCGCTATAAATAAAAGAGAGAAATTTTTTACCATTCCGCATTTTTGAGTACCTGTCACTCGAGTTTATATAGCTGTTAAGATACTTGCATTGCTTGAAACTTCGCCATAAGTTCGCCCGAGGTTCGCGAAACAAGTGAGGGACGCCCAAAGTCGTGTAAAGGTGAGGTAAGGTCGTTTAAAAGGCCATCGACTTTCGTGAAGCTTCGCAGAGTTCGTGTAGGGGTTCACGCTTGGGTTCACATAAAGCGTTGTTCGAGAGAAACTTAACAAGGCCAAGATCGCCCGTTGAGGACAAAGCAAGCAAGCTTTTCGTGTGAAATCTGGGGATATGCAGGTCCTCACCATCCAATACCAACAACACCATGTGAAGGTAAATCTTGTCGTCATTGGTCATGTGTACAAGGTTATTGCACTCATGGACTCGGATCCGATATTAACCTTGTTTCTAAACACATAATCCCATCAAGATATTGGACTACATCTGAAAAGGAATTCATGGGATTAGGAACAAAACAGCTTGAAGTTTGAAGTTGCCAAGTCTACAGTATGTTTTTGATTCAAAATGTGAAGCTTTCCTTTTGCGAGTTTTCGATATTCCACGAGACCGTATTTTGGGAAATATTTTTTCTAGCAACAAAGTAGAACCACATGGGTCTTTTAGATTTCCCGACAAATCTGCGTGATATTTTATCACCATTTCGGAGAAAGAATTGAATCTGCCATATACCTCCGGACCTGAATTTCACCCATGGTTCGAGCCATGCAGGAAAAAAGAAGAGAAAATTCAAACAACCTGTAGTAAAAATCCCTGAAGAACTCAAGGATCACAAGAACACAATCAAGAATTGAAGAAACAATGAGTTCTCCAACTATTCAGTAAAACAATCTCGAAGTTCGCAGAGAGAATTTGAAGAAACATGCTGCTCAGAAGAGCCCAATGCCTTTTGGCACCTAAAGCAGCATAATATTGAGCTACCTTACAAAGAAGGTTATACTGGCAAACCTTGTAAGTCTAGAGCCATTTCCATGTTTGTTGAGCACATAAAACTTTGCCAAAAAGAGATTGAACAACTTCTTCAGAAGAAGCTCATCGAGAATCCAACGACCCTTGGACCGCCTATGGGTTCTATGTCAACAAAAGGAGTGAACAAATCATAGGAGTTCCCTGACATTAGTCATCAAACTACAAACCTCTCGAATAAGGTTCTGCGGATGACACTTATCCCATCCCCCCATAAAGGTGATATGATGAGAAGAATTTCATGAGCCAAAGTGTTTTCTAAGTTTGATTTAAAGTCGTTTCCGGTAAGTTGCTATTGTAGAAGGTGATAGATGGAAGATCGCATTTAGTGTTCCCCATGGACACTATGAATGGAACGTAATGCCATTCGGGGTTTGAAACATGCACCTTCTAAATTCCAGAAGGTAATGGATTCTATCTTTAAAGCCCTATGATGATTGGTTACTTGCTTATATAGATGATCCGCTAATATTTTCCAAAAACTTGCAAGACCACTTCAAACATTTGAGGATCTTTATGAAGTCTGGTCCAAAGAAATGGTTTAGTCTTGAGAAAAAAGAAAATGGAACTTTGCAAGACTAAAATCAAGTTTTTGGGGCATGAAATTGAAAATGGTCAAATTGCTCTTCAAACTGACCATGCACTCGGAGGATGTCGATAGATTCCCCTACGATATTATCATGGATAAAACTCGGTTGCAAAGGTTTTTAGGTCATTTAAACTATGTGAGCAATTTCTATCCGTCATGCACTCGACAGTGTCTCCGTTCAACCGAGAGACTCGTGTAAAGAATCCGAAGCCTTGGATAGAAAAGCACACTCAAGCAAAGAAGAGAAATAAAATCCAAGGTTCTGTAATCCGCCTATTTTATATGTCGTCTGATGATAATGCTTTTAAAATTGTTGAAACAGACGCAAGCAACATAGGATGGGGAGGTGTCCTCAAACATAAGCCAAAGAAAGACAGTCCCAAAGGAGCAAGAACAAAGTTGTGCAGCTTTGTTTCGGGAGTTTGGAGCAAGGCTGACATTAAATTATGCTCCTATTGAGAAAGAGGTAAAGGCACCTCGGAATAGCATCGCAAGTTTTCTATCCATTTGGCTAATAAATATTTTTCTTCGCTCGGATCGATGCAAAAGACATGGAAAATTTTTTAACAAAAGAAATAAAGAACCCTCGAAGATGCAAAGTTTGCTAGATGGCAAGCTCGTTTGCATATTTCAGCTTTTAAAGATGAACATATTAAGGGTTCCGAAAATTGTATTCCGTACTTTTTTTGAGCGAGAGAATATATCCAAGCACCAAGAACAGAGAGATGACCCGAAAAGGAAGAAATACATGTTATGGTCATTCTCACAGAAATGGAATCTGTGCCTATCAAAGAGAAGAAATCAGATATATTCCAAATGAAGAATCATGGCCTGTATATGCAGAAAAATGGAAGCCAATCTGGCAGCTTCGAAATACACAAGTGCTTGATGCAAACCTTCAAAGTCACAATGACATTCAAAGCACTTGGTACACTCCGAAGGGAGAGTGTATCCTAAAGGAAGCCCGGTGGATACATGACATGATGTATTCACACAGCATGGCATGCTTCTGTAATAGCTGCAATCTGGCCACTCTCTCAAGAATTTTGGGATCTCTCCGTCATATGTACTAGAGGCGGAGACAGTAACAAGAATATATTATAAATCCTTCACCATAAAACAGAACAAGGAATCCCTGCCGCATACTACCGGAAAATTTCAAACATGGCCGTATAATAATCCAAATCTAATTTTTTCCGACACTATTTATGATTTTGCAGATACGTAAGACCGTGAGTGGGACTTATTAAACAAAGATGGAAGAGATGAGACCCATTATACAAAATTGAAATTTGCTCCTACTTGGATTAACTCAAGGGAAGTCTGTTGTTCCATGGTTATCTGATCGGTGGCATCACTATGGTGTCACCATATAGTATGGACCCAAATTTTTATGAAACCTATTGTCGTAGGTTTTGTACGCGTAATGTATCGAAGGACCAAATCGGGAGAGTGCTTTCATTATCCCCGCGTGAAAAGTGGGAGAAATTGGTGGATTAGAATATAAAAAATGGTAAATCCTATCTTGAAACCCTACATGCATATGCATTATGAATGGCTTGTCATGACCAAGAGCAAGCACCCGATCGTCCCTTACTAAGCCCATGATCATCCGAGCGAATCTATACGAAGGCTTGGGACGATGAGTTTTACTGATTGAGATATCCCGGTATCACGATCTTGGATACTCCGCGCACAAGCATCAACCGCACAAGTGGTCCCCGGGAGCCCCACTAAAAAAGGTTTTCCCATTGTAAATAATGATACCTAGTCACGCGGTCTATTGTGACGGAAGTTTTCTCGTGGGTTTTTCCTCTCGTTTTGTGAAAAGCATCCACTATGTACTTTAATTCCTCGTGGGCCTTGTAAGGTATCCACAGTGTACGCTCACCCATCTATCACTAAAATTTGTTTCGGTAGGCCAGGGATCTCCGTGCGGATGTCACATTATGTGTTACCCGAAAACGATGATCCTACCGCTAAGTGTGAATAATCTGGATGGTCTACAGTGAATGTTTGTCCCCCTCTCCATTCTATATAAGGAGGGGTAAGGCTCATTTGTAACCACCGGCATTTGGAGTTTGAGTCTTTTGCATTTCGTGTTTTGAGTCCGAGTTTTGCTCCCTCGCTTCGCGTACACGCAATCTCCGCGGATCCGCTCGCATCATGGAGTCTTGACTCACAAATTCTTAGGAGAAATGAGAAGCTCCGCGTGTCTCCGTTCATGTGACGAGCAAGAACCTAAAGTGGCCAGCTTCTTAGATTGAGTCTCGTATATTTATGTCGGTGTGTTTATATCTTTGAGACAGAGTCTGAGTTTATGTCACTGAGTTGCATCAGTCCGGTAAAATCCAATACGTTCGATCTCACGATACGAGTTTGAGTCCGTAAAGATCAGCAATCCGATTGTGATATTCCTGCACATAAATAAAAGAGAGAATTTTTTTTACCATTCCGCATTTTTTGAGTACTCGTCACTCCGAGTTTATATAGTCGTTAAGATACTTCGCATTGCTTAAAAAGTTCGCCATAAGTTCGCCCGAGGTTTGCGAAACAAGTGAGGGACGCCCGGGCCGTGTAAAGGTGAGGTATGCCGTTTAAAAGGCCGTCGGGTCACGCGTGAAGCTTCGTAGGTTCGTGTAGGGGCTCATAGTTGGGTTCACATAAAGCAGCGTGTTCGTAGAAAGTTAACAAGGCCAAGACTCGCCCGTTGAGGACACAAGCAAGCTTTTTGAGAAGCCTCCGCTAGGGAAATTGGTATCGGAGCTGGCAAGTCGGTATCGCCCTCGGTTCGTAAAAAGGTCGTACTTAAACCGCCTCTCTTTGAAAGATATAAAAATGGATTCACCTATGAGAAAATCTGTGTCTTTTTAGAGAATTAGAAGAGAAAGATAGAGCCGAACAAAACCTATCTGAGGGATATATTTGCTAGTAGCGAGGGTAAAGTAATCAATGAGTCCGGTCATCTCTATGAAGAGGTTGAACCTCAAGCAAGATGGGTTTTGCCTAGAATATCCGCCTCTCAAGTCTATAGTGACCTAGGTGTCCGGCATCCGAAAGCTGCCCACTAGGGATCACCATCAAAGAATCGGTTTGAGCTCTATAGAAGAGAATAGTGATCGTGTACTGAGCTAATCCCTATTCTAAACCCGAAGCAACTTCAAGCGTGTAAGCACGGAAGCTAGGAACCCAATTTTTTCATTTGGGTTGTGTAAGAGTTGGCATTCATGCATTAGTACATCCGCGGGTGTTGATGCTATATGTGCTTGCTATCATTTATGAGATCTAACGCACAATAAGTATACATATTCTTTGATTGGAGGAATTGTTGCTCCATTATCTAATGGATCTAGCTTGGTTTGATTGTTATCCGAACTTCTCGTATCAATCATAGATGAAACATTGGCAGATATTTTGCAGCTTTAAATCCAAACAATGGGATTTTATATGAGGAAGAAAAGACAAAACATTGCCATCTCGGGCTTTCGAGGATGTTTCCTCCATACATCTACAATGTTTCTGCAGCATTCTCCATGCACCCAAGAGTGGAGAGTCAAAAAACCGGTGTTGTTGTCCCGACCGATCCCAAGAATCAGAAAATAGAACATCGGGCCATTAAGTGGGAAGATCCGACTTTCCCTGACGACCGGACATATCCCAAATCCCAAGCCTCTCTACCTGTTCGTGAAAATAACCTCCGCCAACATCACAGAAACCAATCCTCTGCTATTCTGTCCCTTTTCCCCGAAGGTCAACTATTGGCTGAAGAAGGATTGAAGAAGAAATGTAAAAAGTCTCCCGTATATATTTCTTCGTAATGTACATGATACTAGTTGTAGTTCTATTGTTTCAAACCGTATTCATGTCGCTTTTGTTTGAGTTTGTCTCGGGCTTTTTAAATTATCAGCTCCCCGAGTGTCCAATGTACATAATGTAGTCGGCATGTCAATTTGCAGAGTTTAGCCTATGCGGTTCTTCATAAGAACCATACTAAATAGGACTGTGAAGCCCCCTCCCACGTCTTCTACCAACCCATGTCCTAATCCTAAATGCTCCGACATTCCATTCCCCACATGATGAAGAGCATGTTCTTATGATGCATCTTGTACCTACTCTAGAAAACGAAGATCCAAGGCTAACCTCTATCTATATGAACATGAGACCTGAAAATAGCCCAAAGTATGGATTGGGTTATATTGAACAAGCTGATAAATTGATCCTTGAATGCAGATTCAGAGATCTCCCTCCAGGATGTAAGAAACCATTAGTACCTGAAATCCACAAGTACTATACATTTATGGATGGTTGTCCTCAAAACCAGGTCCCTGCCCAATGGATGAATCAGATGATAAATTGGGATCTGTTCACCCAACCATAGGCAGATGAGTTTGCAATAGCTTTCCCTAAGGTAGAAAAGATGAAAATGGCTAATGAATGGAAAGCTTAAATGGAAGAAGAGAAAGTATGGATTTCATTTTACTCATGGAAAAAGAAAATGGAACCAGATGTGGTATTAATGGCAGCATTCGTAGCCTCTTCTTCACATTCCCTCGGACCGCACCCGATGGCGTGAAATTGAGACCCATTCTACTTTACCCTCCTTTCAAGAGTATTGTCCTAGGTGAAGGAAAAAGTTCAAAGCACTTTCGCTTTGTCCTCCGGGTTTCGAGAGACACTCTCTGCGAAAGGGGAACGAGTGGGTAGAATACAAAAAGTTTCCCGTCGAGTTAATTGCACCAGCACCGCTTTAATTGGTCTTGAGAAAAATGTTGCAAAGACTGCGTTTCGGTCAAAGATCAAATAGATTCAGCTCAAGTTTCGTAAATGATGTACATAGAGTTTTAAATTCGGTAGGTGCAGATTTGCAAGTAGTTAGACATATTTCCGAATAATCTCTCGATAAATTTGATGATGTGGAAAGTTGTATAATAGAGCGAAATTCATTTCCACAAGAGATTTAGTTTCTAATTTGTCTGACAAGTTTGACAGCATTAAATTTGAAGAAAGCTAGCAAGTCCTATTCCGCATCATTTTTGACCAAGGGAAAAGATTATCCATCCGTATGAGATAGAAAGCCCTGTCTCGCTTTCTCATCTCTTTCCTAAAGAAGTGCCACGACCGCCCCCAGATCCCCCGAGCTCTAAGCGAAGAAAAATCTGAAAAAATAACCATAGCCATCGCTCTTGAAATCTCGCGTACTCGAAAACCATTCTTTTTCCTATATATGAACCTTTGGAACCTCGAGCTACTGCACTGCACATTTTCCGAGCTATATGGTGCAGAAAGATTCCACCAAGAGAGACTTTCCATGAAGGAAGTCATAAATAATGGAACATTGATGGGTTGCACCGCATCACGTATCGAGCAAATGCTTGATCAAATGATCATTGAATATAAACTACTCGTGTGTGGAAGGAAAAAGTGAAATTGAAGCATGTAAGAGCACTAATTCAAAGGTTTTACAGGGTAATTCGCTAGATGGTGGGGGAGTTAGAGTCATCCCCTTATTATGTTAGATAAGATGGAGAAAGAAGTTCTCAAGGATGAACAGGGGTGATATAATGTTTAATCCGTATGGCACATGGGCCTATGAATAATATGATTGGTGCATTGACAAAGACTGATCCAGGAACATTTCGTGGTGCGTAATTTGCAATCACAGATAAGAATGAATTGATACTGATGAATTTGAAATGTAATATATTAATGAGTATGAATATTTCCACAGAGATTGGATTGCAAGAATATTCTTGGTAAAAGACCCAAAGAACATCCTATGGAAACAAGTCTATAGAAAACAAAATTAAATTTTAAATTTTTTTTTAAAGCATCTCTTTATTCTGACCTAATTGCAATACACGAATTTAGTGAACCAAAATTAAATTTTAGTTGTATGAGTTTTGGATTTCGCCATTGGAGATTGGATTTTCTGTTTTTATGGCGATCCAACAATAGAATTCTTTAGAACTATTCTGATATCATTTCCCTTTATCAATTGGCAGAATTTAAATCCCCTTTCTTCACGGTCTCCTCCCAGACCGCCTTTGCTGCAATGCATGGTGGAGTTTTTATTTTTGTGTTGTGTGCGAGCAGATTTCTGTCATGTAATTTCTATGTGTTCTATGTCTATGAGCATGTATGATTTACCATCAGGATATGCATTGACCTCTCTCAGCACGAAGCGAATTTTTTTTTCATTTGGCAGAACTTTAATCCCATTTGTGACTCCTCCCAGACCGTCTTAGCCGCGTTGCGTTTTGGAGTTTTTGTTTCTGTGCGAGCAGAATTATCTGATCCAGTTTCTGTCTATTCTATGTTGATGCGTATGTATGATTCTCCATCAGTCGGTATATATATTTTCCTCTCTCATTGCTAAGGCAAAGAACTTTTTATTTCCTTATATGTTCACTTTTTCCATAAAAATAAATCATACATGGATAGCGGAAAACACTGCATAAAACAAACGCTATAAAATTTGGAATTTTTTTTCTTATCATTTTTCAAATTAACATTATGTTTAAATTTTTAGTGTAGTGAGGCTTGATTTTATCCCAATCTTACCCTTTCCTAGAGCTGTTTCTATTATATTCTTACCCTTTCCTAGAACTTTCAGCTGTTTCTATTATATTTTGTAATATTTTTTTAGGTAGGTATGTTGTAGGTTGTATTAATTAAGTTCAAAGGATAGAAAATTTGAAGGATTTGTTTTCACTTCATCCATAAGAAATACATTTCTCAACACTTAATCATTAAGTCTTTCTAATTTAAAAATAAATAAATAAATCAATACATATTATCATTATTTTATTTCATTAATTTTTATTTTTTTTTTGTTTAGAAAGGAAAAAAAGTTGTTTATATTAATAAAATAAATAGTACATTATCATAATCATATGTCAACTAGCATCATCCTAGAACCCATGATCAAGGCCCATAAAAAAAACATAATCATAAACATTGAGCCGAGCATAACCTCCAAAAAATGAGGATAGAGAAAAAGGAGAAAACTTGTACATGAACTTGGATCGTCCCATAAGCAACATTCAACATTAGATAAAGAATTTTTCTCGCCCAATCATCATGTCTGATACCTACAAGAGCACATACAAGGATAAAAGCTATACAGATAGAGACCAAAATTTTCACATCATTGGAATTGAGCATCAAAGTGAGACATATGCCCTAAAGAACGGGACCAATGGAGGGATATATTAGAACCCCGTCATTCTTGGATTGCCACACATTCATGACGCATATGGGTTGAGCTTTATCCAATATTCAAGTAAAGGAAAAAATATTATAGCAAGCTCACTTGATGAGAAACGTGGTTCGCTTGCAAGTAACCTAGCTCGCATGCTTAAGACACTTCTACAAAACCAATCCGTGGAATTACCTCCATAACCCAAAGTGCATATGACAGATTCTTGAAATGTCAATAGATAAACATAAATACTTAACCAAAAGCAAAATATAGTGTGCTCATGGAAAACGTAATTCAAAATTCTGAAGCAACTGAGCATCACGGAAATGAGAAATGTGGATATTTCCAAAGGGAATAGAGAGTCCTTTCTTTAAGAGTACATCAGCACGTGACTTATTTTCCTTGTAAATATGTTTCATAGATGGGTCATTGAGCTTGGCCAAGAGATTACATCTGCACGTGACTTATTTTCCTTGTAAATATGTTGCATAGACGAGTCATTGAGCTTGGTTAAGAGATTTTTTACACAATCAACCCATCCTTGCAAACCATTTGGGTGAAAGCAAGACTTCCCTGAAATCCATCTATGATGATCTTGGCATCACCATAAATATTTATTAAATGAAGCCCTAAATTAAAAGCCACCCAAAGCCCACCACATAAAGTAAGAAGCTTAACTTTATGGTTTGATCCCCTCCCACCATTCCAGTAGATCTGATATCTACTTGAATTCTCTAATTTTATCCACGCACCACAACCACAACATCCTCCTTGTTGTGCACCATCAAAGAAGACTGCTGGAAAATAAATTGGGTGCAGAAGAACATGGAGGGACAAATCCTTTGCAAATGATACACAGGGAGGATGGCCAAAAATCCAAGCCATAATGGCCCCATGAATATGGGCAATGATTGTTGGCTTTTGATCAAAGATAAGGTGATTGCGTGCAAGCCAAACCTTCCAAAAGGAAAAAACATAGATTTAATTCTACCTTTGATTTCACCTCGAATCTCGAGGGTATGAATGAAATTATCTGGCCTCCATTCCAGATCAATGTGGTAGTGTGAAAACATAGACCATATCTTGAGAGTAACGAACATGAAAAGAATAGGTGGGAAGCTGATTCACCATGTGCATGGCAGAGGGGACACCATCCATGACTGTAAAATCCTTATTTATTAAGGCAGTCCCATGTCAGAATTTTCCCCTTCCATACTAGCCAACCAAACAATAGAACGTTGTGTGGAATTCTCCACCTCCAAAATGACCAAAAAGGGGAGGGAGTCTTGTCTCCAAGTTGATTATAAATAATATGGAAATATATATCTTTCACCATCAGCCCATCTTCAGCCATAATCCCATCCCAAAAAATCTAGTCACCCTCTTGATGAAGGCAAAGCCCACCCACCTATAACTTAGCTACATAAAGTTGCCATGATTGAGCATTCAAATCTGACAGCCCTAGCCGATCAGCCGATTTCAATATCGGGGAGCCATGTTTCCAACACATAATCACCTGTGATAAGTAAAACATTTCATGGTGAGCTAGCATGTGAATGAGTCTTTCCTCCAACATCGAGCCATCACCAAGACCCAATACTCTATCACATCCAAGGTGATATTTTGACCATTCCCGAAATTCCATACCAATCAAGAAACAACCAAATACATTAATTTGTTAAAGCTCCTCCATATTTGGGAGTCATTATTTGATTGGAGCATAGATTCCATGTAAAAATGCAAAAAAGGATCACCCTCAACATATTTGATTCACACAATTTTGAACCAAATTCCATGATACTTAAAATGTGCGAGAGGGACTTAATGAGTAGAAAATTTGAAAATGCATGGAAATTCAGGAGACGCCATCTGCCGAAATCCTTTAGAATTGATATATTATCTAGCCTACAAATATGATACTTCTTTCTCTTTAAATCTCCCGTCCATAAGAACTGAGATATGGACGTGTTGATTAGATCAACCATATGTTCAGGTAAGTACAATAAATGAGCCCAATATACCACTAACTGCAATAAAACTTCTTGAACAAGAATGTATCTACCCCCTAAAGACAACCATTTGTGAGTCCATTAAATAATTTTGTGTTTAAACTTGTCCACTATCCATGTCCAGTCCGCCAACTTATAACCACAAGGCTTCAATCTAAACCCCAGATAAGTGAAGCCCTCTGCTAGTTTCTTGGTTTATACCCTGAGAAACTCAGCAATGAAATTAATCTCTTTTATGTCACTGTGTTCATAATCCAGGAAAAATTTCCCTTTGTTGATGTGAAGCCCAGAGGGAGCACCAAAGCGAAGTAGAATATAATGGAAGTGAAACCAATGATTTCTTAGAAGGCTACCAAAGACAAGTAAGTCATCTGCAAATAAAAAGTGAGAAATACTAATAGAAGGAGAGAAGGATAAACCTATAAATAATCCCACTTGCTTAGCCATTTTTAATAAATTATTGAAACCATCCATGATGAGAATAAAAATTAAGGGTGAAGGAGCACACCCTTGCCGAAGACCTCGTCTTGCCACAAAAATCTTGAGACATCTCGTTGATGATGACAACGTACCTAACATAATATATACACACCAAGATCCACCTTATGTTTTGCACTGATATACCAACCTTAAGAGAACCAGTCTAATAAAATACAAGTCAACACAGTCATAAGCCTTATAAAGGTCAGTCTTCATATTAAGATCCTCCATTTTGCGCAAATTGACAGAGTGTAAAACTTCTTGTGCAGATGCCACAGCGTCATGAATAGACCGCCCCTATAGAAATATGAATTTCTCAAAAAAAATGTAATTGGACAGGACCCCTTTGATTCTTAGGGCAATGATTTGGGATGATAAGTTATATATAACGTTACATAAGGCGATTGGCCTAAAATTAGTAAAGTTCTTGGGTGTAGATGATTTAGGAATAAGAGCCAAAAGAGTGGAATTCATGACCCTAGAAATGAATCTCGATAGTCGAGCCTTCTCAATGACTGATTGCAGTTCATCCACCATCAACTCATAGGCATGTATGAAAAAAATTTCACATCATCCATCCAGGCAAAAAACCTTGTCTTCTACAATGTATTTGAGAATTGCTGCAATCTCATCCTTGGAGACAACTTCCCCCGGCAATTCATTAGCAGCCTCATTGAACATATGCATCATTTTATCTAGGACCCACTTCTAGCTTCTATAGTCAACACCATCTTCAGCCCTAAAGAATTATAAGAAAAATATATAAGCCTCCATTTGTATATCCATTGTGGAGCATACCTTATTACCATCCGTCATTTCAATTTTTCATATTGAATTAGTATTATTTCACCCATTTTCCATGTGATCGAATTATTTGGTATTCAAATCACCTTCATTTAGCCACTGAACTGGGCTCTTAAGCATCCAAGTCACCTATTGTATATTTACGATTTCTATCCTTCTTTTCTCTACCCCATCCAGAATGACATATGCTTGTTGATCCGAAGATACTTCCTTCATTCCTTCATAGATTTGTGCCACCCTTTTAGAGATGAAATTCAACTCCAATCGCAACTCTTTTTTTTTCCCTTCTCCCATGATTTTGTGTGAAGTTTTAATCTTCATAGTTTTTCTGATAACTTTCTACATCCATGGAGCCTAGAATATGAATCGTCTTCCCTTCAAAAATCAATAACCATCTAGTTGAATTGAGGGTCATCAAGCCAGACTCTGTTGAATTTATAAGGCAGCCCATGTGGGCCTGCTCCCTACGCCATGAGAGAACAGTTGCCATATGATCAAATAATGAGTCATTTTCCACCTATGACTGAAGGTTCACTACATTTTGTGATAGGTTCTTGGGGACCATTTCCCTATCCAGGCGCTTCCCAATAAACTCAACTCTCGATCGTCTATTGGTCCACGTCGGGACAACAGGGATAGGGCCAATGTCCAACAGATGATGTGCATTAAAAATCCATCATATTTGATCAAAAATGGGGTCATGTGGATATCTATGTCCCCATATCTCATTTGTAGCCAAAGTAGATTTCAAATCCCCATTTACTATGAGATTGTCGACATCTGAAATTTTTGATGAATTAAGGCAATCCAAAAAGGACGAACGATGATGGCATGGTGCATATAATTTAATCAAACACACCTTGTTTGAAAAACCCCTAAATGTATCAGATACAATAATTCCCCCGAAAAACTTAAAAGCCTGGAAATCTTCCAAAATAGGGATCAAAATGGCCAGCATACCCCCGGCCTTACCAAAGGAATTAATGTCGAAATAATGCCATCCCAGACGAATAGTAAGCTGGGTACTGATAGCTTTGGAGCGAGAACACATAGTCTCTTGGAAAAGGGAAACACAGAGCTGAAATTCATAAAATAAATCCTCAAGGTGAAGATGTTTTGAGGGGTCGCCTATGCCCCTAATATTGAGTGATATTATAGAATTCATTTCGAAACTTGTTGAGGTCCGCTTGCTCTAAGTTCTCAGATATCATTAACAAAAGAGATAGGAACCTCAAGAAATTAATGCGAGTCATCTTTGAATAAGGACTTGGCCTTGAGCCAGCCTCTAAAATGTTTGGACTCGATTTTGGATAGTTTCCCCAAATTTATATTTGAAGCTAAACCAAGTGATATGAAGAGGGGAGGGTCTGGACGTGCCTTATCAAAGATAATTAATGCAGCAATGTCAAGGTTCGGTTTGCCAAGCAGTGACTCAATGTCACTCCCAACAATTTTTCTCGAGGAATCAGAGAGACCATCTGCATCTAAGTCATGTGGTGATTGGGTTGAATGCCATTCAAGCAGAGGCATGGTTGGAAAGAAAATCGTCATACCAACTAAGCTTGGGTCAGGAGGAGGTCCATCTGAGTTATCAGAAGGGAAAGGTTCGACTACCTTTTGTATAGGAGAGAGAGCATTTGATGGAAACAGAGGAAGATAATTTGAGTCAAGAAGGGTGTAATCGTCATGAGACTAAGATACATAATGAGGCTTGGGAACACGATGAAGAGAATGATGTCTATCAGGTAAGGAATCAACTGGAAAAAAACAAATTATTTTCAGATGAGGGAATAGGCGACTTACCCGAGGGGCCACAACCTTGTGAGCCAAGTGATGAATTTCCTTTGTGATATCCACGGTGGCTGTGGTTGAAGCATCCCATATGCCTGACCCTCAAAGGGCATCTATTGATTAAGTTTCCTGTATGGTGACATATCAAACATCTGAATGAAACCCCCCAATAATCTACCCTTTGTCTATGTCTCCTCTGACCCCATATCAAATACACATCCCTTGGCAGCCCACTAGCAAAGCATACTTCCACAAGAATCTCGGATCGACATTTTTTGCGCTCCCAATTGAGTTTCTAGTAGCAGTCAAAGCCTTTAGAGTCCAAAATTCAAGAGGGAGGCCAAGCAACTTAACCCATAATAGTTTGTTTTCCAGTGCCTCCATGACAGAATTGAAACCAAGATACCAATGCAGTAGCTGCATAAAAATTCTTCCTCGCACCCATGTATGTTGGATAATTTTGACGCAATCATCCTCCTGCATGAAGTGAATGTTGAACGATGTATTCATCATCATACTGACCTTCAAATTATATCCTAGAATGGGACTCCAATATGTCTTAACCCATTCAACCATGTAAACTTCCACCATATCTGAGAATAACCAACAGCCGATTAAAGCCTGTTTTTGGAGGCTAGCCACCCAACCCCATAAATCATCATACTCCAATATTACTTATTTAATCTCCACTGCAAGTTTGTGGCATTTTTTCACCAACCGCACTTTGCCACTTTTCTGACAACGGGAGCCATGATGAGAGTGTTGCAGACCTCCAAGTGGTGCTATGTTATGATTTTCAATAGTTCCCGAAATGTTGCCAGTTGGCCTTTCAAAACACTGTGAGATCAGTCTCATATCCCGGTCCAAGTCAGCAATGCGGGCCTTCTCTGCCACCAACGTGGCAGGAATAAGAGCTTCTTGTGCTGACATGTCCGACGAAAGGATGTCAAAGACCTCTACAATCACTTCCCAAGACCAATGGAAAAAAACTTTGTGTACCTTGGACTTCCTTAAATATCAATCAACGTCAACAGCCTCAAAGTGTGTCCAAATCATGTGACAATGTCATAAGAGTAAATAAATTCCTTAAATAGGAGTCTTCTTCCTTCAAAGGAATATTTAAAAATGTTTGATGGCTCATCAGAAGGTGATCATGTAGATCCCAACTACTCACTTACATGTGCAGGTATACCGCTTCACCACCCATGCAATTAAACACGACGAACACGGGTATAGAGCCAAAAATGGGTTATGCAGGATAATTGTCAGATATTATTAATTTTCCTTAACGAGGGGCCGTCAACCCACATAATGAAAACCTGGATTGTTTGATCTGGTGCCAAAGAAGGCCTCGGGATTTTACCACCGACTAGAGCTTTCATACCAAATCCATACCCCAATTCCTGCAATTTGGAAGGTATGTGACGTGAAATAGAGAGGGGAAGGGTATTTATCGGAGATATCTTGGACGCGAGGAGATCGCGACAAGATTTGGGTGATTTAAAACTTTTTTGACAACAAGAAAAACCTTACAACACCGGAATCAAGCGTGGTGAATTGACAGGGATGTCGAAAAAACTAGGAAACAACATTCACATGACTAGTTCAAACATGACAACAACAAGAGTAACAACATTCGACACAATGCTACCGGAAAAAATAAAATTGAAACCGAAAATCCTTGCAGGATCTGGAAATGGTGAAAGAATCTAACCACTTATGCCATAGAAGGGTCCATCTATATCAGTTCGACAAATATTGGGATTCTGAAACCTTGGGTGATTCATGGAAAGGAAACCTAGTACCTCGGTTTTGCATTGACCCTGATGGATAGATCCTTCATATGCATCTTATACAAGCCATACAGAATAATGATAGCAACAATGGCCAATAACCCAATCTGTATAACCACACTGGGCTTCGATACCATATCGTAACAACGTTCAAAACCCTCTCTCCAGATACAAACAAACTAGTTATATTCCATCTTGACTATATGAGACTGTAAACGATATAATGAACTCCCCTAAAAACTTATTCGACTTCCCACACACATACCATGTCCAGGCGCTATTTTATGGATACTAAGACTTGCACCTAGAAAAGTTCTCACTGATACTAGCAAATAAGCCTTAACATTCAATAAAAACATAAACCTTTACACCGCTTTAAACTATCTTCGAACCATGAGACTTCACTCCGCCTCAAGCAACATCTACCCAAAGGCATGACTCAACCTGGAGATTTATTCCAAACCCTACCTTCGAGCCATAACCAATGTTGTTCAAATAGGCAAAAGTCTCATAACTTATGAAAACCATTGCATGAGTCTTCATTGTTGTGTCATGTTGTTGACTATTGCTACAATGGTGTGAAGTCCTCGAGGACAATTAGCAAATCCCAAGATTCACCTCTCTGCTAATTGCTTCATAATCATTCTCGCAGATTCCTAGCTCTATCTTTCACCTTCCTCGTGCATGATACAAATTCTTCCTTCTACACTTGTCATTGTTTTGTTCTAAAAAATGAAAGAGAGGATGTCTGAGATTGTCCCATCATTAATTTTTTCTCAACCTTGCCCTCACACTTTTCAACTCTTCTCTCGCACTATCTTGTACACCTTTACTGTGTGTGCAGTCATGAAAATTTCAAATTCTATCTGCCTTATGATTTTATGCGTGTCTCATTGGTTAGCTTGAGGCTAATAATGGAGAAGGTGGAAAAAGGAAGACAAAGTTACACTTCGATTACATTTAAGATCTGAACAAAGTTTAAAATTAAATATGTACAATGATTGAAATGTCAACCGGATTTCAGATTAGAAGTTAGATTTAAATTTAAATGTCCCATGTCATGAAAAATAATTTTTAATGTGAAATTGGATTTAAAACTTTATTTGGTAAAATACATTTACATTTAATCTTAAATTTGACGCATTCATCGAATTTAAATTTAAATTTAAATTGTACAGAGTAATCGAATTTAAATTTGACCGTTTTAATGGTTCGTATTGTTTTGTGAACTGAGATACATGAAGCTAAAATAATTTTAACCGATATGAATCCCAGATTTTACCATTGAGGGTTAGAAAACAGAGAGCTTTAAAAATATTCTTGTATTTTTTCCCTTGTCATTTATACCCATTTTAATCTATTGTCTGTGCTTCTAATACTTCATCTTCGTTGTTGTGTGGTGTCAGTTTTTTTTTTTTTTTTTGTAAATTGTGTCATGTGCAATGTCCTCTTTGATGTAGATTCTGTGTGTTGGATGCTTCTCTGTTGTATGATCTGATGAGTGGGTTATGCAAGTTAGTCGAAAGTGTGTTGATTAGGATAACTATTAGCGTTTAGGATGGGTGAGATGTTTGGGTTTCTTCTCTTTTAACAGTTTTCCATAATAAACCATTGTACATTTTGGCTCAAGGATACCTGACAACACTCCATGAGCGTACAAGAGAAGGTTTGGAGTTTATTTTTTTTAAGATGTTCGCACTCATTGCAGAACCTAACATTATTTTTTTGTTTAAGTTTTCAATATTGTTACCGTTTGATTATATCCTTTCTTTCATTTCTCTAATCTAATGTTTCCTTCTTCTAGCTATTGCATATTATCATTATATTTTTTGGTTAATTTTTCTCTAATATTTTTTTCTTTTTTTTTCACTCCACTAATCTTTTTTTCGCTTCTCCCTTTTCTTTTCCTATTAAAAAATAATTGAAATTTTGATTTGTGTTATTTAAATTCATTTATTTCACTGTACATATAAATTGGACACGTTGAGAAACCCCAAACACACTTCCATTATGCAAAAGTTTTCAACATTTTTATTTTTATCACACCAATACAAAAAAAATATTCTCATTATTATACTCCTTTATCCCAAAAATTATGACTATACGGCTATTTTGTTAAATTCATGATTCAACTCTACGAGTTCACTAAAGTGTTAAGTTTAATATCTAATTATTCTTCTAAACTATTTATGAATAAATAAATAATTAACTATTTTTATTTTTTAAAAATATATATAATATTTAAATAATTATAATAAATATTTTATATAAAAATAATAAAATTATTAAAAAATAATATCATACAGTACATTAATATTTAATATTATATAAATTAATATTAATAAAAAAAATATATAGCTATAATTTATAATTAAACTTTGAATTTAATTAAGTTTAAATTTATATTTAACTAAATTGAATATATAAAATAAATTTAAATTTAATATGTTAGTGCTTTTAAATTTATTGTTCTATAAAGGAGAATAATGAAAATTGAACAGAGCGATATCACCAAAGAGGGCTTTAAATTTCTTCTAGCTGCACTTCCCTTTTCTTTTAGCATGGTAAGTTACAGGAAACAACATATTTGGGGAGGAAAAGCGTAAGGCTAAGTTCTAACTGTAGGGAAATTTAAAAACAAATAGATAACCAAGCTGGTACCATATTAAAATCTTAAACAAAATGTTATCTTTTACAGGTCCTGCAAGCATCTTTCTAAATTAAACACCAAATTTTCACCGCTTTTCCATCCCATGCTGTGTTGGCAGGCGGTTTTAGCCAAAAACATATAATTGCTTATTATGCAAAACAGTGAAGAAGGAAGGAAAGAAAAAGATAAGTTTAAGAGGCCAATGGACATGGTAATGTGAAGCCTCTGCCTCTGTTTGTCCGATGAAAAGTGTCCCTCCATTCCCTCTCAGCTGTAATGCATAATCAACCAATCACACGGGCGATTAAAACCCATCCAATTGATCAGGGTATGAAATTTTAAAACCCATAAATTTTAAATTTGAATGTATGAAATTTAAATTTGCTTTATACTCTAAATTGGATTATATATATATATATATATATATATATATATATATATATATATATATAAATTTTTTACACACTGGTAAGCGTAGTTGAACACGTCAAATTTGATTTCAAATATTAATTTGAACTGTAAATTTGATTTAATTTAATATACTGGACCGATGAAATTTAAGCTTGATTGAGCGGTTAAACTTAAAAGTTTAATTCACACATTAAATTTCTTTCCCTGTAAAAAAACGCAGATTCAAATTAAAATTCGCTTTATGTTTAAGCCTTCCATGAATTTGATCAAAATTCTCGAAAGAAATTATGAAATAGACGCTAGTGCGGAATTTTCTAATATATAAATATAAAAATAATTAATTATAAATATAAATGAGGTATAAATATGAATATTTATACACTTGCAATTTGATGAAATTTGAATCGTTGTCAATTTAATGTTGAATTTATATTACGTATTAAATTCAATTTAATTTACAGTTTCTAATATCTAAAATTTTGAAAAATGATAATAATGATGATGGCTAACCTCTATAGATACCAATCATATGAATATTTATTCTCTTGAATTTGACTAAATTTGCATCAGTTAAATATGATAGTTTAATGTTGAATTAACTAATATGAATTTTTACACACCTTGAATTTGACCAAATTCACATTACTTGAATACCGCAATTCAATGTTGAATTTATATTATGCATTAAATTTAATTTAATTTATAGTCTATAATATTGAAATTGAATGATAATTTCACTTATTAAATTTGAATTTTGTCTATGCATTAAATTTTCTTGTTAAGAACACAATGTTAAATTTAAGTTTGTGTCATGTCTAGCCCTTTGACTAATTTGATTTTCCTTCAAGAATTTCTTTCAAAAGATATCTTCCAATGATACATAAACTCATGTGTTGGTGATTTTCATTCTAATAAAATCAACAAGATATTAGTGTTTGATATGCATTTAAAACAATGAATTGTGCATTATGTTTATAATATACTTTTGACTATATTATAAAAATTGAGATATTTTACCTAATTAGATATTTTAGATATTTCACTTTATTTAAATTTAAGATTGAATGATATTTTTTTTAAACAATAGTATTATTATTTTTTTAAGCAACCTTTTTATTAAGATCAAAATCATCATTTAAAAATATATTCTATTCTACTCCCCATATAACTTCTTTAAGAAAGATGTTAAAAAAAATAAGTGAAAGAAGATAAATTAAGTGTAACTAGAAATCAAAAAATAATTTTCCACGAAAGATATCAATATAATAATAATATGATCTTTAGATAGTCCATGTTCTCTTTTTGAAGTGATATGGATTACCAAAATGAAAAACTACTCTTTCATGTTGGATCTCCAATAAAATTTTTATTTTTTTTCTACTTGAAATGTGGAAGTATGAATATTTTGAGATCTCTAGAACATGTAAACCTTTTGATTGAGGTTTGTTTGAATAAAGAAATTCTATCTTAGAGGGATTTCGCGATATTAGACAGGTGGAATCACCTAATAAAATTTAGAAAGTAATATGTTATTTTGGAGTAATTATATATATATATATATATATATATATATATATATATATATATATATATATATATATATATATATATATATATATATATATATATATGGTTAATGGATGACTTATATTAATTTTTCAAAAATTGATTATATCTATACTAAAATTTCTCTATTCTCTCAACCTCACTCTCACTATATTTTTTTTTCGGAAAAACTAGAGAAAAATCTAAAAAAAAAGGTAATATTTTATATGATTTCCATAAACATGCAAGCACTATTGCCCAAAATACCAACATTACAAAACAAAAGTTAGGAGTAACCACATTGAGTTGGAGGGTTCATCACTTGAGCATTCTCACGGATGATGGGAGGACCTCACCTCTCATGCACATTGTAAAAAATATGAGTCGGTCTCACTTCAAATTCATCCAACCTACCATTAGACCTTCGTTGAATCGAACAAGTTAAAATGATGCCCTCCAAAGTTTGTCCCTACAAGAATTACAAATCATTTACGTCAGAAATTAGCTCATTTATATCCTCATACCTATGCTCCGAGAGAATGTCCATACTAACATGTACATATCACAACTGATCAACAATAGAGGCTAGCAATGGAAGTTGCACAACACTTCCTAGCAACAAACATGGTCCTCGGAAACCTCGCCCTTCAGAATTGCATCGTCCTCTACATGCTCCTCCTCCCACTCGGATGGGTCCCTAGGTTGGCTTCAGTGGCACACTCCTCTACTATCCCTCTGTATATCATGCATCATAATGAAAAACTTTTTCGAGTTCACATGGGAGGGACTACCCTCGCCCCACTACACAAAATATCCATACAGGTTGGACCGACCACCTCTTGGACTTGGAACCCTTACTATCTAAGAGGAAATCCTCCACTGAACACACATATATTAGAAGAAACGTTACACTCCAACCTCAATGTGTCATGGTAATACCTATGTCGCAAGGGAAGATGATTGAGGAGGGCCGAAAAATCAACATATCTAGAAAATACAAACACGAACAAAGAGTTAAACGAAACCAAACCAAAATGCTATCACCCAAACCCCACATACTCGAGAAAAACATAATTATCTAGAAGAAAATTTTAGTGGAAAATTCTATCACCCAAACCCCAAATACCTCTTAAGAAAAGAGGAATTATCTCTAAGAAAACTTTAGTGGCAACACATGTTTGGGTGTGTTCACGATCCTTGTCCCCTGGATCCCATAAAATTCGAAATTTCACCAAGATCGCACATAAAAGAGCCCCATTTTTCCCCTCATGACTTCCTCCCGACCTAATTCTGCCCAAACCAATATGCATGCATAGGTGAAGGGCCTCTAAAAACTCAGTTGTCTTCAAGCTTATAAACCTCAATCCCATACCCAACATCCAAATTCAACATATAACTAATAAATCACGTTTTCTATAAAATTCGACCACTTTCTCGATGTTTTAGCTCCCTCCGTGGAATTTTACATGGCCTTATCCATGCCAACTACATGTGTCATGTCACTTAGGTGGAGCCACCCACACCTTGGTCCCATACTTCAATACCGAATGCCACACACATGTTTATCATAATACACACCTTAATCAAGAATATCTAATCGCTGACTGGGTGCAGGCGTTAAGGAGAGCTGTTCAAATTTTATAACTATGTTTTCTAATTCAAGAGGAATTTGTTCCTAATCCTTATTTCCACTCTTGGTCATTAAACTTTATTAATTCTAATTGATTAATTTAATAAAATGAATTACGGAAGAAAAAGTCCCCTTATTCTTCAAAAACATAATGATGCACTTTAAACAATGTTTAACCTTTTGGAATGAATTTTGGATCTCAAACACTTTAATAAAGTTCTATTGAATAATCCGACAGGTCCATAGCTTTTGTTAAAATCCGTGCAACTTCTGACGTGAATACCGTAAGATCTCCAATGCTTACGATCGGGCGACAATCGCATTCCAATAGCCCCAGCACTTTAAGGCTCCAAAGTAACGCGAAATCATCGATATTACCACCGTGACATGTCATGTTTTTATTCGATCGCATTTTTTTTAACAAAACCACTCGCATGAAAAAATCAGTGCGACAAAAGTGGTTAGTTTTTCAGAAACTGCTTGCTCTACAAACTTTCATTTTCAATCATGTCTGGCCATGGATTTTTCGTTGCTTTATAGTTCTAACTTCAGCTCCTCTGAAAACCTCATTTTCCACCCCGTAACGCAACCAACATAGATCAATTATTGACTATCCAATCTGAAGCCAAAGAAACCAAAATTTCTTCAAATTCTTTCGAATCCTTCACACAGAAGTTACTTAAATTCTACACAGAAAAACATAAATCCAATCGGTTTTCGAAGAGATGAAACCCTCCAGGAATTGGCCAAGCACACAATAGATAGTTAAATTCTGCAAGTTTATTAAATCAGAGGAAAAACCCTATTAATCAATTCCTCTACGGCCCAATTCGATTTTCTCCTTCTCAAAGGTTACATTTATAGTGTTTTACATAACAGTCGACCTCTTCTTAAGGATCGAATTCTCCTAACTTTATATAAAATCATAATTACATAATATCTTCCCTAAATCTATCAATTGAACACTAAATATATTGAATCTAATCTAAAACATTTCAATCTTCCTAGATACTAGTTCAACCCTATCTAGTAAAACTTTAAATTGACAGCTAAAGGTAGCAACACCTTTTCTTGTAACTTTATTTTTGGATTTTTGGAATAATTAATGAAGCCTTTCTCTCTAAGCCTCATGCTCCTGCATTATACTTTTGAAGAAAAAAATATTCATCGGCTCCTTTCCATGAGCTCCTCCACGGAACTGCCCAATTTTTGCAGCATGGTTTCTGTCATCTAGGTAGCATCTTCAATTGGCTGATCCCTCCACTTGATCAAATATTGAAAATATTCCTGTCCTATGGTATTCTTAAACACTTTATTGTCTAAGATCCTCTCTGGCTGTAATGTCTTTTCTATGGGTAACTGTTTTACCCAGTCAATCTTTCCTTTGTCTTTTGGTGTGTCATCTGTGCCACTATCTTCATATCCGTACAAATCAACAACATTGAATATTGGAGATATTTCAATATCAGATGGTAATCCAATTTCATAAGAATTTGTAGAAAACTTTCTCAATATCCTGCATGGTCCTATCTTTTTTAATTTTAACTTGTTATACTCCCTGTTTGGAAATCTTTCTTTTCTCAAGTGTGCTAAAACCAAGTCACCAACTTCAAAATTAAATTTTGTTTTTCTCAAATCTGCTCTATTTTTGTACTTGATGATGTTGTCTTGTAGCTGCTACTTTACCTGTTCATGTATTTCTTGAATCTCTGAAGCAAACTCTTCTCCTTCAGCACTTCTCATTTTTGCTTTCCCCAAGTTCCTCAATTCAGATACTCCTCTTGGGTGCATTCCATAAACTATATGGAATGGACTCTGCCCTGTACTTTTCTTAGGTGAATCATTTTATGCATACTCTGCCTATGGTAGAATATGATCCCACTATTTAGGATGTTCTCCTGCAAGACTTCTCAAAATATTACCCAAAATCCTATTCACTACTTTAGTTTTCCCATCAGTCTGAGGGTGATAAGCTGAGCTAAAACTTCGTTTAGTACCAAGATTCTCCCATAGTGTCCTCCAAAAATGACCAACAAATTTGGTGTCTCTATCAGAGACAATACTTTTAGGTAACCCATGTAATCTGACAATCTCCTTGAAAAACAAATTGGCAACATGAGTAGCATCATTGGTTCTATAAAATGGAATAAAATGTGCCATTTTTGAAAATCTGTCAACTATAACATAAATTGCATCATTCCCTCTCTATGTCTTAGGCAATCCTAAAACAAAATCCATACTTACCATATCCCAAGGTCTGTCTAGAATAGGTAATGGAATGTACAAACCTGCATTTTAACTTTTCCCTTTTGCATATTGAAAAATTTTACAATTATTCACATAATTTTCCACTTCAGATCTCATATTTGGCCAAAAAATAAAAATGACTTAGTTTCACATAAGTCTTATCAATGCCAAAATGTCGAGCAAGTCCACCACTATGTTTCTCCCTGATTAAATTTTCTCTCATAGAACAATTTGGTATGCACAATTGATTTCTTTTCAACAATAAAGCCTCTTGCAAGAAATAATCTAACCACGGACTTCTTTCTATCAAAACAGGATTACAACATGCTTCAAATGCTTCTTTTAAATCTAAATCTATCTTATAGAATTCTTTTAGAAAATCAAAACCTAACACTTGAATTTGAGTTTCTTCAACAAGAATGCTTTTTCTACTCAAGGCATCTGCTACCTTGTTTGCTTGACCACTTATATCCTTCAATACAAAGTTAAAAATTTGAAGATATTCAACCCATTTTTCATGTTTTTGATTCAATTTAGGTTTTTTCATAATACACTGTAAAGCATGATTATCTGAATATAACATAAATTCTTTAGACATTAAATAATGTCTCCACTTCTTCAATGACTGTACAATTGCATAAAATTCCTTGTCATAAGAAGAGTAGTTCCTCATCTCATTCAATTTCTCCCTGAAATATGCTACAGGTCTATCTTCTTGACTTAATACAGCTCCAATATCTTCTCCACGGGCATCACATTTTACTTGAAAAGGTTTATTAAAATTAGGCAATACTAAGACAAGTTTCTCAATTATATTTTTCTTCAAGAACTGAAAAATTCCTTTCAGCTTCAGCAGTCCACTTAAATGGTTGTTTTTCCTTATTTATGGTTTCAATGATAGGTGCATTGATCTTACTAAAATTCCTTATGAATTTTCTATAAAAACTAGCAAGACCACGGAAACTTATTACCTCAAAAACACTTTTAGGTGAAGGCCAGTCCACAATTACATTTATCTTCTCTGGATCCATTTTTAATCCTTTAGCAGAAACAACAAAACCTAGATATACCAATTCTTCTTTCATGAATGAACATTTCATTAAATTTACCAATAAATTCTCTTGATGTAACTTCCTTAAGACATAATTAAAATGTCTTAGGTGTTCTTCCTTTGTTTTACTGTAAATTAGTATATCATCTAGATATACTATTGCAAATTTACCAATAAATTCCTTCAATACTTCATTCATAAGCCTCATAAATGTACTAGGTTCATTTGATAAACCAAAAGACATTACCATCCATTCATACAATCCCTCGTTTGTTTTAAAGTATGTTTTCCATTCATCTCCTTCCCTTATCCTAATTTGATGATACCCACTTTTCAAATCTAGTTTTGAAAAATATCTTGCTCAAGTCAAACAATCCATCAAATCTTCAATTCTGGGTAAAGGAAATCTATACATGATTGTTATCTTGTTAAATGCTCTTGAATCAGTGCACATCCTCCAAGCTTCATCTTTCTTCGGACTTAATACTATAGGTATTGCAAAATAACTCAAAATTTCTCTGATCAAACCTTTGTCAACCAATTCCTGCACTTTCTTTCTGATTTCTTCATTCTCTATAGGAGTAATTCTGTAAGCTTCTTTGTTTGGAAAATTTTATCCTGGAATCAAATCTATCTGATGACTGATTCTTCTTACAGGTGGTAATTCATCAGGAAAATCATCTACAATAATATCACAATAGTTCTACAACATTTCTTGAATTTCAATTGGAAAATCAGAAATTTTAGTAGAAGTAAATACTACCTTTGGTTTGCAAACTAAAGAAAAATTTACCTCATCATCTTCAATCTGCTGCAAGTATTCTTTTCCACTCAACAATAAAGCCTTTGGATCAGAAGTTTTACTTGATGCACCTTCTTCTTCCATAGGTAACAATGTTTGATTCATACCATCTTTGAAAAACTTGTAAGTGTTTCTCTTTCCATCATGTACTACTACTCTGTCATATTGCCAAGGTCTACCCAGCAATATGTGACACACAGCCATAGGCATCACATCACACATGATTTTATCTTTGTAACTTCCCATTTGCAATTCTATTTCACAATGTTCCTTTACTATCAGTTGATGTTCCCTCCGAAACCATGACACCTTGTAGGGTGTTGGATGTTCCCTTGTCTTCAATTTCAAATTCTCTATCACCTCCATAGATACCAAGTTATTTGTACTACCACTATCAATTAACAATTGACAGCATTTCCCTTGAACTTTGCACACACTTCTAAACAAAGTCATTCTTTGTGTTGTTTCAGCAACTTCCTTTGTTTGTTTTAACAAAATTTTGTTAACCACCAAAGATTCTCCTTTCTTTGGCACAATTTCTTTCTCTGTTACAAGCAACTTTACTACTTCTTCTTCAGTTTGAGGAACAATTGCATTTCTCTGATTTGTCCCCACATTCTCTGGACATTCATAGGCTCTATGTCCGAATTTGTCATATATATAACATTTGACTTCTCTTCCTCTATTTATGCCTCCTCTTCCTTTGTAAGGACTCCTTCTGCCACTTGTATCACCTTCTGTGGATGCATAATAAGGTGAGCTGCTGCTAGCTCCATCTCTTAGCGATGTAGATCTTCCTCTACCACCTTGACTTACTCTTACTCAAAAAGTACCTCTTCCTTTGGCAGATTGCTTCCTGATGAGTTTTTGTTCAGCTTTTAAGGCTGTCTGGTAAGCCTCTTCTACTGTTTTAGGAGACAATATACTTATCTCATCTTGAATCTCCATTCTGAGACCATTTATGTACCTAGCAATATTCTATGATGTATCTTGAATTTGTCTTGCTCTTATGCTCACTTTGTAAAATTCTTTTGTGTATTCTTTTACTGTCATTAATATCTGTCTATGATTCTGCATGTGTAAATAACGAAAGCTGATAATCACTAGGAAAAAACATACCTCTCAACATTGCTACGATTATGTTCCAATTCTTGATTGGGTGCTTACCAACTCTCTTTATTTCTACTTGCAATCCATCCCACCAAAGTGCTGCATGTCCTTTTAACCTTGTGACAGCAAACTTAACTATTTTTTATTCACCCATCTCTTCATAATCAAAGCATTTATTCATTTCATTGATCTAGTCTATAAACTCTTCTGGATTCAATCCTCCTGCAAAAGCTGATACTTCAAGTCTAGGCTTGGATGTAGATCCTAAAACTGATTTAAATAATCTCATCTCAGTTGTAAGGTCAACATTTCCTCCTTCTTCTTCGTCAGCTTCAGGTTCATTGACATCTTCAGGATCTCTCTATTGTCTTGCTTCCATTGCTTCCAATCTGGCTTGAATTTGCTGCATAGTCTCTAATACTTCAACATTTGCAACTGGTCTACCTCTTCTTCTACCATGTCCTCTACCAAGTCTGATAGCCATGTTGGGTTTCTTTTTCTAACTTTTGGAAGATTTTTTAGTTTCTGAAAAATGCTCTGAAGACGGCTCTGATACCACAAATGATGGCTAAGTGGGTGCAGGAATTAAGGAGAGCTATTTAAATTTTGTAACTATGTTTTCTAATTCAGGAGGAATTTGTTCCCGATCCTTATTTCCACTCTTGGTCATCAAACTTTATTAATTCTAACTGATTAATCTAATAAAATGACTTACGAAAGCAAAATCCCCTTATTCTTCAAAAACATAATGATGCACTTTAAACAATGTTTAAACCTTTCGGAATGAATTTCAGATCTCAGACACTTTAATAAAGTTCTATTGAATAATTCGTCGAGTCCGTACCTTTTGTTAAACTCCGTGCAAATTTCGATGCGAACAACATCAGATCTCCAATGCTTACGATCGGACAGCCATCGCATTCCAATAGCCCTGTCACTTTATCGCTCCAAAGTAATGCGAAATTGGTGGTATTACCACCGTGACGTGTCACGTTTTTATTTCATGGCATTATTTTTAACAAAACCATTCACACGCCAAAAGCAGTGTGACAATAGTGGCTAGTTTTTCAAAAACCACTTTGTCTGCAAACTTTCATTTTCAATCATGTTTGGCCACGGATTTTCACTGGTTTACAATTCTAACTTCAGCTCCTCCGAAAACCTACTTTACTACCCTCTAACTCAATCAACATAGATCAATTATTGACTATCCAATCTCAAGCCAAAGAAACCATAATTTCTTCAAATATTTTCGAATCTGTCACATAGAAGTTAATTGAATTCTACACAGAAAAACATAAATTCAATGGGTTTTCGAAGAGATGAAACCCTCCGGGAATTTTCCAAGCATACAATAGATAGTTAAATTCTACAATTTTATTAAATCGGAGGCAAAACACTCTCAATAAATTCTTCTACGGCCCAATTCGATTTTCTCCTTCTGAGAGGTTACATTTATAGTGTTTTACATAACAGTTGACCTCTTCTTGAGGATCGAATTCTCCTAACTTTAGATAAAATCCTAATTACATAATATCTTCCCTAAATCTATCAACCGAAGACTAAATATACTGAATCTAATATAAAATAGTCCAATCTTCCTAGATACTAGTTCAACCCTATCTAGTAAAACTGTAAATTGACAGCTAAAGGTACCAACACCTTTTCTTGTAACATTTTTTTTGGATTTTTGGAATAATTGATGAAGCGTTTGTCTCTAAGCCTCATACTCCTGCATCAATATCAATTATATATTTTATAAGAAATAATATTTTTAATATAATTATCTATATAATAATTTAAATTAATATATTTATAATGTGATAATTATGAGTAATATCATTTTATTAAGAAATATAAAAGAAAAAACTTTGACTATCTAAAGGGTCTACATCAATAATTATTAAAACCTTTGTATTAAAATTATCATGATCTAAATTATATATTTAAATGAAAATATTATTTGATTAACAAATATTAAATAAATTAAATAAAATATTACTTAATACTTAAATATAAAACAATAAAACAATAAATAGCAATAGAAAACTTAAAAAGGAAGTGAATGGAAGCTTTGGAAATGTTGGAAATATATATTTGTTTATTATAAAAACTATGAAAAAAAAAAGAAAGGAAAAGTTTTCACACTCACCTATCGGAAAGGCCAATGGGAATCATGAAAAATGCTAAGCCTATGCCTCTTTTCATTTTCATGTGAGAAAAGGTAATCCTCCTATATAAAAACAAATAAACTCTAACAGACAATATATATGTCAAACAACACACAAGCCGAAAAAATAGTTTCATGGAACACTAAGCAAGGAAGGCAAGTGCACCAAAAAAAAAAAAAAGAATTCAAAAAAAAAAGAAATGTCAAAAAAGAAAGAAGATATATATTGGACCCCAAACAAGATATATATCGAACCCTAAATGCTAATCTCTGTAAAAAAAATAAAATAAAAAAAAAGGAAAAGAAAGAAGATATATGTCCAACAACACACAGTGTAAAACTCCCTAACATGTTACATAAATGATGGTTTGAAGGAACACTAAGCAAAGAGGAGAGATCAAAGAAAAAAAAAAAATATTCAGCCAAATAAAAAGATAAATGCACTCATAATAATTTTAAAGCTCTATGCTCTCCTCAGGCTATGGCAAAATCCAAGATTCCTATAGTTTAAATTCACCATTTGCTCAAATTTACCCGATTCAATGGAACAACAGTCAAATCTCTTAAACTTGCGTTTAAATTTGCCAAATTTTTCAATTTCAAATTGAAATCCAAATTCACTTACACATTAAATTTAATAAACATCAAAATTCATTTTAAAATCTATATTGAATTTAAAAATTATATTTGTTTAATAAATCAAATAATTTGAATTTGCTTCACTCATTCAATTTAATTTTGTTGGGAAAACCCACCAAATTTATTTAACTTTTTATTTTTTCAACCTTAGTTGTGAGTAAAATTCATATATGACGACTTACTTATAGTAAAATTTCAAAAAATATCTAAGGCTTTGAGATAGTATGGTTTAAGCTATTTATATTTAATGAAAAAAGGTTTTGCAGTATTTATGAATAAATTATTTTAACTGAATTAGGAAAAGGTTGAGTTACGAAGTTCATATGAGGATCTATGTTGGATAGGGTTTTAGTATGTAGGATTTTGGCCATCTTCGTCCAGCACAACCTATTTTTGTCTCTCTTGGTAACCATAGTGGTGTTGATCTGCGCTTAGGCTCTTTGTAGGCAAAAATAACCGGAACCAGGGTGGCGAATTTCAACCAGAACTTGACAACCAGGACTATCTGAAAATAGTAATGGATCTAGAGAACATTATTTCTTTAACAAAAATTTTGTGGCTGATCATTGAAGTCAAGTATTTGAAGGACTATATTTCCTTTGCGATCATTACGGAAAGTGGAGATCCACGATTATATGTTATTTCTTTCCACTGCACCCAGACTGTGTAATGGTGATCAATGCCCCAAAGTCGCGAGGGGTTTCTTCACATTCCCTCGAACCCTTTGTTGGTCACGGAGTATGGTAAGAGAGTCGATCTAGGTGTAGAGTTATTGAGAGAAAGGGTTTCCAAAATAAACTTGCTAGTTCGCGAGGCTTTTCATTCACATCTAGTAGTGGCATCCTTTACCCAAATTTTTCCAAATACCCAGACAGGAGATTGGTCCTTGAGCTGTGGATTTGGTACTTGAGCTAAAGAAGAAATTACAAAAGAGAATGGGTATCCCAAAGAGTTTCAAAATCCGATTTATCAGGGTATATCTCTGCAAGATGAATTTATGCTGCAGGACTACAAGATCAAATGAAACTTCTCTATCATCAGTGATTTGCAGATACTAGGACGATTTCCTAGTCCCAACACCACTAAATGGCACTACAAAGAAAAGATGGGTCCCAAAACAAATCTCAACACCACTAAAGCACACTGTAGAGAAAAGAGTCCCAAAACAAATTGAATACAAATATCAACATTCTTGTACTTAACATTGTGGAATATATCGGGCAGTGGCAATAAATATTTCAGAAGTTACATAATATTTTTATGTCCTCCAATCACTAGGTCAAACCATTGGATCTACATAATTTGGTATACACATATTAGACCTCTCTTAATACATCTATGTTTTTTTGTTTTTTTTTTTTTTTTTTTAAATTTGCTAACATAAATTACATGTGTTTAATTATGAAATTTAAAAAATTTGTGTCTTCAAGAAAAAAAACCCCAAAATTCATACCTAAGGAGCTCCCATGGATGGAGGGGATTAGCAATCTACAAAATTTGTGTCTTGAAGCAAAAAAATCCTAAAAAAACCCCGAAAAGTCATACCCGAGGAGCTGCCATGGATGGAGAGGATTAGCAATCTAAAAAATTCATGTCTTCAAGAAAAAAAACCCTAACAAAAAACCCCAAAAGTCATACCCAAAAAAAAATACCGTTATAAATATTTTATTACAACCATTAATTTTTATATTCCTAATATTTTATTATAATTAAATATTTCAATAAATATTAAAAAAGAGAAGACTAAGAGAAATAAGATGTGGAGAAATAAAAGATTCCTAATATTTTATTATAATTAAAATATCTCAATAAATATTAAAAAAGAGAAGAGTAACAGAAGTAAGATGTGGAGTGTGACAAGTGACTTAATTGCTAACTAATTGTTATGTTATTTTTTTTTTAAAGAGACTAAAAATATATACCTTTTTTTTTAGGAAAACATTACATGATGCATATAAATCAATTATTTTATTTTTGAAATAAAATTAATCATGGAATAGTGGTTCGTTAAAAAAATTAAAAATATTGATGATAAAGTATTACAAGAACTGAGAAGTGGTTGAACATAAAACCACTAGGTAGTTACCCTTTTCTATGAGGATAAAGGTACATCCCAATTAGGAAGAGGGGTTATGTTCTATGGGTAAGGAGATTAAAGGAAGAGAGTGATGATTTCTTGAGCTAGTAGTGACAAGTAGAAACACTTAGCATTCCTGAAATTCTTGGAAAAGAAGACTGGACTCGGGGTCCCGAGGTCTCTTCCGAAATCTCTGTCAACCTATTCATCTTAGGTGTGGATCATGCGGGAAGATGAGGATGTAACTGCCTCTCTTATGGTAGGGAGGAAATCATCAATAGAGCCCGAAATAAGATAAGTGAATGGATTTATTTAATACAGATATGTTAGTCAGACATATTTAATACAAGAATTTTATTAGACCTAGTTGTTTCAAAATTTGAAAAATGTGTCTTGAAATATCGAAAGAGGAAATGTACACTGTGCATGTCGAGTATGAATCATATCTATTTATTTTATATTATATTCTAGCTTTACTATAGAACTGTGAAATGTATGTGGAACTGGAAAATGTATGTGGCTGTGTAATAAGACCATATGAAGAAGTTTTAGTTATAGCATGTTTGTTAACGTAATACATGGTTAGAATGAATTTATAGTTCTGGACTAAATGGACTCAGAAATATTTTATAACTGAAGATAAAAATGGGAAGAAACTCTTAGTTGAGGGTCCAAGGTAGAAACCCTAGAACCCAGAACTGATGATTTTTATGTACCTATGATATACAAGGATAGAGGCTTAGGTGGTCTGGTCATCATCTTAAAATTGTAAGAAAAAATATAAAATTATTTTTCCTAAAGGAGGAAAGAAAACTCTCTCGAAAATGTAAATTATATTTTCAACATATTTAGAGGAAAAGCCCTAAAATAGCATGCATAGCTAAGATATAGAAAATATTATGCTATAATGATAGACTACATCATAAAATTAAATCACAATAAACATAGTATAAAGCAGGAGACATCATACTATTGCTCGACCGAACCGGCACAAAATCAATCTAAATACAATACTAAAATTACTGAGAAAGGAAACCCATTTCATAACATTAAAAGTTCAGTAAATCACAAAACATCTGCACTATTAAATGTCGTAGGGGAAACATGATATTGAAAGGGAGAAATGAATCTCACATTACGTTGAAAAGCATGTAAGGGAGCACCAAATAAATACATAGTGAACAGGATGGTAACCCTCCAATAAAATTCATAAACAATATAACAAAATACCACTGTATATAGTGGATTAAGACCCATTAATTAATTTTGGGACCAGAAACCAAATAAAAAATATATTAATTTGAATATCGCATGAAAGGATGTCGAACAAGCAGAGCCATGTATAAACAAGACTAACACAATTGGCTCGATGGCCATATCACTCAAGTTAAGAAATGGTGAGAAATGTGTTGCGTAACCCTGAAGCTAAAACGGGTCTCTCTCCAACCCAAGAAGAAAACAAAGTGAAGGTACCTGTTATGGAAAAGAGAGTATTAGGAAACTTGTGATAAGATCCGAACCTTCGAATGAGTAAAATGCTTTGGGTATCCCTTGGCTATCGAGCTAATAGGATTACCTGTAGCAAAAAAACATAAAATAGGGAAATTAACAATGACCTATTTAAATAATGTGGAGCCATTTAAATATCAAAAGAAGATGAGAACAGTCGCGGACCTATGTCAACGTTCTCTGCAGGCCTGAGGGAAAAGCTACAAGGAAAAAAAAAAGAGAAAAAAATATTAAACTCGCAACAGCACCTGTGAATAAATGAAAACTCAACTCATGATTCAAGGGAAACTAAATTTTGAACCTTCTTTTTACCTGCCGTAGTGGAGAGAATCTCTACAGGCAAAAGATGGAGTGCCTTATTGTTGGGAATGGCCTCCAAACCCTGCGAAAAGCTAGCAAACCCATTTTAAGCCATGTAAACTTCTAAACTACCAATTTTGTGGCATAAATGTTGCGTCTAGCATAATGTAAAGTAGCTAAATTAGAGAGGAGTTGGGACTCTACAGAAAAAATCCGAAACAACCAAGAAATTTATGGCACAGCTCGTAAATCACTAGTTTACCTAATAAGACTTACCCGAGACATTTGAATTTAGACTGGAGCATGGTCTTTACCCAACGGTATCACCATGTCGTTGCGGAAGTTGCAGATGAGCCACACCAGCGAAACCACACAGCGAAAATGACAAAAGGTGGTTATGGTTTTCGGGGACATTACCCTAAGAGGGTTATACATAATCCTCCTCCGTTAATCCTCATATTCCAATGGAACAGTGGGTGAACAGAAAAATGGCCTCATTTGGTGAAGAAACTCCAGAAACGTGTACAAGCCATATACCTTAAATAAAACATAAATATCTCCAACGAGACATAAGAAGTATGATTAAATCGGTGAGTGGGTGAGAAAGATTTGCCATTATAACCCATCCTTCCAGCATTAATAATTGGGTAATTAGTATTAAGAAGCACAACTACCGACTAGGCTCACTTGAGAGTCATGGGTTAGGTTAAACCCTTTAATTTAAATATTGATAATCGATGCATGTTATAATGTTTGTAAAGGTATAAAAAATGACATGTATGCAAGATTATTATCCTTATCAATTCCAAAATTTATATAGATGTAATGATAGGTTTAAAGTAATATATTAAGATTTAAATCTTTCTTTTATGTGATGTATGTTAAAAGTGGTATCAAAGTGAAATTCGCATGTTGGGACCGTAGGGGTCACCTAACATGATAAATTGTGTGTATAAATTATGCACAGAAAAGAAATAATATTGTAGAAGACAATATGAGGAGGGGGTCAACACAACAAACACCTCGGAATGCAGGGGAACCTACACCCTAATCCCAACCAGAAATGAATCCTCAAATGTGGATTCGGCAGAGTGTGGATTGGCACGAGCACACTAGTAGATTGTTGGAGGAGTAGTAGCACAAATCCAGTATATTGCTAAGTACTGTGTAAAAGTTGCAGGAATAAAAGGTTTGGGTGAGGAGTGACAATGAGCACCTGATGCAAGAGTAGGAAAGGATACTTAAGAGCATTTCTGAAAAAAAAAATCAGGGAGTGTTATAACCCAGTCCTGCTAGAGACATGCAGGAAGAAAATGAATGAAAATATAAGGACCAAACTACTGACAGAGTGGATAGAATCCATTCAAAATGAAGTAACAAGAATAGGAACTACAATGAGGTTGAGTGTAGTAATGTGTCAAAAAAACAAGAAATTAAGAAACAAAAGGTGGAACTACAAGGTCAGTTCTAGAAGATAAAACCACCTACGTTTGATGGAGAAGCAGAGGAAGTGGCTGAGGCATGGTTGATTATTATGAACAAGCAGTTACAATTTTATGAGTATAGTAGCAATCTTAGAGAAAAATTGGCCACCTATTAGTTGAGAGAAAAGGCCACCCTGTGGTGGGAGGAAGTCAATAATGTTTGTAGCATTGAATATTAGTACGTGACATGGGATTAATTCCAGCAATACTTTAAAGTCTAATATCTAATAGAGCATTTATATGATGAAAATTCCATAGAATTCCATGATTTTAAGTTGGGTCAAATGATGGTGTATGAGTACATAACCAAGTTCACTTCCCTACTAAGACATGTTCCTTATGTAAGGGATGAAAAGGCTAAGGTTCAACGATTCTTAAGAATTTTCCAAATCCACATGAAAGAATGAATTGAATTCGTGAATCCAAAAACCATGGATGAATCAATTCAGAAGGCAAGAATTTTTTACCAACATTCCAATGAAAAAGGAGAACTAAGCAAAAATTGGCAGCCAAGAAAAGGGCAGAAAAGCAGTTGAAATTTCAAAAATTCTAGGACTAGTAACTTTAAGAATTCTGCAAGGAATTCAGTGAGAAAAAATTCTGGAAGGAACCATCAAAGAACTCAATCGCCTACAGAAGAGAGGCCTACAGAGGCTTCCAGTAAACCTGAGAAAGGGCAACCCCCGAAACCACGTCTACAGTGTTGGGGGTGTGCGAGGTAGATTACAATAAAAATTTCCGACATTGAGGAAGAATTGAAACAATTGATAATTTGTAAGAATCATATACAGTGGGAGAAGTAGCCCCAAATATATGCAGAATCAATGCAACATTGGAAGATCATCAGGAATATTATCAACCAATCATGATAGAGTTGGAATGAAGCTACTTTCGTAGCCTGTTTCTATTTTGGTTGACCCAGGTGCAAGTTTAAGTTATGTAAACCCAAAAATAGTAGAAATATGTAAATTACAAAGTCTAAAATTCAAAAAACCCTGGCTGGTACAGCTAGCCACTAGAGCAAAAAGAAAATTAAGTGCCAAAATTCCAAACTATACATTGGAAAATGGAAACGAACAGTTAAATGTGGATCTGAATATACTGCCATTGGGATCCTATGATGTACTGTTGGGCATGAATTGGTTGGAGAAGCATTGGACATTGGTGGATTGTAAAGAAAAGATTATATATTATAGAATGTAATATGGAACTCATAAAGAGATCGAAGGAATGAAGAAACCACTAGCGCTACATCCTATTATAGCCTCCCAAATGAACAAATTTATTAGGAAAGGATGTCAGATATATGCCATCAAGGTGGGTTTTGCTAATTCTAAGGAAAAGACTCCTATGATGGAGAACATACCAGTAGTACAAGACTGTATGGACATGTTTCCAGAAGATGTACCAAGTTTACCTCCAAGAAGAGATATTGATCTCACTATTGAGTTAAAGTCAGGAGCATCACCTATTTCAAGGGCACCATATCGAATGAGTGTCGCGAAACTAACTGAATTAAAAATGCAATTGCAAGAGTTGTTGGACAAAGGGTACATTCAACCATGTGTGTCCCCTTGGGGAGCACCAGTGTTGTTTGTAAAGAAAAAGGATGGAACCATGCGAATGTGCCTGGACTATAGAAAGCTCAATAAACTGACCGTTAAAAATAAATATCCTTACCTCGGATTGATGACTTGTTTGATCAGGTGAAGGGGGCCACTGTATTTTCAAGGATATACTTATGGTCTAGATACCACCAAATCTGGATAAAAGATGAGGATATCTACAAGACTTCTTTCCATACCAGATATGGGCATTACGAGTGTGTGGCATTACCATTTGGTTTAACTAATGCACCGACAACATTTATGAGGCTAATGCATGGTATATTTCACCCCTTTTTGGAAATTTTTGTGTTGATATTCATTCATGATATTTTAATTTATTCAAAGAATATGGAAGAGCACAAGGACCACTTAAGGATAGTGTTGGAGATACTATGAAAACATTATTTGTACACCAAGTTCAACAAATGTGAGTTCTTCAAGGAAGAAATCCAATATCTAGGCCATGTTATTTCCGCTGAGGGAATAGCAGTTGATCTAGAGAAAATTAAGATGATTTTGGAATGGTGAGTCCCCAAAAATGTGGCATATATTCGATCCTTTATGGGATTGGCTGGATACTATCGACAGCTCATTGAAGTGTTCTCCAAGATTTATTTTCTAATTACATCCTTAGAAAATAAGGGAAACTTATTTAAATGGAAAAAGGAATGGCATAACAGTTTTGAAAAATTAAAACATCTAATGACCACTGCCCCGGTGTTGAGGGTAGCTGACCCCAACAAAGAGTTTGAGTCTTGTACCGATGCTTGAAAGGAAGGAGTTGGAGCAGTTTTATCGCAATAAGTAAGAGAGGCTGGCTATTAATTGAGAAAATTAAAAGAGCATGAACAATGATGCTGAGCCTATGACCTAGAGTTGACAACAGTAGTTCATGCACACTGGGTACGGAGGCACTACTTGCTAGGAAAAATATTTGTGTTAAAAATCAACCACAACAGCTTAACCGGCTAGTTTAAGGAAGCTGATCTAAGCTCTCTTCCGGCAAGATGGAATGCCTTCCCAAGTGAGTTTGACATTGATATTCAACATGTAAAAGGTAAATAAAGCCATGTGGCAGATTCCTTAAGAAGAAAACTGCATTGTGTTTATGAACTTTTCTATAACTAGCTTGATTGTTAATTTTTAGATCAGATAAAAGAGGAAGCCCAGAAGGATCCTTAACACTAGTTTCTATGGAAACAAGCAGAGGAGGCCAAAGGGAAAGAAAACCCTTTTTACTACGGAGTTAGCAAAGATAAATTTCTAACCTTTAGGGAAAAGATATATATTCCAAATCGAATGGATTTGAAGGAGTTGATCATGAATGAATATCACCGTAGGATTTATTGAGGACACCCAGGATACTAGAAAATGCTAAATAAAATTAGAAAGGTCTATGTCTTCCCTGGTACATGAAGAATCATTACAGAATATCTAAAAAAATGTGTGGAGTGTTAACAGGTTAAGGTGGAGTATCAACATCCAGCGGGATTGTTCTAGCCCATACTAGTTCTTGAGTGGAAATGGGAAGTTATATCTCTAGACTTCATTAGTTGTTTACCAAGATCAAAAAGGCACAATGACTCCATTATGGTGTTGGTTTATAGATTGAGCAGGGCAACACATTTTATACCAGTACATTCTACTTATAAAATTGTGCAAATGGCAGATATCTTTATGAGAGACATATTTAGACTGCATGGCATACCAAAGACTATCATATCAGACAGGGATATGAAGTTTACTTCAACATTCTGGAAAACCATATTTATGGGTTTTGTAACCCAAATAAATTTAAGCACCGCTTATCATCCTTAGAAGGATGGACAAACTGAGTGGGTGAGCCAAATTATAGAAGATATCTTGTGCATGTACATGATGTAGTAGCTTACGAGATGGGAAGAGTACCTACACTTGATAGAACTGGCTTACAACAATGGTTATCATGAATCTATTAAGATGAGTCCCTTCGAAGCTTTGTATGGACGACAATGTCGTACTCCTATCAATTGGAGCAGCCTCAAAACCAAGTTGATGCTTGGACTGGAAATGTCACCTAAGATGGAATTAGAAGTAAGAATGATCAGACAAAATCTGAAGGCGACTCAATATTGGAAAAAATTGTGTAGATAAGAAGAGGAGTTATCGTGAACTTGAAGTGGGTGATCATGGGTATGTAAGGATTAAACCAAAGAAGAGCACACTAAGGTAGGCCTCCTATGCCAAGTTGGATCCTAGGTTCTATGGACCTTTCTAGATATTGGAAAGGGTGGGACCTGTGGCATATTGATTGGCCTTACCCAGCCATATTTGGGTGCACAATCTATTCCATGTATCCTTAATAAAGCGATACGTACATGACCCAAAGCATGTAATCCACTGGCAAAGCACTTAGGTAGGTTAAGATTAAAAATCCTATCTTGGAAAACTAAATTTTATGAGAATTTAACTCAGAGTTTTGTAGACTACAGGTTGAGCCAGATGATGAATTTCTAGTCTAACCTTAGCATATACTCAATTGGAGACAAATCATGCTCTGAAGGCAAGCCATAACCTAGGTTAAAGTGTAGTGGAAGCACTTCAGCTCGGATGAGGATACCTGGGAAGATGAAGGATTTGTTCTTGAAGATTATGCAGAATTGGTTGTTGAGTTGGAGTGAAACACCGAGGATGGTTTTTACTTCCAGGGAGATTTGTGACAACTAGCTTAATTTCTAACTAATTTTTATGCTATTTTATTTTTAACACACTAAAACCATTTATCTCTTTTGAGGAAAATATTACAAGATGAACATAAATCAATTATGTTTCTGTTGAAATATAGTTAATGATGGAATAATGGTTCCATAAAAAATTTAAAAGGACTTATGATCAAGTATTCCGAGAACTGAGAAGTGGTTGAATAGAAAACAGTTCAGGCAGTTACCTTTTTCTCTGAGGATAAAGGTACATCACAATGAGGAAAAGGGGTTTTGTTCTCTAGCTAAGGAGAGGTAATGAAGATAGTGATGATTTCCTGAGTTGGTAGTGACTAGTGGAAACACTCAAAATTCCTAAAATTCTTGGAAAAGAAGATTGGACTTGGGGTCTCGACGTCTCTTCCGAGTTCTCTATCAACCTAGTCATCTCAGGTGTGGAGCATAGTGGAAGATGAGGACATAATTTCCTCTTTTACGGTAGGGATGACATCATCAGCAAAGCTTGAAACAATATCAATAAACAGATTTATTTAATGCAGATTTATGAGTGAGACATATTTAATACAGGAATGTTATAAGACCTAGTTATTTCAAAATTCAAAAAATGTGTCTTGAAATATGCCAAGAAGAGATGTACACTGTGCATGTCGAGTATGAATCATATATATTTATTTTATATTATATTCTGGCTTTACTGTAGAACTTCCAAATGTATGTGAAACTGTCAAATGTATGTGGCTGTGTAATAAGACGATATGAGGAAGTTGTAGTTATAGCCCGTCTGTTAAGGTAATACATGGTTAGAATCAATTTAGAGTTCTGGACTAAATAGAGTCGGAAATAGATTATATATGAAGATACAAACTGGAAGAAACTGTTAGTTCAGGGTCCAAGGTAGAAACCCTAGACCCCAGAACTAATCATTTATCCATACCTATGATATACATGGACAAAGGCTTACATGGTCGGGTCATCATCTTAAAATTGTAAAAGAACATATAAAATTACTATTCCTAAAGGAGGAAAGAAAAATCTGTCGATAATGTAAATTATCTTTTCAACATATTTAGAGGAAAAGCTCGGAAATAGCATGCATAGCTAAGATATAGAAAATAATATGCCAGAATGATAGACTTTATCATAAAATTAAAACACATTAAACATAGTATATAGCAGGAGACATCATACTACTTCTCGGCTGAAAGGGCACGAAATCAATCTAAATACAATACAAAAATTACTGAGGAAGGAAACACATTTCATAAATTTAAAAGTTAAGTAAAGCACAAAACATTTGCATTGTTAAACCCCATAGGGTAAACGTGATATTGAAAGGGATAACTGAATCTAGCATTGTGTGGGAAAGCATGCAAGGGAGCACCAAATAAATGCATAGTGAAGAGGACAGTAACTATCCAATAAGATTCATAAACAATGTAACAAAATACCACTCTATATAGTGGATTAAAACACTTCAATTAAGCTTGAGACTGGAAGCCAAATAAATGATACATTAATTTGAATATTGCATGTAAGAATGCGGAACAGGAAGAGCCAAATATAAACAAGACTGACACAGTCGGATCGACGACCATATCACTAAAGTTAAGAACTGCTGAGCAATGTGCCGCATAACACCGAAGCTAGAATGGGTCTCTCTTCAACCCAAGAATAAAACAAAGTGAAGGTACCTGTTATGGCAAAGACAGTATCAAGAAACTCATGACAGGCACTGAACCTTCGAATGAGGAAAATGCTTTGGCTATCCCTTGGCTATTGGGCTAAGACGATTACCTTTAACAAATGAAGACAAGACAGAGAAATTAAAAATGACCTATTTAAATTAAGTGGAGCCATGTAAATATAAAAAGAAGATGAGAAGAGTCGTGGACCTGTGTAAAAGTTCTCCTATAGGCCTAAGGGAAAAGTTGTGAGGAAAAACAAAAAGAGAAAAAAAGATTAAACTCACGACAACGTCCGTGCATAAATGAAAACTCAACTTGTGATTCAAGGGAAAGTGAACTGTGAACTTCCTTTTTACTTTCCATAGTGGAGAGAAACTCTACAGGTGAAAGATGAAGCACCTTATTATTGGCAATGGCTTCCTAACCCTGCGAAAAGCTGGAAAACCCAATTTAATCCATCTAAACTTCTAAACTGCCAAGGTTGTGGCATAAATGCTGTGTCTAGCACAATGTGAAGTAGATAAACTAGAGAGGATATGGGACTGAGCATAAACAATCCAAAACAACCATTAATGTTATGCCATAGCTCGTAAGTCACCAACTTATCTGACAAGCCTTGGATGATACATTTGAATTTAGACTGGAGCATGGTCTTTACCCAACGGTATCAGCATGTCACGATGGAAGTTGTAGAGGAGCCACACGGGCGAAACCACACAATGAAAATGAGGAAAGGTGATTAGGGTTTGTGGGGACATTACCCTAAGCGAGCTTCACATAATCCTCCTCCGTTGATCTCGAGATTCCAACCGAATGGTGGGCGAACAAAAAAATGGCCTCATTTTGTGAATAAATTTCAGAAATGTGTAGAAGTCGTATACCTTAAATAAATTATTAAGATCTCCAATGAGACATAAGTAGTATGATTAAATCGGCGAGTGGGGGAAAAATATTTTCCGTTATAATCCATCCTTCAAGCATTAATAATTTAGTTATGAGTATTAAGAAGCACAAATACTGAGTAGGCTCGCTTGAGTGTAATGTGTTAGGCTAAACCCTTAAATTTAAATATTGATAATCGATGCATGTTATAATGTTTATATAGATATAAACAATCACGTGTATGCACAATTGTTAACCTTATGGTTTCCGAAATGTATATAGATCAAATCATAGGTTTAGAGTAATATATTAATATATATATTTTTTTTAAAGTGATGTACGTTACATGGAGAAATAAAAGAAAAAGTCAGAAGATAAAAAAAAATCCCAATTTCATAATATTTTCTATAAAAAAGTGGGAAATGAGAGAACTATAGTCTTAATAATTAAAAATAAGCCATAAATTAAAATATATTTTGTAGTAGGAGCTAATATATTGCAAAAAATAATGGAACATAAGTTGATTTCTATGGTGAAAGGAATAATGTTAATAAAGTAGCATACTTTGTATATATTCAATTTTAGGTGGACTGGGAATATTTAAAATCAAGGACATCATTCAAAAAGATCGAATCGAATCAACCGAGGAGCTTGGAATGGTACGAGAATTGAGCCAGTAAAAAGGGTAAAAAATAGAAATTTGAATTTGATGTTACATAAGTGGTAATTGTAATAAATATGAAATCAAGACACTTTATATTCTTTCTTGGAATGTTTGTGTTTTTCCATGATGCAAAGGTTATATGTTACATTTAATATTAAGTGAGACTGATATTATTTTTATAACTAAAATATGGAATATGAAAATTTTAAAGTTTTTAACAAGTAAGGAAATATGTTTTTAAAAAAAATCCTTATCATAGAGGGAATGGGGCATAGTTTTTTAGATCAAAAGAAATATCACTTCATCTTTCAACATCATAATAGATAATCTCTCAGAGAAAAAAAATAAAAATAAATAAAAATAAAAAATTATGCAAACAATATAAATGAAAAGTGGATGTATAATACATTTTAAAATGTATTTAGAGTCTAAAGAATAAATTTAATATTCTCTTCCCAAGATAATTTAAAAATAATACAATTCAAGAAAAAAATTAAGCAATGATTCGAATCCTACAACTTTATGGATAAGTAGAAAAAAAAAATAAAAAATAAATAGCTAACATATATAATAGAAACGATGAAGTTTTGGTTGAGAATTTTCTTAGTACCATGTTACTCAAGCTTTATAGTTATGAAGGTGTAATAATGTGCGATCATGTAATAAAGTGCCAAAACTTTAACCAAAATAAAGTGTCAAAACTTTCACCAAAAGACTTTTATTAGTGTGATAGGAATTAATGTCATGGATTAAATGATATTTATTATCTTTGTGGAAAAACAAATAGTAAATTTTGACCATGCAAATGATCATCAATGTAATTTCCATCATACAATAATAAACCCACAAGGATGAATTAACCCATAGGATGAATTGGCTGAAAAGTTTCAAAGAAATCGAATAAATCTTTAGTGAACTAGAAAAATAATAGTTGGCTCCTAAAACCCTCTACAAATAAATTGATACATTTAGCTTTATCTTAGAAACATGCCATGTCAGCACACACTTCGAATGTTAGGGTTCACCATTCATATAGAGCCATAAGAGACACAAGTATGATTTTTGAATAATCAATAAGTGGACACATGTTTCCATGAATCAGATCATTGAAATAGTGATAAGGAAGAAAATACAAATTTAGACCACCCATAATAGTATTCAGCTTAAGAAAAAAAATTATTGTACAAACATCATCTTTTTCGGACACCTCATTAGGGGGGATAGACATCTTCAAGAAAAAACTAGAGAAGGATCCTTCGAGGGATCCATGATCATTCTGTTGTTAATCATCTGGGATAGAAGTAACATATGAATTAGTTAGTAAGACCATGAAGGTAGTGAATATATTTGTGGGATATGTGGATCTCAGTGGTGGAAAGATTGATGTAACTAGATATTTTAAGGTAATACTAGTTAATTTAAAAAAAAAAAGCAAAAATGAAATTGATCTTCTATGATATGATTAAATATTGAATTAAATCTCATATGTTATAAGGAAAATGATAAATATCGCTATCATAATTTATAGAAAACCCTTTGTCTTCAAATAGCAAGTTCTTTATTAAAGCATCACATAAAAATAAAAATAGAACAACTTTTGGGTTGGTATTAAGTATAAAATTACTAGGCATGGCATTAGGGATTCTTATAAATAATTCTTAATACCTCATTATTTAAACTCATACAAATCTCTAGTTGAAAGGAAAATAGTTCAAAAATAATCTTTGACATCTATTTAAATTTCATCCTAAGCAGTCCTGGAGGCAAATTTTAATGTGTATGCCTATAGAAAATAATATTATTACTTCTAAGGAAAAAATTCCTACATTAAAAGTATTTATGGATCCCTTAATTTCCACAAACACCATCTCAAATTTTCCTATAGAGGACTATGTTTTCTCTGTGGAAGACAAATTTTCTTGTTAAGAAAATTAAAAATGGGAAATCTAATGATATGAAATACTAACAACATAAAATTTGAATGCTTAGAGGATCTATTATTTCTATCACATAAATAAGATCTTCAATTTAGTGATCGAGTGTCGTAAACTTTTGAATCCTCATTGTACTTAATTTTAAAACTAGGGCTAAATAAATCCTTAGTACTGTAGCTCATTACCTTTATACCTATTATATGAAAACTATATGGAATATTTTAGAAAATAATATTATCATAGGGATACAAACTCATAGATAAATATTTGAATGATATGATAGATTTAGGGATTATAGCTGAATTGTGGATCATCATGTTATCCTTAGGATCATTGTGGAGGATTCTATTGACTTTAGTTTTGATTATGATATTGTGGACCTCGATAAAATTGAAATAGGTTAGACTAAGAAAAATTCCTTCTAAGTTGTTGAATATTATGGAAATATAGTATTACAACATTATTTCCAAGTTTAAAAACATTAATGATATTTTCAACATATATTAGCTTACTATACAAAATTGAATTAAATTCATTTTCTAAAATAATTTGGAAATATATCTTAAATTATCTTCTCTAAATTTCATATCTTATAATAAAATAAATAAAACAAAATTCTTACTATATATTGTTTAAATTAATATACAAAACAATAACATAGTCAAGTAAATTCATAAACAAACATAACTTACATTAAATCTTAAATTTAACATTAAAAAAAAATAAAAATTAAAAATAAATTTGAAGGTAGAACACTTACAACACTTTGAAATCTTGGAAGGAGAGTCAAGAAAAATGTCTGAAACTAAGAAGGAGAACAAGCAAAATTATGATTTCAAGTAATATTTAAATTTAAATGTGCGGGGTCGAGATAAATTTTGTTCAGAAAATTTAATTTTAAATCATCAATAGGAATCGAAATAAAATTTAACAAGTATTTTAATACATTGAAGTTTTACCGAACTGCAATGCATGAAATTAGTTATGAAAAATTAATTTGAGCGATACAAGTATTGAGTTTGACTGTTGGAGATTGGAATATTTAGTTTTAGAATTGGAGATTAAACAAAAGAGTTCTTTAAAATGATTATGATTTCATTCTCCTTATCATTTGGCAAGTTTAAAGACCCCATTAATCTGCTTTTGATCTAAGGAGGTTTTATAATATTTTTTGGATCATTGGGGTTTTGGTGGAAGACGACGAATAAGAAATTCTAGAATGAAGTGTGGGTAGTAAAGAAAAAAATAAAAAATTCAGTGCCCCAAGGGAACCGATGTTAATGCTTGTTGATGTCTGTAGCTCAAGTGACAAGGAAAATGAAGGGAAGGGTACTTACATGGAATAAAACAAAAGGATATTAACTTTCAGGTCAATATTCTTCACTATTACTGCAGTTCCCATTGTATTTCCACCTCCATCCATAACTATTGATGGGCCGATTAGGAACATAGTCATTGAGGTCTTGGAGAATCACTCATTTGATAACGTGGGGTAAATGAAGAGACTGAAATCTCAATTGAGTTACAAGCTAAGAATGGAGCCCAATAAGTACTAAGGATCTAATTTATTCGAAATTTTATTTTAGGGATAATGAAGAATACATAGATCCAGCAGTAACAGAGAAATTCTTTGGATCGAATCAACCTCCTGCTGATCTCTTGCCCATGAATGGATTCGTCTATCAAGCTCTAACTATATCGAAGAGTATGTCAGATATTTTCATCAAGAGATTAAGGTGTCAAAGGATTAAGGGGTCAACAATTTCCTGTCTAAACCAAGCTTGTCTATTTTCATATTTGACCAAGGGTTCTCTTCCTTGCTTACCCTACTCATCCCAGCAAGCACTTTGTGTAATCTGTAACTTCTCATGGGGAAATGGGCCATATTGTGAAGAAGGAAGAAATCATGTATCCTCTTTAAATCACTCTATGAGTCAGGGTTGTCATTTGACATATATTACCAGAACATCTGTGCCATTTAAACTGAAGTTGGTGTATTTTTGAGTGATGAATGGTTGAGTGGCTGACGATGGTGCATTCAAATGGGACAAGTTTTAGACACAGGTTTGACACACTTAAATTGGAGAGAGGAGGACTAATTTAGAAAGTAGGAATTGGCCGGGAAAATAGTGTTGTCTAATCCCAATCCCAAAACCCCATAGAGACCTACTTTAGCATAACTATGTGAGAGGGTTTGAGAGCAGTTCCATTTTTTTGAGCCACCGATTTGAAATGAAATTAAGCCCCCCTGAAATCATCACCCTAACGATCAAATTTTGTAGTGGAAATTTATTTTTGAGTAGTCTAATACGTCAATAATTCATCCTCTGGGTTATGCATCGACTTGTCCTTGAAGATCTCCTCCACTATAATATTTCACATGTGGACCTAATGTCTTGTAATAGAGTAAAACTCCCATCTTCCTCATCATTGTCAACGCTTCTTCTGCATGCCGGGAGGCTTCATTACCATCCAGAATTTATTCCCTGGCACCAGCTCCATGTGTATATATGTCCAGCCTACCTCGAGGCTAGAAAATTAATGCATTCCTTCTCAATAAAAATAGATCAAGTGGCTAAGTGACGAACTATTACACTATTGATGCTTTTAAAAATACAAGGTTTGGAATCATTTTGTTTCTTTAAATATAGAAAATTCCCACTTGTTAATTGCTAGGTAATTGAGTTCAACACCTTGTACACTTATGCTCATGAACGAGATACAAATTTATTTCCATTATAGTTCTTTTGAGTGAATATATTAACCAAAGAGTTGAAATGTGAAGAAGTAGAAAGAGTGTTGAAATGTGAAGAGGTAGAAAAAGTAATATTTAGATTTTCTTTTTGAAAAATTAACATTGATGTAGCAATCATAGAAACCTTTTATATCCTTCAAAGTTCCCTTTTAAATTTGAGTTCACTTAAAGGTTGAATCGCGTTTAATTATAATTTGTAATGGTTTTAACTATTTCTATTAATCAAAGACAATTGGTCTTACAAATTAATATTATCAAAGAATTATACATAGACTTATTATTGTGGGATAAACGAATCCTACCGATAGCCTTAATATAGACTTATTAGAGATAATATGACCAAGTAGCTTTCCATCAGTTAATGCAAAAATGCTCTATTTTGGGTTTGAATACGTTTTTCATGTATTTTATATTTCAAAATTCATATTAAATGTGTTTAAATTGTTTATTTGAATATATCAAAAACTCACACAAATATATTATGAATATGGTGTTTTTTATTAGTAGATTGAATATCCTAGAGAAAAAATAATATACTTTACCTATATTTACCACAAAAATGAAAAGTTGCAATCACAATATCCAAATCAATAACTAAGTTATCCCAAAATGTATGGTTATATCGATGACGTGAATTTTTATTGCCTCTTCAAGGGGGACCTCTAGTTTAGTAGATCTCTAAAAAAAGTATAAAATTTACATCTCATTACATTGTTTATACTTCCTTACATAGTATTTTTTACCTGTTAGGAACATTTTAGAGAAGGAAATTTCTATTAGGAGAAACATTCTTGTAAATATTCCTACATGTATTTCTTTTGCACTACAACATGGGGTTGGATCTGAATTAATTTCTTTCCTTGATGGATTTTAAGTTACAATAATATTCTAGCTCATTCTGAAGATAGGTTAAATACTAAGACTGACAGACATTTCTTTCGAGGACTAATAAAAAAACCATGGTTGTATACATAGATGATATAACCATATATTCCAAGAAAATAAGTGACCAATATCAAAATATTAAGCAAATCCTTAAACATTATTTAAAGTATAGAATTTCTTTAAATTGCAAAAAGTGTTATTTCACTTTAAGTGAAGTTTAACTAGGGACCTACAACAGCAATGGTGAGACACCCATATGCTCATGAATAATTCCTCCCCTTGATGTGATGAATACCTAAACCCTATAATGCAGCTAAATGCTAAAAGAGATTCTTTCCATTTCTGTGAATTCTAAACTAATGAGGGAAGAAGAGAAAACAAGAGTGCAAGTAATGCAATAAACAATGACTTCCCCCAACTATTTCAAAACTATTGAAATGCAAATTTTAAAATTTGAAATAACTTTCACTATTCCCCAAGATGCAAACTCACTAAAAAAAGGAAATTGCCTCTCTTTTCACTAAGATGCGCACTTTTTTTTATTTTACTTTGAAGTATCAAAATGAAAATGCAATTAGTGAACTAAAGTAAAATCAACCAAATGAACAAAGAAATTTAAAAGAACGCTTTTCACTTTTCTTTCTATCGAATGGAGAACAAGATCGCTTCAAAAAATGTAGAAATGAAAATCACTTTCACCCTTTCTCAAAATGATGAAAAACAAACCAAATCAAAATTTCAAAATAAAAATAGCTTTCTATTTAATCTTTTGAATTTAGAAACTAAATAAGACATGCTCTTCCAAACTTGTGAATAAAACAGTCGCCATCTTATGTTTGGCACTTAATTGAAGGTGATCTCTAAGTGCAGTCATGACCAGTCCAAACAAAAATAATTCGAAACAATATAGAAAAAATATGCGATGGTGTTCGAGTTGAATGGAATAGAACTTTAAATTAGAGCCTATTAACTCTCTGGTGATAAACACAAGTGACAAGTAAAGAGTAATTGTCTAAAACCTAGAAATTTTTTTAACTTCACCCTAACCACAAGCAAGTCAAAGAGACAAAAATAACCTTTCAACAACAAAAATAAACTTAATGAAATGGTAGGAGTTCATTCGGACTTGATATAATTTATCAGGGGTTAAGAAACACTCGAAAGATAAGGGGAAACCCAAACATTTTCCTAGCCATGTGATCAATGCGTCTGTTATGAACAGAACAATGTTGACATGAAAATTAGTGTGGTTTCTTTGTATAAAAAAGTGATGTGAGTGCTACTGTAAGGGAAGAACAAGGAGAAAATAAAAAATAATTTCACAAAAAAAGTAGACCTGGCACACTTAAATAACTATCAAATCCTATGCAGACCTATAGAGAACCAGGTAGACTTAGATCTCAATGATTGGTCAAACGGATCAGAAATTAACCCAAGAAAGGGAAGGAAAAGAGGCTAAATCTCCCTAGTGGATTTACCAATTTTGTTGTGAATATAAATCCCCTCGGTGGAAAAAGGTGATCTATTTAGCCCTAGAGTAGTTCTAGCAACTTACGAGACTATCTAATGCAATATTTCTTAGCTATTACCAAAACAAAGATGAGAAATGGAATATCCCTATCTCTTCCTGATGCTATGCTCGAATCCCTTGATGATGGCCTTGATCCACAGTCCCTCTACCTCGCTCCTCGCTACTAGTGGTGTACGATTTCCTGCAGGAGATCAAGAGGTAACAACAAACATAATCCAATACAAAACATACATGGAATATCATCTATCTAACATATCAGGTAACATTAGACTATTTGCACAAATGATTAGACAATTATAGAAAGGAAACACCAGATGCTTTATTGATAAATATGAAAGAGAGAGATTACAATTGTGGCCTTGATGTTCGAGGCCTCCCTTTGGTGATGTCTGAGCCCTTCACTGAATCTCTTAAAGCACTCCTTCTCCTGTATATCTTAGGCATTATGAAAATACACGGATGCAAGGAAAATGAATGATCATAGCATCCCAACAATGACCAACTAGTAGTGGAAGGATGGCAATCTATTGATATGAAGGGAGAGGGATTTAGGAGCCCGTGAAAGGTGGAAGAAGGTCCACTTTTCAAGGGATAATCCCCCATTGATAATATAAAAAGCTCTAAATGAGAGAGCTCAACCCTAATCTCCACCGAATGACATCCAGCTCGCCATCTTGGAAACTTCTAGAGGTCTAAGCTTCTCCTCCATTTGAGGAAACACTTTCAAAAAGGGTTCAGTGCAGTTTTCTCAATAAAAAAAAGCACTGACAAGGCTAAGATAAAACTGCCAACTTGTCATTAGCACAGGCAAGAAATTGGAGAAAGTGCTAACCTACAAATTTAGAGTTTTAGCTAAGTTTCTTCAATGATCTTTCAAGACAAATTTCTTTGAGTCTTTAGAGAATATATTTATGTATTTTTTCCCAGGTGGAAATACTGCACAAACTTTATCATAGGGAACTTTAGGATCAAAGACGAGAAGTGTGGAGAGTGACAAATTATTTTGTAACACCTTATCCTCCAAATTGACTCGCAAGCCTTTTATTCTGATTGTGGGGGGGAAATGAGTTCTAATATTAACACTTTTTTCTTTAAGATTCTCTTCCCCTTCCCCTTTTTTTATATTGTATCCCCTCTTGCTATCATTCTTTCCACAACCAACATGGATAATTTTAATTTTAATTTCAAATTAATATTCTGACATCTGAAGGTCTCCATCATAAAACTAATGATCATCATCCTTATATGAATATACATATAATCCATACATATTTATTCACTATCGAAACCTTGCCTTCAAGCTCTACATTAATATTCCATACTACTAAATTTATATTATTTACATAATTTCATTTAAAACATATCTAAGAGTTTGAACTTGAGCATTGCGACTAGGATGATTGCCTGTTCATATTTGCATTAATTTCAATCCCACTCCCCTTAATTGGTAGAGAGGGATCATTTCTAGAAGATATATATTTGGTTTATTTGGATCTATAGATGGAGCCATTCATTGATGGATGAACTCCTATTCCTTCTCCCAAGTGAATGTGCTATCCAACTAACACGTATCCACTGACAAGTAAAGATGTTCCCACTTACCCAATGTCAAAAGTGGAAACAAAAGTGATATTCAGCCTATTGTTCAATAGAGATATTGGGAATTATTACCCAAAAAAACATCTAATAATGATTATGTAAGTGGTCTAAAACAAGGTTTTCATCCCTTGAAAAGGAGGCTTTCTTTATCCATAAAATAACATTTCATATTGGAAAATTGATGGGGTGTACCGTGGAAATTTGAAGAATAAAAGATGATTTGCACAAAAAGTGGAACACCATTGACACATCTAAAAATAAAAGTCAAATAATAATAATAAAACACTTGTGAATATACACCATTGACACATATAAAAATCAAAATCAAATAATAATAATAAAACACTTGTGAATATTTTCTAGCTTGAGCATTCGTCATTGAACCTGCAAATTATCTCCTTGTTTTAGGATTAGGTTTGAGACTATATTGCTGACAATCATGTATGATATAAGGGACATTTTAAGCTTAGTACAAGTAGTTAGAATAAAGCTAAGAAATATGCTACTCCAAGAGTTTTTTTAATCAAGGAAGACTTCGTGAATGAACATGAATTATCTTTCATATCTCCTTAGAATGAGAATCTTTAGTACAATTACTAGTTAGAATGAAACTAATAGAAATGAATAGATAATCTTCATCGTCTGTTTTTCTCCGTATTGTAAAATTGTGAGGGAGATATTCTTCCTTTGTCTCTTTGCTCTTTTTCTAGGTTTTCTTTTGTAATAAGTAAAATGTTTGCTATCATCTCTAACTGGTATTAGAGATTTTAGAGTGTTGCAAAATGCGTGGAAAGTGGCTACTCAAGTGTGGAGGCACATCAGAAGAGCAGAATGGATGCCAAAATAAATCCAAGTCCACGGTGAAGCCAATGGAACATGGGCAGCTTCCAGCCATTTCTGGCTCCCCTCCCTTGACTTCAGCGACAATACCATCTGATAAGACAGAAGCAGAGGATGTTTGTCATGATGATGTTAACAAGGCTACAGAAGATTTCATCGAGGAGGTCCACAGGGATTTTGAATTGTAGAGGACTTTATTTGATCATCGATACTATGGTTACCTGGAAAAAGCCACTTAACCATAAGTGATTGGCATGAGGATCACTTCTTTAAGTTAAAATCCGAATTCGTCTTGCTATTCACATTTTTTTAGGGACAGTGAAGTGTTGCCCACTGTAGTTGAGTAATATTTTATTTGTAACTAGATATTCATGTCAAAGAAAGGATTTCAAGATTTTTTTTTCGGAAAAGAAAAAAATGTTTATTATATATTAGAAGTTATATATAAAAGTACATATTCGGCATTTCATTAGAGCTGAAATAGTTAGAGAAATACCAATTCTCAAATACATATGAATATAACCCTTGATGAAAGGGAAGAGATTCAATGTGCCTTGATCAAATTATGGGTAGGATAACCATACCTACCATACCCATCCAAATAAGGCAACATCCTGTGTACAAAACAATAAAATTCACTTATAACATCATCATCATACATGTGCATCTTGCTTCTTAGTTCAAGATGCATAGCCGGTAAGTGTATATTATTGCGGAGAGTATATTAAAGATGTACCATGTAATAAAGTGTTTACGTTTTTAAATTGTGTGTATTTCATTGTATATTTGCGTTTTCCAGCTTGGCTGCACACAGATTAGATTTGACGTATCAGACTCTGAACTGTGTTCAATAACCTTGCATAATCTTTAGCAAATGTAAATAAATCTACGTTCAAATGGAAATAACTAACGAGAAATTATAGTTTTTATAGTTTTCCCATGGCTTTGTGACATACGTCAAATAACTTCTTACACTACGCGAGCGGGTTACGGCCTTGCGATCTTTCTGCTAGTGTCGGATCAAAGTGACTTCTGCGGCAGTTTCCTTGTTAGTGTCGACTTAAATCGATAATTGGCACCATAAAGTAGAAATCAACTATAATTTCATATCTGGGTCGGAAAAGTTGAGATCACGATTGTCCATAAAAATTCATTCACCCATGTTTTGGATTGCTCTATTTATTAAAAATTATAATTTGATTAAATCTTTTGTTTTATTCACCATTTTTCGATTTCTACGAACTTAGTACAAAAATTTATAATTTGATTAAATCTTTAATTCAAAAAGCTGTAATTGTTGATCGATTCCTTCAAAAAGTTGTTTTTCCGTTAAATGATGGTTTTAAAAGATGATATCATATACTTGAGAATGTTGCAATTTAAATTGTAATTTGGTGATTGATCCCTCCCTTCAGAAGCCATGAATCATGTTAAACGTGGTTTTTAAATGATGATATCATAGATTTGAGAATTCTACAATTCCAACTTTAGTAAAATTAAAATTATCCATGACGCAGAAAATGATGCAATTTGATTGTACATTAAGTATGGACGCGGGCCACAACAAAATGTGGCGAGAAACGTCCTATCCCATGAAATTTCTAGATCTAAAATTTGTCTAGTAAACACGTCATGGTCTATCAGAAAGTGGGTTTGATCTTTTGGTTCGACTTCTTAGATATGAACCAAACAAGGTTACATGCTTTTTTTTTCATTCTATTTTTATTTACTTAATTTTTGATCTTATAAATACTAAATAGTGCTTGGCATTTTGTTTTTTTGAAGCTAATTATGGTTCAATGAAGTGCGGCGAATAACTATGTAGAAAAATCCCGCATACATGAAATGTTTATGAATTGTTTAGGGAGGTACCACTGTCAAAATCAAAAGAGTTTCAATGCTACATGATCATGATAGTGAATAACGACAGAAGAATCCCTCATACATGAGCATTTTAGGGAGGTACCACTACCAAAATCAAAAGAGTTTATGTCACCATATATAACGCTACATGATTATGATGGGTATGAGGCTTTAATTTTTAATGGTTGTGTTATTTGTTAGCATTATTATGGAAATTGCTATTGTATTAATATGCAAGAAGATACTTTGTAGTTATATGGCTAATTATATATGCTTTTGGTTTTAGGTGAATGCAAACGATTATGATTAGTCTAGACACTTTAGAAGAGTAGCGGAGAAAGGAGTTGTGGGAAGGTGAATTAGGTGCTGGATGGTTATTTTGTTCATCTTATCAACATGGAAAATTATGAGAGAAATTGGCACTGGAAGGGGGTGTTGATTCGTGAAATATATATGGTTATCATTGGTGAGGTATACATGGTTATCATTAAAAGCTATTTTAGAGTGTTCAATAGTATAGTTCATAATGTTCACGAAGAAGATTAGAAGATCAAATTTGTAAATGGAAGTAGTCACTCACTTTGAGATTTTGTTAGTGGGTCTTGCATGTGTTTTTTAAGGACTTTCATTGGGTAACCTCACATTTATTTCAAGTTTGTGCATGTAACACATTTATTTGACAGATAATCAAATTTTCATCAAAGCTATGGGAAATGATTTGGATGGTTTTTTTTGCAATATGAATGATTTAATTATTTAATCTTTCCTTCTCTGCACAAGGTAATGTGTCGTGATAAGTGGATGAAAAGCTCTTTGACCTTTATACCTAAGTCGATGAAAAGTTCTTTGATATTTATCCCACGAAACAAAATGAAGGAAAAACATTGCATACAAGGTAATTGGTACTTATTTAATCTTTCTGGAACCTCCACAATGAATTTCTGGATTTTTTTTCTTTGCATCACTGATGGCTTATTATTTTTGGTAGGCATAAGGAATAGCAGATTAACTAAGCTATTATGATTATCTTATTTTATGTAACCGGTAGGACTTTTACATAGTATGTTACATGATTGAATGGTTAAACAATTTAATGATATCAATGACGAAGACCAAAGCATGGATGTTTGGAGAGTTTTGTTTGAATCACTGTGTTCATTATATTTTGGTTTATAATTACACAAAAATTCAATGGCTAAACAATTAAATTATAGCAATGGCGAAGTTCAAGGCATTGAATTTTGGAGGGTTTTGTTTGAATCATTGTGTTCGTCATCTTTTGGTTTATAGGTACACAAAAATGTCTTAGTTTATCATATGGGTATCCCAGGAAATGTTCATTTATGTCTTTTACTGGGATATTCAAAGTGAATCCTTGAGAATAAGAAACAAGAGGTGACATGTATTTCTCGTAGAGAATATGGGTCACCAATATATTATTTTGATTGTGAGTGTTTTGTACATTAATATTATGAATAGTATTTTTCCTTGCTTAAAGTAATGCCTTATTTCTCTTCTGAAATATATACAAAACAATTATCTCTATTGTTTAAGAATTTTAAATTGTTTTGGAGAAAAAAATTATATTTTATTTGTGTTTTACAAAAAATTGAATTTTGAAATATTTATAGGACTTTCTAGAAAGTTTCACAATTGTTATCTCCTATTTGCTTCTCTGCATCTTGTTATTCCTTCTCTCTCTATTTTTATTTTTTCCATTTCATTTTCTTCTTTGTTTTATATTTTCTTTGTGACCATTTATCATCATCTTGAGTGATTTTTTCCCTATCATGTCCTTGTATTCCATTGGCTCTATAATTCTGGTGCTTGATATATATTGCAAAATTATGCTCCTTGAAGTCATAAGAGTATTTTCTTGTGTATTTGGAATACAATAAATAAATATTAGGTTATTTTACGTTTAATATAGAGGGGTATTCTCATATCAATTAAAATGTTTCCTTCATAGAACCTTGAATACAAATTTTGTAAGAAAAAATAATTTCTCTCAAATAATTTCAAATGCATGTTTCTGTGAATGTTCTTACAATGAATAAGAAACACCTTTATACGTTGATCATTCATTTACCCTTCATATTAACATTATCCCTTTGACCAAGATTGAAATTGAGCTAATTTGTGTAGTTTATTTATTACCTAATATCGAAGCCTTGTCTTTTGGCTTTAGTACATAACTCTACCCAACACTCTCTAAACCAGAATTATTAGTAGCGATTATCTTCTACTTTTACACAATACGATGAATTAATGTTACCTTTTAGTCCCATTTACCTATTTTGTTTTCATTAGACACTAATAAGTTTTTTTCCATGGAAAACCTTGTAGGGAACCCTAGAAGCTTCCAGTGTAAACCTGTTAATGCTAGTTACAATGCCTTGAACCTGTAGGGACGTAGTAAGAAACAAAAGACCTATAGGGACATAGTAAGAAAGAAAAGAGAGGTAGCTAACTATGTACATAGTGAGGAACAAAACATAGGGAGCGAGCTACCCCAAGAGAAAACTGAAAGCGCTCAGCCACTTGAGCTAGCCATTCTTTTTCATGAAAGAACCATGGTATTATTTTATTTGGATATATTCCTTTCTTGTTCACGTGATGAATAAAAGACCTTTGTACTAGATTGTTAAAAAAGAAAATCATGCCCTTAAAATGACATTGCTTTCTTCTTTGATATGATAGAAATGTAGTATTCTAGAAGTTGTTTATATTATGAATTGAAGTATGATTTTACAAGTTTGCTTCAATTTGTTTTTTCCAAATATGTTTGTATACTTTTCTCTTTACATTTTGTTTGATTCAATATATTTTCCATTAAGAATTTATTTTATTTTATAGATCATGGAAGTGATAAGCTAAAATAGGGCATGAAACACTCAGAATCTTTTTCTAAATGGATTACTTTACATATGGTAAGATTAGGAATTTACCAGATCTCTTAATCTAAGAGAAATTTTATAAATGAAAAATATTGTAATATTTCTCAAGGTTTACTGTAGTTTTTCAAGTCTCAAATCTGATAAACCATGCAAGCTAGAAAGTAATTGTAATATTCACTTACATATAATATAAAATGACATATTACTTATTTATTTTTAAATATATCGTTAACTTGGAAGTAGGAGTCACTAAACATATGGTAAAAGGAAAATGATGGAGGTTAAGTTCAATTGTTTTGGAATTTGGTTGTAAGAATGCGAATCTAGTTATCTAAGATGTATTTTAAAACTTATTTGTAAGTTTATTGTTTGAAACTATTAAATCATTTGAATTTTGACATTTATAAAATTAAAAGATACAATTCCAATAATATTTAATAAACCTAAATCAAATTTCATGAAATCAAAACCTAAATTTAATACGCAATTTGTTTTTTAATTTGTTGTAAAATTGAAGGGAACAAAATTCAAAAAAGGAAAGCTTAAAGTTGAAACCAAAAAAACAAGGATTATTGTTTAGATTTTTATTATGATAAAAAATGGAAAGAAAATAAATGAATTGAATAACAAGAAGCTCACAGGTGTGAAATCCACCCAGAGACTGCACAAACTGGAGCGTAGACTCTACATTCAATTAAAAGGATACAAAAATAAATACATCTCAAGAGAATAGGGAGTTGGGAAAAAACTCCTACAACCTAGGACCTAATCCTAATTTAAGGATATAAGTTACAACCATGTAACAATTTCTCCATTAATACAATATAATATTAATTATTTTCAACTCTCCCCCTTAATGGAGAAGGGATTGTCCTGTAGTCCTAGCATCCCTTTAAACAATTCAAACTTCACTTTTCCAAGAGGCTTAGTAAAAATATCAGCCACATTGTCACATGTTTTACAATATTCAAAAAAGATTTCTTTTGATTGGAATTTTTCTCTAACAAAGTGAAATTGAGTATCGATGTGTTTCATGTTATTATGAAACATTGGATTTTTTGCTAGATTAATGGAACTTCGGTTGTCACATTTGATGAAATTTTCCTCTTTATACTCTTCTTCTGCATCATGGAGAAGCCTTCTCAACTAGGTAGCTTCACGTTTTTCTACGCATAATTTTTGGTACTCAACTTTTGCTGAAGATAAAGACAAATTTCTTTTCTTTTTACTACTCCACGTTATGACCCCGGATCCAACACTAAATGCATAACCTATGATAGATAGTTGATCATCTATGTTACTTGCCCAATTAGAGTTTGAAAAACCTGCTAAAGTAACATTGGATGTATCTGTGTATAAAATACCATAATTACAAGTACCATGAAGATAAATCAACACATTTTTTGCTGCCATCCAATGAATTTCAAGAATTTTAGATATGAATTGGCTCAACACACTGATAGAGTACACTAATTTTGGTCTATTTGTAGTTAAATATATCAGACCACCAACTGACTACCTATACAAAGTGGTATCCACCGCTTTAGAGCCATCGTCACTGTACAATTTCAGATTCTGCTGCAAAGGTGTTGATATTGTCTTATACTGATCCGTTCTAAACTTTTTGAGAAGCCCTCTGGCATACTTCCCTTAAGTAAGGAAATTTTGCCCAAAGTCTCTCCATACTTCCACAACTAGACAATAATATAAAGTTTTGAGGTATTTCACTTCAAAAACATGTGACATATGTAGTTTGATTTCTTTGATTAATGCATATTCCTTACCTGTTATAATAATATCATCCACATACAAGAAGATCACAATAATCTTCCTCTGTTCATCATATATGGTATATAGATTTGGGTCATTGATACTCATATAAAAATGATGCTGTAAGAAAAAGGAATCAATATATACAGACTTCCCACACGCACTCCTAATGCAGCTGGTTCCTTCTTACTGTCCTTTATGACATAATATGTTTTGAAGAATTCAACTTGAAAGTCCTGATCTGTTATCATTGACATGGATATTAAGTTCTTCCTGGTTCCTGGTACATACATTACATTTTTAATATGTCTGATATCACTGCCAGGCATCATCACTAGAATAACACCGTATCCATTAATCTCATAACCTTTTTCATCACCAAGATAAATTTTAGCTCCACGAGTAGTTTTATCAAAAAATTCAAACCAAATTATATTACCTGTCATATGTGAAGACACGCCTGGATCAATGTACCATATTTCGGCCTCATCCTCCTCGAAAGGTGAAACAGCACAATCAGCTACAAATAATCGATAATCATCACTTTTACCTTCATCGGAAAAGTGTCCAATGTGCTTTCTCTATTTATTTCTAGCCTCATATGTCTGTCTCTTAAAACAAAACTTAGATAGATGACTGTTTTTCCCACAAAAAAAACATTTAATGCTAGAAAATTTACTGTTGTTACTTGCAGACATACCTCTAAATGGTCTCTTTGAAAATCACCACCGCTTTTCTATCGCTTTGGATGTCTCTCTTTGTATGGCTTCTTCTTCTCCATCAAAGTAAGATTGACACTTTGTGGTCTGAAATTCTGTCATTTCTCTTATTCTTGTAACATAATTCTTGTTAGCTTTTCGAATGCAGGGGCTTTATCCCATGCAGACAAGCCTACGATGAACATGTGGTCTTCGTACTTCATCCTATTCAAAGTAATTGTGACAAGATCGGAATCAAACACCTTCTCCCCAATGTCACCCAATATATCCTTCAGGTTGTTGACCCTTGTAATGAATCCATAAGTAGGCTCACTCTACTCCATCCTCATGGAAAACAATTTTCCTTTGAGAGACAAGATTTGATTGGTGTTTTGTGTCTGATATAGATTCTTGAGCATCATTCAGATCTGAGTGGATGATTTGTCATCTCTAGTATGTGGGATAATATTTTTTTAACAGACATATTCAATTAAACGTTCGCCTTATTCTCCCTTTTATCCCAATCTTGTATGAGTGCAGCCGCATTTGTTGCACTGCTTGACTTATTCTCGTCACCACTAACGATGGAACATGCACTCGCTCCCTCAATCAGCACATGTAGCTTGAATTTCCAATTGGTATAATTGGTCCCATCAAGTTCTCTAGTCTCGTTGAGATAAGTTTCTATACAATTGTTAATTTTGGACTAATCGGTTTCCAAATCCTCCGATCTTCAGTCGATTCTAACCGAGTGAAAAATTACAAGCTATGGAAAAAAAATTTTGAACACAGACCAGAACCTGATCAAAGATCTACCACCGATCTGACAAGATCTTTGTGTCCGCAACTCAGATAGGCCACCGATCTAAAAAAATGTTGTGTCTGATACTAAGATCCGCTACCATTATGGAGAAATCTCATGTGTAGAACCATATAAAGAGGTCAACACTCCTATTTGCTAAAAATATGCATTGAGAAAAATTTCATTAAGGCACTGGACACGAGCGCTAGAATGACCCCGAAAAACGTGCTAATATGTATTCATCAATGCATATGTGGCTCCGAAAAATGCATTGATCAACATTGTTGTGGCTTCAAAAAATGCACTGATCCGCTTTGTGCTCAGTAAAATGAGACCTATGAGAAACCAAGTTCCTCTTGTGGGTAAGGTGTTTCTGCAGACCACCTATACTCCTCTATGAACACTGAGGTTCGTATGTCAACTGTACCCACAAAGGCTCTGTAGCAACGAAGGCTTTGTAGCCACTATGGCTCTGTAGGTAAATCAGTCTCACCTACTTTGAGTTCTGATACCATGATAAAAAATGGAAAGAAAATAAATGAATTGGATAACAAACAACTTATAGGTGAGCAATGCACCTAGAGATTGCACAAACTAGAGCATAGACTCTACATTAAATTAATCAAGGATACAACAATAAATACATGTCAATAGAATAGTGATTTGGGAAAAAACTTCAACAACCTAGGAAAAAATCCTAACTTAAGGAGTTACGTTACAACCATGTAGCCATTTCTCCATTAATACAATATAATATTAATTATTTTCAACTGCTTAAGAATCTTTGGAAACTAGTGTCCTTGATTTCAGTTGTGGTCTTTCCCCTCCCATAGAGGTCATCACAATTACACGATTATAAATTTATTTTATATATTATTAAGTTAGCAAAGATTCATAAATATAGAAATATATTTTCTACATTATTAAATTCATATAGGTGATTTTAGTGTACAGCGTCATGAGAAAGATTAAAAATTATAATTAATTATCGAAAAAATTTAGTGTTTGCATTATTTAAATCAGTTAAAATTAAAAAACAAAACTCTAAATTCATACTCATTAAACATCACTGACTCAAATCATAATTTTTACAAAATTTCAGTCATACATAAGTATTGTCAGAAAATTTATACATTGCCAATCTCTATATTTTTCTCTCATAAACACTATATTGGTTCGTAATACTTATGATTATTAAGAAAAAAAAACACAAAGACAGTGAACAATCTAACAATTGTTATTTCAAAAGGAAATGCAATTCTTTCAACTTAGTACTCTTTCCACGGTCTCGGACAATTGCGAGTATATATCGAAATGGCTAAATGTATATGTGAAAATGGATAAATACATGATTTTAGTATGTTATTTGATTGTTCTAATATTAGTAATGCCACATGGATAATATGAATCTACTCATCTGAAATGTGTTTGCCTCTTTCTTATGCTTACAAAGTAATCACACTTATGGTGTCATGAAGATATATACAACTTTGTGGTTTGTTAGGGGTATAATGGGGCTGATCGGTTAGGCCGGATTACGATCGAAGAGATTTCTGTGGTAGTCTTTTTAACCGCGTTAAGTGTTATAGTTGGACATCCACGGAAATTGATTTACTTCTCTAGGCCTGCAGTGGTTGGGTTTTCAATTTTTCTGCGATATTTAGCATCAATATTTACTTGAAGAAAAATATTTTCTTTAAGAATAACTCCGGGTTGGTATTCAATATGAACGTGCCTTATTTTTGGTAGACGAATTTCTATTTCGTATAATATTTTGAAGTTTATTATTTACCTTTTTTCTTATTTTTGCCATGAGTATTTTTATGTCAAATTTTAAATTTAAATTTTATTACATATTACTTTATGTTTTTTATTTAAAAAATAATTTTTTAAGTAATCTTAATGACGCATTTTTTCATATTATTTTGAATACACCTTAACAATACAACACATTTTGGTAGTTAGTATATTTGAATGTACGGTGGAATTAAAGTGGTCTAGTCATACTTGTCATTTTAATGATGAATTAGGTGAACATTAACCAGGCTTAATGATAAAGAAGGTAAATCATTGTGACTATTATTCTATTAGATCATCTCTATGTTGTGAGAGAGTGTTTTCAATAGATTTGTCAAATTATCTATGAGAGGCCATAACTTATTATTTTTTTACCCTTTTTACCCTTAATGATCTAGGTTCATGCACTTGTACAATGGAAACAAATGAGAGTAGGGACACACATCTTCACTAATGGTCGGCCCTAGCTTGTATTGAATGGTATTATTCTCAAAGAGTGTTGTCCTTAGCTCCTAGCACCTATTATCTGTAAACATAGATTACAAGGTATCTATGCTCTACATTGCTATGCAAATATTAGTACCATAAGCCAAAATGTCTTGATATATAACCATAGGCACATTTATTTGCATTTTTCAGTTTCCTTCATTGTAGCAAACTTACTATCTTTGGCATTTTTTCAGGTCCTAAACTTCAAGAGTTGTTTTGACAGCTAAGAGATGTTTTTTTGGGAAAATGGAGAGATGAGAAAAGTGTAAGTCCAGCTTTCCTATCTTAGTTCGGTCTCCTCTTGGAGCTCCTCGAAACGAAGTATTATGATAGTCAAGCAAATATCTATTCCAAAGTTACGACCATGGGAAGTTTACGTTCCAACTTACACCAACATGGCCCAGAAACGTTTGATGCTTCCTCTCCTAGCGTTAACTTTTTGGATGTTTAGGATTTCCCATTGTTTCTTAATGATAAAAATGCCTCTGAACCTCATTGAAACACCATTTAGAAAGCATGTAATCACCACATCTCTTATAAGAGATAAGCTACCATTCCCCAAACGAGTTTATTTCCATTTTGCATGTAATAGTTTCCAGTACTTCGTTATTAATGAATTAAACATTTTGTTTTTATTTTAGCTTTGTGTTTTTATTTATATATGTATTTCATTTTATTCCTACATAAATACAGATTACAAGTATTTCCTAGTCATTATAGTGAATACGTTCAAGAGAAGTTCAACCTTAGTTAAAACTATTTTACAGTCTGTAAAGCCTTTTATTGCATTCGTCATCCCTAAGTTAATCATGAATCAATCGTCTTTTGTTGTTCAAATGTTGAAACCTTTTTCATTTCATATTCCCTCTTGCGATGGATAATTTCGTATCAACTTCAAACCATCATCTAGAAATTCGGTCTAGAAACTCTTTTCAATACCTTAGATCTTGCATGCCTCAATGGAAAGTTTCCTCATTTTTTTACGATATATTTTCATCATTTACCTTCATCGAATGATTCTATGGGTGTTCAAATTCATATAATTTATTCAAAAATCATAGATTGTACTAGAGTACCTTGAGGACCACTGTCATTATTAGTGGTTTCTCTCACATTTGTTAATAGCTTCCATCATTAAACACTAATGTAATGGTTTCTACCATGTTCAACTTCAAAAAATTTATTCACATGGTTAGATTCATACCCTGGATAGATAGAGATGATGACCCTATATTTCTTTTGATACATCCAATATGCGTGGAGCTTTGAGTATTTATGACTATCAAATAGATCCACGATGTATGTGTGGTGGCCATGACTTCATTTTATTGACATGGATCTTTGTAATTTTCCATACTTATGCTTAGACTTATTCGTATTCTGAGTATGGGAATTTCTACCTCGGAGATGATAATATGATTATATTTTATCGTAATATATTTATTTTCAACTTGTGGGTTTCCAACCAAGTTTTCCTTGATTCTAAAACTCGCATGATAATGAACTTCAATCATTATACCTTTTTTGACTTTGCACTTTTGGGTGCAATTTGTTACACATCAATTTGTCACATCTATGTAAATGATGCCAAATCTGTATCTTTCACCATCCAAAGAATTTTTTTCATCAATTCCCACTAAATATGGAAGAAATACCTATCCATGAAACACAATAACCTTGGACTATATAACTAAACAAAAAAATTAAAGATCATTATATGTGCCAATATTACTATTTACAACTTGCGACTTCGCACTTTGCATAATTAACAAGTAGAAATTTTGTTGCTATTTGCCTTGATTAAAAGTGTGACGATATTTTTACATGGATAAAAATAAAAATGGTAAGAATCCTTTTAAAGGTATCTTTACAAGTGGTGAATATAATGATCTTGAACTCCTACAATGATGAGTCTCATCCCTACCATAGCGGATCCCATCCCATCCATTGTGGACTTAGATTCTACCTTAATGGATCTCAAACCTCCATCTTTATCCTATAAATATAGTACATACAAAGGGAAATGGGTTGGCTATTTTACTCTTGATACTATACTTTTATGTTGCCAACCTATCCATTGGAGATTTTTTTATTGCAAGGTTGGGATTGAGGACTATTGGGAGGAATCTTTCTATATTAAGGCTTGGTTGTATCTCTCTCATTTCCTTGATCTTAATAAAATTCACATTTCTTTCCCACATTCATTTTTATGGTGTTGTTATGAGATTCATTGATCACGTGTATATATTTTGTTAAATCATTTATGTATCACATGATTTGACCATTTGTATGCTTGTGTATTTGCAGATAGTTTCTTGAATCATTGAGGATGAGATCGAGAGCTATATAAAACAATAACAAGGACAATAATTTAAAAAAAATTATGAACCATTCATTCCATATTACATATATGATTTGATGAGAATCTAGGGAATGTTTCTATGTATTTTTTTGTTTTGTTCTAGACTTGGTTTCCATGTGTAGGGAGTTTTGTCGTTCGAGCAAGATGAGATTTTTCAATAGAAAATAATCCCTGAATTACTCTTGGAAGCTTTATCAATAATTGAATTATGAGTGGAATCATTAGGAGGAAGAATTCTTCTGAGAAAAACCTTCACTTTATTGTGTACATTAGGTTCAGGTGCTAGCCGTTTACTGAAATTTTATGTCTTAGGTGGTTGATAAGGAGGAGTGTCATTAATTTAAACTACATTGACCGATTGTGATTCACTTTATTTAATCATATCCAATGTGAATATGGATTCTCCAGCACTAGCATTATCTTCAAGTGGAGGAGCTTCATCTTATTCGTTCGATTGCTCACATTGTTCTTGCATGGCTTGATCATTAAGGACGCTATCTAACATTTCATTCATGTTATGTAGCCACTATGGACATGTTTTATCAGAGTGGGCCGCTTGATGGAATGTGAAATACTTATCCATACCCATTTACTCAACATTAAGGATCACATTGGAGTTTTTCATGGACTTATCTGGTTGATTATTATTCTTCTTGAAAAGAGGTTTGTAATATTTACCACTTGAAGAAATCTCACTAGTGTTCCTGTTGAGATCATATACTTCATTAGTTAGTTATTTGAGAGATTTTACTAATATTTCCAAATGAAAATAATCCTTATAATTTTATTTGCTGGAGGAATATTTAGGTTTATTATCAGTACTCTTCGAGTCTTCTTCATCTATGAAGTTCTCTACCAAAGTGCCTTTATTAGAACTCTTGAGAAACATAGCAATGTTAGCTGGAAAAGCTAACGTATAATAATATAATATAATTGAATCATGAGGTTGGATGTCCATGGGAATGTTATTCAAAATAGTGGAAAACAATTGGTTTAAATCCTTCATTTTCTCTTTATTTCTCATATTTATATTACTCAATTCCTTTAATAACATGGATGGTATTTTTTCATCAACAAAATTTTCTAGAAAAACCTTTTTTAAATCTCCCCAATTCCAAATCGAATCAATAGGGAGGTTGTGATGCCACATGGAGCCTTTTTTCGAGTGTGTATGGAAAAATCCTGCAAGACATAATATCATAACATACATTCAACACTATTTATTACCAATACATATTATTAACATGATCCTCAATAGTGGTAGAATTATCTGGATCGTATTTCGTGAGGAATTTTTCTGGATTCCATTGTAAAGGATATAGATTGCTCGTAATATTAAGTGGCCCTTGGGTGATGCATTCTATTTGTTAATTATTAGCCACGTCACCGTTGTTATTCTCCTTGTCACTTTCATAATCCAAAGTGTTGTTCTCATTCTCCTTCACATTCTTGTTCTCATTCTGTGACACTCTTCATTGTATGGTATATAAAAATTTTCACCATTTCCCTCTACATTTCTAAAATTTACTGGTACCTTGTTACATTTGTATGAATTTATTTTAGTCGAGTCCACTATATCATCCACAGAATCATTTACCAATTCTTGAATTGTATTAACAAACACACCACCATGAGTTTTATGCTCTCTCGTTTAACACTTATGAAGGAGGATTGATGTAACTAGACGTGTTGCAATTTTCATTGCAAACTCACATGTGAGAGGATGGAAAGATCTTAGATGATTGTAGGTGACTTAAAAATAACATTTCGGGCTATGCGGAGGTGAATTTTAATCTCAGGAGGATTTTATGAAGGAGAACCACGATAATTGTTTCCTTGCTAGGATGAATCAATAAAAGAGAGTGATAATCGACTTTCCATACAATGGAAACCCTCATTTTGGTGAAAAAATTATTGATCCGCCCAAATGTCTCACCAATTATTAGGGTATATCCCTAGTGTAAAGTCTCGACTATACCCTACATTGTTTGGAGTAGGATTCCCATCCAATATATTGACTTGGAATCATTCTCGCTTTATTTATGATATTCTCAAATCTAAATTGATAACAGGTCAGAAAACCGATATACATTTTGACGAACATAGCTAAAATAAATTTATGAAATAATTACAAGTATTTCATATAAAACACTTCCACATGAAAAATAAGTCATATGAACCTCTATAAAAATAATTTTAGCATTACTGTAATAAATATACATGTGAAATAAAATATTCCTTCATTGTTTGGAAAGTATTTTACAATAAAAATTGATCGTTAAATCATAAATGGCATACAATTTCAAATAAGATGTGTGCTAGAGATAACAAAATAGCTTTTTTCCCTTAACAAATATGAATGTAAACAAATACCATCATTCACTTAGAGAAGATTCTCAAAACAATTTATGATACACTTATGAAATTGTTTCTCAGTTGAAAGATCTTGTAATTATTGAGTAGAACTATTTAAATACACAATTACAAGAACTACTCACTAGATCCAATAGTGGAGCATTAAAACTATTACTTTCTTTCTCAAAAGAATAACACACTCTCTATCAATATTCTTACATTGGAAGCCAAAGTTACAATTCTTTTTTCTATAGCAATGAGGATGTATTTATAAGAAGTGAGGCGACCTTTCACCTTCCACTATAAATTTTGGACTACCCTCACGACCTTTCAAATTCCATGTGAATTTTAATTTTTCTTCACATTTATAAATACAAAAATGTTACAAAAAATTTATATACAAAAATTATATCGAAATTGAGGAAAAACAAAATGCATTCATCTGAGAATTTTTGTAATGGGCATCTCTGGAATTCATGTGGGATTTCCTCCTATAAAGGGAATTGGTGTTTCTATGTTCAAGTTAGCCACAATTGGTTCAAATTCCAAATTATTTAATCTAATTTCTTTTGCCCGATTGCTGACTAATTGTTTGGAAAATAAATCTTCTTGTAATTTAGTTTCCATTTCCTCTTCCTCTCTTATATTTTTCTCTTCTTATTTGAGTTGTTTTCTTTTCACCTCTTCCTCATATTTATGTTTCTTCAGTGCTTCCTATTATTTCTTCTTTTTCAATGCCTCCTGTTTTTATTTATTCTGCTCTTCTTTCTTCCATGCTTCTTCCTTCTCTTGATTCCTTTGTGCCTCTTTTTTCTCTTTTCCCTTCATCTCTCCTTTCTTCATCATATTTTCATCTCTATCAACTTTAATATTCTTACATATTTCTCTTTTGGATTCTTGATGCTAATTTCTCTCCAATTCAAGATTTTATTCAACATCCATGTTGTCTTGGGCTTCTTCTTCGTGGTCATTTTTAACCTTGGATGGACTTCCTCCTTTTTTTGCTTCAACCAATTTAGTAGCATTGTTGAAATTATTAAACTTGTCTTCATCCACCAAAAATATTGAAGCGTACATACAACTATACCTTATTATCATGAAATGTTGAGTAGGAACATTTCTACGACCATATCTATGATAACCTAATTCATTGAACTTGAGGTGCTCTAGTTCCTGCATTTTTTATTTTTCTTCCTTTAGGCTTTTCAAAACATAAGATGCTATGCATAGTAGGAAGACTAGCCATGGTGACTTGTTTTCCTTTTGCGGTGAACCAAATAAACCAGTAGAGATTTCGTGACCAACCTCCTACATTACCACTTTATCCCTTACAAATAAAATAAGTAAATGTGGACTTATATATTTTCCAAAGACTCAAATGAATGTTCCATCTAGAGGAGTGAACCAATCCACAATCTCTGAAATGGGTTATCTTTCTTTATCAAGTATACATCATTATTTAGTATCAAATAACATTTGATCTAGTACTAAGATGAAGTGCTTGACAATATTTTCATAGGCCCCTAGGTATCTTGTTTCCATATTAATTTGCAGTATATGTGTATCGACAATATATCATTAAAATATTTCCACTTCCACCCCACTCCTAGAAATTCATTCTTCACACAAATCCCATCTAGCAAGTAAGAGGACATATGAAATTCTGGTTTCTCACTTTTGGTTGTAGTCTTTACTCTTCTAATATAATTCTTCAATGAAATCAATATGAGATCATCCAAATTGAATATTGCCCCTTTGGTGGCACATGGTTGTGTCATATAGACCCATTTATATTTGAAGAATTCAATATTCTCTCGGCCATAAATCCTATAGCACATAGCCATGAAATACGAATAAACCATCATAAGAATCTTGGTCTTATACATAACTTTGGGCCTTTATCTAAATCTAATTTTATCTTGTCCCCATGATTTGAGGATTTCTTTTGAGGACTCTATGAAATCAACATACCATCTCAACTTGAGGTACTCTTATGATTTGGGAAGATTTTAATACATGTGAATGTGTTTTGACTGATATGAATCCAAGAGAACACCTTTAGAACTTCAAACTATCATATTTTCATGCTTAATATGTTGTAGAATCCACTCTATCGTTTTAACTGATTAGAGACTCAAAACTATGCTTGGAAATGAAAGTTATTGGAATGGTGTGGAACATAAATTACCACATATATCTTGTTGTCATGAATCCAACACAACTCGTTTCTTGGAAAACTGACACTGTATGCTCCTAGAAATCTGTTTTGTCTTCTTTTTCAAACATCCAAATTTTTAGAAAAAAAATGGAGAGCTAGTCCAGTTAGTACTCCGTATGGCTCAATGTACATGCCCATATGATAGGTTGACTGGTCAATGGTATTATGCAGTGAATGAGGTTGTTCCATGTGTCATTTTGTTGTTGGTTTGAAATGGTAGAATTCCGTTGGGTTGTAGGTGGCCAATCACAGACTGTCGTGTGCCATGGCTAGGGGCCACCACATGGTAGCTCGAGGGCTACCAAAATTTTTTCAAGGTATGAGTGGAGAAGGCGGGGATCGAATCCGAAACCTCACATTCCACAATGCCGAGCACTACCACCTCACCATCACATTATTTCTTAGTATGTTATTGGTTTGACATAGTTTTTTTATAGCTATATTTGTGAAACGAGGGAGGGAGTCGGGGTCTAGCCCCAACACTGGTCAGTGCTCTTGAGGGTGGGACCATGGGTAGGAGGCCCTCCCCCTCACCACTATATTAACAATTAGCATTAACCCGTCGATGTATGTGAACAAAACCACAACTGTGAGTTTTAACCATTTTCGGAGACCACTAGGGTAAACTGTCACCATCCAGACCATGGGTTAAGCCTCCAATGTGACCTCACCATACATAAATATTGAAGGTTATGAAACCATCCAGTGCATTTTTTATATAAAAAAAATATATTAACGGGCAAATGATTTTGTTTGAAATCTTTATTTAAGGCCTTATTGGGAAAATTAATGTCCCGACAAATTTGCCCAAAAATTGGACAATTTGGCACTCAGTTAGTGGACTTGGAGGTGAAATTGTAGGATTATGCCACACTTTGTGGAGTTTGTGGTGCAGTTAGTGCCAAAATTTGGGGAAGTGATAACTAATTCAGTTTTTGACCAAATTCCAGAAAAAAAGAGGCTACACAGGCATTTTTGGGAATTCTAAAGCCATTAGAGGAGGTTTCAAATTTTTTTGAGCATTGAAAATGTATTTAATGACGATTTTAAGAATAATAAAAGAGCGCCAAGCCATTGGAATCTGGAACAAGGAGACGTAGCCCAGGAGGGGTGGATTCCTTCATCATGCGTTGTGGTTTTACTGTTTATGATGATGTTCATGTATGTTATATGTTTTTTTTCAATGTTTTGTTTATGTTAATTTGCTCAAGAAATTCACATAAAAACACATAAAGAGACTCATGGTTAACTTGCAATTTACAACATAATCCTCAAGCACTTTTTTTATATTCTGAATTGGAATTTAGCACAACAAACAGTAATTTTCCCATTCATATCAAGTTGGTATCAGATGAATATGTCTACTTGTGCAAGGAGGATTTAATTTTTTTTCAAGTGTTTAAATTCTTACAAGGTTGAAGATCAAGAGAGGAGAAGCAAATCTTGTGGGTGTGGGATCTCAAGTTGGGAAAGGGTAAAGGAGAGAAAAATTTCCATAATATGCACCAAAAAATCCACTTTCAGTCTCAGTAGAAGCTTCTGTAAGCATGTCTCACAAGGGACGAAATGATAACATGACACAGGATGAGAAGGATTTTAGGAATGCTTTGACATGATAAATATGGTGAAGGTCCTCTATGAAGAGAGGAATACAAGGTTGCAGGGTGAGAGCTCTAGGACTCCAATAAAAGAGGGTTCTCTAGGAGGAGGAAGTAATGGGAATGGTGATATGCCACCATATAATCCACCATCATCCTCACCACCATCCTCACCTTCATTTTCATTCTCTTCCACTACTACAACCCTTAATCATACTCATCAACATACCTTAAAAAGAATTGGTAAAACACCCCTGTTAAAACTTGATATTAAATTTGAGCTAGCTATGTATAATGGTGAAGTGAATGTAGAGAAGCTTGAAAATTGTTTTCTTCAGTTGGAGGTATACTGCAGGATTCAAAACCTTCAGGTTGATGATACAAATATTCAGCTAGCTTCCTTAAGGCTAGGGGGTGCAGCACTAGTATGGTGGGAAGCCAAGAAACAAGATGAAATAAAAAAAATAAATGGTTAGACCTCAATGTCTTGGTATAATTTCATTGTTGTAATTAAAATAAAATTTTATGCTCTAGCATATATGTATAAACCATCATGAATTGGAAGAAATTTCGACAACTTAAAGGTCAAAATGTGAAAGATTACACCAAAGAATTTAGAAGAAGAGATCTTATGTTAGTTGTTTATTTTCAATCACAAGACATTCTGCTAAAGTATATAGGGGCTTTACATAGCTACCTAAGGCATACTATCCTTATGTTGAATCCCACTATTCTAGATGAGGCTTGTGTGCAAGCCACTCACCTTGAGACAAGAGGGAAAAATATTCCCAAAAAGTGTAAAAAGAAGCCATTTAAGGGTTGGGAGAAGGGAAATGATTTCAAAGGAAAAGGAAAGAAAAATGCATCCATTAGAAAGAAGGAGAGAAAATTACATGCAAAAATTCTTCCAAATATGGTCATAATGAGGACCATTGTTGGAAGCTTCATCCAGAGATGAGACACAAGAAATTAAACAATAAGGGGAAACAAAAAATAGCTGCAACCACTCAACAAGATTTCAAATCCGATTCGGGTGATGAAATAAATTTGAAGCCATGGGTATGAAAGAAAAATAATCCATTACTAGCACTATTTCATCAAATTTTTACACTTGTAATCAAATGAAGAAACAAGGATCGAATTATTTCATGTTAGGGTTATTACAAAACATACAAAAATCGACACACTATTTGATAGTGGGTCTCAAGCCAATTTAATATCTAAAGACTTAGTCAAGAAACTTAATCTTGAAACCATTCCACATCCCAAACCATATCCATTGGGTTATAAATGCAAGAACACAAATTTACAGGTTACAAGAAAGTGTATTATTTGGTTTGCAATCACGGTAAACTTCATTGCCAAAGTTGAATTAGATGTTGCACCACTTGATATTTCATGAATTTTTTTTGGTAGTCCTTACCTCTATGATAGAAAATTCATCTTCTATTTCCATGAATATAGGTACCACTTATTCAAATATGGTGTGGAGTATATTGTGATATCTCATCGCAGGAAGCTAGATCTTTCATTAGTTAATGCTGGACCAATGAAAAGACTAGTGAATTCAAGCAAGAGTTTTGTTCTTCTTATGATTACACCAAAGAATGATGTTGATTATGAAGCATTTCAAGGTTTTGATCCAAAGTTGAAATCTGGTTTCATTGAAGTGGTTAATCAAAATAATGAGATGTTCCAGGAGCCAAAGAGATTACCTCCCAAGAGGGGAATCCAGCATGAAATACTGTTGCAGAAAAATTGTCATGTTCCTAACATTGGCATGTATAGGATGTCATTCATGGAGAGTGTTGAAATCAAAAAGGAAATTTCAGACTTCTTGAACAAATGGATCATTCGACCAAGTACTTCTTCATGCGGGTCACCTGTTGTGTTGTTGCCAAAGAAGGATGGAACATGGTGCATGTGTATAGATTTTCATGCATTGAAAAAAATTACGGTAAAGAATTGCTATTCACTTCCTAGAATAGATGACTTACTTGATCAATTGAAAAATGCAGAGTATTTTACTAAGTTGGACTTAAGGAGCGGCTATCATCAAATTAGAATTATTGACGGTGACATTTTGAAGACAACATTCAAGACAAAATAAGGTGTGTTTAAATGGCTATGTATGCCTTCTGGTTTATGTAATGCTCTTGATACCTTCATGAGTGTGATGAATGATATGTTCAGGCCATTTCTTGATGATTTTTTCATAGTCTACTTAGATGATATCTTAATTTTCAGCAAATCACGTGATGAACATGTAATGCATGTAAGAAAAGTACTTGATGTATTAATGAAAGAATAGTTGTTTTTGAAGATGTCAAGATGTGAGTTTGGTAAAACTTGTTTTGTGTACTTTGGGCATATTTATGGAGGAGGCGAGTTGAATATAGACCCATCTAAGGTTGAAATCATTGCAAACTTTCCAATGGAAAAGAAATTCATTGAGGTAAGAAGTTTTTTGGTTGTAGCCCAATATTGGAGGAATTTTATAGCTAACTTTTCTTCTATCACAACTCCATTGCATGCATTGACTAGTGTGAAAAAAGGACTTCCAGTGAGGAGGAAAGCAACAAAAAGCACTCAATGCTTTGAAAGAGAAGATCAGTTCAGCCCCAATACTTTCACTTCGAGACTTGTGACAACCTTTAGTGATTGAAACTGATGCAAGTGACTATGCCATGGGTGCAGTCCTCAAGAAATATGGTAATCCCATTTCATTTCATTCAAAAACTTTCAATGGTGTAGTGATTAAATATCCTTCTTATGACAAGGATATTTATGCGTTGGTTTAAATTGTGAAAAGTTGAAACACTACTTGATGGGGAAGGAAACCATCATACACACCGACCACCAACCATTGAAATAATTGCAATTGAAAAATAAATTGCAACAACCAAGGAACTTTAGATGGATGGGTTTCCTACAACAATTCGACTTGCTCATCAAGTACAAGAAAGATATATACAACAAGGTTTCTGATATTATTTCTAGTACTATTGTTAGTGAAACTACTTTACTCAAGCATAATTCTATAGTCAAGCATAATTCTGTTTTGCATGAAAGCTATGTTGTGCAATATGAATTTTATAACGACTTTCAAGATGTATATGCAAAATTGATTCAAGGAAACCAAGTAGAGGAGGTGGATTACCATGCACATAATAACTTGTTGTATCATTCGGAAAAGATTTGTATTCCATAGGGAGAGAGAGTGAATGTCATGAGGGAAGCACACACTTCTCTTATTGTTGGAATTTTCGATGTAATCAAAACAATGTCACATCTTCAGAGTAAATGTTATTGGCCTCGTATGCTTGAAAGTGTGTCACGTTTCATTAAAGGTTGTTCATTATGTGCAGTCAGTAATCCTAGCAATATGAAACTAGGATTGTACACACCACATCCCATACTTTCATGCCCATGGGAGAGTGTTTCTATGAAGTTTGTAAGAGGTCTTCCATTCTGAAAAAGAGGTCATGATTATTTGTATGTAGTTGTGGATAGGTTAAACAAGATGTGTATATTAATTCCATGTAAAAAGAAATCATAGCTGAACAAACAACTCAAATATTGTTTCAGCATGTTATGGTTCATTTTTGGTTTCCCACATCCATTGTTAGTGATCGATATTCTTGATTTGTTGCAAATTTTTGGTCAGATTTGTGGGATTTGATGGATACGAAGTTGAAAGAGAGTACAACCTTTCCTCCAAAAGTAGATGGTCAAACCAGAGTGGTCAATTCAACAATCATAGATCCTTTTCGAGGATATTTTAACAAGCATCATAAGTTGTTGGATGAAAACTTGTACTAAATTCAACATGCTTACAACTTGGAAAAACAATTTGCACAAATGTCGCCATTTGAGGCATGTATTGGGTTCTTGCATATATCACCATTGGATTTCAGTTTTGGGAAGGATGTTTCTATTGATGTCCATAGAAAAATAGACAAAGCCAAGAATTTCATAGAACAAATATAATTGATACATCAAATTGTTCAAGATGATTTTGATAATAGCCAAGGAAATTACAAAGCAAGGCATGGCAAGAATCGTGTAGATCAAAATTTCCACATTGGTGATGAGGTTTGGCTTCACATTATAAAAGAGAGGTTTCGAGGGGAAGGTAAAACACTGAAACCAATTTGTTATGGTCCTTTCAGAATTTTGGAAAGGATTGGTGACAATTCCTTCAAGTTAGATTTTCCTTCATACATGAAATTTAGTTTGTTGTTAATGTTGAGAAATTAAGGTTGTATGAGCCTCCTTTGATTAAATATCAAGGAGAAAATGTTTATATTCCTTCCATTGTGTATTTTTCTCTCGAATACCTTGATAAGCTTCACCAAGGCACCATTCTTGGCAGAAGAACAAGGACATCAAAACGAGTGTGGGGTTGCAAGGAACAAATCCTTATAAGGCCAAATGGAATGAGATTGGAAAGGTGAGTGAGCTCTATCATCATATTATAAAAAATTTAAAGCGATATTTTGGGGTCAAAAATCTTACAGTGGGGAGGAGTGTTCAAGTGCTCAAAATTATGCTAAAAAATTAAAGTTGTTAGAATGGTGTGGAACCTGAACGACTATGTAGATCTCGTCATTCTGAATCTGGTGCAACTCATTTTGAAACAAATTGACATTTTATGCTCCCATAAATGTGTTCTATCCTCTTTTTCAAACAGGTGAATTTTTAGAAAAAAAATGCAAGGACAATCCAGTCAACAATATCCACTGCTACTGGGCATGACTATGTGGAAGGTTGACTGGTCAACAATATCCTCTTCGGTGAATGAATTTGTGCCATGTGGCACTTCTTTGTTGGTTGAAAATGGAATATCTTGATTGGGTTATAGGTAGTCGATCACAGGCTGCCATGTGGCATGACCAAGGGACGCCACGTGGCAGCGCAATGGCCACCAAAATTATTTCAAGATCCGAGTACCGAGCACCACCACTGCGTCATTGCATTGTTTCCTAATATGTTATGGGTTCCACATTGTTTTGTTATAACTATGTTCATGCCATCGAGGAGGGGGGCAGGGTCTAGCCCCAACCCTGGTCACCTTGAGTGGGGGCGAGAACATGGCGGGAAAGCTATCAGTTGGAGCCATTGAGACAGGTTTTCCATAGCTATTTGAGTGAAAATGTAAGTACTCACACTTTTGAGCATAGTAAAATGGGTCCAAGCCATTGGAAGTTTGACCAAGGAGATGTAGTCGGGAGGGTGAAATCCTTCATCATGTGTTGTTGTGTTATTGTTTATGGTGATGTTCACATACGATTAGATGATGTTTTATTTTTTAATTTATGTTAAGTTTCTCAAAATTCACATAAAAACACATAAAAAACTCATGGTTATCTTTACGATTACCTCATAATCCTCAAGAACTTTTTTATATTCTATATGTAATATTCCTAATTAGCGGCAGCTAATTGGAATATTCGATTTTGTTCAATTTTGCCGTCTATAGTTTATTAATAAATAAAAAGTGAGTGGAGAGGGTCTAACTTAGTGGAATAAAACACTCTCCCTAGTGGCACAACGTTGTGACTTAAAGGGAGCCAAGGGGGGCCAAGCACCACGTAGAGAGGGGGCCCATGTATGCTCTAGAAGCTTCTACAAGCATACACTTAAAGATAAGGATGAGAATTTGGATGGGATGAGGATGTGGAGGAAAGAGAGAGACTACGTTGAGTTTTGGAGGAAACCGGCGCTATAAAATATGGAGGAGCCTCCTCATTTTTATTCATGCTTGAGTTTTGATTGTTGAGTGAGACATTTATCTTCTTTAGCACGGTAATTTGTTTAGCCTATCTGGCTTCTTGTTTAGTGCATCGAGTGTCTCCGTGTGGAAATCTCACCCTTAGCCCGGGGGACTTTGAGTGCCTACTTGGGCTTACGGGATTAGCTTTTCAACATCATCCTCCGGAACGACGTTATTCTTTGCCCCGTGACATAATGTTTGTAAATAAATACAAAGTGAGGAAGAGGGTCTAACTCACTTAAGTGAAATAAGACATCCACCTAGTAGCACAACGTTGTGACTTAAGTGGGAGTCAATGGGGGCCTAACACCACGTTGAGGAGGGGGCCTATGTACACTCTAGAAGCTTCTGCAAGCTTCTGCGTAGATAAGGATGAGGATGTGGATAAGGATGAGGATGTGGAAGAGAGAGAAGGCTACGTTGGGTTTTGGAGGGAAAGCAACGTTATAAAGGATGGAGGAGCCTCCTCATTTCATTCATGCTTGAGTTGTTGATTGTTGAGTGAGACATTTGTATTCTTTAGCACGCTGGTTGTTTAGCCTATCTGCAGGACTGTTTAGTGCAACTGAGTGTCTCCGTGCAGAGATCTCACCCTTAGCCCCAGGGGACTTCGAGTGCCTGCTCGAGCAAGGTTAGCTTTTCAGCATCATCCTCCAAGACAACGTTATTGCTGCAGCAACATAATACTGTGTTGTAGGGTGTTTCCGTGGAGTCATTACAACACCTCTTCCTTCTCTTGTTTTTCAGAGGGAGAGTCTTTCTTTCCTTTGGAGGATTGGATTGGGAGATATTGGAGATGATTTGTAGATCTTGGCATCAGGCCAACACTCATTCCTGCCCTACTGCGCAGTCCCTCTTAGTTACTGTGTTATTTTCGTGGTGTAGCTGCTGTGAGGGTTTGCAGATTGTTTTGAGGGTAAGATCTCAAGTGTAAGGATCAACCTTCCACTTTGGAGATCTATTGGAGGAGGTGTAATTCAGATTTCTCATCATCTTCAACCTTCTCTATTGAGTTCCAGATTTGAGTTGCAGTAGCTGTCCAGCAACTCCGGCATTTTTTTCATTTTGTGTATTTCAGCCAATCTCTTGGAGGATTGAGGTATTTTTGCTTATAAGGGTTAGAGCTTTTCTCCCCTATTGTGTTTGGGCCATATATTGTCATATCCATGTATTGACATCATTTTGGAGTAGCATTCTATCATAGACTGCATTTTTCATGGCTTGCGTTTATGCAGAAGTAGCAGTGTCTTTTCATTTTCATGTACATGTATTATTGAGGCTTGCATTTCTTTTCTTGAGAGGTTGTTTCCTCAAGACTTGTACATCTGTTGCTGCTATACATCATTCTTGGCTATAAATATTCATCTTCTTGTCTCACAGCTCATTGTAAAACACTATCTCTTCATGGTGTGCTCATATATGCGTTTGCTTATTGTTTTATGTCACTTTTGAGTGGGATTCTTCAAGAAGCTCTATAGACAGAGTCTGGAAAGGGATAGATATCCTCCGGATCTCATTCTCCTTAGAGACGACATATCCAGTAAATTCCCTCCCAGTCAATCTCTGGTTGGAGTTTGTCGTGACTTAGAGATATCCCCGAAACGAGATATTACAGTGGTATCAGAGCTTTTTGAGCAAGATATTCCAGTTTGCTTGTGTTTTGGACATATCCATAAAATGGGATATTACAGTGGTATCAGAGCATAGTTCTGGCTCACCATGTGGAAATTATCAGAATGCCTACATTCTTACCTCTAGTATCGAGGGATAAAGAGAGGCAGCATGATCATTTACCCTTTGGAGATTATTTCAGAGAATGGCAGTCCAAGGGGGAAGACTTCAAAGCAGTTTTTCCTTTCAAATATTACTGTCAGCTCAGGCAAGATGAGAGTGGAAGGAATAGTGGAGGATATAGAACGCAGAGCTCAGAGTTGCAGCGTACCACTGGGAGGTCACCGCTTCCCATGTATGAGAGATCCACTGATCCCTATGAGTCTAAGCCCAAGAAGAGCAGAACGGTGAAAAAGATGAGTTTATTCTCATCTATTTTCAAATCCAGAGGGAATGCATCCACCATTGAGGAGGTGAAGAAGATTGAAGAAAAATAAGAGGAAGTACCATGCACTTCCTATTCTCATCAAGAAGAAGATATTGAGCATGGAAGACACTTGGATCATGAGATTCTCAGTGATTACCTTGTTGAGTATAGATCTCAACCTAGAGCCTTCAGGGAGACTCTAGATTTTCCTCATTTCATCCAGTTGAAGGAAGAGAAGAGACCATGCAGCAGAAAATAAATCAAAGGCAATAGATTTCTGTTGTCTACCTTTGATGGGTCATCTGATGCAAGAACTTGGGTGAGAAAGCTGGAGGCATTTTTCCTACTACATCCTGTAGCAGGAGAAGAAGCTGTTGAAATCTCAGTGCTGCATTTGGAGGGTGAAGCCTATGATTGGTGGTGAAGCCACTTGATCCATTCAAGGGTGGAGAATTTTGCAGATTTCACTCAAGGGTTGATCCAAACCTTTGACAGAGAAAGAGAAAAGAAAGAAGAGATCACATCACCTCTTGAGGAGGCTTGTGAAAATGCTGTCACTCTCATGGAGAAGCAGCCACATGCATCAACAGTTGGGGCAGCCAACACTTTTGAGGAAGGGACTCTTGTAGCCCTACAAGAAGTTCCAAATGCACATGAAGGTATGAAAATATTTCCATATTCCATTGTTGCAGCAAATTCTTTTGATCAATGTGGAGATTCACTTTTGCATGACCAAGGGTCAAATTTCATTGCTACTATAGAGAAACTTGGTTGCACTGCATTGTGCAACATGGAAACACTCAAGGAGGAATCAAACCATCATTCTCATGAGCCATTGTTGAATTGTACATCACATTGGAGGTTGGGGTTTGAAGCCTTGAAGATTGATGGTAGACATCTTGGAGTAAGAAACCTTTTCTCCCTTCAAGATGACACTTTCTCAATGAGCTCCTCTCAGCTCAAAGAGAAACTTCTACTTTCGGATCCAAGACCTCATTGGTTTTGGAAGACTATGGATGAAGGGGAGGTCTCAAGGAGAGATCTCACTGGAGATGCACTTCGACACACCATGGGGTGCAATGACTTTCTTCCCTTCTCACAAGAGCAAATAGAAGATGGGGGACATCTTTGGATGGATAACATCTCTCATGCTTGTGTTGGACATCCCTTGAGCCATACACATCATGATGGGAGGTTTTTGCCTACCACCTATTTGATTCTTGATAGGGTCTCATTGATCCTTGAGAAGTTTATATTTCAAAATCCCATGAAGTGCAAAATTAGTAATTTGATTTGGGAGGATGGTAGCCCTCATGGGAGGAGTACCAGGATGAGGAGAAGAAGGAGTCATCCACAAGTGATTGAGTGGATTGGGATAATGAGCAAGCGTCTAGGAGGCTACTTGCATATCTGTGATACTAGGAGCAGGAGGCTTGGTTGCGCTAGTTACTCTTGAAGGAGTTTTGCCATCACTTGTACTTGCAAATCTATGATATTGGACAGCAGGAGGCTTGGTTGTGCTGGTTACTCTTGAAAGAGTTTGGACATCACTTGGAAAACATTCTTCCTAAGAGTAGGAGGATGGAGAAAAGATGGCTGGATACTTGCATCATTGAGCAACATAGAGTATGGATGCATGGTGTTGATATGATACTCATATCATTCATTGTGTCTTCATCACATGATTGGTATGATGGAGGTATGGGGAGGCAACACAATGTCTTGTTGCTTTGTTTGTTTCTGGGAGAGCAAGGGCAGATTTGCTCTCACACTTGGTATGATGTTGCAGGAGGAGGAGATGGCACTATCTCCTTGGTCTTTGATGATGTTTGGGAAGCACTTCCATCTTGGGAGGTATTCCATATTTGTTGCAGCATTATTAAAGGAGTCTTTGACAAGGAGCATGTCAAAGAACAGAGCTCTGTATTGACAGGAGCTTACTTGCATGAGCTCACAGCGTTGTCACCTTGGAGCAGAGATTTATGGATGAAGTGTGCCCAGCGTAAATATGGTGGATCTATAACCCATAGGTCCCAGGATCACTTCATATTTGTTGCACTTGATGAACAAAGAGGAGGTAATGATGATAGAGACATCTATGGCATATTCTTCTTGACTTGGGTTTTCAAGCATAAGGAGGATTATCTTTTTGCAGCACATGGTTCATTCTTCTTCATAGCATGCCAAAACACTATGAAGGACTCATGTATGGACCCATGTACCATCTTACTTCCAGCATATGGTGAGAAGCTTGTTTATACATTCATTGATTTGCATACTCTTACCATTCTTATGCAGTGCATTGCTTCACAAGAGGGCAAGCTCGTCAAATTGCTCCATGAATTATATTGGGCCAATCTACATGATGGAGGTAGCCATCTCTTTTTTGGCCTTGGGAAAATGTTTTATCACCACATGTATGTTCAGTTGCTGCACTATAGCATGTATCATATAAAGACATGCATGATTAACCATGTAAAAATAAACATTTTGCCATGCACTTTTATCAAGCAGCAACTTGCAAAATTGTGTTGTCACTACTGGGAAAGCTATTGGTACCTTCTTGCATCACTTGTAACCTTCAACATTTTCTTCATTTTGCTGCTGATCATGTCTTCATTTGCTGATATAGATCATATTTGTATGGGAGGCTTGATTATGAGGGAGACACATGAGCTGGATGTGTCCGTGAGTGGGAAGAATTCTCACAATTTCTGCACTACATGTTCTAATGGGAGCATGAGAGGAGATATGGCCACCACAGCCAAATGTTTGTTCTCTTTTGAGGTGGGCCATAAGATTGATATTCATCCATTGTACAGCCATGGGAAAGTGCTTGATCATGTATTATTGTTGTTACATTCAGCCATTTACTATCCTTTAGTAGATGTGATGAATCATGGACATTGCTTGCCATGTAATTTTCTGAAGTTGCAGTGGATGAGACTGCGCTGTATCCTTGTGAGAAATTGTTTGCATCATGTATCATCATGTAAAACCTTCAGCAAACCTCTCATTAGGATGTTCCATGATGACCATGTCCTATTCTTCATGGATGGATTGTTTTGGGCCAACTTGTTCTTCATTGTTGGAGGAACCTTCTCTGGAGGATTATTCTTCACTTTGCCATTGGAGGGCAATAATTTTGCAGCCCAGGATCAACATACACTCTACACTTATCATAAGTGGAGAGGAGGATAACACGGTTGTAACACCCCTAGTTTTATGTTTCTTTCAAAGTTAGACATTTGAACTTTAATCCAAAGGGGAGTGGACCCCAATGGATAAGTAAATTGTGGATGTAATTAAATATTTAATTATGAAAAATAAATAAAATAATTCTGTGCAGATTGACCAAATGAGAATTATGAGATCACTTGCTAAATCCATGAGGATGGAAAGAGGCAAATACTTTCCTCAAAAATCTTTCAAAAATCCTTGAAAGAAATTATTTCCAAATTAGATTTTTGAGGAAAAATCTAGTTTTTCCCCAATGAGGTGGAGAGTAGTTGGGAAGAGGTAAAAAGCTGAGAAAAGCAGAAAGCAGCTTTAAAAATCCCTAAATAAGGGAAGCCTAGGCAAACAGGAAGAAAAGCATCCTGATATTCTGGACGCAGAATTAGAAACAGGCTTTGGGGAGAAAAAGCTTAAATAAGCTATTCTTGAACAGATTAGAGGTTGGTATGTTCTAGAGGTGATCTCGGCTCGGGGGTGAGTTCTGGAGATAGAGGGACTCTAAGGTTGGGAGGATTGGTCAATTGCAGAAGTGGTATGCTTGTAGTGTTAACGAATAAATGAATTGCTTACAATATTGTATTTCTTGTGTTCCATACATTTACAGAATTACTAGAAGAAGTTAATCCTCTCAGTTCTGCATAGTTGTAGGAACCAGAAATTATGAAGAAAATCAGCCAGAAACTCTAAACCAGAGACTGGTTAGACCTGGAGATTTATCTTACCTCATAATTTATAATTATGTAACTTTAATATGTTTCTGTTAAAAATAGAATTTAATCAGTAACCACTATAAGAACTCAAACAAAAATGTGTAGGAGGAATTAAATACATGAAGTGCAGATCTATAGATTGATTGAATTAACTAAGTGATGTACGGACCTGTAGCTTTCCAAATTAACATTGCATGTCTATCTATAAATTACCCTCTATAATAAGGAAAGAGTGGAGGAGTATAGGTGTTAGTGCTATGTATATATATTTAAATAGCAAAGAAACATAGCTAAACATGTTTACTAATCCTGCAAACAATTTTGGTCTGAGAATTATATATATATAACTGGTGTATGACTCACATCCTTCACAAAGAAAGGGTCCAAACTGAATAATTACTGGAAATTATAAGCTGTGCATGTGAATTTCTACGAAATGCATGCAGACTATACAAGCTATGAAAGATAACAAATAATTTCCCCATTAGATCTATATAATATGTGAGTTAAGAGTGTAGTTTAAACACTAGATATACTAAAACTGTTATACTAAGAAAAATTATAAGTATATAGTTGCATAAAACATTATGAGTGACATAAGTGACTATTACAAGGGAACCCCAAACTAAGGAGTATAAAGAGAGTCCATTGTTGGAATCATATAATACACTTGAAAGTATAGACTCTGTGGAAATTGTAATTTCTCATTCACTGAAAGATTGCAGACTTGAAAACTCTTGCAACAAAGAGACTTATATTCATTTATGCTATTATAATGAGGAGGAACAGAAAGGAAAAATAAGACTAGTGAACTTATTAATTCCTTCAATCAAATTTAGGAAGACCATTACTGAAAGGAAAAATATTTAACATGAGTATTAACATGAAAATAATAGTCTGGAAACTATCAGAAAATATTATTGATCTGTCAATAATAACAGAGATGAAGGGTAGATATGTATATATATATCTGAAGCCCCTTACGGAATCAGGCTATCATGGTTTCATAGTAACATTACAGAATTTAATTATTCACGTAATTTCATCACCCAAATTAAAATTTGTTAACAGTCCCAGTCTCTGGCATAAGTTATTAATACAGTAGAAACTTTTTTTACGACAATAAAAACTTGAATTGTCTGAAAAAATTCTGTATAATAACAACGAGAGAGCTTGGTCACACTCCGACTAAGGACGCGTCGGTACCGACCTGAAATTCCAAGATATAACGACGTCAAGTCGAGTGAATTACAAATCCACCAAATACCACTGAAGAAAATCCTGGATGAGATTCGAACCTACCTACAATAAAATGAGGGCAACATGAGAAATCGTTACAATAAGATGATATGAGGATACTCATAACACAGTATGTGCGAATTGAGCATAAAAACAAGGGTTACCTTGGGATTTGAAGATTTTGTCACCAAATACGACCTGTAGAAAGAATACATGGGTATTGTAAAAAAATTCATCAAAATGAAAATAAAACACAGGATAAATTATGTTACAAAGAATCGACGGCTTACGTGAGGTAGTGATTGCTCGCTTCGAGCCAGGGCAACTCAGCGAATGAAACGAACACGGTCACTTAAGACATGAGAAGAAGAATTTCCTACCCATCAAGGATTTAATATTAGCGCAGAGATTTAACAAGGAAGGATAGAACAAATACCAAATTCGAGATAGCAGCACGATAATTCACAGGAGATTGAATTATAAATGACAGAGGTAGTTTTATAAATTAAATGATAGGGTAAATAAAACAAAACAAAAAATCGAACTTAGTCATACTGGTAAGGAGAATGCCAAAAATTTCATACCTGAAGGACTATGAACCAAAGGAATGGTTACGCTCAAAAGTCGGGAAGATATTGACGTCTCGTTTCCTCGGATGAGAAGAGTATAGCCACCAGGGGTCGGTCAAGAAAAATGGAGAGCAAAAGAACAATCCATGTGACAACTCCAGAATTAATACGATTCATTAAACCAAAACGAGCGAAAACCCTATCAGATCTGAATTCATCTCCACCGTCCATGTGTCAATAGATCAATGGGATGCACGCGGTTCGATTGGGGAAAAATCGAAGTCCATTGCATAGTCATTCAAACCATAAATGAAAATCTACTGAAATCGATTACACGATACTCCCAATCGTATCACAGTATCGGCGTTATTAATGAGCGAATATATGTTGCAAACATAAAAATGTAAATGCACAAAACCCTTGCGTGTAGACATGATCAACACAGGTCGAAGGAGCATAACTCAAACTTTAAATAAACTGAATGCTATAAACCCTAGTCGACGTGGGAAACTCGACAAGTTATTCAGTACTAATCATATTCACTCAAACTTGCCAACGTAGCAAAATAAGTACAACGACTTAAATGTCACCTATCCTCGCAGAAACTTTGCCATAGTGGAAAGTACGAGAGATATCTGTGGTGACATAGGTACGATAATCATACCATTAAACCATGGCCGCAAGGCTTGACTGAACTCATAGGGTCGATAAATGAGAAATGATATAAATCGAATTAAATCATTCAGGACTTTGAATTATTTGGGTTCAAGCCGTATTTTCAGAACCTTGGGAAATGGTACAAGGACTTAACAACCAATGCATTTAACCTATTTACTATGCCACCATAATAATATGACAATGAAATCTAAAGCATATAGGTGGTGAACTCTATAAAGGAGTGTGGATAAAAGTTGAGTGCGTAGATAGAAGGCTCTATGGCCAAAGGTCATCATAACAATTATGTGTGTATAATTGATAAATAGGTATATGTTCTATGGAGAAGGATAAATATATAAACCATAGGTGTGTGAAGTATATATATTGATATATATATGTACAATGTAAGCCACCAAAAATCTTATGGAAGAATTAAAAAAAAAAAACTAGAATAGTTAGCCAAAGATACACGTATGGAAACAAAATAGGAAAAATTTGTTCAATAGAATTTCATAATTATTGAAGTTCGATGGTATATCTGAATGGCGGTGGCCATTAAGAGAACATAATTATACTATCCAAAGAAAAAAAAAAAAAATAGAGTGGGAAAGAAGAGACGTTACAAATGGTATCAGAGCCCAGGTTACATAAACTGGGCTGCTGTTATTGTGCTCACTGTATAAATTATTTATTGTGGGAAAAAAAAAAATTTATTACTAATCTATGTTGTTTAGTGTATAGTGGTGTTGAACCAGAAAAGTTGAATGGCAGAAGGTGAGGAAATTTATGTTGATCTGCGTGATGACGATAATAAACTAGATCCCAACGCTCTAGTGATGGCTATGTTGCACAATTTTCAACGAGAGATGGCTGAGCTAAGAAACAAGAATGACAGATTGTCATTAGCCAGTGAGGAGCAGGAAAAGCTCATCAGAGAATTAGCTTCTCGGAATAGTCAAGAAGGTGAAGGTTCCAGAAAGAGGAAGAAGGGGAAGTTCTCTAATGAATCTGAGGAAGATGATGTTACTAGGCATCAATACAAGCAGAAAAAGGAATTACAGGGGGAATTCCGAAAGATCAAACCTCCCTCCTATGATGGGGAGAAGGAGGAAGATTCTGAAGCCTGGTTGTTGAACATGATTAAATATTTCCAAGTCTATGAATATGAAAGCAATCTGAAAGCCAGATTAGCTATCTACCAGCTACAAGGTAAGGCTACCTTGTGGTGGGAGGAGACGAAAATGGTTCATGCCATTGATGAAGAGACGAAAGTCAAGTTTAAAGACCGCTATTTGAACGAACGTTATTATGATGATAAAGCAAAGGAATTCCATGAACTTAGACTGGGACAACTTACTATTGATGAGTTTGTCACCAAGTTTACAAATCTATTGAGATATGTCCCTTACATTAGGGAAGAAAAGGCCAAGGTACAAAGGTTTTTGAACTATTTTCCTGTTGTGTACAAAGAGAAGATCGAGTTTGATAACCCAATTCACTTATTAACGACTCGAGTCTCAAGTTTGTTCAAAACAACTAGATGAGGAAATAAGAAAGGAAGAGAACCACGATGGAAATGAAGACAACACGGAAATGCGGGGATGTGAAGCCACATCTCTTGAGGATGTCCCCAGGAAACATTCAGATGATTATGAGAGAGATTGAGAAGCTACCACGATAAATGATATAGCACTGATATACCCCTGCTCCCGGTGATAGAGTATGACCGGCAAGCCCGAGAACGAAACTACCATGGTTGAGAATGGGAAGTAAGATTGTTGACCGTCTTATTCTTTGTTCCCCAGACTGATCCGGAGTGCTTCTTTGAGCCACGATAGTCCACAGTGATGAAAAAATGCAATCTCAAGGCTTGAAAAATTTCAGCGATTTTGGTTGAGTCTAGATTATGCCAATTGCACGAAGGTAACACATAAGTTACCTCAAACAACAATTAAATTAAATGATTTCTAGACAGAAGTGAATTTAAATATTCTGCCCTTAGGCTCATATGACTTGCTGATAGGAATGGACTGGTTGGAAAAGAGAAAGGCGATGATGAATTGTTGGGATAAAACTCTACATTGCATAGATGAAGAAGGGAACCCTTTTATTCTCAAAGGAAAACCAAAACCCATCTCTGTAAGAGAAATATCAGCACTACAATTGAAAAGAATAGCTAGGAAAGGATATCAAGTATATGCAGTACATGTTGAAGAATTAGAATAGCAACCAGGAGAAAACCTGTTAGATACCTTGCGAGTAGTGAGAGAGTTTAAGGAAGTTTTTCCAGATGAGATTCCTCATCTTCCCCCCAAAAGAGAGATTGAATTTTCAATCGATTTGGTGTCGGGGGAAACACCTGTTTCCCGAGCCTCCTATCGAATGAGTCCCCATGAACTCATGGAACTGAGAATGCAATTGCAAGAATTGCTAGATAAGGGTTATATCAGATTGAGTGTGTCTCCTTGAGGAGCATCGGTGATGTTCGTGAAAAATAAGGATGGAACTTTTAGAATGTGCATTGACTATCGTCAACTGAATAAGTTGACAATTAAAAACATATACCCTTTGCCCCGAATTGATGATATTTTTGATCAAGTGAGAGGAGCTTCAGTATTTTCTAAGATTGACTTAAGGACTGGTTATCATCAGCTCAGAATTAAGGAGGAAGACATTAGCAAAATAACTTTTCGAACCAGGTATGGTCACTACGAATTTGTAGTCCTACTTTCGGTTTGAAAAATGCCCTTGTCACCTTTATGTGCTTAATGAATAGTGTGTTAAACAAGTACTTGGATAAATTCGTACTAGTGTTCATAGACGATATTTTAGTTTATTCAAAAAGTGAGGGGGAGCACAAAGAGCACTTGAGGATAGTGTTGTAAACTTTGAAAGAAAATCAATTATATGCTAAATTCAGTAAATGTGAATTCTATAAGGACAAGATCCAATACTTGGGTCATATTATTTCTGAACAAGGGTTGGCGGTTGACCCTAAAAAGATAAAGGCTATTAGAGATTGGCCGGTGCCAAATGAAGTTTTAGCAGTGAGATCATTCATGGGGATTGTAGGTTACTATCGCAGATTTGTCGAAAGATTTTCAGCCATAGCATATCCCATAACATCACTACAAAGAAAGGGTGTCAAATTTCAGTGGACGGAAAAATGCCAAAATAGTTTTGAACAATTAAAGTTAAAACTCACTACAGCCCCTATACTAAATATTTCAGATCCTAATAAGGAATTTGTTGTGTGTACGGATGCCTATAGAGAGGGGTTGGGAGGAGTCCTATTGCAAGAAAATTTGGTTATTGCATATGAGTCTAGGAATCTTAAGACACATGAACAAAACTATAGCACATATGATTTGGAGTTGGCTGCTGTAGTTCATGCCTTGAAGATGGGGCGACACTATCTCCTTGGAAAAAAATTTACATTGATGACTAATCACATTAGTCTTAAATATTTATTTTCCCAAACTGATTTGAATGCTAGACAAGACAGATGGCTGTCTTTTCTGAGTGAGTTTGATATGGACATAAAACATATTAGAGGGAAAGAAAATAAAATTGTTGATGCCTTGAGAAGAAATGCTTGTCAAAATATAAATAGCATTGGAAGTAGTGCCCAGTTTGATTTAGAGGATCTAGTGAAAAAGGTAGCAGACCAGGATCCCAATTATGAGAAACTACAGGTGATAATACTAAAGAAGGAGATGGCTAACTACACTCAAAACCAAAAAGGGTTGATATGCTATAAAAATAGATTGTATGTCCCCAATGTGGAAACTTTGAAAAAATAAATCCTAGATGAATATCACAAACAGCCGTATGCAGGGCATCCTGGATATCAAAAAAGGTTAACAACCTTGAAAAAGAACTTGTTTTGGCCAGGAATGAAAAGAGATGTAGCAGAATATTTAGCTAGGTGCTTGGAGTGTCAACTAGTTAAAGTTGAGCATCAGCATCCTGCTAGTGTTTTAAACCCTTTTCTGATTGCAGAATGGAAATGGGACACAGTTTCTATAGATTTCATAACAGGGCTACCCAAAACCAAATACCAACACGACTCAGTGATGGTGGTAGTAGACATTAACAAAATTTGCACACTTCATACCTGTGAAATCTACTTCTGGGACAGCCCAAGTAGCAGATGTAATCTTGAAAGAAGTAGTAAGGCTCCATGGAGTCCCAAAGATGATTGTGTCGGACAGGGATGCCAAGTTCATGGCAGCCTTTTGGAAAGGGTTATTTGGAGGCATGGGCACTAAGCTGAATTTTAGCACTACTTATCACCCTCAGACAGATGGTCAGATAGAGAGAACAAATCAGATTTTGGAGGATATGTTGAGAATGTATGTGATGGATAGGCCATCAAAATGGGAAGACTACTTGCACTTAGCTGAATTTTCCTATAATAACAGCTATCAATCCTCCATTAGAATGAGTTCGTTTGAGGCACTCTACGGAAGGAAATGTTGTACTCCTTTGAGCTGGAGCCAACCTGAGGATAAGTTAATGTTTGGACTAGATGCTTTACAAGAGATGGAAAGAATTGTTAAACAAATACAAAGAAACCTCAATACCGCACAAGATCAACAGAAAAACTATGTTGATAAGAAGAGGGTACACCGAGAATTCAAAGTGGGAGAGCATGTGTATTTGCGTATTAAACCAAAAAAGATCACACTTTATGCTGGAAGTTGTGAAAAATTGGCTCCTAGATATCGTGGGCCTTTCGAGGTCTTAGAAAGGGTGGGACCAGTGGCTTATAAGCTGGCCTTACTGCCCCATGTTAAAGTTCATGAGATGTTTCATGTTTCCTTATTAAAAATATATGTACATGATGCTTCTCACATTGTTGATTGGAATGTCATACAGGGGGAACTAGAAGGGGAGTTCCTTCCAGAGCCGCTTCAAATATTGGAGCTGGGAGAAATTGAATTGAGGAATCGAACGGTAGCAAGGGTAAAGGTGTAGTGGAAGCACTTTACTGCTGAAGAAGCTACCTGGAAAAGAGAAGTTGAAATGATGGAAAAATATCCATTTTTGTTTGGAAAATGAACTCTATTAGCTAGCTTTCAACACCGAGGACAGTGTTTTCTTTTAGAGGGTGAATATGTAACACCCCTAGTTTTATGTTTCTTTCAAAGTTAGACATTTGAACTTTAATCGAAAGGGGAGTGAACCCCAATGGATAAGTAATTATGGATGTAATTAAATAATTAATTAGGAAAAATAAATAAAATAATTTTGTGTAGATTGACCAAATGAGAATTATGAGATCACTTGCTAAATCCATGAGGATGGAAAGAGGCAAATACTTTCCCCAAAAATCTTTCAAAAATGCTTGAAAGAATTTATTTCCAAATTAGATTTTGAGGAAAATCTAGTTTCCCCAATGAGGTGGAGAGTAGTTGGGAAGAGGTAAAAAGCTGGGAAAAGCAGAAATAAGCTTTAAAAAAATCCCTAAATAAGGGAAGCCTGGGAAAACAGGAAGAAAAGCATCCTGATATTCTAGACGCGGAATTAGAAACATGCTTTGGGGAGAAAAATCTTAAATAAGATATTCCTGAACAAATCAGAGGTTGGTCTGTTCTGGAGGTGATCTCAGCTCAGGGGTGAGTTCTGGAGATAGAGGGACTCTAAGGTTGGGAGGATTGGTCAATTGCGGAAGTGGTATGCTCATAGTGTTAATGAATAAATGAATTGATTACAATATTTTATTTCTTGTGTTCCATACATTTACATAATTACTAGAAGAGGTTAATCCTCTCAGTTCTGCATAGTTGTAGGAACCAGAAATTATGAAGAAAATTAGCCAGAAACTCTAAACCAGAGACTGGTTTGAATCTGGAGATTTATCCCAGCTCATAATTTATAATTATGCAACTTAAATTTGTTTATGTTAAAAATAGAATTTAATCAGTGACCACTATAAAAACTCAAAAAAATGTGTAGGAGGAATTAAGTGCATGCAGTGCAGATCTATAGATTAACTGAATTAACTAAGTGAAGTACGGACCTGTAGCTTTCCAAATTAACAATGCATGTCTATCTATAAATTACCCTCTATAATAAGGATAGAATGGAGGAGTATAGATTTTAGTGCTATATATATATATATATATATATTTAGATAGTAAAGAAACAGAGCTAAACATGTTTACTAATCATGCAAACAATTTTGGGTCTGAGAATTATATATATAAAACTGGTGTATGACTAACATCCTTCACAAAGAAAGGGTCCAAACTGAATAATTACTGGAAATTATAAGTTGTGCATGTGAATCTCTATAAAATGCATGCAGACTATACAAGATGTGAAAGATAACAAATAATTTCCCCATCAGATCAATATAATGTGCTAGTTAAGAGTGTAGTTTAAACACTAGATATACTGAAACTGTTATACTAAGAAAAATTATCAATATATAGTTGCAGAAAACATAATGATGTGCTTGACTATTGTGTTTTAGGGAACCCCAAACAAGACTTTATATTCATTTATGCTATTATAATAGGAGGAACGGAAAGAAAATAAGACTAGTGAACTTATTAATTCCTTGATAAAGATTTAGAAGACAAATGAAGGAAAAAATATTTAACATGAGTATTAACATAGAAAAATAATGGTACGGAAACAATAAAGAGAAATATTGATGTATTCGATAATATGACAGAAGAGGTAGATATGTATATATATATCAAATTCTGAAGCCTCTTACGGAATTAGGCTATCATGGTTTCATAGTAACATTACAGAATTTAACTATTCAGGGAATTTCATCACCCGAATTAAAAATTTGTTAACAGTCCCAGACTCTCGCATAAGTTATTACTACAGTAGAAATTTTTTTTTCGACAATAAAAACTTGAATTGTCTGAAGAAATTCTGTATAATAACAACGAGAGAGCCTAGTCACACTCCGGCTAAGGACGCGTTAGTACCGACCTGAAATTCCAGGATATAACGACGTCAAGTCGACTGAATTACAAATCCACCAAATACCACTGAAGAAAATCCTCGATGAGATTCGAACCTGCCTACAATAAAATGAGGGCAACGTGAGAAATCATTACAATAAGATGGTATGAGGATACTCAGAACATAGTATGTGAGAATTGAGCATAAAAACAAGGGTTACCTTGGGATTAGAAGACCTTGTCACCAAATACAACCTGCAGAAAGAATACATGGGTATTGTAAAAATGTTCATCAAAATGAAAACAAAACATAGGATAAATTATGTTACAATGAATCGGCGGCTTACTTGAGGTAGTGATTTCTCGCTTCGAGCCAGGGCAACTCAGCAAATGAAATGCACACGGTCACTGAAGACATGAGAAGAAGAATTTCCTACCCATCAAGGATTTAATATTAGCGCAAAGATTTAACAAGAAAGGATAGAACAAATACCAAAGCCGAGATAGAAAAATGGTAATTCACAGGAGATTGAGTTATAGATGATAGAGGTGGTTTTATAAATTAAACGATAGGGTAAATAAAACAAACAAAAAAAATCGAACGTAGTCATACTAGTAAGGAGAATGCCAAAAATTTCATACCTGAAGGACTATGAACCGAAGGAATGGTTATGCTCAGAAGCCAGGAAGATCTTGACGTCTCGTTTCCTCAGATGAGTAGAGTATAGCCACTAGGGGTCGGTCAAGAAAAATGGAGAGAAAAAGAACAATCCATGTGACAACTCCAGAATTAATACGATTCGTTAAACCAAAACGAGCGAAAACCCTATCAGATCTGAATTCATCTCCACCGTCTAGGTGTCAACAGATCAATGGGATGCACGCGGATCGATTGGGGAAAAATTGAAGTCCATTACATAGTCATTCAAACCATAAATGAAAATCTACTGAAATCGATTACACGGTACTCCCAATCGTATCACAGTATCAGCGTTATTAATGAGCGAATATATGTTGCAAACATAAAAATGTAAATGCACAAAACCCTTGCATGTAGACGTGATCAACACAGGTTGAAGGAGCATAACTCAAACTTTAAATCCACCGAATGCCATAAACCCTAGTCGATGTGGGAAACTCAACGAGTTATTCAGTACTAATCATATTCACTCAAACTTGCCAACGTAGCAAAATAAGTACGACAACTTAAATGTCGCATATCCCTGCAGAAACTTTGCCATAGTGGAAAGTATGAGAGATATCCGTGGTGACATAGGTACGATAATCATACCATTAAACCATGGCCGCAAGGCTTGACTGAACTCATAGGGTCGATAAATGAGAAACGATATAAATCGAATTAAATCATTCAGAACTTTGAATTATTTGGGTTCAAGCCGTAGTTTCAGAACCTTGGGAAATGGTACGAGGACTTAACAACCAATGCATAACCTATTTACTATGCCACCATAAGAATATGACAACGAAATCCAAAGCATATAGGTGGTGAACTCTATAAAGGAGCGTGGATAAAAGTTGAGTGCGTAGATAGAAGGCTCTATGGCCAAAGGTCATCATAGCAATTATGTGTGTATAATTGTTAAATAGGTATATGTTCTATGGAGAAGGATAAATATATAAACCATAGGTGTGTGAAGTATATATATTGATATATATATATATATGTACAATGTAAGCCACCAAAAATCTTATGGAAGAATAAATAAATAAATAAAAACTAGAATAGTTAGCCAAAGACACACGTATGGAAACAAAATAGGAAAACTCTGTTCAATAGAATTTCATAATTATTGAAATTCGATGGTATATCGGAATGGCGGTGGCCATTAAGAGAACATAATTATACTATCCAAAAAACAAAACAAAAATTAGAGTGGGAAAGAAGAGACGTTACATATTCCTAGGTCTGTTCTTGGTTGAATATGACAGTGAAGGTCCAAAGAAGAGGCAAAATAAAAACTAAGGACAGAGAAAGCACCAAGGGAATACAATTTTTCCTAGTATGGTAGCCAATTTGTTATATATAATCTACAACTGCGGACATAAGTATCTTCCCTAGGCTGGGTGGCATAAAATAGAACAATAGAAAGACGAAGAAGCTAATTTTTTTAGTACAGTAAATAGATAATGGGATTAAGACTACCTATAATATGTCGTATGTTTCACTCCTCTTTTGGCTTGAATGTTCCAATCCTAGCTCCGATCACTATAATTAGAACCTGCACAATCAAACAACACAAGCTAATTATCTACAACACATATGTAGCATAATATAATTAGTTTATTCAATGGATCATCATGGAATCTAATTACATAAAATCATGACATTATATATAGGAAAATAAATAACTCTTTGCATGAATAGAATTGGAGTGAGTTACAAGCAACTATAGGAGTTGATCTTGTAGAAGAGCTCCTCCAATTTGACTTGTTCTTGTTTGCCACAAAGACTACCTCTATCTCACCCTAATGCATGGAATAATAACTCTTCATAGCAGCAACATGAGGGTAAAATATATCTCCAAAAGACTATCCCTAGCTTGTGGATGGCCACAAATATATAGAAGAGGATGGTAAGTTGGGAGTTATTATCTATTTACCAATCTAGGATAAATATCCACTCTTGATGGGAGGACAGGATAAGAGGGTAACAGATGGAAACTACAAGGTAGGATAGCATAGGATTCGAGAGTTTTATCTGAGTTAAATAGTTGTAACAATGCTCGGGAGCTTCTGGAAGTGTAAGATTCAAAAATATTTTAATTATTCCTGAATTTCTAGAATCAACGCACCCCCAACATAGGGAAACCTATTAGTGATCAACCCTACCCAGCATGGAGCAACTTGTTGGCAAATGTAGGTCCATAGGATTATAGACTATGTTAGTCCTTAAAATGGCTCAATTGAGGTAGTTTCAGGCATAAAATTAGGGATTAAGGAGAGTCATGCTTAGGGATTTTTGAAATGATGATGTCAAGGGGTAAGAGGATTTTGTTTGATCCAGTTTTTAGGCCAACTAACTAGATGTGACAAAATGACCTATAACAACAGAGACCTCCAGTGGGGGGAGAGTTCAAGCCAAGTGGGAAGAGGGAACACATCCATCCATACCTTTAGGTGTGAGGTGGGGCAATGTGAAACCCTAGTCCAAGAGTTTCAGAAATTTGGGCAGGGCCCACTGAGGTGTTTTTGTCTCATGGACCAGTATACAGTTGCATATTGATTCAATGATGATTATTATTATTTTTTATTTTTTATGTATGCTTATTAGTTGCAGATGTTGCAGTAGAAAAAAAAATAGAGAGAAGTGTTGCATGCAGTGCATTCAAAATGTGTTGGAATAGGGTAGATGTGAATCCCTTTCTTGTTGAGAGGGAGTGTTGAAAAAATGTGGCAACAAAAATTATTAATTTTATTTTTCCTTAATTAAATTGAGAAAATTTGAAATTCCACATCAACAGAAAACTTGGACGAGTTAATTGAGGTGACATGGTTGTTATCACTTAGTTATATTAGTTAAATAAATTTAGGGGAATGAACTTCAGTTGTGTGCAGTGATTCCTAAATTTGAAGAGCCTAAGTTGAGTTAATTTCAGTTGTAAGAATTTATATCAGTTAAATTGAGCTATGGCCAGTTAAAATAGTTCCAACTATTGGAGGAACTAGTGGAGGGTCTAGTAGTGGAGTGTATAGTGAGTCACATTCAATGATCAACCAGTTAACTGATCAATCAACCTAAATTAACTCATGCATGAAGAGAATACGAGTTACCCAGCTGAGATTGGAGTTCAAGGGCAGTGTACTATCAGTTTTGAACTATTCTGAGGTGTATAGGTGATGCATGTAGCTAGAGGAAAAGCCTTAATGAACTGCATAATTCCTTGGAGGAAAAATCCTATGAAATAGGGGCCTAATTCCTCATTGAACAATGCAAGGAAATAGGATCTTGGGAGACTAAGAAATTGGTTAAGTATTGACTAGAGTCAGTTAGTGAAACACAAGGATAGATGATACACTTGCAGTTTGTGTTCAAGCTGTAGAAAGCATATTGTATTCATCGAGATTCCTTGAATAATGAAATACATATAGGAAGGGGTTTTGAGTAGTTTATTTCTGCTAGGTAATTCTCTATGTTTGTGTATTGATTCATGTCACATGTTTATGATTTCCTTTCTTGATCATGAATTTCTTCCGTTGATCAGTAGAGTAGACACAAGTTTTATGTTTTAGTTAATTACTTGAGAAATTTTGAATCTACATAGAATTTAAACAATGAATATTAATTTCTTCCTTCAATAAGGATTCATAAAATATAAGAGTGACCCATATATTTACATGAATAGAAATGTGAATGCGAATTTTGTTTTGATTTCATTATATGTGTAGATGATTTAATCATAGCAAGGAGTAATACAATTTTGATTAATGAAATCCAAAGAAAAATATCATACGAATCTAAAATGAGAGATCCTTGACAAATGCATTACTCTTTACAAATTGAGGTATGGAGATAAAATGATAAGACATTTATCATTCAAAGTAAGTATGCAAGTTACTTATGAGTATGTCCAATATGAATGAGCGTAAACAAGTCTCTACCCCATTAGAAAAAATGCTAGTATTTACATTGTATAAGTGAATGGTACCTTATATTCATTATTGGTGGGATGTTAAATTAATTAATAACAATAAAACTAAACATTGCATAATAATTCAACATACTTTAGCAATTCATTACTAAGCCACATGAAAGGCATTGGAAAACAACCAAGAGAAAAAATTAGTACCTAAAACGATCTATTTATTTTCCTATTGAATATACTAACCATGTGAATGTTGAGCTGACATGTTATGTTATTAGGTAGATGATCTAAAGGATAAAAATTTAACCACTAGATATGCGTTATATGATGTAGGATTGTGTCTTGGAACAAAAATAAGCAACCAATTGTGTATTTATCTTCTTACCCTCCACTGAAATTGAGTAGAAAGAATTAGGAAGTCCTACCTATGAAGCAATTTGGCTAAGGTGCGTGCCTAAAGAAATGGGAGAGATATAAAGAGTGCCTATATATATCAAGTGCACAAAACAAAGATCAGTGAAACTGGAAAATAATCTAATGTATCATGCGAAACCAAAACATGTTGAAACTTAGCATCATTATATAAGGGACAAGATTTAATTAAAAAAATGAATTGATGTATTGTGACACAAATGAAAAATATAAGTGATGTTTACATTACCTTTGAGGAATGAAAGGTTTGCAATATATAGATATATGTTTGCAATGCGTAGAAATATCATATATCCTTTATAAGGAAATGTAAGAAATAAATGAAGAAAAAAATTAGAGGTTCATAGTTAAGATAAGCACTAATTAAAGTGTTGATAGTAAAGACTTGAATTACTTGTATCAGTGTCAACAATAAATATATGATTGAGAAATAAAATTTCCAAACATATCAATTTTTATTTTTTTATAAAATAAATTTAATAATTTTAATTTTTAAATATAATTATATATATTTTAAATTATATTATGTGAGATAAATCATTAACACATAATACAATAATACTTTAAGCAACATCTCTTTAATTTCATATATACAATTTAAATATAAAAACATATATACTAATAACTCTATACCATTTAAATATAAAAACATATATACTAATAAGTCAAATTAACTATGAGTAAACCATATTTTGTAAAAAACCCTTCTTCCTTCTTTCACATATCCAATTTAAGGATGAAAACATTTTAAAATTACATGCTAAAGATCCATTCCAAATTTATTTAATTTGTAAAAACATAATTCACACTTTATTAAACCACTACTTTTCATCCTCTCCCATAAAATGTGACAAGGTGGTCAACTAATTAAGTGACAATAATGTGTACTCCATGTATAAGTGAGAATAAAGTATAGTCAATGTATATTTATTCCTTTACCAACTATTTTTCATCCGGTATCATAGCTTGGCTAAGACGTTTTCACCATCCACAATTCTAACATGAACATCAACTAAAAAGTTTTCACCATCCACAATCTAACATGAACAGAATCCAAGATTTGTATCAGTGTAAGATAACTGTTCATTTTAATCAAAGGATGGTTAAACGTAAGTGAAAAGAAAAACGAGTTATTTCTTTCTTATTTTTTAATTTTCGTTAATGATTTTGCACCCAAAAAATTTAGCTTGGCTGGATGGATGGCGAGTCTTATTTCCACTGCCATAGGCCCATAAATGCGCCCAGGGAGGGAATGCTCACTGCACGATGATTTACAGTTTTGATCTGACGGCGAGCATTTCCTGCCTGGGCGCATTTATGGGCCTATGGCAGTGGAAATAAGGCTCGCCCTGGATAGATGGCCATAGGGTACTGTCAAATAAGGTACTGTCAAATTCTGTTAGTGAGTTATTAAATATTTTATAGCTTACGAAATATCGATGACAAAGTATTATTTCCCAGTCCATTTTATCCATAAATAAGCAGAAGCAGAAAATGTCATTAATATATTGCTTTAATCTTACAGTAAGCATTTCCTGCCTCCACAGCCAATATTGATCGCCGCTGCTGCGATTGCTTGCGAAGATGCGTATGGTGTCTTGTCGCTATATTTAATATTAATGAAAACATCAAATCACATATACAATTACCAATTACTAACGGCACTTGCGGGGACCAGTAGCATTTAACACGGAATGGATTTGGAGTAGGTCCAACGCCTACTGCTATTTTTATGTATTTGTATTTTATTTGCGTAGCAACAGTTTTATTAATAAACTTGGGTATAAAATTTAAAGGTTGACATATACAATGCATTAATCAAGATATAGGCAATAAATATTAGTTGCAATTTTAAAGTATTTAAATATTTCTTTAATTAAATTTTTGACGAAGTTTTTTAAATCAATATAGATTTATTTCAACTACAGATGTGATTTCTGAGATATACAGATGTGATTTCTGAGATATAAATGTGTTTAGAGGGCAAAATTTTGCAAAAGAAATTACACTTTTATAAATTTAATCTCTTATAATATTTTTAGTTAAGATTGATTTGTAATGGTTATATATATAATTTGATAGTATTTAAATTATATTTTTTTAGTGTTAAATGGATTCTTCCACACTTGGATTGTGTATGGAGTAAGTTTAAATTCACAATTTTAATAAATTTCTTGTAGATTTCAAATGATTGACATTGAAAAATGTTTTTAAAATAGACATTGAAATATTTTTTTTATGAATCATATTATTTATATTAATTTTTTATTTTAATTATGATTAACATTGTTTTTTATTTAGAAAATATTTTATTTTTATTTTTAAAAAAGAAACACTTCTTAGTCATAAGGCTTTGTCCTTATCTCTTAATTTTAAAAAATAAAAAAAATTGAGAACAAAATTTTCTAAATACATTTTTTTTTTTTAAATATTTATGTAAAATTGAGATGAGTATCAAATTATTTTTCATCATTTACTTATTAAATTATTTTATTACACATAAGTTATAATTTGTGATAAAATTTCAATTATCTATCACATTTTAATTAATATTTTCTTAATTTTAAAAAGTAAATTAATATATTTAAAATGAAAAATTAGAATATTTAAAATTATCAATTTAATTTTTATTAGTATAGAAAACTTGAATTAAAAGTGTTTTTTATTTATTTTTATTTTAATTAATGTAAAAAAAATTAACATTATTAAAATAAAAATAAAGTCTTACTACTTTCATAACAAAGACAATAACTCTAGTGGTAGTAAAAAAACTCCTATGACCTTGATAATAAAATAAGATCAAAGAAAAAACTTCTCAATTAAAACATCTTACAATCACATTAAATATTAATTTCAAAATAATGCACTTTAAATATCAATTTTAAAACATTTATTATGATATTAATTTTCGCAATTTTTTAAGTCACCAAAATTAATGTTTTCTTATAAATAAAATTTTAAAGCAAGTCATATTATTCCTTTCATTTTCTTAACATGTCAAAAATCAAAATTTGTAATGAACATTGATGAGTATCATTATCATCATTAATAATAATAAAAAAATATGCCAATATCAATGATAAATAAAATATTTAAATGTTAAGGTGAAACAAAATATTTCAATATCAAATTATTTTAAAAAATCTCTCTTTCTTAAAAAATTAATTGAGAGTAGAAATATTTCTCATCACTTATTTTCTAGATCCCAATATAAAAGAGTTGTGTAACTCCTTTTGTACTCAAGAGGAAGGTGATATGTTACATTTAAAAAACTACTAATAATAAAAATATACATCAAAATCCCTAAAAAAATAAATTTTGTTTTTCAATTTAGATTTTATCTATATATATATATATATGAATTGATTCTACAAAAGATCCACTCTGCAAATTTTAGTGTTTCTTCTTCATAAATGTCTATGCTTAGCTTTGCTAGAGGGGGCTTGGGAAGCTAGAAATTTGGCTCATTTACCATTCATGGTCAACTCTGCTAGAGGGGGCTTGGAAAGCTATAAATCCATGGTGTTGGGTTTGGTAAGCTAGAAATTCAGTTTTGCCTGTCATAAGTGGTGTAAGATCCAAAATATGAGGATAAATCTAGCAAGATCAGATAATATATCTAATATATGCAAGGTCATGCTCTAACCTATAAAATCATTCGATTACGGTCCTCTAAAAAGTATCTAATTGGGAAGGGGCACGAAAATTTGAATATCTTGATATTTTGGTGAATAGTGACAACAATTATGATTCGATCCTAAGTCTTTACCATAAAAATGATTTGAAATTATCGTTTCACGAGTTATTGTAAAAAAAATAATACTAAACTCTTATGACCTTCATAATAACATATGGTCCAAGAAAAATAAATATTTTATCTCTTATCTCTTAAAATGTATGTCTTACGCTCACAATTAATCTCAATTTCAAAAAAACTCCATTTAAATTTCATTTTCAAAATATTCATTATGATATTGACCTCCTCAACTTTTCAAGTTAACAAAATTAGTTAAAAACAATGACGGTCATTAATAACAAAAAACATATGCAGTATCAATGATAAATAAAATATTTTAATGTTAGGATCAAACGAAATATTTCAATTTCAATTTCAATTTTATATTAAAAATATTTATTTCTTTAAAAGTAATTGAAAGTAGAAAAATTTCTTATCACTTGTTTTCAAGAGTGCAATATGAAAGAGTTGTGTAACTCCCTTTGTACTCAACACGAAGGCCAGATATAACTTTTTAAAAGCATTAAAAATATCTCTCTCTCTTTAAAAATAATTGAAAGTGGATATGTTTTTCATCACTTATTTTCTAGAGCTTAATATGAAAGAGTTTTGTAACTCCTATTGTACTCAATAGGAAGGTGAGATGTAACATTTAAAAAATTATTAATAACTGTTAAACTCACATGAAATGGAGAGAAAATGGATGAGAAAGATAATTGTGTGTTCATATTATTCACATGATGTACATTTATAATACATTCTTGTGATCCTTGGATTCATCTTCCAAGGTCTCTTAGACTTCTTATGTCCATTTGGCCTCTACAAATACTGATAGAGGATTAGGTGACCAACATCCCCCCCTTAATCTGAAGGGGTATGTGTGAGTCCAAGAAGAGGGTTGTAATACAAAATGGCAAAGTATGCATGGTAGCACTAGGCTGAATAAGCTCTTTTAGATGTTGGCATAAGGCGTTGGTTTAAGAATGACCACCAACACTGGAACGCTTAGTGCAGTTCCCATAAATCTTCCAAATATAGGAAGAAGATGAGGTCTTCTGCTAGAGGAAGTGCTCCTCATATTTTGAAGAGGGAGACCTTCAACTTGGAAGAAAGGAGGTCTACAACCTGCGATGTTTTAAGAATTACCACCAACTCTGGAATGCTTGATGCATTTCCTGGAACTCTACCAAAACTGGTAAGAAGCTGAAGTCTTTTGCTAGAGGAAGTGTACCGAATTCTTTGAAGAGGAAGAATATCAACCTCACATAGATGGTTTAGGGCTGACCAGCAACCAAAGGCATGCTCATGGGAAATTTTGTCTCTGTCTACAACTATGAATCTGGAATGATAGGTTGTGGCTCAGGCTCGCTTGAACTTTTGTGTCTCTGGCTACAACACTGAATCTGGAATGAGAAGTTGTGGCTTAGGCTCGCTTGAATTGTTGTGTCTCTGGCTAGAACTCTGAATTTGGAATGAGAGGTTGTGGCTCAGGTTCGCTTGAACTTTTGTGTCTCTGGCTAAAACTCTGAATCTGGAATGAGAGGTTGTGGCTTAGGCTCGCTTGAAGTGGCTTTAAAGCTTGTAGATGACCACCATTTTCCCCCCTGTCAGATACAAGGTGAGATGATGGTGAAAAATCAACTGCAAGATTGTTCAATATTCTAGAACAAGTTCTGACATATGACTTAAACATCTTCTTGGATATTTATGCCTATTTCCAAGAAGCGATCCATCCAATATGAATCTTTGTTCTTGCAGGAGGGTTGTTTCTGAATCATCTGTGTGAAGAATGGGTGTGCCGACCATAGTGATTGCATGGGTGAAGATCAAAACAATGATCTTTCATATGGCCAACTCGATCACAATGTTGGAATTTTATAATTTTTTTTACTGTTGTGGAAGAGGAGCAGAATCTAGAACAAATGAAGGTGAAATTTCGTGAAGAAAACCGGTACTCTGAAATTTGATGGGCTTGGAGTAGTCTGGAATATGAAAGGACAACTCCTTGTCATATCCAAGACTAGTTATGTGCTTTTTATGGAAAAAATCTACCCAAGGTCTGATGATGGGTTTGGGAGGTGAAGCATGAGCTTCTGCATCTGCATACAAATATGCTCTTGTACTGGGCTCAGCGATCTGACCAATATCTTTTTGTTGATGGGATTTTGTCTTTGTGTTATGAACAAAAACAAGTTCAGAATGACAACTCTTTTGTGGTAACTCCTCTTGTTGTAGCTGAGATTCAAGCTACAAAAATAAATCTCGTCTTGTGCATTTTGTATACAGGCTAGAATATTCGAGACATTGTCCCTACTGATTTGGACGATGTTGTTAGTAGTGGACATGATTAGAGTTCTCAATAACTCTAATAATCCATGAATTTTTGTCATTGTTCAAACAAATCTAGTCAAGAAATAATCACAAATGTACTTGCAATATTCTTCCAAAATAAATGTGCCCAATTATAAAAGAGAAATATACTCAATTAATAACCTTTTGCAAGCAATAAATATTATCCTTGAAAGTGTGACTCTCCTTCTGTCAGACCGTAAAATGAGTTCCTCTACTCTATGTCAACACATTCATTAAATTGTCCATATGGAAAGCATGTCAAAACTTGTACCTTTCCAATTGAAGTTATGGATTGAAAGTGGACCAGACACAATAAAAAATATGGCTCTACTGCATTAGCTTCATGTGTGATTTTCTGTTTGTTTCAAAACACTAACTTTTGGTGATTTTTTATTTTTTATTTATAAAAAATGTGCAGAGGTTTTTCTAGGGGGGTAGTACCTGGGGGAGGTCCGAGTAGGGGAGGTGGGACTTGGGGTAGGTGGGTTAGGAAGAGGTGAGAGGGAGAGGGTTGTGTTGTATAGGCAGAGGGAGCCGAAGGGAGAAGGGCAGGGAGGAGAGTGGTAAGGGGTTGCGAGAGTGGTGAGGGGGAGAGGTAGCGAGGACATGAGGGAGGGGGAGGGGGATAGGGAAGGGAGGGAGGGTGAGGATTATGGGGAGGGGAGTCCATGGGGAGGGTGGAGGTTTGCGAGGAGGGCAGAAAAGGTGAGGGGGAGTTGCGGGAGTGGGAGGCATCAGAGGGCTTCATGGAGCGGGAGGAGAGGAGTGGGGAGGTGGAGTGGGGAGTGGGAGGAGGCAGCGGAGGGGGAGTGGGGATTGGGGCCAGGAGATTGGGAGGTAGCAGAGGGCTGCAGGAGGGGGAGGGATGTGGGGGAGCAGGGACGAGAAGGCGTAGGGAGGGGGAGAACGAGGAACGAGAAGTGGAGGGGACGGGAGAGGTGAGGAGCGGAAGTGGAAGCTACAGTGGGGAGTGATGAGAGGTGAGGGGGCTACGAATATAGCTATGACTATAGACAATAAGGGTGCTAATGAGCAATATGAGAAAAAAAATCGAATGCAGCACGTAGCAGTGAGAAATTTTTTTTTTTTTTGAATGTAGAAAAACAAACAATGCGCAGAAGGGAGCTGAAGCTGTTTGCGTATGGACATGACACCAGAAAAATAATTCAAAAACACAACACAAGTCAAGTCTAAAACAATTTCTCAATGCTGTAAAATAATTTGTGAATGCAGCAAAATACTGATCCCAGCAAAATACTTTCTGAACACTGCAAGATAGTTTATGAACGTAGTAAAATACTTTCTGAACGCAGAAAAATAATTTGTGAATGCTGCAAAATAATTTATGAACACTGCAAAAATGCACAAGATTTTTGCAGGTTTACACAGACCACAAAAAAACAAGTAGCTCACACAATGGCTCACTCAAGATTGAGATCGTTATGAACGTACTGGATCTGATACCATGTTAAACTCACATGAAATGGACATAAAATGGATGAGAAAGATAATTGTGTGTGTTCATATTATTCACATGATGTACATTTATAATGCATTATTGTGACCCTTGGATTCATCTTCCAAGGCCTCTTGGAATTCTTATGTCCATTTGGCTTCTACACCTACCCATAGAGGATTAGGTGTAAAACAATAACAAAAATATACATCAATATCCATAAAAAAATAAAATATTTTGTTATTGAACTCAGATAAAATATTTCAATATCAACTTTGTATTATACACACACACACACACACACATATATATATATATGTATATGTATATATATGTATATATATAGATATGTATATGTGTGTGTGTGTGTGTGTATACACACACACACACACACACACACACACACACATATATATATATACATACATACATACATATATATATATATATATATATATATATATATATATATATATATATATATATATACATACATATATATATATATATATATTCAGACTAATTTTCCAAGGGATTTATTCTACGAATTTTAGGGTTTCTTCTGCGTAGTTGTCCATGCTCAACACTGTAAGAGGGGGCTCTATCTCTTCCTTTACCAAGCTTGTTTTGGGAGTTCATAAGGATTATGGATCTATTTGTATTCCCCTTCGATATCCTCATATTTGAAATCATTTTCATAGAGTAGTTGGGTGAAGTGATGTTTCTGGTTTCACGATGAAACCTTTGCAGGATGCATCTTGGTAAGCTAGATATCTAGGGAATTACCAAAAGTGGTACAAGATCCAAAATAAGAGGTTAAATCTATCACGATCATATAATATATCCAATATATGTAGGATCACACTTTTGTATGCAAATTAATTGGATTATATCCCACTGAAAAGACTTTGATTAGGTGGATAAAAATAAATGGAACCTCTAGGGTCAAATAAAATTGGAGCTAGGGAAAAAGGATTATTCACATTCATTTTCTCCAACTTGGAAGATAGATCAAGGTTTTTTGAAGGCAAGCCATAATATTTTTAACAATGTAGTACTCTTCATGTGATTTTGGAAGGAGTAGTATAACTCAGGGAAGAAATATTTCCTTGTTGCCTTGTTGTGGGTATGCTTCTTTTCTCTTCCTTGAGAATATTGGGAGGAGGAAACCCTTAAAGACATTGGAAATTCCATCGACAAATTTTTCAAAGTATGAGAGGTTACTAAGAGAGGGAGGTACACATCATATGCTTAGATATGTTTTTACATGAATATATCCCATCCTCTTCTATCCTCTATAGATATTTATTATCAATATAATGTTTGAAAGCTATCTCTAGATTATGAACATGTCCCCTTTAAATTTATACGATGTCATGAAAATGGGAATATTATTAGGGATAGTCCAATGAATACCAATGGATTTCCTAAACAACACCCCTCTCATAAAGAGAAAGATGATTTGGGAAAATTATGTTATGTACATAGATTAAAATTATACAGAAACATAAGAAAATATAGATCATCAACTTGATAATAAGCCACTTCAAGGGGGAAACCTCCTTTTACATCACATAAATGAACAATTCTTCGATGATTTGAATGATAAGACCTCCTTGGTATATATATATGAGTCTACAGGGTCAAAGCAAATTAGGGCCTACGTAACAATGATAATGTAAGGGCACAAAAATAACAATAGTGGGATTCTATGGGGAAGATCAATAACAATATAAGAGGTCACAATAGTATTATAGGGACCTAACATGCTCCTCTTCTTGAAAAAAGTGTTATCCTAAATGCTAGAGTAGTTATGGATGCTTCTATATAAAATAATAATCCTCCCATGTGAAGAATTTAACAGGTAAGTTCTTCCACTTAATGAGATACTCTGAAATTGACTAATTTCGTAGTTATTGGATTCTTGTTTCCTTAACTGCTTCAGTCTCTAATATGATTTATCCTTCCTCGTAAAGTTTTGGAAATATAATTTGAACTAGGATCTTCTCACCTATAACCTTCTTTAAGCATGAAACATGGAAAAATTGGTGTACTCGCGAAGAGGAAGGAAGGTCCACTTTGTATGCCATAGTACCAATATTTTGCAACAATTTATAAGAGACATAGTACTTGGGTGATAATTTATTATCCTTCTTAGATTTATTTTTTTGTATTCTTGAGTTTATGGCCCAAAATGACCATTCAAAATTATAAGGATGACCACCAAGTCAGGAGCTTAAAGAAACTCCTTTTCCATTTGGAATGGTGATTCCAATTGGTTAAACTAGGTCTAGTTACTTTCTCTCTATCTCTGTTGGCTTAAAGTATGTCTTTTACTTACTATTAGAGAAGAGACATCAAATCAGCCTTCTTGTTGAGCTCAGGTAAGGAAGTGATCCTTAAGTTGATCTAGGGCTTAACCAAGCCACAAAAAAAGGATTGCCTCTTTGATAAGAGGACTTATAGAAATGTAATGATTAATATAAATGAATACTAATCTTAGAATGCAAGTAAAAGGAAATAAATCCTAAGCCTATCTCGATTAGGAAGATGTATATCTAACCCAAGCGAGAGCAAAGTAATTAAATGATTGAGATTTTAACATGGTTTATTTGAGGTGAATATCTAGCTAATGAGATAGTTCTACCAGGTTATATTATAATTACCAAAACATGCTCTATTTAGAGACCTATTAACAGTGAATTATTAACCAATAACATTAGGAAGTAGTTCACTTAATGTCAATGGTAATTAAATCGAATTTAGATAAAATATTTCTGAGTAAAAAGTTACTAAGAATTTGATTTACTACTACTACTAAAACTCGAAAATACCTTACAATAGTGCTTCATAATTCCCTAGGTGCAGAGAAGAGGAACCCCCAAAGAATTCTCTAAAATCCATATTTATAATTACAAAATAAAAACCAAAATGAGAGAGTGAGGAGAAACATATTTTCTCCAATAATTTTGATTGGCCAAAATTATTTTTCCTCTCTTGCTGGAGGAATTTCATTGTTTCTAATCTTCTCTTCCTCATCCTTCCAACTACTCTCATGCCAAAAACCAATAAAAATTAAACTATATTCCAAATCAAAATAAGAATTACCAAATATGGGAAAACAAATATCTGCAATCAAAATTTATTTAAATAAATAACTACAAAGAAATATTAGCTTCCCATTGGTCCTTGTAAAAATATTTTTGGTCAAAGAGAACATAATCTAATGGATCTGCAGCCAACAGATGCTTCAGACAAGTGAAAATGAAAAAACTAAACTCAGAAAATTAGTTTTGGTTACAAATTCAAAGCTTAATTTTATGCTAAATTTTAGACTTAGTTAAAGGCCGAATTTGTTTATGCAACCACTTTATAAATATTCTCCATGCTTTTATCTATCTAATGCATTATCCTAGGCCTTATTTGGCAAAGTAAAACTCAACTTATGAGCCTCCAAAGTTGAAGTGTCAAAAATGTCATAATTTTGAAATAAAAACATGCCTAAGCTAAATTTAAAAAAAAAAAATTAAAAATATAATCTTAAATTAAATTAGAAAAAATAATTAATTGTAATTACTTTATATATATATATATATATATATATATATATCAATTAATTAAACCACACTTAATTATAAGCTAACTTATTCGCAAATTAATTAAATAATATACTATAATTAAATTAAAAATTATTAATTAAAATTAAATTATTAAACAACAACATATTAAAGAAATATTATATTCAAATTATTAAAATACAATTAAATCCCTTATATGTCACCAAACCTAAGTTCACTTTTCACCACAATTTATATGATCCAAACCTTTTATAATAAATGAATATATCACCATCACATAATAAGCCCATGGAGTGTTTGTGGTATCAGAGAGTTTTGATATCGGATATCAGATCTTTTAAAGACCTCGGGAGTTTTCGATATCGAGGGTTTTTTGAATTGAATTTACGATAAAAAAACTTTCTCGAGGTTCCGATATAGAATGAGAGAGTATGGGGTATTGATGTTTTTGATATATCAAGACTTTTTATATATGAGAGTATCAAAAATATTAAACATCGAAGCATTGAAGCTTTTGAGTTTTAAAAAAGTTACGATATTTAAAAGCGCTGAGGTGTGAAGAAGTAAGAGAGGTGAGGTAAAGTGAAGTGGAGCTCACGTTGAGTGGGTACCTTCCGAGAACTACGACCACTTCGTAATTTAGCTTTGTAGAATATTTTTAATATTGCATGCATGTGAATTAAAATTATGCAGAAAATAGAGAATGGTAAAATACAATATCGCAAACACATTTGACACATGATATGATCTTGGAAACTATTTCAGGAAAAAAATCTATCTCGAAGGTGAGGTCCCTCTGATCTCTTTCTTTGAATGTAAATATGGCTGCGAGTACAAAGAAGTATGGAATGTGGTCTGTGGCTACTACAGTGAAAAAATCCGCTCTGTGTTCTCTATCTCCTATCCCTCTTGGCTATTTTTTCTCAGCCATGGAACAAATGCACACAAAAAAATGGGATCCCTTTTCCTCCTAGTGGCCCGGTTATAACATAGCCTGATATCCTACTAGTGGTTAGGTTTGACTACCTCAACTCGTAAAGAGAGTTACAATATCGAATCGTCTAGAGTCTTCTACATCATAATAACATGGATAGCCCATTTTTCATGAATTATGGTGGTTGACGTGGCATCCTCTCGAATTATGGTGGTGAAAAGAGGAAGGTCAACTTTTGAGTGGCAAAAATTTCGCATACGAACACTGATTGGAATGATTCTTGTTCCGTTGGAAAGGCATTTGTCTGTAGAATAGGAAAAATGTAATTTGATGCCTCAAAACAATCTCAAAAAGGTTTCAGACCCAAATTTTCCAAATTGGGTCTCGTTGGTAAAAATGGTCTAGAGAGTTGATTCTTGCACATTTTCCACTTTGAAAGCATCAAGATGGATGAAAAATAATATAATGATCCAATCTAGATCAGGATCTCTAGCTTGGTGTGGAACAAATCTCCCTTTTCTTGTTTTATAGGTCGAACAAATAGTAGTATATGCTTGTAATAAGGTTTCACTCACTATATTTCCTTTTTTGGACATCTGTGGTGATAAGTATTACTCACATGATCTCAATAGGAACAAATTTCAGTTAAAGGGTTAATCGTTTCCCCAATCATAGCCACCCTCCAAAAATATTTATATCTCTTTTCTATTTTTAATATGAAATATGGTACTTTTTTAGCTTAGAAAAATTAATCAAGTATAGAGGTTTTGGAACAATTCATTGAAAGGGTTAATTCCTCATTTCCTAAAGAGTTCCTTCTAGTAATAACCTTACTTAAACCATCAACATTTATAAAAAAATATTATAAACATATAAGTAGATAATTTAGTAGTGATATCCAGTTTGATAAATTAATATGTACTCTGGTGTAAAATTGGTCACAATATCCGTAAGTCTTAACTTAGCTATTTAATCCCTATACTTAGTTTTAGATTTATATTTGATGGTTTTACAGGCTACCCTTTTTGTTGATATCAATGTAGCTTGTTTTATCAATAATAATCAACATATCCTAGGATTGTTCATTTCATTAACTTTGGATTCATTACATACAATCTAAGTTCAAAAGTTTTGAAGAATAGACTTCAAAGTATAATATTAGATTTGAAATTTCTATCATCATTAACCCATAAACTTGAATTACAAGAAATGATACTAAAAATAATCACAATTTATTTATAAAAAAACCCTTAAATTAGGAAACATTTTTACAATGATCCTTTTATGAAAGGAATCCTCTCATATTTTCTTTCCTCTTAAGGTTGGGTGACCTCTCAATGAGCTAAGATCAAAATACAATATCCTTCCACACATAATTCATGAATACTTTATCCTTATTTATAGCTAATAAGAGAACCCTAATCATAACAACCTCCTAAATACCTAGTGGACCTTCTTTAATAAGGCCATGTTACATATATCCCATGATAACTACCATATTAGGCCTTATTTAATTAGAACACATATAGAGGATCTAGCCCACCTTACATTTAATGCCCTCACTATTTTTACTCTATTGGGATCTTCAACCACACATTACACACCTATGGAGAATCCTAAAACTTCATCACCCTTAAAAAATAACTCCCCTCAATACTTGCAGTGAGAAGGAACAACCATAAATAAAGGTCTAATGGACAACCATTCATTGCAATGCTAAATTAAGCCAAGGAACTAGGGTCTCATGTATGAGTGATAACCATTCTGTTGAAATAGTCCAAGAAGCTCCAATATAAACTTGGGTCCTATATCAATGTGATAATTTTGTGACCATGACTGATGACCCTTAATCTTGACAAAGACTTGATTATTGTGCTCCAAATTTCCTCCATGTTCACATTGATCCAAATAAAGGGAACCATATGTGTTCAAAATATCATCTATATAGCTATAAAAGATCTATTTTGGATATGCATAAAATAATACCACTAGAGAATATGTAAGATTTTTTGTTAGTCATAATGTGTTCCTAATTGTGCTCAATGATGTTCTCTACATAGGATGGAGAAGAGTCATTGAATAGAAGGTGAAAGTAGTTGTCTTCCTAGAAATAATAGTCCTAGTAATGCCAATTATTCTTAAATAATAATAGACATATCTCTCTTGGTTATACAACAGAAAGAGTAACTCCATATGTGTCATGATCAGTAAAGTAAATCAGTCTACTACCATAATGTATCCTTTCATGATCTATGTTAATGTGTTATTTCCTCTAAGCACATTTTCAAAGGGCCCCTCTCAGATTCACTAAGGGTGCATTGCACATTTTGTTTGTGCCAAACAGATCTAATGTTAATGAGTACAACATTTCCACTCTTACAACATTATTTTAATTTCATACATAAACCAACTATTTTTGAAGCTTCTCCCCATAGTAAATTTCACGTTTTACAAAGTAAACAAAGGATATATCTCTAGATTTCATTGAATTAGAATTAGATGATGCTTTAATTCCCTCTCATCATTGGTAAATCTATTGTTTCTATCTGAAGTTTATAAAATGCTCTTTGTTTCACTATATTCTTCAATCTAACTATGATAGTCATCCAACATCTTTTGTTTGATTGGGGCATTTAGTATGCATTAAAAAATAATGTTGTAATATTCCTCTCTTGTCTACATAAGTGCAAAAAGAACCCTCTATTTTTTCTCTTGGAACAGTGGCACACTTCCTTGCTAAAGTGTGAGTAATTAAGGTTTGTTTTCAAGATTAAAAGAGCCTCGGTTCAAAGTCATAAGGGTAATGTGTATCCCTCTTGAGAAATGCATATATGTCTCTCATTGTTTCAAAATGTTGATAAGACCTCCTAGGTTACAAGACTTATTTCACCATCCTCTGCTAATGCTAATGATATCATGCCATGTATACCTATGCTTTTTTACCATTTTGTGTTATAATTCCAAAATAGCTCATTGGATTTGTATCATATCAAAATATCATTTTTATAACAATGCCATATTTATGACTTTACTCTTTGAATTCATGAAATATACAAGTCGGCAATGCCTCCATGATAACAGTGTTATAAATCATTTTGAAAAAATTACAAACCAATGATAAAGAAACATTTGTTTCATTATATAACCAACAACACATGGTTGTATTGGGTAATTGTTCTCATCCCATATTCGTAAGTGAGAAATCCAAAAAGGGAAAATATTATTCATGTACCATACTTCCATTTTTCATCTTCCCCTACCAATATGGCACCCCTTGATTTACATGTAAATTTCATATTGCTTCTCTTGATACATAACAATAATTATTTACATGTTTTGTTTTTCACCATAGCATGACAACCTATTTATTGTATGTGAATGCCTAATATAGTTATTTTTTCTGATAACAAGGATGTTGAGTTCTATTCACACGTACTCCACTCAAAGACATTGTCGTGTTGTATCTATTGTCTATACAAAATATTTGATCCCATACTTCAATGAAACCAAAGGAAATTTTATATGTTATATTTCCCTCTTAAAAAGTTTTAGTCATTCAAGTAAAATTTTCTATTCGTTTGATTCTTTTTGTGTGCATGAGAATAATTCTCATCCCTAATAATTCTCATCACTGTTTCTTTGTCAAGCACCCTGGAAGTTACGTAAACATGATTTTTAGATCATATTTTCTTTTATTTTTTCACTGACTCATGATTTGAAGTTATATTACACATATATAATGTTGGTTTCTACATACAATGATATTTCATAGAATAGGCTCACATGATAGCATGAGTGGCGATGGTAGGAGGGGGATTGTGTCATGGAGAGAGAGCATAAATAAAAGAATAAGATTATCCATTCACTTCGATGTGGATTATAAGGAGTTTAATAAACTCACTAAGACTAGTCACCTCTACTTGCAAGGCCCACCACCTCATCAACCGACTCCACAAGCCTCTCAGAATATACCCTTTCCTCATCCTAGCATATATGATATTCCACAAAAACCAAAAACACAACAACATCCCCTTTTGTTTGAAGTATTAGACCCAAATCTCACCAAGCCACCATCTTAACATACACAGAACCCTGTCTTTCACACCATCTAGTGCCTCTGCCCCTCATCACGATCATCGTGTACCTTCAACTTTTTCACAGGCCATGTCTCAACGACTTAAATAGCCTATTTGTTCACTTACCCACATAGTTTTAGGAAAAATCATCCACCTATAACACCTGCACACTCCTCCTTAGAGGTCACTTCATCACATTATGATACCATTTCTTCAGGGATAAGTGAGAGGAAATGGGTCTCCTTCATAGATATGTATTCAAAGATACAAGGAGAAGGAAAGGAAAAGAAAAGTGAAGGTAAGAAAAAGAAACCAACAATATTAGATGTCTATAATTAACATGATATTACTTATTTTCTTAATTTTATATTTTATTTCTTGTAGAATTTTATTTAAGGCATAGTTTACAACATGTTTTTCAAAATAATTTATTTTTGGAAAAAACTTTATTTTGGGCATATATTCATTCCATTGTATATTTTGGGAGGCACAAAGATATTTTCACAAGATTGTATGTGATGGATGACGTGACATTTTTATATATTTATGCTATTACATTATGATATTATGAATGCACAGGATGCATGCGAGAGTCACAATGGTAAATTTGGGATTATAATAGATATGAGGAGACCCCACCTATCAATGATTATTTTAAAAATTAATTACAACTCCTTCAAAATATCTCTTCCAAAATAATAAAACCTGTTTGAATTAAATTAAATTAATGAATCAAGTAGTTGCCAAGACATTTGGGTCCTCTAAGTGTCCAAAGGGAGCAAAAAACAGAAAGAAGGAAATGAAAGAGTGGATGGAAAAACTGTGAGGAGAGTTATGCGCTAGATTATAAAGCTTTCATTTTGTCTATGATTTATCTTTCTCTTGAGTACAAAGGGATAATTTTTTTGGTGAAAAAAAAACTTTCAAGGAGTGATAAGGACGAAAGCAAGCTCATCTCTTTCTTGAGTTATCTTCTTCATGTTATCAATTATCTTCTTGCATTTCTTTATGCTAGTAGAAGGTATGATATTTCATATCAATGCTAATTAGATGATATTTTGCAAAGTATTTTGTTAATATTATCATATCATAGAGGTTCCATAAGGATTGCACATATTGTTTTACTTGATTATTGTCACTTGAATGTCTATGTATGAGTATTTTTACATCTTAGGCATTTCTGAATTAAATTGTAGTAAAAAAATCTCCTAGGAGTTGACCAAACAACATGTTGTACTCACTCTTTATTAATAAAATACTTTTTTTTTATGTCCATTCTTCAATGCACACACACACACACACACACATATATTACTTATATCTAGCTTATTAATGACCTGTGCTAAAAAAATGCAACTGTATTTATCAGTTATATGTTTCAGTCGAATACATACCCATGTAGTCTTATGGATGACAAGGTATTTTATTGAATTTTCTCATAAAATTATTTTTAATTTCCATTTTGTTCCTATTCATATTTTTTTATCAATGTTGTTATATATTGTGTTTACTATACATTCCTCACTCTTTCCTTGAATCTGTATCCTATTTTTTTGTAAGTAAATTTATGTAAATAAATAGAAAATAAAAAAGGTGGTAAACATTGGGCCTCATCCCATTATCTCATGTGCCCTATGCGAGATTCAAGGGGTGTTTGGTGAAGCATAAAAAACTTCACTTGTTAAAATCTTTTGGAAACCATACTAGGGACATCAATTCATGTATCCCTCGTTCTTTAATATTTACATCTACATGGCCATTAAATGTACTAATCAACTAGATCTTCCAATCCAATTAAATTATCAATGGAGTATTTCACACTCATTATTAAATTTCATCCTTGATAATCCATATATCCTTTTTGAATTATAGAAAGCTTGGGTTGTCATAGCTTGAGACATTTAACTGCAAGAGAGAATGGAAACCATAGAAAGGAATATTAGGGATCGCGTTAATCATAGATAATTGGCTTATGACCAGTGAGTCTTTTTTTTCTAGGAGGATTCATCAATTAAGAATTGAATCTAAACTCTTGGATGAAGTCCAAAGGAGAAGGAAATTATTGCTGCTCAAGCCCACCTTCAATTATATTAATACACTTTTTGGTCTTCTAGGAATACTCCCCCCCCCCCTTGAAGAATCATATTTGTAATGCAAGTGTCTTCTTAGTCTTACCCCTCTTCCTTTTAGTATTCATCAATTGCATCATCCTCTACCCAAATTAATAGTCGTTATTCCTTTTTTAACCCTATTTAATCTATAAGGAATCCTTCCAAAATGATTAGGAAGCACTTCTTTCTTCAATTTGTGCAGGACCTAAATGCCACTCCTTGGCATGTGGATTCTCCCTTGAATCTTACACCGAAAAATACTAAAATACTACTTTTCCCAAATTCAAATATCACCTCCCTAAGTTTTCAGTGGATGGCACTATCACGCTAATCATAACTTAATTTCACTTTTTAATGCATTCCATAACATAAGTGCCAATGGTAACGATACATGCATGTGATTTCTTGTGAATTCCCTTGAAGGAAGAGCGATAAATGATTTTTTCAAGCTTCCGCCTATATCATTTTCCACTTGGTTGGAGTTTTTATATTAAATCAAATCCACTTATGGCCACCCTCAAATCATTGTGGTTCTTCATCCTGAATATAATAATTTCACCTTTACTAAAGGTGAAGCTATTAAATCTTTCAATCTTCCTTTCACAATTTTATACAATCATTTACTGAATACCATTAGGCCATAAAAACAATTGGACATGATGCATTACTATATCACCTTTCCTCCTACCTACCATCATAGGTTGGAAGAAAAATTTGTTGATAACCTATGATCCACTCTTTAGATATGTTTGGAATACAAAGATAAGTTACGTAGCATGCGTATTCCACTTGAAGACATGCTAAATCAATCCAACCTATCTTCTATTCTTCAACACATGCAAGACATGAGTACTATATTGATATATTTTCGAAAGTTGGACGCGACACAACCACATGTTGAAGCTTCTAATTCAACAACTAATGGAAATCCTCCCATGCATACCATTCTAAAGCCCTTCTGTCATGGCCATGGTGAAAATTTTTCAAGAAGTAACTTGAGGAAAATACCTCTAAGGCCAAGAAGAGTTCTCAAGAGAGAACCATTTGGAAAAGAGCTGATATTAGGTTGATACCTTGGATTGGGAAGAATAAAATGAAGTTATGATGGTTAAAGTGTTTTTATAGCTCATAATTCCAAAAATCATCAATTCAAGGAGACTAATACCCCAATAAAATTAGATTTCACCTCATCACATATGAGTGTATATTCTCCCATCTCTTACTCTTTGATTTATTCTCATTTTAATATTTTAAAATAGATGGAAAATATCAAATTTCATGCCACATAACTCAACATGGCAGAAATTATTGAGTAGAAAAAACACTCGAAAAGTTTTCTTCAATGGAAAATTATTGCTTCTATTAATTTCCACTAGAACCATCCCAAAGAGGATCTTCTATATGATAAAATATTTGCTGTAACTTATTCTCAAAATTTTGTTAAAAACACTCATTTCTATGTCTCGATGAAAGTGTCTTATTGATGGAAATTTGGGGCCCAATTTCATGCCTAAAGTTATTATAAAGGAATTAGGTTTACAATATTTTGAAGAGAAACCCAATAAAATGTTGGCTTATAATAATTCTCAATAAATGACTACAGGTGAGATTAAAGATGTTACATTGGTATTATGTGCTCATGCTAAAATTCAGATGACCTGTAACATCCAAGTTATAGATATGTTAGTGAGTAATTATTTTAGTATTCTTGGTAGGGACAAGAAAAAACAAATAGGTGCATACCTGTCATTAGACGACACAAGCCTGGCCCTCCCCAAATATGAAAAGAACATTGGGAGGGAAGAATATCACCATATATTGAAAACTTGCAACAACCAGATATTAGTTAAATAGAAGAGGATTTGGGTGTTTATTCTCTCTTTACCAAACAATAATATCCTTCTCTTTCTCCCATCAACCAAGATGATCAAGACTGGCATATGCAATTTGATGGTGCATCCTCTAATGAAGGAAATGGTGCTAGGGTTGTGATATACTCACCTCTTGGTAAGATACACCAGTTTTCCTTCAAAATTGAGTTTCAATGCACTAAAAACATTGCCAAATTTGAAGCTCTACTTTTAGGCATTAATAAAACCCTTAAACTGGGTTGTAAACATTGACCTCTTTTGGTGATTCTCAGCTTATTGTAAACTTGATCAAAATTGTCTATTCTCCATATAACAAATTAATCAAGATATATACTCAAGTTGTCTCGAAGAAAATCTCTAAATTACTTTCCTTTTATATCACTCATATTCATAATGTTAAATTATTTTTCAAATCACTTAGTTGTATATGCCTCTAGTCCCCAAAGGAAGCTTTTTCCCATGAGACTTGATTTTATTTTACAATCGATTTATTGATCTCACTTGCCTAATAAGGAAAAATATTGACAATTGTTCTAAGATGATGAGAGTATTTTCTCTTTCATTTAGGGGCAACCTAATACTGAGAAGGAGAAAATTTCTCTTAAGGACAATGAATACCCAAAAGGTTTTTCTCCTCTTGAGAATTCTTTCTCCTCCAGTCATGTATATAATAACACGGAGAAACTTAAAAAATGACCCAGAAAGAGAAATATTTGAAACCATACAACTATATATTGGAAATCCAGGTGACCCTAAGGTTTTATGAGAATTTATAATGTTCTGATCATAATAAAAATGTTTATTTATTTATTTATTACATGAATATAGAGACATCCTTACTTTTCCATATCAACGATCTCATAATTTCGAAAGGAATATCTCCATTACCCATGAGAAAAGACATGAATCTATAAACGTCACACATGATGGGGCAATGACGAATTGTTTAATAAAGTCACTTTCATATTGAATATCTTGGAAGAATGACTAAATTAATATTTATCAGGAAAAAGGTTCACAAAGTAAATTTTAGTAGTGGCTTACATACATCAAATGCATAAAATATTGAAAGCTTCTTTGTTTCCTACACGGACAAGGGATGACATGTTTTTTAATTATATTTTCTGCACATATTCTTTTTCTTGTTGTTCCTTTTCTTTCTGTCATATATTACCTCTTTTGATTTTTCATAACTAGATTTCATTTCATCATTTTGGTTATTATTCAATCATTTTTCTTGTCTTTTGTTCCTTTTTTTTGCATTATTCTATTTTAAGAACTTCTAATTTTAGTTTTGTTATTTAATTTTGAGTACCACTATATCTTTATTACATAAAGAACTATATCTAATGTGGTTAATATATGTTCTAGTCTCTACAAATTTTTATTCTAACACCTTTGATCAACAATTTATTTTCGAACATGAAAATAGGATGACTTTTTATCTGTATGAAACATGATTTTTCTATGCTACTAACCATTTTTTTTCTTTTTTTCTCAAAACACCACATGTGATTCCTTATCCCTATTTCTCACATCCATTGTTTCCTTCCATTATATGAAAAATTTCCTACCCTATTTCACTATTGAAATATTTATTTATTAATTGATCCCATGTATCCTAACTTTTAGTCTATGACACACAACCCTCCTGTGAAGTTGCCAAAATGTTGAGCCACTAGCATAAAAAGACACAAACCATTGCAATGTATCTTGATCCCTCCTAAAAATAAAAGAGTAACATGTTCAAATATTAAATTATAACTAAAACATGGTAGGTAGGGTCCCCTTTTCCTTGGCATCATACGGAGATATGTAGTTCTATATTATTTTTGTATATAAAAGTTTTTGTAAGGGGCTATAAATTTCTTGTATTTGTTATGTGTGATGCAACATGGCATTGAAGGTGGAAAATTGATAAAATATTCTTCCAAAAAAAATATCCTATTATCATAAGGAATTGAATTGGTTCAATGATTGTTTCTTTTCCTCAACATTCAACGATATGAAAAAACTAATTTTACAAACTCAACGTGGTTACAATGTTTCCATAAAGAAAATATACCTTCATACATGGTAGTTTATAATTTAAAAGGTTTTTATTTCTCTTGTAATTTCTTTGATGATAAGATACTCTTATGATGAATATGAATGGAATAAGTTGTATACAATAAGGTTTAAAAACTCAAAAGGATTTACATCCATTCTTTGTAGAATTAAAAAAATCATTGGGCAAAAAGCTTTGTGCCTATTCCAACAAAATTTCTTACCACATCAAATTGATTATGAAATAATTAAACTCCAAGCTTATCATATAACAAAGTGCATATGCCAACGGTGTACGAAAAAGCCAAAAAATGGTTAATAAATATTGAAATTACCCCAAAATACATGATCTAGGCTTGTAAATTATACAACACATGTGGCACAAATTAAACTATACAACAATGGTGCATAGCCTTGTTTGATATTAAATGCAGGGTAATATATGTTAAGATATGATATTTGACACCTTGAGTTGGCATATAATAAATATCTATTAAAAATTTATAACGCTATGAGATTCACTTGTACAACAGTTTAAATGTAGGAAACATATACTTTAATGAGATGAGATGTGCTCTAAAAGTAGTGTTGAGTCTCTGGCCATCAACTATGTGAAGGAAGTTGGAAAGTCATATTACTATTTGGTATGAGGACTTGGATGTAGAGAACTTGTTGTACCTATAAAATGACTCACATGGAATGTTGAGAAGCTCGCAAAGAGACATTTCCTATAACTACATCCCCACTACATTTAGGCATTGAGGACAAATGTATTGGTTGTTTCTGCTATGGTTTGGATACATATTTTGGAAAATATTATATGTATCTAGGTCTATTTATCATATTTTCAAAGGGTTAATCCTATCCCCATTGATCTATTTCCTTTCACTATCTCCTTGTGTTGTATTCTATGCTTGACGTCCTTAATAGAATGAGAAGAGCTCTTGTTTGGTATGTAAGAAAAAATATCCATAACAAAATTTCTTTTCATGATTATAATTGTATTCTATGCATAAATATAAGTTATCAAAGATCTGTTTGGTTTATTAAAAGGATCAAAATGAAGTCTTAGTTCCCATCATTTAGAAGTATCCTTAAATTCACAAATAATGCAATAGTTTCGTTTGCCAATGCAATATGTCCTCACTACTTGATCAATATTTGGCTCCTATGTTGCTTATTTTGTTCATTAAATTCTCTCTAAGGCACAATTTTCATTAATAAGTGTTGAATGGGTTATTTTGGTTATGACTTATCAACTACTATTGAAAATTATTGAATCATTTCGTACAAAAACCAATTATTGTTGAAGCTTCTCTCAGTCATAGCTTTCATGGTTTTTAAATTAAACGAAGGATATATCTCTAGAGTTCATATAAGACTCAAATGGAACATTAATTCCCTCTTTTCATTGGTAAATATATTTATTCTATCTCAAGTTTATAGCATGGTATTTTTCTCACTATATAGTTCAATCTTACTATGACAATCATCCACAAGTTTTTGTTTGATTTGGGAATTTTGTATGCATAAAAAATTAATGTGATAACATTATTATTTTAGTTGTAGAAGTGAAAAAAGAACCCTCTATTCGTTCTCGGGGAGGAATGGTACACTTCCTTGTTAAAGTATGAGAAATTAGGGTTTTCTGTCAAGCTTAGAACAAACCCAGTGCAAATTCATATGTGTAATTTGTATCCCCCTTGAGAAATTCATCCACATCTCTCATTGTTTCAAAATATTTATATGACATACTCCGTTACAAGTCTTATTTCACCATCCTCTGCTAATTTTAATGATTTGATGACATGTATTCCTATGTTTTTTTACCATGCTAGGTTATAATGCCGAAATACCTCATTTCCTTTGTATCACATCCAAATCTCTTTTTATAATGATGCCATACTTAGGAAATTACTCTTTGAATTCATCTAATATACATGTTGGCAGTGCATCCATGATAATAATGTTATAAATTTTGATAGCATTACAAATGAATGATAAATAAGCATTTGTTTCATTATAGAACCAACAACAACTGGTTATATTGGGTCATTTTTCTCACCCCAACTTCGTAAGTGAGTTAGCCAAAAGGAAAAATATTATTCATACACCATACTTCCATTTTTCATTATCCCCTACCAATATGACATCCCCTTCTTTACATGCAAATTAATATTGCTTCTCTTGATACATAACAAGAATTTTTTACAAGTTTTGTTTTTCATCAGAGCATGGAAACTTGTTTACTATATGTGGATGCACAATATAGTTTTATTTGGTGATAATATGTATGTTGATATATATTCACACTTACTCTACTCAAAGACGTTTATCTACAATATTTGTTTCCTATAAAAAATATTTGATTCCATACTTCAAATGAAACCAAAGGGCCTTTAATAATTTATATTACCCTCATAATTTTTTTCAATCATTCATATAAAAGTTTCTATTTGTTTAATTCTTTCTGCATGCATTAGCATAATTCCCATCCCCATTTACATTATTTTTCCCATTGTTCCCTTTTCATGCACCCTGGAAATTACATAAAAAGGTTTTGAGATCAAATTTTATTTGATGTTTGTTGACTCATAATTTGAATTTCACATTGCACATACATATTTTTTGCTACTACATACAATGAGATTTCATAGCAGAGGCTCACATGATAAAAGGATGGGATATGGAAGGAGGGGGAATGTGTCATGGAGAGAGAATAGAAAGAAGAGAAACATATTCTCCATTCACTTTGATCCAAGTTCTAAGGAATTTAATCAACTCACTGAAATTGGTCACCTCTACTTGGGAGGCCCACCACTTCATCATCCTACTCCACAAGCATATCAAAATGTACCCTTTCCTCATCCTAGTATATCTGAGATTCAATAGCATCCAAAACCATAGTAGAAACCTCTTCACTATGATAGATGGGACCCAAATCCCACCATACCACCATTTGGACATGCACGGTGGCCCTCTATTTTTCACAATCTAGTGCCTCTTCCACTCATAACTACTCACCTTGTACCTTCATCTTTTTCAAAGTTCATGTGTCAGTAGCCTAAACAACCTATTTTTTCACCTACCCATATATTTGTAAGAAAACTTCATCCACCTATAGCACATGCACACTCCTCCTTAGAGCCCACATCCTCACATTCTCATACCAATGCTTCAGGGATGAGTGAGAGGAGAGAGGTCTCATTTGAAGACATGGATATGAATATACAAGGAGGATGAGAAAAGAAAAGGCAAGGGACAACAAACTAGCTATAGTAGATGTCCAAAATTAACATGATATTACTAATTTACTCCACTATCTATTTTATTTCATGACATATTCTATTTATGGCATCCTTTACAACATGTTTTTCAACACACTTTATTTTGGGACAACACTTCATTTTGGACATGATATATGAATTTATATGGTATATTTTGGGAGGTACAAGGATATTTTCACGAGATTATATGTGATGGGTGATGTGGCATTTTCATATATTTATGTTATTATGTTATGATTATGAATTCACATGATGCATGCGGGAGTCACAAGGGTAAATTTGGGTTTACAAGAGATATGAGGGCATCCCCACCTACCAAAACATAGTTTTCAAATTAGTTACAACTCCCTCCAAATCCCTCTTCCCAAAAAATAAAACATGTTTGTAGTAAATTAATTTAATGAACTAGCTAATTACTTAGAAAACTGGGTCCTCTTAAATTTGGAAACTAGGGCCAAATTCTACCTTGGGATAGCTCCTTTAATGGAGATGATAATTGCATTTGATTCCTCTTTTAGATAGGTCCAAGATTTTTCTAAATAGCATCTCATTCAGACAAGCACTAGTGTAACTTTAAATGTATTCTCTCACATGTGCAAATTGTTCACATCAGCCTCAGCTTAATGTAGGCTCAAGAAGCCCAATAGACATGTCTCTTCATCCAAAATGAATTGTATAAATAGGAGTGGCATGTCACCTCATTTGGACATCATTCAATCATACATTCCTCTCTCTTTTCTTTTGACTGGGACGTACAAATACTGGGCATCTTCTTTCTCTCACATGTGTGATTGAAGGACGATGTTTTATGGGACAAAATTGTAGGCAAAATTTTAGACTTTAGTGATAGGTTTGAACAACACTGATCGATGTGTTCTTGACCAAATTTGGCTTTGATTTTGGGTGGAAAAGTTAGATTTTTGCAGGCCATACAACTGGGCACAAAACCAAGAATTTATGGGCTAAAGCATAGATCAAAATTGCAGAAATTTTAGACATTTGAACAACGTTGACTGAGACCTTCTAGGAATCATTTGACTTCAATATTTTGGGGAAATGTTTGTCTCAGGAGCTTGCAATTTTTGGTACAGAAACCGAGGTTTTATGAGCATTTTGACTACAGACCAAATTGTAGGTTTAACGCAGAAAATTACATCAATTTTCTCTCTCCTTTGACCGAGTTTGACTGGACTGTTTTGGGTTGAAATTGACCTTCTAATCAGTCTGAGTTTGACTCGAGAAGACCGAGTTATTTTAAAGACATTTTATTTTTGATTTGGCTAGCATTGAATTTCTGGTTAGGGTTGATTTGACTGTGTATTGGGAAACTGAATTTGATTTATGTACTCTCTCTCTCTCTGCTAAACCATTGAATAATAATAAGAAAAATTGATCTAATTGTTTTCCCCACATTGGGGGTTTTCCCTAGTATCCGCAAAATCCGGTGTTCTTGTGTCTTGGCTTGTCTTCTACATTTGTTTTTGTGTTCTATTTGCATTACTGTCAATGTGATTAATGGTTCATGTGATTGCTACTGAAAAACAATGGGATATTTTTATTGGGTTTCTAAGGAACATTGAAGTAAATTATGCTAAGCATAGAACATACCATTGTTAACCAAAACATAACATGGTATCAGAGCACAAGTCAAGACAAAGCCCAAGCAAGAGAGAGAAAATAAAACACTAAGATCTGTTGGACAAGGACAAAGCCTCAATACTTAAAATTTGAGGATAATCTCAATGATAAATCTGACTATCATGCATGGAAGATGTATTTGGACTTGACTTTGGAAGAAAATGATGTTATGGACTATGTGCAGGGAAATGTGGTGGAACCTCCTTCAAATGCACTAGATGCTACTAATACAAAGTATAAGAAAGGTGAGGTTAAATATAAGAAGATCATTAGAGATTCCATTAAAAAATAATTGGTTGCTTACATTTCTGATTTGGTAACATCTAAGGAGATGTATGACAAGTTGGTTTGGATGTTCAAAGCCAATAATGCAAACCAAATCCTCTTTCTCAAGAACCAACTGAAGGACATCAAGATGGATAGAAGGGAATCTATCCAATCCTACTTCATGAGGATTACCTAAATCAAGAATTATCTTCTGTCTATTGGAGAATTTGTTTCTAACAGGGAGCTAACTCTTATTTCCATTGGAGGTCTCCCATGAGCATGGGACATGTTTAACACCATTATTCTTATCAATGACATGATTTCTGGTTTCGAAAAATTATTGAATAGATGCACTCTAGAAGATACAAGGATGATGGAGAGAGACAAGCCTTCAAATGGAAATGAGCCCACTGCATTCTCCGCTCATGCTGAAAGGAAGAACAATGCTGATCCAAAGAAACGAGGTCAAGGATTCAAGCGTGGATTCAAATATGGAAGATTGGAAAGATGCTTCAATTGTAACAAGTTTATCCACTATGCTAGAGAGTGCCCTCATAAGAAAGATACAACACAAGATGATGACAACATCAACAAAAATTGCAAAAATTTCAAAGGCAATGGCAATCACATGAACAATAGGTTCAACAACAAAGGAAAGAGGAAGTCTACCATTGCTCGATATGAAAATGGTCGACCTCCCAAAAGGTTGAGAAGATATAGGTATGAAGAAGCTAATGTTGTAGAAAAACAAAAATAATTAAATCTTATTTTTTCCCTCACTACTGCCTCTCCTTTAGACACTTTGGATAATTTGTTGATTGATAGTGGTGCCTTAAGAAAATTCACTAGGTACAAGGAGGCCCTCTCTAATTTGATTGAAAAGAATACTAATTTGGAAATCATACTTGGAGACAATGCCACCTACCCCATGAAAGGGACAGGGACTATCACACTTCACTTGAATCAAGGTCAAATGCTTCATCTACAAGATGTATTGTATGTAACTGATTTGAAAAAAACCTCGGTATCTATTTATGTGATGGAAAAGAAAGGCTTCAAGGTATCATTCATTGATGGGAAGGTACACATTTTGAAAAAGAACCCAAAAGATGAATTTACACTTGGATTTAGGGTTGAAATTTTCTATCAGGTTGGAGGAATTCCTATGGGAGATATGGCTTGCGACACTTCTCTTCAACCTGAATTATGGCACCAGAGGTTTTCTCACCTTCGTTACAAATCCTTAACAAATTTAAGGAATATGGTCACAGGTATGCCCAAATTCAACATAGATCATGAAGGTGTTTGTCAGTGTTGTGTCATTGGAAAACATATAAGGGGACCATTTCCCTCAATTAATAGTCACTCTACCGACATTCTTCAATTGGTCCATTCTGATTTATCTGGTATTTTTCCCATAACATATTTGGGAGGACACTTATAATATGCAATTTTATGGATGATTTCTCCCAAAAAACATGGATCTATTTCTTGAAGAAGAAGGAAGAAGTGTTCAGATGGTTCCACTCTTTGAAAGCCTTGGTTGAAAATAAACCAGGGAAGAAGATAAAAATATTTATGACAAATAACGGGACCGAATATGAATCAAATGAATTCAATGACTATTGTATAGAATATTTCATTAAGAGGGAGACCACTACTGCATATGCCCCTGAGAAAAATGGATTTTCCGAAAGGAAGAATCAAACCATCATAGAAGCTACTCATGCCATTCTTCAAGACTAAGGCATACCGAAGTTCTTATGGGAGAAGCTTCCAACACTGTCATTATGTTAAAAATATATTCCCTCATCAAGCATTGGAATTCAAGACACCCAAAGTAGTTTTCACTGTTTCTGCCATTGGGAAATTTAGTGATCTTGCTATCCTAAGGAAGGAAAATCATGATTATGCTGGAAAACTAAATGAATCTCCAACAGATGAATAAGAATCCCTTTGTGTGTTGAAGCAAGCCCCTAGGGCTTGATATGAGAATATTGATAGCTATCGTACGAAGCTAGGATTTACACAGAGCGAAGCTAACTCGAACATATACTTCAAGGTTGAAAAGGACAGGCCTCTCATTCTGATACTTTATATGAATGATCTATTTTTGACAGGTGAAAACCCTATCAATTATCATTTCAAGAGGGATTTGGCTTCCAAATTCGAGATTAAGGACCTAGGGTTGATGCAGTACTTCCTAGGCTTGGAGGTCTGGAAAGAGCCAGGTGAGATTCTCCATTCTAAAGGAAAATTCATTGTGAAGCTACTCGAGAGATGTGGGATGGTGGAATAAATGTATGTGTCTACTCATATGGAACTTAACTTCAAGATCTATGTGGAAGTTTTGTTGGGATAGATTTGGAAAATCCTTCTGAGTATCGAAAAATTGTGGGGGCCCTGATGTTCTTGGTAAACTCCCATCCCAACATATGCTTCACTATGAATACAATGAGTCAATTTATGGTTGAGCCTCATCACATACATTGGATTTCTGCCAAGAATCTCTTCATATATCTCCGCAGAAAAATAAAATATGGGAATTTGAGGCCACATGGATATATTGATGCTAACTCGACTAGCAGTGTGGTGGATCGTAAGAGCACATCTGGGTGTTGCTTTTCATTGGGGTTTTAATCTATATCTTGGATGAGCAGAAAGTAGAGATCAATTTCTCTAAGCAATGCCAAGGACGAATACATTGCTTCTAGTATGACCTTTTTTGAAGTTGTTTGGTTGAGAAAGCTCTTCAGTGAGGCATTTGAGCATGTGTGGGATACCACCGTGATCTACAATGACAACCAAAGTGGGATTCACCTTTCAGAGAATTCTTTGTTCCATGACCACTCCAAGAATATTGATATTAGGTACCACTTTATCCGACATATGGTACAATAGGGAGCAATAAGGATCCAACACATCAAGACTGATGAGCAGGCCAGAGAAATTCTCATGAACCCCTTAGGGAAGGTCATATTCTTAGCCTTCCATGAAAGATTTTGAGCTATGGAAAGACCCTCTTATTAGGGTCCCATGTGAGTTGGAAATTGAGCTCTGATACCACCTAGGAGCTTGGGGTACTTCTTGGAGCTATGAGAGACCATAGGGTGATTAGTTCACCTTCCCCTGTGATATCTCGTGATGGTTGACATGTGTGTAGGGTGAATTATTTACCTTCCTCTGTGATACCCCGTGATGTTTGACATTTGTGTAGGGTGAGTGGTTTACCTTCCCCTACGATTGCAGACACATGTATGTAGGGTGAGTGGTTTACCTTCCCCTAGTATTCATGACATATGCATAGGGTGAGTGGTTCACCTTCTCTTATGGCATATGAGTAGGATGAGTGGTTCACCTTCTCCCGTGGGACCCCAGTGAGAGATGCATTCGGGAATCCGCATGTGGACATGTCGATGAGACGTGGTTCACCCCTTCCCCACATGTAGGATGCTTATTCCATACGATTGATGGTTGACATGTTAGTGGGATGTGGTTCATCCTTTCCCCACGAGTAGGATCCTAGCTACGATTGATTGGTTGGCACGCATGTAGGAAGTGGTTCATCCTTTCCCTAATATCATTAGTTTGCATGCGTGTATGATGTGGTTTATACTTTCCCTATGTGTGGTTATGATATTTTTTTCTAGGATGTGATTTTTCCTTTCCCTATGTATGGTTGTAAGAAGGATTTGATATCTTCTTTCCCTACTGGTGTTTGTGCATCATCCTACCCATTTAGTCCGAGACACATGGGAAATACCTCTAATTTGGAAGAGAGTTGGGAAAATTGGTTAGGGACCATAGCACCACAGATGGGTGCATCATTTATTGTCGTAATCCCTATGACTAGGACACATGATAACTTGATATGGGATTAATTAAGGTTCTACCTCTAGTCTAACTTGTGTCAGTGGAGAGCAGAAAGGTCTTGTGACTCACTCTCAATAAATTATTCTTCATTATTACTTCATGGTTCAATAGAGTAGAGATGAAAGAGATGGTACATGATGACAGGATGACATGATGATCAGTGACAACAATTGGATTGATAGGTGGAATTCTCCCTAGTTGAGAGGGAGTGTTAAATTTGGAAACTAGGGCCAAATTCCACCTTGGGACAATTGATTTGATGCAGATGATGATTGCATTAGATTCCTCTTTCCAAGAGGTCTAATATTGATCTAAATATCATATTATTCATAAAAGCATAAGTGTAATTTTAAATTTATTCTCTCACATGTGAAAATTGTTTAGGTCGGCCTCAGCTTAATGTAGGTTGAAGAAGCCCAACATATGTGTCTCTTCACCCACAACGAATTGTATAAATAGGAGTGAACTCTGTCATTTTGTCATCATTCAATCATACATTATTCTCTCTCTTCTTCTGATTGGGCCGTATATATATTGGGAAGCTTCTTTCTCTTGCATGTGTGGCTGAAGGATGATGTTTTATGGGATAGAATTGCATGTCAAATTTTAGACTTTAGGGGCAGGTTTGACCATCATTGACCGAGCTATTCTTGACTAAGTTTGACTTCGATTTTGGGTGGAAAATTTTGATTTTTGCAGGACGTATAGTTGGGCAAAAAAACCAAGAATTTCTGGGCTAAATCACAGAACTGAAATTACATAAATTTCAAACGGTTGACTGGCGTTGGTAGAGACCTTCAAGGTATCATTTGAATTCAATATTTCGGGGAAATTTTGTCTCAGCAAGCTGAAAATTTTGGCACATAAACTCAGATTTTCTAAGAACTTTGACCATAGACCAAATCGCAGGTTGACCACAGAAAATTAGAACAATTTTCTCTCTTATTTTACTGAGTTTGACTGGATTGGTTTTGGATGTTTTTTACCTTATTATCAGGTCAAGTTTGACTGGAGAAGACCAAGTTGTTTTGAGTAAATTTTATTTATTCTTTGACTGGCATTGATTTTTTGGTTAGGGATGATTTGACTGCAGAATTTGATAGGGATGATTTGACTATGTATTGGGCAAGTGAATTTGATTTATGTACTCTCTCTCTCTGTTGAAATATTAAATAATAATAAAAAGTATTGACCAAAGGGTTTTCACCTCATTGCAGTTTTTCCCTGGGATCCGCCAAATCCGTTGTTCTCTTGTCTTGACTTGTCTTTTGCATTTGTTTTTATGTTCTATTTGTATTTAATGTGAATGTGATTAATGGTTAATGTGATTGCTACTGAAAATAATTGGATGTTTTTATTGGGCTACTTAGGAACATTGAAGTAAATTGAGATAAGCATAGAACATACCATTGTTAACCAAAAATTAACAAGTCCTCTTACTATATAAGGGTAGTACAAAATGCGAAGAAGGCAATGAAGTAGGGGATGAAAAAATAGTGAGGAGAGGTATACACTAGATTATAACACTGCCATTTTCCCTCTGAATTACCTTTCTCTTGTGTACAAAGGGATACTATGTTTGGTGAAAACTAAACTTTCAAGGAGTGACAAAGAGGAAAACTGGCTCATCTCTCTCTTGAGTGATCTTTTCAAGTTATCAGTTATTTTCCTACATTTATTTATGCTAGTAGAAGGTATGATATTTTATATGAGCACTAATTATATGAAATTTTGTAGATTATTTTTTTATCTTATAATGTCATAAAGATTCCGTAAGGATTGCACATAATTTTTTACTTGATTATTGTCACTTAAATGTCTATGCACAAGTATTTTTACATCTTAAGCATTTTTGAATTGAGGTAAAAAATTCTTGTAGAAATTGACCAAAAAACAAGTCATACTTACTCTTTATTAATAAAATAAGATTTACACAACCATCCTTCAATGATGCTATGAAACTAGCTCCAAAAATAGAAGAAAAGAGAGATCAATGCCTTGGAAACCAGCCACTTCGAGGGGGAAACCGCCAATACATTACATAAATGAACAATTCTTGGATTATACAAATGACAAAATCTCCTTCTATATATAGGGGTCCATAGGGTCACAATATAATCCTAGCCGACCTAACAATAATAATGTACGGGAAAAATAATAATAATATGGGGGTTACAGGGGTACAACAATAATAATAAGGAGAACATATTAATAACAATAAGGGACTACACTAGTAATATGGGGACCTAACATGCCCCTCTACGTAAAAAAAGTGTTGTCCTCAATGCTTGAGTAGCTCTAGATGCTTCTGTATAAAATTCTTATCCTCCCATGTAGAATCTTCAGTGGGTAAGTTCTTCCACTTGATGAGATACTATGAAATTGATCGATTTCGTAGCTGTTGAGTCCTTGTTTCCGTGACTATTTCAGGTTCCAATATGATTTTTCCTTCCTCATCAAGTTCTGGCAATATTGTTTGAACTGGAATTTTGTCACCTATAACCTTCATTAAGCATGAAATATGGAAAACTGGATGCACTCGCGAAGAAGCAGGAAGCTCCAATTGTATGCCATAGTACCAATGTTTTGCAACACCTTATAAGGACCATATTATTTTGGCGATAATTTATTATCCTTCTTAGCTTGCTTGAGGGAAATTTGTTTGTATGGTTGTAGCCGTAAAAATACCTAATCTCCTACATCAAAACTTATCTCGTTGCAATGTTGATCTGCATGTTGTTTCATTCGATTTTGTGCCAAATTGAGGTTATCCTTCAGGAGTTGGAGAACTTGTTGTTGATGCTCAATGTGATATTCCACTGCTTTCACCTTAGAATTTTCTCTTAAATATGATGTGATGGATGGTGGATAATATCCATAAAGTGCCATAAATGGGGTCATTTTTGCTACAGTATGGAAGGAAGTGTTATACCACCATTCAGCCAGAGGTAACCACATGACCCATTGTGTTTGTTTATCAGATACAAAACATCGAAGATATCCTTCCAAACATTTGTTCACTATATCAGTTTGACCATCAGATTGAGGATGATAAGATGAGCTATGAGCTAGTTGAGTACCCAAACAAGAAAATAATTTTGTCCAAAAATTTCCAGTAAAAATGGGATCTCCGTCTGTTGTGAAACCAGCTCCAAAAAGAGAAGAAAAGATATATCAACGCCTTAGAAATAAACCACTTCGAGGGGGAAACCTCCAATAAATTACGTGAATGAAAAATTCTTGGATGATACAAATGACTAAAACCTCCTTCTATATATAGGAGTCCATGGGGCCACAATATAATCCTAGTGGGGCTACAATGTAATCCTAGCCGACCTAACAATAATAATGTAAGGGCACAATAATAACAATATGGGGGTTATAAGGGTACAACAATAACAATAAGGGGGGCTACACTAACATAATAAGGGACTACACTATTAATATAGGGACTTAACATGCCCCTCTCCTTCAAACAAGTGTTGTCCTCAACGCTTGACTATTTCTTGATGCTTCTATATAAAATTCTCATCCTCCCATGTGGAATCTTCCACAGGAAAGTTCTTCCACTTGCTAAGATACTCTGAAATTGATCGTACTTGTCAAGTTATTGTTTCTGTGACTGCTTCAGAAATTCTTTCGATGTGATGTTGATCTTCCTGTTGTTTCATTAGATTTTGCACCAAAGTTAGGTTATACTTTGAGAGTTGGAGAACTTGTTGTTGATGCTCGATGTGATATTCCACTAATTTATCATCCATATTAGCTATTATTTGATCCTTCAAACCATCCAACTTAGCCTTCATTTCTTCTTTTAAACCATCTATGTCATCTTCAGTTGCTCTTCATAATATCGAAATTTGTTGCACTTGGTATCGTAATTTTGATATCTCATACTGCAATTCTTCCTCTTCATGTGTCATAGTATAGATTTTTGAGGGCTTAATGGGTATGGAATTATTTTTTGGAGGCATTATAGAACCTAATACTGATAAAAATTCTAAAATATGCCCTTGGAATCACTTCAAACTTCTTTTTCAAACAAACGTTATGCAATTTTAAAAACTAAATACACACCTTTTTCTTGATTTCGCAGAGCTCTGTATTGAAATTTAATTATATCTATAATTGCAGATCCTCAATATCTAAAATTTAGCCTCGTAGTAGCCCTCTAAAGCTTCTTTCAAATTCCACAGGTCTGATCTGATTTGGATTCTTCAAGGAAACGTTATATCCAATCTCCCACAATGACCCAATTTTGGACTGGTTCAGTAGAGCGAACTTGTACGACTTGCCACGTGTCACTATTTTCTCCTTTGGATCTGAAATTGATAGACCGAAAACTACAGTCCGTGTACTTGCGGCCACTTTTTACAGTATTCCAATCCGATGCTCAGAGAGATAACTATGCAGATTTTCCCACAATCACCTCTTTGAGATGAAATTCAGAAGCCTCAAAAAGCCCTAACTTCCACATATCATATCTCCGAAAATATTGCGAACCAATATCTGAAATTTTGTGAAGATGTTCCTCAGGATTGCGGTTTCGCACTATAAAAAGTTAAGCTTCTGAAAAATTTATTACGAAAATACCACGATGACCTGTTTAGGTTAAATTCAGGAGCCTGCAACATGACCTAACTTGCACAGATCATATCTCCGAAAATATTGCGAACTAAGCTCTAAAATTTTGTGAAAATGTTCCTCTGAATTGCAGCTTCGCACTCTAAGATTTTTTCAGCTTCCGAATCTTTGTACAAAAAGAGTTATTACGAAAATACCACGATGAACTTTTTAGGTTAGATTCAAGGGCCTATAAAATGACCTAAATTGCACAGATCATATCTCCGAAAATATTGCGAACCAAGCTCTGAAATTTTGTGACAGTGTTCCTCAGGATTTTGGCTTCGCACTCTAAAAATTCCAGATTCTGAACCTTCGTAGAAAAAACGTCCTAGCGAAAATGCCACGCTGACCTGTTTGGAGTAGCGAAACACTAAAATCTCAAAGCTCTGATACCAAATGTTGTGAAACCAGCTCCAAAAATAGAAGAAAAGAGATATCAAAGCCTTAGAAATAAGCCGCTTCGAGGGGCCAACCTCCAATACATTACGTGAATGAATAATTCTTGGATAATACAAATGACCAAAACCTCCTTCTATATATAGGAGTGCATGGGGCCACAATGTAATCCTAGCTGACCTAACAATAATAATGTAAGGGCACAATAATAACAATATGGGGGTTACAGGGGTACAACAATAACAATAAGGGGGGCTACACTAACATAATAAGGGACTACACTATTAATATAGGGACTTAACACCGTCACTTACCATAATATTTGGGTTTCCATGTAGCTTTTCAATTTTTTCCATAAATGTAGTAGCAACTGTACGTGATTTCAATGGATGAGATAATGCACAAAAGTGTGCATACTTGGAAATTCTATCAACTACCACCATGATGACACTCTTTCCTTTGGACTTAGGTACACCTGTAATAAAATCTATTGAAATCTCCTCCCAACGTTGACTTGGAATGGATAAAGGCTGTAGAAGACTTAGGGTCTTAACTGTCTCAACTTTATTTTGTTGGCAAGCCAAACATTTTGCCACAAACTTTTGAATATAAGATTCAAGGCCATCCCAAAAAAATTCTTTCTCCACCCTGTGGTAGGTTTTTAAAAATCCGGAGTGTCCTCCTAAAGGAGAAGTGTGCAATTCCAAGAGAATATTTTGTTTTAGTTGGGAATTGTTACAACGATATAAGCGATCTTTGTACCATAAGGAATCATTTTTCCAACTAAATGTATCAGATGTACTAGGATATTGCTTAACTTTTTGAATGGGTGTCCACACTTCTTCTTCCTTCTTCCATTCATCCTTTGCTTCGGTTATCCAATCTGGTTGGATAATAGAAATTGCACAAAGCAATGCTTCCACCTCTTCATCCTTTCTTGAGAGTGCATCTGCAACAACATTTAACTTCCCTTTTTTGTAGATGATTTCAAAGTCATAACCCAACATCTTTGTGACCCATTTTTGCTGCTCTTCTGAAGATAGTTTTTGTTCCAAAAAGTGTTTAAGACTATCATGATCAGTTTTTACCTTAAAGTGCCTTCCCATTAGGTAAGGTCACCATTTCTTTAGTGCATGTAGTATTGACAACATTTCCTTCTCATAAATATCTTTCTATAAATACTTTCATTTGATTGGACGAATTTCAAAAGTAATGGGTCTTCCTTCTTGCATTAAAACAACACTAATTCCATTTCCAGAGGCATCACATTACACAATAAAGGTTTTTGTGAAGTCTAGCGTAGCTAAGGCTGGTGCTAGGTACATTGCCTCTTTAAGATGTTCAAAGGCCTTAGTTGCTTCAGGAGTCCATGAAAATGCATCTTTCTTCAATAATGTTGTTAGAGGTGCTTCTATTCTCCCATAATTCTTAACAAACTTGCAATAATACCCTGTTAACCTGAGAAATCCTCGCAACTTCTTTTTGGTTGTGGGGAATTTTCATTCCTTAATGGATTTAATTTTTTTAGGGTCTACCTTAACACCCCCGTGAGATACAATATGACCTAGATATTCCACCTCTTGTACTCCAAATAAACATTTGGATGTTTTTGCATATAATTTTTTCTCCTCCAATAGTTTTAGCACCCTGTTAACATGTTGAACATGATCCTTCCAAGACCTATTGTAGATTAGTATGTCATCAAAAAATACTAGCAAAATTTTTCTAAGGAAGGGTTTCAAAATGGAATTCATCAACCCTTGAAATGTAGAAGGTGCATTGGTAAGGCCAAAATTCATGACCAAAAATTCATAATGACCCTCATGAGTTTGAAATGTTGTTTTCGAAATATCTTTAGTCTTCATTCTAATTTGATGATATCCTGAATGAAGATCCAACTTGGTAAAATAATTTTCACCATGTAATTCGTCCAATAATTCATCAATCACAGTAATGGGAACTTTATCTTTAATAGTGAACTTATTAAGCTCCCTATAATCTAGACACATGTGCCATGATCCATCCTTCTTGGGCACCAATACTACTGGAGTAGAGAAAGAACTTTGACTAGATTGAATTATACCAACCTCTAACATTTATGTAATCATACGTCTAATTTCACTCTTTTGGACATAAGGATATCTGTAAGGCCTGATATTTGGTGGAACACTCCCTAGAATCAAATTAATAGCATGATCATGATCATGAATAGGTGGGAGTCCTTTGGGAGTTTCAAACGCCTTGGAATGATTGTCCAAGAATTTTTGGAGATCTAGAGAAATAGATGATTTTGATGTTGGAACTTCAAGTGAGAATAATTGTGCAATTACACCTTGTTGTTCTTTCTTCAGAAGATTTGTCATGACATTAGAGCTTATTATCTTTCCCAGCATCATTGCAATACCCCGTAATTCGATTTCCTTTCCTTCCAAAAAAAATTTCAAGAAATTTTTTTGAAAATTAAAAGCTACCATCCCCAAAGGCTGTAACAATTGTACTCCTAGTACAACATCAACACCTCCCATTGGAATGTAAAGTATTGGACTATTCAATACATATTCCCCCATTGTTAGCTTGATATTATGGCATTTTCCATAGAGATTTATAGTTCCTCCATTTGTAACAATCACTTGACATTATGGTGCTAGGTATAGGAAACAATTCAATTCCTTTGCTACCTTACAATGAATAAAATTATGTGTACTACCTGAATCAATCAACACTATTACCTTTTTCTTCGTGATATGTCCTTCTATCTTGAGAGTTTGAGGGGTGGTAATTCTTTCCAATGCATTACACGATATGGTCGAACTCATTTCTTCTTCTTATAGGGTTGGTTCTTGGCGTATATCATCTTCTTTCGAATTTTTTTGTTCATTTTATTCCTCCTCTTCACAATCTATGTAAAATAATTTCTTCTCATCACACTTATGACATTTATTGTATTCGCTATCACAACTGTAGCAAAGCCCTTTTCCGATTTTTTCTTCCAATTGTTGTGGTGTCCACCTTGTAGGCTATGGAAGTCTAGGAGTAACAATACTTCCATCTTTATAGTTGTTAGTGGTAGGCTTCCTTGCTGCTATAATTTTACATTCAATTTTTCTTTCCAAACTGAATGCCTTCTCCAATGAATTAGGTTCCCAAACATGAACTTCTTGTTGGATGTTATCCTTTAATGTCCATATGAAGACATCAATTCTGTGTTCCTCTGGAATATCAATTACCCTTATATTCAAATTTTGGAAGTCCTCAATGTGCTCCACCACTGAACCCTTTTGTTTGAGATTTATCAATTGGATAAAGAAAGTATTTATCTTTGTATCCTCATAATGTGCTATCATTTCCTCCATAAAAATTGACCAAGTGACAATTGTTTTACGGGAGAAAATAAATCGATACCATACAAACGTATTTGTTCTAAATGTAAATTTGCAGTTCTTACGTTTTGTGTGTTTTGCACATTATTGAGATCAAAATATTTCTCCATATGTAGTATCCATGTTATGGGATCCTTGCCATCAAACTTCCTTATATCCATCTTTGGAATATGGTGGTTCTTCCATCCAACATTAGAGTTTATGAAATCATGATTAACATTTATTTTGTTCTCATCATGAGTTTCCTCTACTATCTTTTTGCCATTAGGAAAAATTTCTTGTATCAACTTTTTCAAACCTTCCATGTGTACTTTTATATCATTCTTCATGTTTTCCATGTTGTCTTTCATGTCATCCATCTTAGCTTCCATGCCATCCATCTTAGCTTCCACGCCTTTCTTCAAACCATTCATATTATTCTTCAAACCATCCATATTTTCTTCCACACCTTTCTTCAAAACATCCATTTTATTTTCTGTTTCTCTTTGCGAGATCAAAATTTGGTGCACTTGCTCTTGTAAATTTGATAGATCATGTTGCAATTCTTCATCTTCATGAGTCATAGTAGAGTATTATGAGGGCTTAATGGGTGTTGAATTATTTTTAGGGGGAATTTTAGAACCCAATGCTGATATCTTTGCTCAATAGGCCTTTGGAATCACTTAAAATTGATTTTTCAAACAAGACTTATGCAATTTGAAAAAAATACACACCTTTTTCTTGCTTTTGAGGAGCTCAATATTGAAACTGAATTATATCTGTGATTTCGGATCTTTAATTTCTGAAATTCAGCCCTATATTATCCCTCTGAATCTTCTTTCAAATTCCATAAGTCTGACCTAATTTGGATTCTTCAAGTCAAATTTATTCCCAATCTCCCACAATGACCTAATTTTGGACTGGTTTAGTAGAGATAACTTGTATGACGTGCCACATGTCTTTGTTTCCTCCTTCGGCTCTGAAATTGATACATAGGAAACTAAAGTTCGTGTAATTGTGGCCAATTCTTACATAATTCCAATCTGATGCTCAGAGAGAGACTTATAACGATTTTCCCAATGTCACCTCTTTGAGATGAAATTTGGGAGCCTGAACAAACCCTAAATTCCACAGATCATATATCCGAAAATATTATGAACCAAGATCTGAAATTTTAACAGGACGTGCCTCAGGATTTCGCCTTCGATCTGTAAAAATTTCTGCTTCTGAAACTTCGTAGAAAAATAGTTATAGCGAAAATTCCATGATGACCTGTTTAGGTGAAATTCAAGAGCTTGACAAAACCCTAACTTCCACAGATCATATCTCCGAAAATATTGCGAACCAAGAACTGAAATTTTTACAAGATTTTTCTCAGGATTTTGGCTTCACTCTGTAAAAATTTCAGCTTCTTAACCTTCGTATAAAAAACGTTATAGCGAAAATTCCACGATGACCTGTTTGGAGTGGCGAAACCCTAAAATCCAAAGCTCTGAAACCAAATGTTATGAAACCAGCTCCAAAAATAGAAGAAAAGAGAGATAAACGCCTTATAAATCAGCCACTTTAAGGGGGAAATGTCTAATATATTACATAAATGAACAATTCTTGGATTATACAAATGACAAAATCTCCTTCTATATATAGGGGTCCATGGGGTCACAATATAATCCTAGCCGACCTAACAATAATAATGTAAGGGAACAATAATAACAATATGGGGGTTATAGGGGTAAAACAATAACAATAAGGGGGCTACACTAATAAAAATAAGGGACTACACTAGTAATATGGGGACCTAACAAATGCATACTTTTCTGAAATTTTTACTTAGATAGCTTATGAGAAACCTATGTTGAAAAATTGCACATGTATATATGAGCTATATGTTATAGTGTGTGTTACATGGATATTCTTGTTCCCACAAGGGTATTTTCTTAAATTTGTTCATAAATTTATTGTTTATTTTAGTTCTATTCCTATTAATATTTTCAGTTTAATGTTGTTATATATCATGTTTATTGTACATTCCCCACTCTTTCATTTAATCTATATTTTCTTTTGTTGTAAGTAGCTTTCTCTAAATAAGTAGAAAGTACCATGGGTGTTAAGCATTAGGCATCATCCCATTATCTCACATTCCCTATGGGATTCATGGAGTTTGCAATGAAGCTTAACTTGTGAATACACACCATGCCCTACATTCTTAAATAACATGAGCTCTACATTATCATCAAGTGACTCTTCAATCTATTTTCAAACTCAAGTGAAGATATCTAATCATGCTCCAAGAAGGATCCATTTGGTTGTCATATGGATTTAAATTTTCCTTAGAGCTAGCCTTCAGAATCACCATCCTTTAAAATAGGAGAAACCTTGTCATTATGAAAATGAAAGACTCAAAGTAGCATCTACGTATGGAAAGAAAATATTCTGCAACCTTCATGTTGTAATATTTGTGGTTATGGCTACTAATGAGGATATTGGAAACTCTGTTTCTCACTTCAACGAGAATGTCAAAATTTCCTAATACAAGCTTCAAATGATGTTATACATTTTAGGTTGTCATTTCATGTGGATGGTATCAACCAAAGGTTTAAGGATACTTCTATTCATAATGGTAAACTATCCACAAGTCATCTAAAGATTACCATCACATTATTGTATTAAAAAAAACATAAAAGAATGAATTTATTATACCTAAAATTATTTTAAACCATTGAATTTTTTGCCATGATAATAGCCATGAAAAAGACATATTATTAGCCATGTATGAAAAAGGATGTTACTGAACATATTTATAGGTGCTTGGAGTGCTAGAAAGTAAAAATGGAATGTAGGCACCTACCGGGATGCTACAACCAATCTTCATTCGTGATTGGAAGTGGGAAGTCATCTCAATGGATTTCATCACAAGGCCGCTAAGGACATCTAGGTAGCATGATTCCATAATGGTGGTGGTGGATAATTTGAGCAAGGTGGCTCAGTGCATGCCTATTAAATCCATGTACAAGACAATCAATATTTCTCAAATACTCATGAAGGAGATATTATATTGCATGGTATGCCCAAAAAATATTATCTCCAATTGGGATGAAAAATTTAGTTCATTTTTTTTGGAAAACTTTGTTTATTTGTTTTGGGATAGAGTTAGATTTTAGTACATTGTACCATCCTCAAATAGATGAACATAGAAAAGAAGTTAATAGGGTTTTGGAAGACATACTTAGAATTTAATCCATGCATCAACCTAAAATGTGGGAAGAGTTTCTTCCTTTGGTAGAGTTACCTACATCAAAGGTTACCAAAAATCATAGAAAATGAGCCCTTTTGAGGCTTTGTATGACAAGAAATGTAACATACCAATGAGTTGTAATGATCCGGTGAATAGGGTGTTTCTTGGGAATGGTATGTTGAACGAGATGGAATAGGAAGTAGTTTCTATGAGGAAGAATTTAAAAATAACTCAATACAGGGAAAATAGTTACCCAAACCATCAAATAATGCACAAAGAGTTACAAGTGGGAGAGAATGTTTATCTCCATATCATACCAAGGAAGATTTCACTGAAAATTGGGTCTCATGTAAAACTAGCACCCAGGGTTTATGGACCATTTCAGATCATCGAAAGAGTGAGTCCAATGGCCTACATATTGGACTTGCCACCCATAGTGAACGAACATGATGTTTTCCATGTTTCCTTGCTTAAAAAGTATGCACATTATGCTAATCATGTTGTTGATTGATCTATGATACACATGGAATCATAGGAAAATTATAGCCAGAGCCATTGTGCATTCTAGATTGGAGGCATGCCACACTTTAGAGTTGAGTAATTGATTAGTTTAAATTGTAATGGAGGCACTTCAGACTATATGAAGCCACTTGGGAGATGACTGACCAAATGAGGGTATTATACCTATTTGTTTTTGCTAGGTAAGAAAATGTAAATGTGAATGAAAATATAGAAATGGTTGTGCATATAAGCTTACTATAAGTTTTATGTTCAGGAATAGAAAACCAGGGATGGTGTTCCTCTAAGGGGTGGGGTTTGCAACAACCATTTTTGGTTGCCCCATCATGTAAATACATCATGTGAAATGGTTGTCTTTAAAAATTGTGAAAAAATACAAATGATGATTGAATTGGGGATAGGAGACATATTTGAGGTGAAGTTTCTTGGGGAATTTGATAAACTCATAATTGCATTTAATTTCCACCTATCTCGTGAGTGGAGGCATGAGCAAGTAGTGTAGGAATTAAAAATGGGGTATGGGCTTCTAAAAAAAAGGGACGACCCATGGATACTCTTAGAAAAATGAGTTGTGATGGTAAGAATGTAAGGAGGATGGGAGAAAAAGAGAGGAGAGACGATGCGTAGGGGCAGAAAAATATTTTCAATTATGCATGAAAAAGAACATTGAGAAAAAGAATAGAAAAAAGAGTCAAAATATGAAGAATGAGAAAGATAAAAAAGGTTGAGTTTTGGATATATGCATAGGATTCCTGTGTGAATTATTAGGTGAAGCAACTAGTTAGTGATCTAGATTCATATGATAATTAAAATAGTGGAGACTAAGTTCTTTGGATTCCTAAAGATGTTGTTAGGTGGAGTACTGGTTAGTACTCTAGATTTCCTGAAGAGGGTGTTGGGTGGAGACTGTGTTCTCTGGACTCCCAAGATTTGGGTGTAGACACTGAATACTCAGGATCCCCATGTGAACTAACTACCTAATATTGGTGAAAACTCCCTTGAGCACTTTTCTTCTTAAGCTCTGAATATTTCTTGGGGGTGGCTAACTACAAGAAAGAATTACTGTGTATTTGGCCTATGGTTGGGAGGAGAGTAAAATTTCCTCCCTCAATTTAGTTGGATATTATGATGATTCATTTTATTTTTTTCAAACATTTGGCATCAATCACTGCATTTCAATGGAAAGGATTCAAATTTCAATGGACACTAGAATGTGCAACCAATTTCAAGTAGCTTATGAAACTATGCACTTGTGCACCTATTTTAAGAATAATATATCCAAAGAAGGACTTCGTAATTTGCACAAATGCTTGTAAGGAAGGACTCAATTGAGTTGTGATGAAAGAAGGACATACGATTTTCTATGGATTCATAAAGTTAAATTAACACGAGAATAACTATTTCACTCATGATTTGGAACTCATAAGAATATGCAATGAAAATGTGGAGGCACTACTTTCTTAGAAGGAAGTTTGTTTTAAGGTCAGATCATGGAGGATTGAGATACTTATTTAACCAATTGAAGCTTAATGCAAGACAAGGAAGGTGGATAACTTTGATCAACGAATTCAATTTTGAGATAAACACTTTAAGGAAAGGAAAATAAGTTAGCAGGTGTAGTTAGTAGAGGTCTACAAGTGGCTCATTTAGTAGCAGTGACCACTTGTGAAATTGACACTATGGCAAGGACTAGAGAAGCATTGCTAAATTATGAGAAATACTAGCATGTGAAGGACTGTTTGTAGAAGGAACCATAGGGATCAATGAGTAAGAGCTACCAACTCAATAATGATGGTATGTTGTTGTTAAAGAACAAAAAGTATGTTCTTGATGTAGTTGACTTAAGGAAAATAATCATGGATGAGATTCATAAAATATCTTAATCAAGTCATTCTAGTTATTTGAAGATGATAAAAACTGTAAAGAAAATGTATTATTGGCCAATATTGAAGAAGGAAGTTGTTGAATACATTACTAGGTGTCTATAATTCCAACAAGTTATAGTAGAGTGTAGAAACCTAGAATGATTTCTTCAACCAATTCCTATTCCTAAATGGATGTGGGAAGTTATATCTATCGAATTCATTATAATATTACCAAAAATAGCCAAAAATATGATGCCATTATGGTGGTAGTGGACAAGCTAATAAAGGAAGCTCATTTCATAGTTGTTAATTCCACTCACAAGGACATTGATATAGGTAAGATATTCATAAAGGAGATATTTAGATTGCATGATAAACCTAAAAAGATGATCTGAAATCATGATGCCAAGATCACTTCCAATTTTTGGAAGGAATATTTTGTTGGATTTGGAACCCAGGAAGCTTTTAGTACCACCTATCATTCTTGGAAATATGACCATATAAAAATGGTTAACATAATTTTAGAGAAAATGTTGAGAATGTATGTCATGCATCGACCAAATAAGTGGGAAGGTTTCCTACCATTTGTGGATTTTTCATACAATAATCGGTATTAGTGGTCATTTAAGATGCCCTTTTGAGGAATTGCATGGCTGAAAATACACCAATATTATCAATAGGGATGACCTGATAAATAGATTTGTTCTTGGAGCTAACATGTTGAAGGAAATGGAACAAGAAGTGATTAATATTTGGAAGAAATTGAAGGCAACTCAAGATAGAAAAAAGAGTTATGCATACCAACAAAGGATACACAAGGAATTCCAAGTAGGATAACATGTGCGTCTCCATATCAGACCAAGGAAGATCTCATTGAAATTAGGGTATTGCACTAAGTTGGCACCCATATTTTGTGGACCCTTTTAGATTTTGGAAAGAGTGGGACTAGTGGCTTATATATTAGCATTACCACCCACTATGAAAGAACATGATTTTTTTCACATTTATTTTCTTATGAAGTATGAACATGACACTAATCATATTTTTGGTTGGTTTGTAATAAAATTGGAAACTGAGGGAGAGTTCCAACGAGAGCCACTGTGCATCCTAGACTAGAGGTAAGTCAGACTTCGAAATTGAGTAATAAAGAAAGTGAAGGTGCAATGGAAGAACTTTGGACCCAATAAAGACACTCGAGAGATGAAAAAGAAAATAAGGGTATTATACCCATTTTAGTTTAATAATTAAATGGATGTAAGGGTTGTGTTATAAAGATTATTTTTGTTCCATACTTATTGAAACACTAAGGACAATGTTCCTTTAAGGGGTCGGGGTTTGTAACACCTATTATGTTAACCTATGTTTTTTTAATGATAAGTGGTGACTATGTAATACCAACATGGAAATCATTTCCAGTTCAGAAATTTTGTAATTATTAAATAAATACAAATATGAAATTTTAATTAGGTATCCTAAGGACAGGGACACACAGATCCATGTTTTTATGGGGAGTGGAGAAATGGAAGAGAGTGGTGTTGGATGGTGTAAAAAAACATTCCATTTCCTAACATCTAGCAAAGAAAATTTTGATAGAACAAGTTCCCATGTTTTTCATGTTCCTACAATTTGGGAAAATCGAAATAACACCATAAGAGATGAGGATCCTGAAGGAAAAGGGGGAATGCAAGAAAAATCAATGGGATGAGAAGAGGAAATCATGAGAGTAGGAGAAAGCAAGAGGTGAAATTGATATGTTTTCTCAGATTGTTGGGGTTTGATCCCCAGTATTGGTGTGTCGAGGCTATTGGATTGTTGTGTCCAAGCTTGAATGGTCAATGGGAGGCTTTGTGGAGTATTGGGCTATGAGTGCTTATTGTAAGAGTTGATAAAAAACTAAGGTGATTGGGGTTCTTGCTGAAAAGGGTTGATAAACCACTAAGAGCTCACTAAGAAAGTTGATAAACCACTTAGTGCTCTCCAGGTAAGCTAATAAACCACATAGACATTGAGCTACAACCCCTTGCAGTGCTTGACTTGAAAATATAGTTGATAAACCACCTAGAATGTTCACTCAAACTATTCAAACTGATCAATACCCCGGCTAAGCCTTAGCTGAAATTTCCCTAAGAAAGCATCCCCTTGTACCGTGGACCTAGATCAGGGGTGGTCAGCTACAAGAAACATTGTGGTGTAGCTGGCCTATGTTTGGGTGGATAGTTTTAATCCCTTTCCTAGATTCCATCCATTGCAAGGTAAACAAATAATTTTATTTACTTTTATATCTTTGTATGTTGCACAATTAACGATGAATCATGTTTGGTATGTGATATGAATGTGTATGCATCAAATTTACTAATGGAAAAATTAGAGACTCCTAGTTTTCCATGATGAATGATTCATGTACATGTTTTCATGGTTGTCAGGGATAAGTTGCTCCATGTCTTTGATGATGAGTTTTTGTGTTATAGAGCCACTTACATGGGTATTTATGATTGCTTGACATGCTCAGTTAATATGTCACATTGTATGATTTCCATGAGTTTAAATGTACTAACTATCATGGTTCTTTGCTTGTTGAAGGTTGTAGACTCCCTCCAGTGAGGATGAAGTAGAAAGGTGTATATGATGCACAAAATAATTCAGTATGTATACTAGATACTTGGTTTAAGCTGTAGGGGAGAAATTTCATTTTGGATCAATCCAATTAATGCCATTAGGTTTTATTTTCACAAAGAATATATTGAACATCAGTTGCTTATGTTTTTTGTTTATTTAAGTCAATGCTTTGTCTCATTATTATCTTGATATGGCTAATATATTAACATCATTCCATTAACAGGATCATGGTAAAATCCCTTGAAAGGTTTCCTGCATAGATCTAGATCTTTTTTCTTCGAATTTATTTGTCTAGGTAATGCATTTCCTTAATATTATTTTAGTTTAAATACTTAGAATTTCCTTCTTTTAATTTCCAATCCAAAGTTACGCATGTATCTCGGGTTGGATTGGTTCTTGGGTGAACCCATATACAAGCCAAATATATTTTTGATGTTCTAGCATCAAGTTGTATCTGGGGTGAAGGATTCAAATACAATGTTATCGAGCAGATGTATCCATTAGAGAACTTTTGAGATCTAAAATGGGCCTCGTAAGAAAAATGTAGAACAAAAATAAACTTTATAAGAACAAATAGGATTCAAGATGATGATATCAACCATGGGGGATGATTCACCATTTTTGGGATAAAAAAGTAAAAGAGTAAAAAATAATAAAATAATAAAAATACTTTTTGAACTTGCATTTTCAACTTATCTCCCTAAGGTTTTACTCCAATTTCGAGCAGGAGTACTCGTTGGATGCAAAATTTGATTCATCATCCAAGGAGTACCCATGTTGCATATTTTCAATGGCCTCTGCTACACAAAAAATGAGAAATACATGAAAAGCAGGATTGAAATCACATTTTTCATGTATTTCTCATTTTTCATGTAGCAGGGTCCATTGAAAGTATGCAACATGGGTACTCCTTGGATGAGGAACCAATTTTTTCCTGCTCGAAATTTGAATAAACCCTTAGGGAGATAATTTGAAAATACTAGTTGAAAAGGTAGTTTTTTTTTCCCTCTAAAATTTGATGATGTAATATAATCTTATTTTATTATTTCCACTACTATTTTATAATTTCCTTAGGAGGCCCATTTCAGACCTGAAAATTCCGCTAATGTGAACATCTGCACATCCCAATTATTGGTGCATTTACACGATTTGTGAAATGTTGGATATGTGTTTGAACCATATTTTAGTATAAAGAATAGATATCCAAGGAGGGCCCTACTCTGACTAAAATTCTTGCTTGAGTTAGATGTCATTTAATTTTGTAGGAAAATCTAGGATCCATAAAATATGAGAGTTGATGTGTGGTGGAAAAAATTGCGATGTTGAATATCTGAAAACCCAGATGCTATTCGAGACGAGTGTATTTGAGATGGGTTGTTGGGGGAAAACTTTGAAACAGGACGAATTTTATATAAGACATCTGGTATGAGTCCCTCATAAAGGATCAATCGTGCAAGGTCAGAGGTGGGAACATAATCGAATTTGTTGGAATGTATGAATGTGATTTGGGGTTCCAATGTGGCTATCACTTTACAAAGTTTGTACAAAACAATATTTTACCAAAGGTCAGATATAATGTGAAGTTGCGATTTTACATAACAAGGGAAGGTCATGTGGGACCTGATAGCTTGGGTCGAGGTGGCAAATTCCATCAAAGCTTAGCACGAGTGCCATGATGAATACCATAGGTGAATTGGGATTGTCTCAGTGACGTGGTAGAGCCACATGGGTAACACATGAGTTCCACATGGTAGTGGTATGATAATGTGGCAAGGTTAATTGTCCAAATCTCAATTAGGCATAAGTTTCAACTCAGGAGTCAAATTTAGATAAAATTTATATCACTGAAAAACTCTCAATGAGATGAATGCAATGGTCATAGTTTTAGGTTTCGACAAAGTTGGGTAAAGAGTATTTTTTTTGTAACCCCATATTAAAAATAGACCATGAGGGTTGTATTAAGTCATAAGTAACACCCTCCCCCACACCCCATGATTAATTTAAGGGAGTGGGAGGGAGTTTTACAATGGAAATCCATGAGAGTTCTAGAAAAGGATTTGAAGTGTTTCAAATTCTTATTCATTACTCTCATTTTGGTATCTATCCCTAATATAACTTTCCTATTTCTAATTATTTCTCATCTTGATTCCTTTTTGGCTTCCTTTACCTTATGAACCTACTTCCATTAACTCATCTTTGTATGTTTTAATTAGGCCCTCATTTACAAATATTAATATCCCTTTTAAGCTTGAATATTTCAGGACTATGCCAAGTTGATGGTCAATACAACTTGCCCTAACATAGATGAATCTATTTTTATGCTTGAGTATCATTCCCAAACTTTTTGCTTCTATGAGATAACTTGTTTCAATTTGTTACTTAATTTTAAATTTATGTTTTACTTTTCTTTTTTCTATTGCTAACTTGTCACCATCTTTTGTTATTTTATACCAACAATTATAAGATTAAAGGCTATTTTATTACACTCATTATCTAACTCTAGTATCTTATTCATTTTCGTTTTGATGGGATCGATGTATAATTTATTTTCCATACTACTTAAGGTCAAATTTTTATTTAGTTGTATTTTTATTTAATTTTTTTATAGTTTTTTCACTATTTAATTTTGTCTCTAAAGGTGCAATTTTCTTCAACCATTGATTGTAACCAATATTCCATTTTTTCCAGCTAAGTTTGAAGCCCTAATATTATATTCTATATATCCTCTAGATCAATAATTTCTTCTAAGTATATTTTATGTTTGTCTGTCTTTATTATTTTCTCTCTCTCACACACAATAGAATTGGAAAGATACATCTTATCTTTGCATTTACCATGCATTGTGAGGGATCATGTTCTTGAAGGTGAAAACTTATTTTTAGATTAAAATAACTTTAGAAAAGGTTTTCATATTAAAGGCCTCTAGAACCATCATATAAATAGAGTTAATATGGATTCACATTGGTTATAATTCAACTTCCTCAACAAATATCATTAAGAAATTTGAATTTGTAACACCCTCCTCCCAGATTTACCCAAGATAACCAGTCCAATGGGGTAAACATGTGACGAAAAGTTACTATGATATGATTCCACTCCCTAAGTGAATTTAAGGAAGTGGAACCAACTAACCAACACTTCACATACCCCCCTCTAGTGCTATAGGACCCCCAAGAGCTAATCCACCACTCCAGGTGCCCAACCCCTGAGTTAACCTAGCCTTTCAATGAATTAAACCCCCGGTCGCTCCCATTACAAGGAATGCATATGACTAGAACCCTCCATTCGCTCCCATAATTCCTGCAAGGGAGAGACTACAATATTGTTCAACCAATTCTATGCCAAATACTTCGATATTTAAGCTAGTTTTTTCAGAGCTAGTCTCCAAACCACTGCCCAAAACTTGAAGAGAATTTCTGAGACAATAAATAACACCAAGAAAAAGCCTCTAGCACAAAACTTGATCAAAGACTTGACATAAAAAATACCAACCATGATATTCATTTCATCAAAAATATCACAAATATGAGATCTGTAGGTTTCAACAACATATATGATCATAGGGGTGTCATACTTATCTGAGACTCGCTAAGAAGCATTGGTGCCTTATCACATTAGCTTAATTATCATCTATTAAGTCATAAATTAATTTTTAATTTATTTATAAATCAAAACATAATGAGAGCCATACATCATTACTTCCATAAAACATACACATAACTAGCATATAAACAACATAAATAACAAGGATGCAACAACCATAAATGCTACATATGAACCAATACATTTACACATTAAATACCAATAAGAAGAAACTCTTATTAATGAATGTAAAAGCTAGCCACGTTTTGGACTTCCACATACCACTCAACCATAGATTGGATGAACCAACTCTTTCTTTCATCCAATCACCACCGTCGGATATTTCAAGCATGAATATGAGACTCATAACTAGAATAAAGTATGGCCTAGTGATCCACATATCGTACGTGAGGAATTTTACTGTCTCCTAGTATTTAGGATTTATCGCAATTGATAGTCTGATTCAGGGATCACTAGGCCATAATCAAGACTCCAGTCTCTAGGCTTTACCGTATATCCTCTCATTCACCAATCAAGGATTCCTTGGCTTAATTGAGACTTCACTGACAAGGATTTACTGCAATCCGCATCGGATCACTAGGCCCGATCGAGGGCACACACCTCTAAGATTTACTATATATCCCTCCATTCACTGTTCGAGGATTCATAGGCCCACTAAGGCACACAATACCTGGATTGACCGCAACCCACATTTTGGTTTAGGGATGACTAGGCCATTGGATTTACCGCAATCCATAGTCTAGTTCAAGGATCACTAGGCCATGTATTTTTTTTTTTCATAGATCCACCTCAATCAATTTCGAATCCATTCAAAAATATAGCTCAACCAAAACATTATATCCCCATCACACCATGGCTATCCAAAAATGGCAAGCTAGGCTGAAAGCATTGTCACACCTGAAAAAACACATGCCAATGAAAGCAAGAAAACCAAGAACACACATGCATAACCATGCACTCCAAATATAGCAAGGAAAACACACATGAAAATATATATCTGTAAGTAAACACGATGTAGTTTCTTGACCCCGCTCTTACTTGCTTGATATTTTCTTCCTTTTTTCCTTTTTTTTTATCTAATGTTGAAGTGCTAAAAAAAAACTCTGAGTGCACAAGAGTGAGAGAGAGAGAATAGAGAGAGAGATCTCCAAAACTGAACTGAAAAAAGTCTACCAAGTGATCCTCATAAGCCTGTTTATTAATGAGGCCTCTATTTTCTTCAATTTTCCATTATTTTCCTTCATTTTCCTCCTCACATGCACTCTTTGACCTTTCAACTTCATTTTATCCTAATTTCCATTATTTTCATAAATAAATGCCAATTAATGCCACTTTTCCATTCCAAATCCTTTCTTATTTCCTTTTCCAATTTCCTTATCCATAATAAACAAAATGAACACCCGCACTAGGACGTTTGTTCACAACATTCTTCTTAGAATACATGTCCCATGACCTTGGTCTTATGTATATTTTTTACATGGATTTTTTTCCAAGGCTGTTACATAACGCTCCCCCTTTGGGGAACACCATCCTCAGTGTTCAATGACACCTACAAATATAAAACCACTCAAAACCCAAACTTAATTCTCATGGAGCTTTATAACCGAGCTCGTTGAAGTATTTACAATGACTATTGTTGAAAACATGACAATCATATAATTTAATGGAGCTTTATAATATTTCTCATCACAGTATTTACAATAACAACAACATACACTTATGAACATTTTCTTCAACCAACAAATAATCATACTGTTTATGGAGCTTTATAAATCATACTCGATACAATATTTATAATAATATACACATATACAGATATGCACATTTTCTCAACCAACAAATAAAAGGATACAATGCCTATATCAATCAATAAGGGAATCCAGAGGCTCACACCTCCACCCTTGATGTAATACCAGGATTCATCTCCTTCTTAGGAAGTCCATAATCCACTGTCAACATCAAATTTGTATTCAACGCAGAATTCTATAATCCTGTGCCACTTGTCCTCTCAGTGAACAATCATCGACTCATTTTTCTAGGGCACACTCGCAATGTGCATCTGATTCCATCTGGAAACACTAATGAGAAAAAAAACCCATTCCTAATATTTTCTTATTTTCTACACATTCCCTTGGGAAATATGGTCACCCCCTTCCATGCAGGCACACACCTTGCAATTTCCACGGGCATCCCCTTCTGTGCTACACAGTCACTCAGGTGACCCCTCCCTTAGCAAGGTTTCTTGCATCTAAATTTTCAAAAACCAAGGAAAATCCCTGCCTCAAAACCATTATACTGTTCATAGTATGCTCATGGAAATCAATGGACACTATTGGGTACCAGTTTCTCCTAATGGCCCTGCTCCTGAATGCTTTACCAACATACTACTACATGTTCCAAATTACTTTCATTGATGCTGTGAATTCTTGTAGTCGGTTTTAACCATCCCAAACTAGGCATTACCTGCTTTTCTGTACCAAGCACATAATTTCCATTAGACTCCAAAATGATTTGAAATAACTTCAAATCACACCTCATTAGTGTCCCGTCAATAAGATACACCTGTGATTATGTTCACTTCCTGTCACAACAAGTCAAATTAGTTTTTTGATTAAATCGTCATGTATAAACATATCACGTCCGGTTAGCTCAAAATGCAACCATCATAAATTAAAATCATGAATCACATGAAATCATCATAAAACATAATCATAAATCACATGTAACCATTATAAGTCAGAATCATATATCCCATGGATAATAAAACCAAAATAAAATATTGATACTTATCCTTCATCTGTCCTTAATTCTACCTTTTTTCTTTTTGTACACACATCGGATTGGTTTCCACACCCGGTAAGCACCCAGTGCCTTCTCTTCAACCACATACACATACACACAGTGTACATCACAACACGTACATCCACACATGACATACATCACCACACAATACATACACCCACACCTAATGTACAACAAAACACAATACATACACCTGCACCCCAGTGTACAACACAACACAATACATGCACTTGCACCCAGTGTACAACACAACTCAATACATATACATACAAATAGTACACACAACGAATACACATGTCATGAGACAACAACTACATAATGCACATATGTAGTACTGCATGCCCACACCACAACATGTATGACAAGAACAATACAATACCACATGTACACCAGTACCATATGTACAACATGTACATAGTACCACATGTACACAACACCACCTACACAACATCACATGTACACGACACCACCTACACAACGTGTACACAAAGCCACATGTACACTACACTACTTGTACACAAAAAGACATGTACACAACACCACATGCATGAAATTTACACAACACCACATGTACACAATATCACATGTAGGACATGTACACAACACCAACTCCACACAACACCACATGTAAAACATGTACACAACACCACATTCACACAGTACCACATGTAGAATTATGCACACAACACCATAAGTACATAGTAGCACATGTACAACATGCACACACCAACATATGTATATAACACTACATATACAAAATGTACAAAACACCGCATATCCAACATGCGCACAACACCATATGCACACAACACCACATATCCAACATGCGCACAATATGATATGTACACAACATCGCATATACAACATGTACACAACACAATATATACTCATCACTATATATGTAATATACATAACACCATATATAGAACAGACACACAACACCATACATATAATCAATGAATTTCCAATATGCACAACATATACACAACAGTAGCACTTCACATCCATAAACACATTGTCTCTACCAAGAAACCTTACTTCCAACATCTCTCTACCATCCATGCTTATCCCAGCATGCCGCAGATCACACTACTTTCATTCCGTTGATGTATCTCTGAACATTACCTGCCATAGAATAGACATAGACACAGTATAAACACATAATATCAATTCATAGCCACATGATATTGATATCATAGATATGCTTGGACTATTCTTCGCACTTGATTCCCCATAAACCAGGAACCTCTTCATGCCATTTACTTGCATAAGCAATCATTCCTCTACAAGAATGATCCCTGACAACCCTGTCAGACAGTGACATAGATACATAAATACATACATAAATACACACACACACACACACACATATAGATAAACAATAACATTAAGACAATCATGATCGTATCAGACAATGACATACATACATACATATATACATATAAACAATAGCATTAAACAATCATGATCCATGGCGACCCCGTCAGACACGAAATACATACATACATACATGTATACATATATAAACATAGGCATAATCATGATCAAAACATAACTATGAGATAGCATAAGGTCGAGGTTAAGAGAATGCCCTTTATTAGTGCACAACATGCACAACATTGAGAACAATAGTTCCCAACATAGCTAAAGTATCTGATGCTCAAATCCATTTACTTCACCTTTCCAGTTACCTTTCTCGTGTCTATACTGCAACAGTCCATTTACCACAATAGACCCAACCAGTCCAACTGGTTGTCAAATTCTTACATTCTGAAGCCCTTATACATGCACTAGGCTTCATTTGAGTCTTACATTACCTATCAGGATCCATTCAACCCTTCCTGAGCTTCGTTAAATTTCCTCTTTCCCAAAAAAATTCTCAATACCCTCAAAACATAAAAGGCAAGAACAAGGAACAAACATGAAGAAAACCATGAAAACCAATAACAATATGACACCAAAAACAAAATGGAATACCCATGCACTAGTCATACAAAAAACTACAAATCAAGCAGAAAAAAATCACAAAATACCGAAAGCATAAAAATAGCAACAAACACCATGAATCAATCCCCATGGGTTCCTAATTCTTTCGGGGGAAAGCTTAACCTGAGCCTTCTTCAAGATTTCATAACATTCTTTTTTTCCATGCAATTCCCTTTATAATAGTGCCATGAACACATAAATTCCAGTGCATAAATAAATATAACAATATACCAATTATCTCACCTTTCTATGCCAAGCACTCTTCCTTATAACTGAACACATACATACCATCTCTCAAGTGACTGCAATTCCCTTGACGAATCCAACTATAAATAGAAACCATCTAATATACCTATCAAATACATGTTCATGAATATAACACATATCCACATAATTTTAGCTGAAATAAAGGTTAAGAATACTTCTTGTATGCAAATCACTCTTTCGTTTGGAATTAAGGTTTCCAAACATATCCAAAGGAATTCTTGCCTAATTTCTTTCTTTTACCATTTACTTTGCTACAATTGAGTCTTGTGATATGTTATCACATCCACCAATTGTTAGTTATATAAAAAAATAAAATTTTAAATTTTCATGCTAATACCAAGTGTGTTTTCCTACAACTGTTCATACATGTCAATCGCATGTTCCAAAGATCAAGACAACATATATATTTATTTTAAATTAACCTTTATCAATGCTATCAACCATGTCATAATCAGTAGTAAACTCATAGTCATATATGATAACATTGCAACTAGCACTCACTTGCACTCAAGTACATATCAGTTTTCTTAACAAGATCATTCCTTCACATAATTTCATAGACACATACTAATACCATGCAATAAATAAAACATTCAGACAATAGGTAGATGACATAATAGACACCAAACACTCAAACACCAAATACACGACATAGTCAAACATTCAAACACCAAATACATGACATAATCAAACTCATGCCTTAATGTATGTCAGGGGAGGCTATCACATATGCACAATTCAGTCTAGATTAATATGAAACAACATCACAATTATATCATCTCATACCTAAATTTCACAACCATAACCATCTACACAGACCAATCTGGATCAACACGATACATATAACATCAAGATCTTAATGAATTAACCCTAATCATCAAGTTAACTAACATATAACAACAACAAGTTAACATATAACATAATCATCAACAACATATAATTTAATCATCAAGTTAAATATCATATAAAAATCAACAAGTTAACATATAACATACTTATCAACAACATATAACATGATCATCAAGTTAACTATCATATGAAAATTAACAAGTTAACATATAACATACTTATCAACAACATCATGATGACATAACTACATACAATAACCTCCCAATGAATATCTAACCTATTATGCATGTATAACCATAACCATAACAATGCATGCACAACAACCTATAGACACTGACATGCATAACAATTTCATAACCGACATACACTCATGACGATGACATCCAATCAATGACACCAAAAACTTTCACATGGCGACACCACTGCAACTATGACCAACGTCATGCATATACAACAAGCACATCGACCACAAACATAAGTAACATATCATGCAATATACATGAATGAATGACCAAAACACATTTCTCATCAAGTCCAAGGGGTGAACCCTGTTCTACCACTCTACAAAACCCTCCTACCGCATTTTCCTAAGCTAGTTGGTACACCAAAGTAAACATGTGACAAATAGTGAATATGATATGATTCAACTCCCTAAGTGCAATTAAGGAAGTGGAACCCACTAACCAACACTTCACATACCTCCCTTAGGTGGTACAAGACCCCTAGGAGCTAATCCACAACTCCAGGTTCCCAACCCCTAAGCAACCTATCCTTTCAATAAATTAAACCCCTTGTCGCTCCCATGACAAGGAATGCATACGACTTGAACCCTGCAGTCACTCCCACAATTCCTGAAAGGGAGAAACAACTGTATTTTTCAGCCAGTTCTGTGCCAAAGACTGCGAAATTTAAGCCAGTTTTTTAGGGCTAGTCTCAAAACCACTACCCGAAACTTGATGAGTTTTTCTGAGAAAATAAATGAAACTAATAAAAAGGCTCTAACACAAAACTTGATCAATTAATTGACCTAACTAGGCCCAACCATGACTGTCATTTTGTCAAACATATCACAAATATGCAATCTACAGGTTTCAACAACAGATATGAGCATAGGGGTCTCATACTTATTTGATAATCACTAAGAAGCATAGATGCCTTATCACATTAGCTACATTATCATCTATTAGGTCATATATTCATTGTTCATTCATTTACAAATAAAAACATGACGAGATCCATACATCATTATTGTCATAAAACATACTCATAACCAACATATAAACAACAGAAATAACAAGAATGAAACAACCTATTGAGGCCTTAGAATTCCATTGCCACAACATGGGGGAAAACCACCCAATCTGAACCTTAGAGCAAGTCCTTTTCCGTTTGGTGTGGTGGCTCTGATTTGGGATAAAGGGACCAGTTTCCCAATAAGGATGATTTTGGGGTGTGTTTTGTTTATATAACATGCAATGAGAAATGATTTAAATCTATCACATGCATTTATCTAAAACTATCTATTCTACTATGTACCAGGGGTTTTAATTCATTCATGAGATCTTAAAATATATATTCCAACTAGTAGTAATGAAGATTATTTAACAGTTGGAAGAGATGAAAGTTATGTAAAGACGATTCTTTTAACAAAATAGTTTGACTAAAAGAATTGTGAAATGTATATCACATTTATATGTGTGATTATATATAACCTAAGTTGCACGGGTACCGCTCCCTATCGTTGGAGGGCAAGTACCCCAAGCTTCGCCACTCCTAGGAGCTTTGGAGCTGGTACGAAATGCTCCAAATTGGGCAGGAGCTTTGACGGGAGCGGTGGAGCTTTTCGGGAGCTTTCAACATTAAATGCCGCCGTTTTCGGAACTCGTTTTAGGTGGAAACCTGCATCGGGAGCCTGTGGGAGCTCCAATCCATTGAGGAGCGGCTATCCGCTCCTCAATGGATCGGAGCTCCCACAGGCTCCCGATCCACACGTACCCGAAAAGCCCGGGAAAATTTTGGCGGGAAAACGTTAACTCAGATTGGCGCCAAACATAACTGGCGGCAAATGCTGAATTCATCCGCTAAATTTCTATAAATATCTGCCTCCTCAACGCTCAATTCATCAGTGAGCAGTGAGTGTTGGACTCAGTGAGCAGTGAGTGTTGCTGGTAGCTGCAGCCTGCGTGCCTTGCTACCTCTGTCGCGCGGCGTCCAAGTTCTCTGTCGCGCGGCGTCCAAGTTCTCTGTCGCGTGCCTTGCTACCTCTGTCGTGTGGCTTCACTGCAGTGTTCATTGTTCAGGTATAGATTTTGTTTCACTTACCGTTTAGTTTTACGTGTAATACATTTATCATTTTATGTCATGAAATTTTCATGTTCAGGTATAGACTTTGTTTCACTTACAGTTTCTGAGCTTAAACTTTAAACTTTATAGTATATACTATGTAGCCTTTGATGTATTGGAGAACTTCACTCCAGTTTTTTAATTTTTGTTTTTCCAATCCATATAGTGGCTAGCCCCATTTATAGAATTGTGCCCCATTCCACCGCGCTTTTCATAGAATTTCAATTAAGGAGTGAAAAACCCTTAGCCTCTAACGCTGCAGTTACAGGAAAATATGGTGCAAAATCCGCCTAGACCCTTCATATAATTTGCGAGCATTTGAGTAGAGTATGATAATAAATAATAATTATATTGATAGATATTAAAATTAAAACAGAGTTCTCAGTTAAAATTAATACATTTTGTTTTTGCGGCGTCCAAGTTCACTTAGTGTTCAGGTATAGACGTGTAATACATTTTGACATTTTCTATTTTTCTTCTTCGTGAAAGCTCTATGGTATCTTGAATCTTCTGTTACATCCCTATTTTTTCGTGGCTTTAACGGGTGATTTTATATATATTAAATTTTAATATTACAACCTTATTACTAAATTCAAAATTGCCTTCTGTATGAGTTGCTGGGGCCATACTTTTTTATTTTATTTAAATAAACATCAATAATAACATTACACGCTTGCGATGTGTGTCACAAAGCATTACTTGTTAAATTATTATTACGTAAGTCAACCTATTTATAATTTTTGTATAGAAAAATCAGTTTCAACTCTTTTGTTTTCAGTGCTTTCAGAATAATTTAATTGTTTATACGAATGAACATTAATATGATGAATATCACTACACGCTTGCGTTGTGATGTCACAAAGCATTACATATTGTTACAAAGTCCACAGGTCCACTAACAGTGAATGGAAAAATGATAAATCAGTTTGAAGTTTGAACTCAAGTTTTCAGGTCTTTAAGAATACTTTAGTTTTTTAATTTAAATGAACATCAATAATAACTTAATAAGTTAATAAGACTACACTACAGGAAAGCATACATCTATACTATAAATACTAGTGTATAATTATTAATATCATATATGATATATCCCAACTGTAATTCCTCATCATCATTGTTTCAAATTTCAATGTTTTGAATTAGACTTTAGTATTAAAAAAATTCATTTTGGTTGATAAATTAATTAGTAAATTAAATTTCAATATATTTTTTGAATCTAAAAAAAACATTTAAAATCCATTTGTTATAACTTATAACTTATAATTTATCATTATTAATTTTTATTTGTTATCATTGTCCAATGTGAAGTGATGAATCTAAATCTTTATTAGATATTTGAATTTGAATTTAATGTTCATGGTTAGAGATATTTTATCATTTATGTTCATGGTTTGAGATGTTGATAAGAAAGTTTAGTATCATGACTACGGGAAATTTTCAAGAAGTGGTTTATTAAAAATGTAAATTCGTCAAAATGTAAATTTGCATTCCGGTTTATTATTTTAATTTTTAATTTAAATTTAATATCCATAATCATATTGGTTACCAATTATTGCAAATGAGTTTAGATGGATAAAGAATCAAGATCAATGTAAATGCAGTAAAGAAGGTTTAGCTTGGTTTGTGCATGAATTTTGTTGAAAGAATTTGAAGTTTGAACTAAGTTAACTAACCCATTTAAAATTTAATTTTTAACCCATTTAAATTTTAAAGCATGGTTTCATATGTTTAAGTGGGTGTGTGTATTGTTCCTATAATGCACTCCCTATATGTATATCAATCACACATTAAATTATCCAAATTAGATTTTAAATTTGAGAAGTTGTACTTTAAATTTTTAGTATGTTCATTGTTTACTAATTTGAATTTTTAATATAATGATTTAGAATTCTGAATTTCAATTTACTAATTTGAATCTGTCATCTGATCATTGACTAGTTTATAAATTATTAGTTTATGAGAATACGAAAATTAAAGACTAGTATTCAAAGTTTTTATTAATGATATATGTACATTGTAAAATATATTTTTTTGTTCCACTTCTAATATTCTTTTGTATTTTAATGTAAATTTGCAGTATTGATACCATGGATAGAGAGTTGGACAATGAATGTGGTAACAACAGCAGCAGAATGAGACCCCCACTACATCCACAAGTTCAACAACAAAATGCAGAGGGAACAATAGGTACCCACAAGCAATCAAGTAACATTTCCAAGAAGCCCTTAATAAATTTCGTGACTAAAATAACACAAAACAAGACAAAAAAAAGTGGGGGCTGTGAGGAATGGCTATGCACTTTGTGTGGCCATGTTTTTAAGGGTAGCTATACAAGAGTATGGCATCATCTTTTGGGCATACCTGGGTTAGGAGTGAAGGCTTGTACATGTAGCCTTGACCAAAGAATGGAGATGAGTAAGCTTCACATGAAGGCAAATGGAAACTATGAATCTGATAGTAGCATTGTATCTCCTAATAATAAGAGAAGTAGACATGAAGATTCATCTCAATGTATGAATGAACAAAGTAATATCCAAATTGAGACTAATCAAGGGAGTTCTAGCTCTAAGAAGACTAGTGTAAATGAATCCATTCAAAAAATGTACAATGTATTGCACAGGGATGAAGCAGATGATGCCATCGCAGATTTTTTTATGGCGAATGGAATTTCTTTTAATGCTACTCGTTCACCATACTATAAAGATATGGTGAAAAAAATCATAGTTGCAGGGACAGGATATGCACCCCCAGGGTACAACAAAATGAGGACTTCATTATTAGATAGAGGGGTGACAAGAATGAATGGAGTTATGGAGGATCTCAAACAGTCTTGGGTTCATTCAGGTTGTTCAATTGTCATGGATGGTTGGAAAGATATTCAACAAAGACCTTTGTTGAATGTTATTGTTACATCACCACAAGGGCCTTATTTTTTAAAAGAAATTGATTGTAGTGGAAAAACTAAAGATGCTACTTTCATGTTTGAAATGTTGAAGGATGCAATTGATGAGGTTGGTCCTTCAAATGTGGTACATGTCATCACAGATGCAGCACCTGTTTGTAGAGCAGCGGGATTGATGATCCAAAGTCGATATAGGCATATCTTTTGGACTCCCTGTTGTGTACATTCCCTTAATAATCTCTTAAAAGACATTGGTAAAATACAGTGGATTGCAAAAATCATTTCAGATGCAAGGGAGGCACAAATGTTCATCTGCAACCACCATGCTTCCTTGGCAATTTACAGGATGTATTCAAAGAAGCATTTTTTAAAACCTGCAGAAACCAGATATGCCACATATTTTATTCTGCTTGACCGTATGGTTGAGGTATGTGCATCTTTACAAGCCACTGTTGTTTCTTCAAAATTGAATGCATGGAATGAGTCTAAGTCACCTCAAGCGAAGAAGATAAGATAAATGCTTCTTAATGATGATTGGTGGGCTGATTGTAAATATGATGTCTCTTTCACGGCTCCAATTGTAGAGTTGATCAGGTATGCTGATTCAGATTCTCCTTCTCTTGGAGAAATATATGAATGTATTGATACCATGGTGGGAAAGTTAAAACACATCATTCGTCAAAGAAACCCTTCTTTGGAGTTTTTCCATGAAATCCACAAGTTTGTAGAGAAAAGATGGCTTAAACTCAATACCTCCCTTCACATGGTTGCATATGCCCTTAATCCAAAGTGGTATATGGAAATACCAAACAGAATTCTTCCTATTGATGATGAAGAGGTAAAGCAAGGGTTTCTTGATGCTATAACTAAGATGTATACTTGTGATGAAGCAAGTGTGATACGAGAGCAATTTATTGATTTTGGTACATTAAGTCCTCCTGCAATCAGCCAAGATGCAAAGAAGGACATCAAGCATTATGCTCAGAAGAAACCCCTTGGATGGTGGAGAATGTATGGGGGTCAGGTTCTAGAGCTCCGAAATCTTGCTTCACGTTTGCTATCTCAGGTTGCTAGTTCCTCAGCTGCTAAAAGGAATTGGTCAACTTATAGTTTCATACACTCTGTTAAGAGGAATAGAATTACCTCTAAGAGAGCAGAGAAGCTTGTTTATGTGCATAGTAGCCTTCGACTTTGTTCAAAGAAGCAACCCGAATTTTTAGAAGGACCTGCTTCACGATGGGATGTGAATGCTGAAGATGCTACCCAAATTGACGATGATGATGACAATCCTTTACCAAATGCAGGATTGGTTGGCATACGTTTGGATGAAATTGTTGCATCTGATGATGATGATGATGACACTGATCCAGTACCCAGTGAGGCTCAAGCTTATATGGATCTCCTTGATGCTGAAGATCGTACTATTTGATCATAAGCTTTGCATTTTTGTTGCTATATTTTGGCTATTTAGCATTTTGAATTATGTACTACTTTAGGCTTTGGCCTTTTTATGTCTTTTTCTAGTACGAACATCAATATGATTTGGGTGACTTTCAGTTTTGGTTTTAACTTTGTGGTTGTCTCTTGAGGCTTGAATGATGAATCATTTAAAATTTCAATTTGGTGGGTACATTAAAAGTTAAAACTTTAACCTTTACACTATTTTAAAAAAATCATATATATTAAATTTGATTTTTTAATATATTATATTATTGCCGCTCCCAACTTTGATGTTTCCTGTAAATTTGGGCGACTTCTAGCATCTCTTGGATACCCAAATTCCGTTGAGAATATCAAAACTCGTGCAACATAGTATATAACATAAGATATCATAAACAAATATTATTATAGAAATGCATTTAACATTTATTTATGATAATAGTTCAAATATATAATGCAAGTAAAAAGATAGCTATCAATCTAGAAAGAAAAACTTAATATAATGAATGGAAGTACCATATATACAAAGTCCTACTCATATAAACTGACAGTAGTTTTTGTTCTTTAATTTCAAGCAATTTAAAGAGTACAATAGTGCAACATCAGTTAAATAGCTTCAAATGTCAAAAGATGACATACTTTGTTCCATCAACCCATCAAAGCATTTACAAGGTTACAAAAATGCATTCTTTGCAAATATTTTTGAGAAATTTCTGGACCCTTCTCTAAATGCATCAGAAGGGTTTAAATACTAAACTACAATATGTTTAAAAATATACTATTACATAAAAATAGAGGAGGTTTAAAACAACCATCCTCGTAAAGAGCAAACTTAAACTACAATCTAGGAAATAAAGTAACAATATAACTATGAGTGCTGATCCCCCTTGTACATTTGATCTCGAAGTTGACAAATATCTAGCATAGGTTTAAGCTGAGTTGGCTGCGAAATTCCTGATCTGATCTGGCCCTGGAATAATGCATTTGAAAGTGCTGGTTACGACCTTTTTGTTGAATCCATTAATGACTGTAGGGTTTGTTATTGATGATAAGCTTTGACTAGAAAACTCCAATAATTTTCTTGATGAAACTTATTTAATTTTTTAATCATTTCTTCCTCCATGTCTTTCCTTTGTTTCAAATATGCTTCTAATGGCTTGATTTCTGAGAGAACTTCAGATGTGGACTCTTTAATAAGCTCAGATTTCAAAAGCTGTTCATTAACGGATTCAGTAATTTCATTTGTTAACCTTGATTCTTTTGTCGCTGCCTTATCTGCTTGTCTTAGCTGTGCTTCCCAATCCTTAAATAAAATTTCCTTTTGAAATTTATCTATATGAGGTAAGTCAGCTTTATTTCCTGAGTTAGATGCTTGCCACTGAATGAACTCATTAATCTTCTTTTCAATTTTCTCACACTCAAGTATCCTGTTAGCCACTTGCTGGATTAGGATTTTACTTGAATCACAATAAGAGCTAGTGATTGAAGCTTGTTGACAAAATAATTCTTGTTACTGCTTTAGATTTGCATTCATGTCCAGTGATTCTTTTATGAATTTCTCTACCTGAGGTTGGATTTTTAATTTTTTCATTGTTGCTTCAAGTTCCATTTCCTTTTTTGTAAGTTGCACCTGAAGCTGCAAAGTTAATCTTTCAATATCCTTTTGAAATTAAGACATTTTCAATTCCATCTTCCTGCTGGAGTTAAAATTTTCTTTCTCTAACAGTCTCTCTAACTCTTGTACTTTGTCTTCTCTTTGCTTCAATAACAATTGAACTTTAGTAGCCTTGTTAATAGTGGCAGTATCATACGCCCCTGAAAACTGTGATAGCTTAGTTAAATGTTCAGTAGGATCAACCAGAGGATCCTTCCATAGAACTTCAACAATTTCATTTGTAATATTTGAAACTGTATCATCCATTCTTCTCCTTTTTCTTCTCTTAACTACAACCTTATGACTAGGACTGTAGAAGACATCCAGTGAAGGTATTTTTTCAATATGTAAAACTATCTACTCTGTAGGGTAGGTCGTAATGATCTCTTAATCATTAAATTCAGGTACCTATTGTAGAGGAATTATAGTTTCCATTAATTTGTGAGAGTGCTTTGGTGTTTGAAAACTGGTAGATTGATCAGTATTAGGATTTGGTTGAGGCGTTTATAGTGCTTTGGAAAATTTTTCCCATTCATTCTTCAGATATTTTGGCTGAGACTTCTCTGCCTCATAAGATGTATTTTGGATATGCTGAATTTCTTGGGAAGATGATATAGCTCCATTAATTCCTCCTTCCTCTTGCATTTCAATCTCTTTGATTAGTTTATCAATTGCCTTTTCTTGGCTCTCATTTCTGTTTTCGAATTCATTATCAGAGTGATCCAAATTTTGAGAATTATGTTCCGATTGCCCTAAATCATTATTATATTTTTCTTGGGATTCATCTTTAGACACGTCTTTGGCTTCATTATCCAAGATAATAATTGGAGTCGGTCTATTGACATCTTCAATAAACAATAAATCGAAAGGAATTCTTTCTAGCCTCTTATTTCTATATGTTTGGAAAGCTTCAAAGTCATTTTGATTGAGCTGACTGGATGCATTTTTTAGTACATTTGTAAAATTCTCAATGTCTTGAAATAAATCATCACATCTATCTATATCTTTTAATAAAGGCTTCAATTTAAGCTCTGTGGTGAAATTCTTAATCACATCATTGGGGTTGTATGGCCTCTTTGGCATTATAGGAAAATTTAATAAAGTAATATTTAAAACTTCCTTGAATGTATGACCAATATCAAAAAGTGAAAAAGTACCACTGCAAAGGGAAATTAGGCCAAATGGCCTTCTTGGCATCTTTGAGTTGCTTAGAAATACAACTTACTACAAGCTCGTAAGCAATTTCTCTAGCAAGTAGCTTGTCAGGAACATAATAGGGCAAGATGTGGGGAGAAACATAACTCTCTAAAACTCTGACATAGGTGAAATTCTCTTCACCAAACCATCTGGCAATGGTATAAATGTCTATACTAGCCTCTTTGTAAATCCTAGGGGCTTTATCATTAAATATAATCTGATGCATAGGTAGCATGACTCCATTGCAAATTTTATAAAAATGTAAATGAAAATCTGACTCTCGAAAGGCTCTATGGTAAATTTTGATTGGAGTGGGGTCTTGGGTTGTACATTTCCATCCCATGGTAGGAAAACTTGAACAAAAGAAAATTACGTCCATGACATAGGCACTCATGTAAAAGGGGGGTATTTCCCTAGAGGAAACACTTCTTTTACTTATATACTCCATGATATTTCTGGCCAAAATATCAGATAGGATGTTTTCCCAATTCATAATTGAATAATTGATGATTGCGTCAATTAACGGGACCCAATATATAGAAAACCTAGTAGTATCTGGCTTTGTAAACAATTTACATAACATTCCAACAGCATAACAATAAGGGGAAGGTAATTGTGCTATCAGGTACATACCGAGTTTGTCCCATTTCAACTTGCCTTAGTCATCCTTCCATCCCTTTATAACTTTCATCAGGTCTATATGTTTTTTTTGTAAAGCTTTGGATAAAAGCTTTGTCATAGTTCTGCTGCGGGATGGGTAAGTGGTACATTGTCCTCAAATATTCTGCCATGAATGAACCAATATTCTCCAGCTTTTAATTCTTAAAATTCCTATTTTCTATGTTAAGGTGGTCAATTGCCCACTTAACCATATCTCACTACAAGGAAAAGACCTTCTACTGGATGTTTTTGAGGAACCACTTATAAAAATACCCCAGACATCCGTTTTTAGCGGAGGTTACTAGAGGAAGTTCGCAGGTGGAGTTTTTTGTGGATGTTTTTCGTCTGGTGTGCTTATCATCCTAACTCGCAACGATGCGTTCAACTAGAAAAAGCACCAGTGTGAAAAAACATTGGCACACCAGACACCGTGCGCTCTGTACAAAACCACCCTGGTGTGTCTTAGTAATGTAGCGCACTAGTGCTTTATAAAGATTCCACACTGGTGCATCCTAAAACCCTACGTCAAAACTGAACCACCCAGTGCAGTCTTAAGAAACCACATCGATGCGTCTATAAAACCCCGTGCATTGGAATAGGGTAAATAAAAAAAAAATACGGCCAAAAAACTGCATTTTCGAATTTTCAGTGCTCCAGAGCTCTCAAGCACCAGTGCAAGTTATCCTTGTCTGAGCCGCCCTAACATCGGTGCTCCCATTGCACCAATTGCACACATTGTTGCTCTGCATTGTCCACCAATATGCATTTTGAATTTTGTAAAACAGTGGGAAAATTTACTTTTACAAATTATACAGCCAATATGCCTCCTCGACGGCCAAATGTACAGGTATTTTTCTTGTTTTCCATAATTAAGCCTTTTAGCAGATTATAATTGTAAATTAACTTAAAATTAACCATTTAAAAACAAATAAAAATGTTTTCCCGTGTGGTGCACTCGAGTCGTTCGAGTCGCATCGGTTCGCAGCGATGCCTATAAATTTACAGGTCACACCGCAACCAATGCTTACGGCATCTCCACCGGTTCCGGGGCAGTACCGAAAAGCGCATCGTGATGTTTTAAAATTTAAAAAAGATGTGGTGCGGTCAGTTACCCAGCTGCATGGTTGACCCTGTGGAATAACAACAATGCGATGCGTTGACTTAAATCTCCGCCCAGAGGCCGGTATTTTTGTCAGCGGACCATATTCTGGCATTTCAACACAGTTGGCGGTGCGGCCTTGTAAAACACCGCACCATTGACCATGTAATGATGTTAGGATGTTAGTGCATTGACTAAACCATACGCCCCGGGGCATATAGTTTGGTCAACGCATCGCCCTCCGACACCATTCCATAGTAAATGGTGCAATCTGTTATACCACTGCATCGTTGACTTATGAAAAAGGCCAGGAGGATGGTGCACTAGAAATTTTGATGTGAACCGCCGCCGGTGCGCTAGAAATTTTCTGGTGCACCGTCTCCGGTGCGCGAAAAATAAAGACGCACCGTTACCGGTGCATGCATGTTTTTTGTGGCACACCAACTGTGTTTTTTTTTTTTTTAATTATATATGTATATTCATAAATACATGTCTCATTTAATAAAAAAAATGTATTTAATATCAATAATTCATAGACGTGAAAGGAAAGAATATAGGGAACAACAACAACAACAACAGGCGAACCAATATAACATGGTTTGCGAGTGGGAGGCACGAGAGAGTGACAGAGATGCATTCCCTCGCCCTATTACAACAGCTACCCAAGGGATCCTAAGGCAGGTAGGCCTCCTCAAGTTATATGATAAGCCTACTTCCCTAAATGGCCATGGTGTGTTTTTGCGAAATCTTATCCACAGGTGGAATGCCCACCTATAGGCTTTCCGAGTTGGTCATAACCGGTGGTACGCGCCCACTAAGGAGGACATCTATTTCATTACTGGGCCATCAAGGCGAGGGGTGGATTTTTCCTCGTTCCAAGATGTTCCAGTTGGCTATATAGCATGGAGTCAGTTGGCGTACTTCCTAAGATAAATTAACGCAGATATAATGTCTCCTTCAGATTTTCAGGTCTCTGGAGGGAACTTACGTATTGCTGCATTTGGTAGTGAGATGGTGAGGTGCGTCTCACTTCTGATTTCGACCATTTCACACAAAACTAGCGATAGGAAACGAATTAGTTGCCCTCTTCTATATTATGTTGATTCTTTAGTACAGGAGCCACGACTTGTCAGGTGGTCTGCCAATTTTTTGTGGCAGTTCTATACAACCTTAGATAGATGTCATGTCGAGGCACAAGGGAGGGTCATCTTCCCTTTTTCTTCAGAGCTATTTTTTTAATTTTTTGAGAGGTTTCCATAAATGAGGCTTACTTTTGTTCGATAGCCTCATAGGCCGATGTTGCATGCACGGATGCACATGTGGGGAGAGATGATGCCCAAGAGGGGCGAGACTGAGTTTTCTGCGAGGATATCACATGATGCACTAGAGTTGCTAGGCAGTGTTGACGATCATCCCTTCATTATGGTCCCCTATCCTTGTACCGGTATGGATTGGTGAGGGTGTGCAAACATCATCTTCACAAATGATGAGCTACCGGATGATCGAGGTAATATTATTGTTTTATTTAAATTTATTCTAACATGTTCTTTAACTAGTTTTTATTAAATTGTGTAATGAAATTGTCTAACTATTGTTGTGTACTTGTATATATTTTGCAGAAATTGGGTATTTTGATGGTGAGGACATGCCAGCACCACCAAATGATCCAGGTGTGGATCTTGATGACGATAAGGATATGCTAGGTGCCAATGATCATGAGGCCGGTGCAAAGAGACCTTCTCCCGCTAGTGCGTCGGTACCGCCTTTTGCTAGGCGCAGTAGGCTTGATAGCAGATTTAGGAGGGAGTTGGGTGACCAACTCACTGCATTGATTCTTGAGGCGGGAGTCAGGCCCGCTACTATGAGAGACATACAAGTCGATGGTAGGCTGTTACATATGTTGAGAGGCATGCCGCGTGACATGTACAGCCTGATGCGGCATGTCGTACGAGTTACGACCTTTGTTACGTGACTGAGGAGGACCGTTGCATGTTATAGGCATGGTCGAGATGCAACACGTGATCAACAGTCCGCAAGTAGCGACGCATCATCTGATGATCATTCACCTTGCGCCGCACCAGATGAACAACCTCCACTAGCATAGAGGAGCAGTCATCATGGAGAGCAGGCTGGACCATCGGCCACATCCAATTAGTAGCCTACATCATCCAACAATACTCATGATCATGAGCAAGCTATGCAGCATCCAATAGTACTCATGATCATGAGCAGGCTGGACCATCGACCATGTCGAGTCATCATGAAGAGAAACTAACAGTTGATCTTGATCAGCATGAGGCACCAGTACCAAATTAGCAGGCATGTGATGATGAACATGTATCTGAGCTTGTCGAGGTTGCACCATTGACTGAGAAGGCCTCAACTAGTACTTCTATTGATGATGTACCACCAGCTGATCCATGACATTTATATTACAGTTGTATATTTTTTATGTATATATATATATGATCCATGTATTTTATGTTCATGTTGTAGTTGTACTTATTTACATGTTGGTGATTATCATAATGTTTATACTGTTAGGTCATGTTAGATATGTTCATTTAATGTGCAGCTTGCATATAGATGTGTATGTGATAGAAACTATTTCACATGAGATGTATATTTGATGTTTGTGTTGTGATGATGTTATATAATGCTAATTGTGTTTTGTTAGATGATCATCATCACGATGATGTTACCGAATTTGAATGTGTTTTTTAGTCAAATATGATGTTTGTACAATGGTTATCATGATAATGATGTTTATTAATTAATTTAATATTAAATGATCATGATATTGTAAAATTGTAATATTTGTAATTCTAACTGTATGTAAAATATTTGTAAAATTTTAATTTTAATTGTAATATTTAATTTATTGTGAAATGATTGTAATATTGTAATTGTATATATGTAAAATTGTAAAATTGTAATTGTATGTAGAATTCTAAAATTGTAATTGTAATGGTATATATGTAGATTTATAAAATTGTAATTGTAAATTTTAAATTTGTAAAATTGTAATTGTATATATGTAAAATTCTAAAATTGTAATTGTAATTGTACGTGAAATTGTGAAATTGTAATTCTAATTCTAATTCTAATTTATGTAAAATATTTGTAAAATTTTAACTGTATTAATGTGAATTGATTGTAATTGTAATTGTGTGTAAAATATTTGTAAAATTTTAATTGCATTAATGTGAAATGATTTTATTAAAATTTGTAAATTTGTCAAATTTTAAATGATTGTAAAACAATAAATCTAGAACAATATGAAGTATTGTAATATAATAAAGTTGAGAAAATAATTCAAATAAATTCATGTACTTTAGAATTATGATTATTTTATTATGATCTTACATAAAAAAAAAGCAACTTTATACAGTACGCCATTGTTTTTGAGATCAACATAATTACAAATGATCAAGTGAAATATTTATTTTAACATGAACACAATGAAAATTACGAATTAATTCAAAATACATATTATAATGTTTTGAAAAACCCATCTTAAAAAGTATAAATATTGATGAAATAATGTGTGCCATATCACTCTTAGTTCTCATGATCACCCTCATTATCTTTTAGCTCGCATGGCATAATAACACTATTGTTCTAAAAAATATGTTTTGATTTAGGGTAATGTCTCAATATGAACCACCAATCCCTATCCAACACATCTGGGTAAAAATACACCTGGGTGCAGTGTTTGGGGAAAACATAGGGCTCCTTAGCTTCATCCCACATCTTTCTAGAATAGATACATATCAGCCTACTATCATGATCTTCCTTTACATTATTCTGATCAAAGGTGTCCCACCACTTGGACCTAAAAGTAACACATTGGAAAGAAAAGAAATCCATTTCAATGATATCTTGTATCTTTCTGATGTAACCTAACATCCCTCATACTAGGTTTTGATCATGGTGGCTAGATCGACTAGATTGAGTGAACTTGGCTTCCACTCCATAGTCTTGTGTGATTCTTCTAGCATCGGCATTTTCTGTGCAAAAATGGTGTCCATATGCCCACATAGATGGGAACAAATGCACCTGTTATAAAAAAGTTAAAAAAATCATAGTGTCATGTGTCTTATAATAACCCAATAATTAAAATATGAAATATAGATGTCTTACAAGTTTGAAATTTACATATAGATTAAATAGAATATTACCGAGTTGCTGCACCCAATCCCTATGTTTAGTGCATCCTCTTCAGCACGCGAGTAACTATCGGTTGCACCGTATTTCTCTCTGACTTGGTCAGCAACCCAACTATTGGGGCATATTTTGGCATATTTTCTTTTAAATGATTGGGATAAGGCACACTTCTACCATTCAATAGTTTGAATTATTTCCTGTCACTATCCCATTTCACCCTCTTTTGTTCGTACAATGCGATCCACAGTTGTGTCGCTTCAGAATTGTGAAGAACAAATTTATTGATTGCTTCAATTTGTGCATTCGGTGATGAAATCAAATCGACATTATATAGTACATAGAAATCAAAATATACATTATATTGAAGTTCAACATGAATATTTACTTTGTGTAAATTTGAAAAATTATAAGTCGCTTACTCTTTATCAAGTGCTTGTTTCCACTCGTTTGGAGCAACTCCCCTTCTCTTTTGTCTTCATCCCTTTCATCGTCCCAAATCATTATGTTGGAGCCCTGTGATTTGCAAGATTGGAAAAAAAAAAATGCAGAGAACCACATCAAACCACTTTGGAGTCCAAGGTCCTAGCATTCCTGGACTCAGAGAGGGCTCTCTCTATTTTGTGATGAGAATGATTTTATCTCTATGCTTATGTTTTCTGATTTTAGGCTAGTTATGAATTTTGGCGTTGTCTGTTTTGTTTGGTTGATTGTTTGATTAATTGTATCAGTTGGATAAATAGAATATGGGAAGCTTAATCCATTGGGCTATGGATTCATAAAAGGCTTTAATCGTACATCAAGTGTTCAAGGGTTTTCATAGGGAAAGATAACTATATCAAATGGATCCTTTAGATAAAATGAATATGTGATGACAGTAAGTTGTGAATTCAGTAAAGCTAAAGGGAAATTAAGAATCCTTTAACTATACTTCAAACAAGAAGAGCCTTCAGGGCAACAGTTTGGTAAAACTGAAGAGAAGTTAAGAATTCTTCAGGTATACTTTACTAGAAAAACCTCAAGACAACAATCCAGTAATCCTAGAGAGTAGTTAAGAATTCTCTAATTATTACTTTCAAAAAAATAAAGCATTCAAGATAACAGTTAAGTGAAATTAAAAATCAGTTAATAATTATTTAATTAAACTTCAAAGAAGGCCTTTAAGATGACAGTTTGGTAAAACTAAAGAGAAGTTAAGAACTCTTTAATTATACTTGACTGAGAGAATCTCAAGACAAACAATCCAGTAATCCTAGAGAGTAGTTAAGAATTCTCTAATTATTACTTTCATACAAAGAAAAAATTCAAGATAACAGTTCAGTGGAATTAAAGAGCAATTAAGAATTCTTTAATTATACTTTACTGAGAAAATCTCAAGACAAACAATCCAGTAATCCTAGAGAGCAGTTAAGAATTCTATAATTATTAATTTCAGAGGAGAACATAGAGATAATAATGGCAGACAGAGTTGAGGTGCTAAACAACATATCTCAATCTAAAATTTATGTTCTATTATAAGAAAAATGAAGTACAATATGGAAAACAAAGGAGAAAACATTGACAAAGAGGGATAACATCACCATTAATATAGGTCAATAATCCTGTGAACGTGCTTGTATTAATAATGTCCAAAACAGTTACAACACTTCAGTACAATGGTCTCTGCAACTCAGAGTCTGATAAAAATCTAGCTTTAGCAATCATCCAACTAACCAACAAAAATAATGAACAATACATGCAGTATTTAATTGCAGATGAGGAGGTGATCCTATTCTAGGGTTTCAAGCTATAGTTATTACAGAGTAAATGTAATCTTGACCTTTGAGACCATGCAAATCCCAAGGCAAAAAATATGTGACTGGCTCACTGTAATAATAACTTCCTAATTTATTGTTAAGCTAACTTTAGGATATTTTTGGCTTTTATGGATTTTCATTAACTTTTACAATAATTGTTGAGCTGTTTAAAACATCTTTGGCTGAGAGCATTAACTTAGGTAGCTTGTCTTAAATCAAAATGTGGATGTAGGTGGCCAATGTGATTTAGAAGAAGTAAATGGTCTTTTGCTTTGCAATTCAGATATGTTTCCTCTGTTATTTTGGTTCTGATTTGTCCTTTAACCTCTGATTTATCTTTTAAACTTGGATTTTTCTTTTCCTTAATTCTGATTTGCCTCCTAAACTCTGCTTTCTCATTGTGCTCTTTCATCTGTTCTTTTGTCCTCACTGTCATTTCTTTCTTTTCCTTTGTCTTTTGACTGTTTTCATCTTTATCCTTGAATGCTCTATTTCACCTCTTTACCTTTAACTGTTATGGTTAACCTTTTAACTATGTTCTTCAATTGTCTTTATCTCTGCGTAGCCACTGTGAAACTCCTTCTTTTCCTTTACTCTGTCTCTTTGAAGAACATTTGCTGCCTCTATTCAATCATGCACTTCTAATCCTTTTGATAAACAAAGCTACTGGATCGTCACCCAAAGATTTTTTTTTGAACATTTTTGGAACTTAGAAAAGCAGATTATGAGTTTTCTCATACCTTGGTCACCTCCACAATTAAAAAAATTATTAATTGAAAGCCTGCGCTGTGGACAGAGTTTGATCAACATCAAATTTTGGTTTTTCTCCATTTGTTTGGGCTTTTCGGGTCTTCCGAAGTGTTCGTAGAGGTTTTATGGTTGCTTAGAGGATATCGTGATGATACAGGGTTTGAACGATTTTCAAATGGGCCAGTGGTTTCAGGTTTTGGCGCAAGGGTAGGTTGGTGGTTTTCACATGGGGCATAGGTGGTAAACGGTATTGGGCTGAGGGAATGCGATAACATTGATGGAGTGATGTGTGGCGGATGGTGGGGGCATGAATACCTCCCATATCGCAAGGTCCAGGGTATTGTAAATGGTGCACAGTTGGGAGTGCGATATGGGTTGGGGACCGTCAGATCAGGAGGGTGGAGATCCGACGGTGGTCGGGATTAGATGGAGCGGTGGGTAGGTTTAGAAAGTGGGGCCTGAGGGTATACAGAGTGGTGGGTAAATATAAATTAGGGTTTGTATAATGTGGGGCCCAGGGTAAGCTAAAGCGAAGGCGCTTTACATTTGCAGGGCCAGGGTTATATTGCTGTGGGGGGTAAAAGCTTTAGAGAGGGGGCTTAAAGCATATAAGGGGTGTCAGGGGGTTTATATAATGGATTTAAGTTTTTAGAGTGAGGGTTAGAAATATAAAGGGCTCGGGTAAAATAAAACAGATTTTTATTTCAAGAGGTGGGTCCCGAATAATATAAAATTTAGTTTTTAAAACAATGTAAAAAAAGTGTTTTTACATTGTTTTGAAGAAAAAGAGGGGAAAGGGTGAAATGGAGGGGTCAAATGGGGCTTTTAGCAATGGGAATGGGGTTTTAGGTGGGGGAAAGGGAAAAAATGAGGATTTAAGGTCAAACTTGGGCTTTTTCAGAGCATGAGAGTGCTCGAGAGGAAAAATGAGATATAGTAAATATGTAAAATGAAAATAATGAAGGCAATGAGATTTCTGAAAATAAAATGATAATCATGGAATGTTATTTTTAGAAGATTGTAGGAAATCCACACTTATTTAGTCAAACTGTAGAATACAGGAGACTAACACATTGCACCTGGTCTATTGTCGATCTGCTTGATATACTCACTGGCATAATAGAAAGAATCATACGATATGTACCCCTCTCCCATAGACCCATTAGGTTTTTCCCTTTGTCGAACAAAACCTTTCAATTTCTTCATGTACCTCTCTAAGAAGAACATCCAATGACAAGAAACCACCCCAATTAATTCAACCTCATCTACTAGGTAGATTAGAATATGAACCTAGAAGTCCATGAAACTCGTCAGTAGTTCCTTCTCAAACATACAAACAATCTCAACTATCTCTTGATGCCACTGTGGAATGCTAGCCACATGAATCTCATTTTACATGATCCAACATACAAATTCATATAATTTAGATATGGCACGTCCTATGTCTTGAAGGAATTCATGTTTCACACACCCACGCATGAACAAAGGATAATGACACTACAAAGTTATAAACACATGCAATAATATACAAAATTATTTATGTTTTATGATCCCTGCATGGGATAAAATTTATTAATATAAAAAATAATAAAATGATCATTCTTTTGACCTTATACATACTCTTAGAATATTCAGATGGTCATGCGATTTCAACCCCGACAAATGGTCATCCACGGTGAAGCGGCGCCATAGTGAAGAGATGTATGAAGATGGCACCCTCACACCCATTATAACTTCCTTTGCCAAAGAAATATCATATTTTTTTAAAATCCATGGGACATCACCTTCTTTGAAATACCATGAATTAGAGGGACCAATGCCTGCCTCTGATCTTGTACTTTCTAATCGTGTTGGCCAATGTTTCTTTTTTAGTTTTTGAAGTAATACGATATTTCCTAACAACTAATGTGTCACTTTGTTTCGATGATATGTTCCTCCATAAAGAATATGAAATATTTTTAAATATATGCATGGGATATAATAAGTGGGTAATCTTAATATGCTCCCAATATGGGAGGTTATAAAAGGTAGATTTCCTTTTCATCCCAATGGACAATTTCTCAACATAGGTGTCGAAGAATTTTGGATCATCGAACATAGCCTCCCCATTTGAATTGAACATTTCTATGAACTCCTTCTCCTTCTCTCTCTCATATGCTCTAAGCCATTCAACTGACGTCATTATTGCAAGCCTTTGGGTTCTCTCTCGTTTACCATTGATAGCGCATGCTGCTCTTTTGTAAGGGTGTTCTTCTGGGAGGAATACCCTGGAGCAATCATACACTGGATTTCATAGGTCCTTGGACCATCTAGCTTTCAGATAAGGTCCACAACATTTACATCCAAAATACCCTTTTGTTACAGGACATGCGAGATTATTGTATACAATTAATATGCATGGCACGTTAAAGAATATCATGAAGATCAGAATAATTACAATGAATTAAATAACTAATATGTGAAAGAATATTGTTACGTATATAAAAAAATCTGTAAATTAAACATGTAATTTACCAGACAAAACTCCTAAGCCTGGATAATCATGTGTCGTGTGAGCACATATGCCATACAATGTAAAAATCCTCTCTGCTGCGATGGGTCTTGATACATCATATACATTTATCCCATCCCATAATTCCTTCAATTCATCTACTAGTGGATGTAAGTAGACATCTATATTCTTCACTTGTCTTCTACCAGGGACTATGAGAGACAACATAAGATGTTCATTCTTCACGGAAAACCATGGGGGGATATTGTTATTCATCACTACTACAGGAAAAACATAATAGTTGGTGTTCTGGAGGGAATATGGATTGATGCCATCCATGGATATGATGAGTCGTAGACTTCATGCTTCATCCTTGAATTTTTCGGGCCATGTGTCCTCTATATGTTTCATGGCTATTGAATTAGTTGGGATTCACATAACTCCCAACTCACTTATGTGTGAGGCATGCCATCCCTGCAACATAGCTAATTCTTTTCAACAAAAGAGCCTTTGAATCCTTGGGATTATAATCATGTGCCTCAATATATTAAAAGGAGGACCAGTACGTGATTTACCCTTCTTTTTTTATTTATCATACTTGTCATGCCCACATTTTAGACATATCTCTTTGTCTGCATATTCTCCTCTATATAGAATACAGTCTTTTGGACATGCATGATATGATATGTACTCAACACCCAACATTTTGAACAATTTATTTTCCTCTTCGCAGCTACCGGGCAAGACATTATCACTCGGAAGAACCTTATCTTTGAATAACCTGTAGTTGGTGATCATGGAAAAATATATTAATAAATGTACATCAATGCCGATATAATTATTAACGTTTATAAAATGTACCATTTGTAATGTTCATTATGTACTGATATTTCTCAAATTTATATAAGGGAGGAATTTATGGTAACTTGCCTCAAAATTTCCAAGAAATATTCATTTGACAAGCCAAAATTTTATTTCAAGTTGTAAAATAACATCGTTATCCCTAACTAGGTAGACTTTGACTGACTGCCAGGAACAAAGAGATGGGTGGTGGAAGCAAATTTAAGGCTTTCGTAAAAGGTGTCAGCGATATGAGCATCATCCCTTAGCTAATAATAATTTTGTAATGCATCTAACAACATTTCCTCCATGGAAGCCGTATCCCTTAAGTAATCATCCATACCAACCTCTGTTTGATTGCCTCCATTTCCAGATTGCAAAGAAGTAATATTGTTGTAGTCATTCCTAATTGGTGAATCTGGACGTAGCGGGAATTGAATCGGTGGTTGATTCAACCATTCTTGATATCGTTCCTCTCTGATTTTTTTTCTTAATTTAGTATTCTCTCGATTTGACATTGTCATGGGATGCAATGGAAGATGGTAGGTAGGTCACTCATCATCAATAGAATCCTAATAATTTTAAAAAAATATTTGAACATGATTAGTAAAAAATATATGATATCAATTAGTAACCATGTTGACAATATTGCATGTTTAATTGGTTTGACGTTGAAATAATTACATTAATAAATATGCCAAACAATTATAATAATTACCATCATTGTCCCATGATTGTGGCTATAAGATGCAATATTGTTACAATTGGCAGGGTGAAGCAGTTGTCCATTTTCATCTACCAAATGCACCTTCCAGTATGCTACTCCTAATAAGAGCTTCTGACGTTTTGGAGCTATTTGAATATTTTTTGCATCTGAACACGATTCTGAATCTGCATGAACTTGCAATTTTGTATACATTATAAATTTAATTAAGCTGTGCATGATTGACATGGATAAAAAAAAAAAATTCAATTAGATAATGAAAATATAAATAAAATCTAAAGTAAATATTACGTCTCGATATGGATAGGGAGAAATCCGTGATGGATTTTGAGAAATATTATGGAACAAGATGGATCTTGAAGAATTGTCCATTCGATATAATTATGATATTTTCTCCCTGCATTTGAGCAAAATCAACAATAAATTTTGGTGCATAGACCTAAAAGTAATTTTGATGCCTTAAAAATGGACTTCTTGTTATCGGTGCTAATGTACATATCACCGCAATGATGTGTTTTAGTTACTGTGCACCAGTGTCATGTTATAAACAAACGCACCGGTGTGGTAATATTAAGTGACGCACTGGTGATGAATAACCACAAATAAAAAAAGAACAACTTTGTTTTCTTTAAGTGACAAAAAAAGCGGTAAATTGAAAAATGGGCGGAAAAATACTTTCGAAAATCTAATTTCATAAAACAATTCTTTAAATACTAAACACTTTTCATTATTTCACTATTTTTGTAAAAAAATTTAGCCAGAGATTTGCAGGAGACATATCTAGAGCAAGAGAGCATGACAACACTATGGAGCAGCAAAATATGTTCGAACAAAAATATTCAGACAATCAGAATTCCAAACCTCTAGTGATTCAAACCTTGTAGCATAGAATTTCAAACGATCTCATGATTAAAGTTTATTGTTTTTTTTTACTTTTTCTGCAGTTTTTTTTACGCAGTAAGAAAAAAAATGCAATTTTCTTTTCATTTGAAGCCAAAAAAAAAATCCATTTTTACCCTAAACCCTAAATTATTTTTGTTTTTTTCCCTTTCTTCTCCCTGTTTCTGTGATTTCAGAATTAGGTCTTTTAATTTTAGATTTATAGGGCTTGTATTGCTCCATATAGGCCTAAGACATTCAACCCATAGGACGACTTGCATAGTCGGATCCCAATCCATGTCGGCCCCTGTGTGAATTAAAAAAAAAACAGATTTTTTTTTATCGATGCGCCCGGCATAACATAGCGCACTGGTGCGCTGGATTATCCCAGTGCACCGCAGAAGTACTATGTGATAAAAAAATTAATTTGTTTTTTTTTTTAAACCAGTGCGCATATGTAAAATAGGGCATCAATGCATTATTTCATTATGGCACACCACGCTCGTGTTGTTTCACAATTTTTTTTTTTTTAAATTCTGTTAATCGGTGCACCATGTAACATATAACGCAATGCACTAGGTCTCCTAATTGACAAACAGCATCATATGGTGGTACATTGTTTGCGCGGAGCGTTTATGCTAAAAAAACTAACATTAGACAATTTTTATTATTTGTCTTTGTTAATCAGTGCAGTGGTTAACATGTAACACACCGGTGTTCCTTGTTGACACATAGCACCATACGGTGTATTATACTATTTTGGTGGTGTGTTTATAAGACCACTACACATCGACGTCGGTGCGTACACCATGAATGGCACACCGGTTACTTGATATTTTTTTTTTACCTGAAAAATTGACATTTTATTTATAAAATATATTAATGAATGATATGGTACAGGTTTCATATTGATAAAGAAATGGATGACAAGAGATCAAGTAACAAAAATACTGATAACACATTAAGAAAATCAAAAAAAGAAAGTTCTTTGTAATTTTTTTACAAAAAATATTATTTTTGAACTATATGTAAGTTTAACTAATATGTACTGTTTACTATTTATCATGTAAAGCCAAAAAATGACGAAGCTCGATAAGATTATTTCTGATCTCAGGACTATAATAGCATAAAATCTTGATGGAAAAATTGCAAAAGGATGAATCAGGTGAACAAAAAAATACTATCGATCCAATTTGAGTTTAATTTTTATTAATAATATACTTAAAATTATTAGATAATATGTGACAAACAATATATTAATTCACATCTGTTTAATGTTCTACATGGACCAACAACTCAGAAAATGAACTTTGTTCTAAGAAAAGAAAAAAATAGAACATTCAAATGAAAATGAATTGCTGCTTAGCTCATCTGAAGTGGTGTTGGAGGTTAACGAAAGAGGGAAAAACTTTACCAAAAGTTTGAGGAATCTAGTGGAATGAATGTAAAGACGTTCTTTCCACTTACAATACAAAAATAAATCCAATGATTCCATGAACCAAATTTTATCTAAACTACAGGAAGAGTTTCCAGAGAATTGGTCAATGAGACATGTCAGACTTTTAATAGAAAAAACGTACAACAACAAAAAAGAATGAATGAGAAAGTAATATTCCTTTAATTGTTTGTCTAGAATTATTTATAAATATCATTTATAAATATCACTTTTGTTATATTTAATTTTCATATATATATATATATATATATATATATATATATATATATATATATATATATATATTAAATAGTTTATTGTCATCTTACATTTTCAGGAAGATTATGAAAATCTCAAAAGATGAATGAGCTGATATCAGAAATATGCCAGTAGGAATGTCCAAAAAGGTGTATAAGGAGACGATTAAAGAAATGGACAAAATTGCATCGCAGGAGGAGCCATCTCAACAACAACATGCTTCAAATGTAATATGCAATCATTTAATTTTTCGATCATTAGGTACAATAAATAAAAAATTTAGCATTAAATATTAATTTTCAAGTATTTTCTTGCAGAAAAGAAAATAAAATGGAACCCATTCAGCACACAAAACAGGACAACAAGGAAAAAAAGGGTTGATATCTAAGTTTGTGAGTAATTGTTACTTCCTTATAACAACTTAACTAGATTTCATTTTTGTATTTTTTAATTTGTTTTACAAAAATCATCATTGGATGTCTTCAAGCAAGTTCTAACATAAAAAGAAGAACCATCAGATGAATTGATTGACATTGGGTTAAATATGGTTTGTGAGTATATGTTGGCATATCAGAAATTAATTGTGGAAATTGTAAGCACCTATTGATCTTGTTTTAGTTAGCTCTGTCTATAATTAATATAACAAAAAAAATATTTTATATTAAATATATGATTTGTTATGGGGTATAAAACTTGTAGCAAACAAATTATGGAACTGTGCCAACAGATGAAATCTTGAAAGATGACATACTACATGGTTTTGAAAGAATGTGTATAGTTCATTAGTCAATTGTTGATATTGTACATCATTTCTTTTCTATGTACATTGATGTATATTATCTAATATTGCAATTTTCATTATTCTCACCAGTGTATATAGACTCATTACAGTTTATTTTTATGTTTGTAGATGGAAGGTGAAGAAGAAGAAAACAATCAACACCGTGAACAAAAAATTCCTCAAAATAACCTAAGTCATGGAAGTAGCTCTAGCAGTGATAAGAGTTCAAGTGAAGAATGATGATCACTATGTTTGGATATGAAAGCAAGGCGTTGTATTTTTTGAAATATTTGTCTGTGAAATCAGACATTTTGTTTAATGTAATGGACATAGTGTCCCAATTGAAAGACAAAGGGATACTAATAACTATCTCATTTTGTATGACAAAGACTGTAATATTCATATATATATATATATATATATATATATATATATATATATATATATATATATATATATATATATATATATATATATATATATATATATATAAAATAAAATATGTTTTAATTTATTCTATTGTGTTCTCCATTGTCGTTGTGAAATGTAACACCACTGATTAAATTTATGGATGATTAAATATTATAATGAACATATGTGAAATTTGATGATATGATATAACAAATTAATCCAAACATCACATTCAAATGCACTAATAAAAAATTATTTCATATGAATACTGTTATAAGATATGTGTCGTCTTTTGATGAATAATGAATTTAAAAAAATCACAATAATTATGATATGATATAAAAAATTAATCCAAGCATCGCATTCAAATGCATTAATAAAAAATTAATTAATATGAATATTGTTATAATATGTGTCGACTTTTGATGAATAATGAATTTTTAAAAATCACAATAATTGCACTGTCACAGGTCAATGTTTCTAAAAAATACAAAATTGACACTGGTGCATGTCAGTTACTGTACACCAGTGTGTGTCAATTACTATACACCAATGCGTTTGTATGATACAGTGAACTGGTGCATTTCTACGACCTATAGGCACCGCGAAAATACCAATACCAATTATAAATCTCGGTGTGTTTGTGTGATACCGAGCACGAGTGTGTTTATGTGAGTCTACACACCAATGCATTTGTACGACCTATGGGCACCACATAAATACCAATATGAATTAGAACAAACAATGTGTTTGTCTGATACTGCGCACTGATGCATTTCTATAACTCAACGTACTAGTGCATTGAGACAACCTATCGGCACCGCAAAAATCTCGAGATCAATTAGGACGGCCCCGTGCGTTGTATCACCAACACTGCACCCTAGTGTGGTTTCATACCTTGACGGCTCGGTGCATGCACCTTCGACCACCCTGGGCCACCTTCTAGATGGCACGCACCGGTGCGGTGAAACACTAGTAGCGCACTGATGAAAAAACATCCGTAATAGCCTCCGACCGCCCAATTTTTTTAGTTGTGTTGAAATTTTGTTAAAATCTCTGCCAAAACCTTTGTAACCATAAACTAATGTTGTAGAAAATGTGTTTTTGACAATTTTGGCCAATTTTATAACACTAAAAACCTCCTTATAATAACCTTTGCTAGAGGGTCTTTTCCTTATAGTGTCTGTATAGGGGAGAATCTTTAGCCTCGTTGCTACTTTGTGAAGAAATGAGCATGCAACGTTGAAAAAAGACGGGTCTAAGGAAAATGACACGTCTGATGTAGAAATTTTGGTTATTACCCTTGATTTTTCATTCTTGAAGAGTTGGTACATTGCCTCCCATGAGGAACTGTCACAATCCTGTTGCAGGTGGTATCTGAGAATAATGGAGACATGTCTAAGTCTTCAACAACTGAAGTTTAGGAAATTTCCTTGCCTTTCTTAGTCATTCCAGTTATCCTTACTCCATTAGGCGGTTTCCTGAATTCAAGTGAAAAGAGAAAACTTAGATCTGAGATGAATGGTGAGAAGGATAGAGTTAAAACAATATAATAAAAAATGTGGCACTCAATCATTCAAAACAAGCTCGAAGTAGATATCAATCTTTCGAACCTTACTCCAATTAAATGTCATTAATCACCCATAAATCTTCCTATCAAATCTCTTACACAGCTTTATGTAGTATGTCTATTCTATCAATTTAAGACGTTAGATCTTATATCCAGTTGATTATATATGAATCATTTCACGCGCTTGAGAAATAACGATCAATATCGCATATCAAAACTCTAAACCGTTACTATTAGTTATGTTTTCTATCACAGATGAATTTCACGAGATGCGATCTGCGCAAATCCCAGATCAAAATTTCCATATGGTAATAAAAATTACATTTGGTTATTCGTTGCGAAATGCGAAGTGCGTTATGTTGGGATCCTGTAATTTAGCATATTGGCATACTAAATGACAAGGCAACATATAAACCAGTCTTTAGAGCTCTAGGATCTAGCCTTCCTATTCTCAGAGAGGGATCTCTCAATTGTTTTGCAAATATATGACTTGTTTGCTTGTAAAAGGTTGATTTTAGGCTAGTTATTAAGCATGAGTTTGTTTGATTGTTTGATGGGACATGATGATCTAGGCTGCATAGATAGAATAGGGAAATCTCTAATTCATTGGGCAATGGTGTCAAGTAGAGGTTTGTAACAAGTTTGTAGATGAATCAGGGGTATCAAAGGGAAAATCTAACTTGGCTATTTGAACTACAAAGTTTTTCAGGTGAAATGAAATGAACATTAAGGGTTTATAATGAAAAGTAGAACTAAGGGAAATTAAGAATCCTTAATTATATGTAATTCTCAACAAAGGGACTTAAAACATCATTTAAACATGAAAGAGTATTCCATAGACAGGGCTAACCATGAATTCTATAAATCACACTTCAACAAATAAAAATTTCAAGACAAACTTATCAAATGAAATCTAGGAGTCGAGGAACACTCTATTTCATCCAAATATTTCACTTAAAGGATAAGAAAACATTCGAGATTCACAAATAACTACATTCATAGAAGAGGGAACTCATAAAAATCTCTGATTACAGCTATAAAGACCTTCAAAACAATTATTTAAGCAAGAACAAAGGGTATGATCAAAACATACCTCTTTGGCAGACTGTAACAATGGTACTCTGAAGGGAGACTTCAAAAACAGTTTTCAAGTGGCAGCAAGTAAGCAGGGAAAGCCATAAATCATTCTTAAGACCAACTATTTGAACTATTCTTGAAATAAGCAAGCTTAAGGATTGAAAAGCAGTCAAACTACTCAATAAAACCTTCAGCAGATGAAAACATAAAGACAATGAAGAGTAAATAGGTCTAAGTTGCTTCTAGGAGACATTTCTTAGCCTAAACGTTTTACTCTACTGCAAGCAAGAAGTGATGAAAACAGAATGGAAAATAGGAAAAAATTAACAGATCAGAATACTTCACCAATAGCCAAGCTCAGGGATCCAATGACAGAGCTTTCTCCATCCACAAATAGGTCAAAACATCCACAGGTTCTAGAACATCAAATTTCTTTCAACTTCCACAGAACTATGTATTACTTCAAAGAGTTATCAAATGCCCCCTTTACAATGAGTTCCAGTGCAATATTTATACTGCAAATGAGGAGGTGGAACCATCTAGGGTTCAAAATGTTATTAATGACATAGTAAATGCACTCCTATCCTTAAAAGCCATGCAAGGCATAAGGTAGGAATGTCTCTCAACTACTTCTCTGTGTAATAAATCTGTCTTTACTTCCTCAGGATGAAATAGTTGAAAATATTGACTTTGCAGCCTTATCTTCGTCTTTTACATTAACTTCTCTGACAATTTAAAATATCTTCTCACTGTGTAATAACTATAAATTTTCCCCTTAATACATAAAGTAGGACAAAGGTGTCAGTTAGGTTTATCAAGTGAATAACTGCTCTCTGTTTGATTTTTCCGAGGCCTTCTTAGGCTATCTTTAATTTATTTTATCATTAAACTGTTTTAAGGCTTTTTAGACTTGATCTGCCTTTAATTTAATCTGTTTTGAGGCTTTGATTTAGCCTTAAGCCTTTATCATCATCCTTATGATGTCTTTTTCCCTTTATGATTGTTTAAAGCTTTTAATTCTCTGTCTTTAACTGTGTTTTCTTCCTTAATCTTCCAATTAAACCTTTAATCTTCTGTCTGCCTCTTTACCCCTTGATATATCTTTGATACTCTGTTTTTCTGTCTTTATCTCTTTCTATTTTTAACAACTATTTTATTCATTAATCCCTCGCACCTTTAAAACCTTGATTTAGGCTTTAATCCTCTGTTTTTCTGAATTTTTAATGCATTATATTGTGTTTGAAACCTTCCAGATTCTTTTGAACTTTCGTTCATCTGTCCTTTAACTGCATTTTTATTCTTTAATCATCCTTTAATCCTTTAATATTTGTTTCTTTGGCCTTTAACCTCGCCTTTATCCCCTTTTTATTTAAACTTTAAACTCTGTCTTTTCCTTTCTTCTTTACTTCACTGATTCTTCTTTGTTTTGTTGTGTGCAGGGTTTCTTTTGGTGCGCTGAGGGTTTGATAACCCGTCAAGGGTTTGAAAGTTTTATATAACCCCTTTAGCTCTCTAATGTGGATTTTTCCTTATGGATCGTCATTCTTTGGCCTCTGCTATTGACAAATAGCTGTGGGAGGGCATTTTAATATATATTCCGCCATAGAACTTGCATCTAAAACATAAAAATATTAACAAAACCTGCTTTTTTTGGATGAAAAATGCTTTCAGAGGCATGAGGGGCGTGCGCGGAGGGAGGGAGAAGCACAGGGAAGAGGGTCCATGGCAAAAACTGCAAAAAAAAGGTTTAAAAATGACTTTGGCGCGAAAAATGGGCATAGGTGGTTTTGTGAAAACCGTCGGCAGTTTTCGCGTTGAAGTTGGGTAGTTAGCAGTTTTGCCCAAATTAAACGTGATTCCATACACTTTGTGACATGCATCCCTTATGAAACCACTAGTTTCGCGTTGGAAACGCGCGTTAACCCTCGGAGGCGAAATCTACGCGAAATTGAACATGGACCGTTGGATCTGGGGGTGTAGATCCAATGGCCACAGGGGAGCACGACAAATGGAAGGTGCTCGGGTGAGGAGGCAAATGGAAGCCAGGTGGAAAATGAGGATTGGTTGGTGGGAAGAGTAGTTGGAGGTGGGCCATATGCTGGCGTAAGAAAATTTGTTTGGTAGCGGCGGTGTTTATGGGCGATGGGTTTAAACAAGGGCCGTTGGATCTCTAAGATCCACGATTGAGAATGATCCGGGAGATGAAAGGATGGGAGGAGAGGAGTCGCGGGGCTAAATGAGGACCATTGGATCTCTCATATCGACGGTTGATAATGCCCCGTGGAGTGGTAAGGCGGGGAAAAGGTTATTAAGTCGGGAGGTCGCGGGGGGTACCACAGCCGTTAGATCCATAAGATCTATGGTGTAGATTGATTTGTGGGGATGAATGTGTTTGATGATCAGGGGAAATTCTGAATGGGAGAGGGGATAAGAGCCATCAAATTGGATAGATCGACGGTCGAGGACGCGTTGGAAAAAATTCGTGGAGTGGGATAAGGGAAAAAGGAAGGGGAATGCAGTCCTATGGGGGGGAAAGGATAGGGTGCGAGGTGTGGATGGCTAGGAAAAAAGGGCTAGGAGGAGGGATGAGGGAGGAGTACTGACAATCGTTGATTTTGGTAGATCGACGGTGGGGATTTAATTGGAGTTTGAACATCGACGGAGGAGAACAAAAAGTGAAAACGAAGAAGAACGCGAATTGTCGATGCCGATGGGAGCTAAAGCCTAGTGCTGGGGCATGGTCCCGTGGAGAGATAAGGTGACCAAGAGCCAAAGAAAAGGGGCTAAAAGTTCGTTAGCTCACGGTTTTCGGGTGTTGGTCGTATGAAGAAAAAGAGCGAAGGGTTTAAGCCCTCAGGTGATCGGTCGATAGGGAAAAAGGTAAGGGGGGAAAAGAAACTGGAAGTGCCAATGCACGATGTGCGATGAGGACTAGCACATGGTCGCGGGCGCAAGGTTCTATGGCGGAAAAAATGGAAGGGGGCTTAGCAAAAAGGGGCTAAAAAGCCCGTTTTTAATATAAAGAGCGGAACAAGGATTTAAGTGGGTTTTTTTGGTTTTTAGTGTTCCGATAGGTAAAATAGGGATTTTTTAAATCTCAAAAATGGGTTTTCATGGAATAAAAAGGGTTTTTGATGATTTTTAATAGGGTTTTTTAGGAAAAATGGAGGATAAGTGAAGGAAAATGGACTTTTCAGAAGGGGAAAAGGGCTTGTTAGGATAGGCTCAAATGAGTGAAATTGGCAGAGGATGGAGGTGAAAAATGGGAGATATAGCCTGCAAACAACTTCTTTTTGAGATGGTAGGATGACTTGGAGGATTTAAGTGAAAATATTTAGTGATTTGATAGACTTAGGATAATGAAGGTTGTGAGATTTCTAGAACTCACAATGTTTCTGCAATATTGTTTCTAGAAATCTGGGATTGCCAACTTAGTCATCTTTGGATAAAATAAAAAATTATGGATGACTAACAGTGGCTCCACTTGGGGAGGACAACTTGGCTCCAGAACTTCCAATTTATCAATATCTGGGTTTTAGAAGACCAGTGCCTTATCCATTGGGCATATTTCTTCTTTTCTTGCTGAATTTTTCTGAAAAAGACAATTTTCATCAATCTGCAACATGTAATTTCTTCAAAAAAACATCTCTACCTACCCAATCTTACTTTGTCCTAGCATTTTTTCTTCCTTCTTGATTGCATTTGAACTAGAAACTCTTTGACATTTTATGTTTTGAAAACAGAAATAAACTATCTAATCCTATCCTTATTCCTTCTAAGAGTCCAGATTAAGCAGTTGAACTCTTTATTTTTCTACCTAAGCTACTATCTGTCAAGATTAAGATGTTTGAAAGATTTTATTCTCTATTTCTAAAATAGGAAATTTAAAAAATAGTCAAATCAGGATTAGACTGTCTGATTTGCTATGGCGTCTATGGCTGTATGTACAAGCTGCACATAGACTTTTTTTTCAGAAAAACAAAATTGTGAAGCCTTAAGATCTGAAAATTATAAACATCCTTCTATTCTTTTTCTAGCTCTGGTTTTGATCTATTGAGAGCTATCTTTTTCCTTTTCTTGGTTTATATTTTGAGCTTGTTAGAACCATTTCCTTTCTATCATAATCTATTCTACTGATAAGACAATATTAAACAGTTTGGCAAATATTCTTCACTAATCTATGAGCAGTAAATTGAAATATATCTAGTCATGATTAGGCCGTATGACTAAGTAGCAGTGTTTTCCTTTACTAGTGGCATTTTAAGCTTGCACACTTTCAGAAAATTCTCTTTTTGGGTATGGGGTTGTACCTTTCTTCTTTTATATCTACCCTCTTTTCTCTTTTTCTATTGTTTTTGTGTTTTTCTTTTTCAAATTTAAAGAGCAATGTTATGTACAATGAAAAAGCTTTGAAACTAAGATTCTTGGCAGAAATAGTGCTTGAGCATCCCGCCATTGACAGGACCTCCAAATAGATCTTCTCCATTTAGCTCTTGCAAAAGGAATACATTGTGACCCCTGATGGAATGAATAATGTAGGGACCTTTCCACAGATTTTCAAATTTTCCATGTTTTCCCTTTTCTTCCCTTCTATAATCCCACTTTAGAACTACATTTCCAACTTGGAAATGATTTTCTTTAGTCCTCTTATCAAATAACTTCTTGATGCTTTCTTGGAATATTTGTGTTCTGTTATATACTTCCTCTCTAGACTGTTGTAAATGGATGGTCTAGTTTATTCTTCTCTGCATATCATTTTCCTCATATTGTACTTCTTGGAGGAGTTTCATGACTGGAACTCCTAGGGAGGTTGGGAAGATTGCATCCATGCCATAAACCAGCTGATAGGGAGACATATTTATTGACTTTTTGGTGGTTAATATATCAGTCCATAAAGCATGAATAAGCTTACTATGCCATGATTTCTGATTTTGCTCCAACAATTTTTTGATAATATTGACAAGGCTTTTGTTGGAGGATTAAGCTAATCCATTCCCTCGGGGATAGTAGGAAATGGAATGACCTAAGGTGATATGGTACTTATGGCAGAAGTCAACCATTATTTTAGACTTGAAGGCAGCAACATTTTCTGTGATAATTTTTCTAGGACAAATAAATCTGGATAGTATATCAAGGTTTCAAGGAACTTGATAACGACAAAGTCAGTAGCATTCCTAGTAGGTATGGCTTCTATCCACTTGGTAAAATAATCAGTGGAAGTGAGGATCCACTTATGTTGGGCTGATGAATATAGGTGGATTTCCCCAATGAAGTCCAAGCCCCATTGTTGAAAGGGAGCCTCAACACTGATGGGATGTAAGGGTAAAGGAAGGAGTTTTCTTTTGCCATCAAAGATTTGACACTTGTGGCAGGACATGAAAATTTTCTGAGTGTTTGGGAAAAGGGTGGTCCAATAGTAACCAGATCTAAGGATTTTATTTGTTGTAGTCTTCCAGTACAGATGTCCTCCACATTCTCCTTCATGTAGTTCATGCATGATTTTTCCTGCATCAATCTCAAGCAAACATTTAAGCAATATTCCAACAACATTCTTCCAATATAAAACCCCATTTAATATGCAATAATTTAAAGCCTTCTGTTTCAGGAATCTAGCTTTAGTTTTAGACAGAGAGGGAGGGGTATTCAGATAAAGCAGCACATATATGATATCAGCATACCAAGGTGAATTCACAAAAGTTTCTTCAATAAATGGAGATGTGAATTCTTCTATTTCCTCTAAGACATCAACCATATTCATATCTAGTGCTTGGAAGTTTGATTCAACCATGAGTTTTTCTAATACCTGTCCTTTGATTAGTTTGGTAGGCCTCATTTCTAAGTCATATTCTAAAATAAAAACAATCTATTTTCCCCTTTTACCATCAGGGTATTGACTTATAATATCCTTGACGATAGTGTGTGGGACAAAAGCAATGATGTGAGAATGTAAGATGTATACTCTAAAGTATTTCAATGCTTTTACCAAGGCTAAGGCTTGTTTCTCCATGATGTTATACTTGAGTGGAGCATCTCTTAGGGCCCTACTAAAAAAGGATATAGGTTGTTCATGCCCCATGTTATTATTTTGCAGTAACACTACAACTATTGTATGTTCAGATGCAAAGGAAAATATATAAAAATCTTTGGTGAAATCAAGACTTATAAGAACTCGTGTTTGAGTAAGAGCTTGTTTTACCAATTCAAATGATTGTTTAGCTTGTGTTGTCCATTTCACACCTACCTCTTTCGTTAGCATATTTGTGATATTTCTTAATAGCTCAGCAAGGTTGAGGATGAATCTCCTTAGAAAATGTATCTTCCCAATGAAATATTGTAATTCTTTAAGGTTTCTAGGATGGCTGATTTTCAATATGCCATCAATCCTTTTAGGGTCTACTTTGATTCCCTCTTTAGAAATTATGTGGCCAAGAAGCTTTCCTTCTTGGAGACCAAAGAGTGTCTTTTTGGGATTCAAATACAAGCCATATTTCCTACATTTCTCAAAAAATTTCCTTAAATGAATCAAATGTTCTTCATCAGTTTTGGAGAAAATAGTAATGTCATCAAGGTAAATGATTATAAAATAGCCTATGTTTTCTGAAAAGGCTATATGCATGGCCCTTTGGAATGTGGCCCCTACATTCATTAGACCAAATGGCATTTTGACATACATGAATGTACCCCAAGGTGAAGTAAAAGTAGTCTTATGTTGATCACTTGGGATTACTAACACTTGATTGTAACCTAAGAACCCATCCAACAGTGAAATACTTTTAGACCCAACCACCCTTTGAAGTATATGATCCATTTTTGGCAAGGGATAATTATCTTTAAGGGAGGCTCTATTTAGATTTCTGAAATCAATGCAGAGCCTAATCTCCCCAGTCTTTTTCCTAACAGATACTAAGCTGGAAACCCATTCTGAATACCTAATGGGAACTATGATGCCAGTATCATACATCTCCTTAATCTCTTTCTCAACTAAAGGCAATAAAACAGGGTTTATCCTTCTGAGTTTTTGTTTGAAAGGTTTTTTATTTTCCTTAAGAGGAATTTTGTGTTGAATGATGCTGGTATCATATGATTTTAGATCCTTGTATCCCCATGCAAACACATCTTTAAATTCTTTGAAAATTTCTATGTATTGTTGTTTGATATGAGCTGGGAGAGTGCTAGATAGCTTTATCATTTTGGGTTCTGCTAGGCTGCCTATGTTATGTTCTTCTATGCTTGTTTCTATAGGCTCCATTCTTCGTTCTTTGGCTACATCATTGAAATCAAAAAGTTGTTCTAATGGTGCAAGACCTCTTGGAATTGTATCATTTTTACATTGTAAAATTTCTAGATCCTTTTGATCTGTATTGTCAATTATTTCTTCTCTAACAGGATGTTCAAAATGGTTTATATCAGCAGAAAAGGACAACTCTGTTTCAGAGATTTGTTCTTCATTAAAACAATTTTCTTCATGGCTTGAAGTAGATGTTGATATGGAGAAGTCATTCTTTTATTGCAGAAAATCATCTATATGTTTGTCTCCTTCGAACACTTGCCAATAATCTTCATTGTCAGGTATTGCAGGTCTGTTTTTTACCTTTATATCAGATTGTTCATTTGTCTCTGGTATTTGGAAATTACTAGCAGCAAAAGCAAGTTCATTTGCTAGATGATTTTGAGCTCTTGGGATGAAAATGAGTTCATATTTTTCAAAGGTTTTTAGGAGATCAAGGGCAACATTTTTATATTCTCTGAGTTTTGGATTTTTGGTTGAATATTCCCCTTTAATGTGTCTGATAATTAGCTCAGAATCCCCTTGGACTAATATTATTTTAGCTCCTAAATATTTGAGTAAGTGTAGGCAAATAAGGAGGGCTTCATATTCAACAATGTTATTTCTGCATGGAAAATCCAGTTTATAGGAAAATCCTTTGTTTGTGTTTTGTATCCATACACCAGCCCTTGCACTTAATTTGCTACAAGAGCGATCAAATTTTATTTCCCAAGGTATTTCAATCTCATTTTCTTTTTCTTTCTGCTGTTCAAGGCTGCTAAAGTCTGAACTATTCTTTTCTTGAGTTGATGGCAGATTTGACTGTTCTGGTAGACTAAATTCTTCTTTGTTTTCCTTTTCTTGTTGGCTGATTTCATCTTCATTATATAAGATAAAGGAATCCAAATTTGAATGGATGGAGTAGATAGGAGAATTGTTTGGTATATCTATGTTTCTCACCATGTATTTCATGTGGGATTCTCTGTATAATCTTCTTGTTTGGCTAAACACTGAGATGCTGGCATATTACATGTCCATTTGAAGGCTCCCCTAAAGTTTAGCTCCCCATGATCTTGATAAAAGAATGCCATAATTTGGGGGAATGTCAACTACTACTATGTCCATTACTAGACTCTTAGTAGGAATTTGTGCTAAGTTGACACACAAATCTTTGTTTAGGTCTAAGCATTTGATGCTGCTTGAATCAAAGGAATATAGTTCTTTGTATGGTTTAGTAATTTAAAAGCCCAGACTTTCCATTACTACTTTGGGCATAATATTTTGTGAAGCACCTGAGTCTAGCATGGCAATGTGCAAGATTTTATCATGTATATTCAGGTTGACATAGAAGGGAGGGACAACCCCTTGTTGGTATTTTCCTTCAACTTTAGGACCAAACAATAATTCTGGCTTATCATCTGTCAAGTTTAAAGTGTCAATGTCACTGCCTATATTCAAAGCTTTCAAAACTTGGTTTTTATATACATCTTGAGTTACTAGTTCAGTTAATGGTATGGTGATTTTAATCTTGGAAATTTCCCCTTCAAGGCTAAAAGTAACTATTTTTCTTGATATATTTACATATGTTTTGTCGTTTACAACTCTTTCAACAATTCTGATTTGCTGAACTTTATTTGGATTGCTATTTGGGACAGATTTGTTAGGGCCACTAGCAGAAGTACTAGGGCAGATTTGTTCAACACTTTGCTAGTTGTTTTTGTCTTTATTTATATTAGCTTTCTTGGCCACAGTGTTGGTGTTACTGCCTGTCTTTTTAGGCTGATTTTATGAAGTTTTATTAACAAAAGTACTAGTGTCCTTGTCGTTAGAAATCTCTAGGCTCCCTTTGCTTCTAATATTATATTGTTTGTGTACCTCCATGATTTCATTTTCAAACCCCATTCTGTAATCTTCAGAATCTTCATGGTTGTTTTCAATTTGTTCTGAGGAGAAGAATCCGTGTTCTTCTTCAGTGAGAAAAACATCTGTCTCACTGTCAAATCCTATCAAGTTTACATGATTTTCCTCCAACCTTTCAACTTCCCTTTCTTCTTCTTGATCAACATAGTTTTGCTGAAAGGGAGGCCTAATCTGTTGGTTATTGTCTCTTTGCTATCTTGATTTGGGTCTCTTCTGGGGTTTGGGTTCTATTTATGTTTTGGGGGTTGTTTTGGTTTTCTCTAGGAGGCACTCTATCATTTAGATCTATCTTTTCAGGTATCCTCTCCATTACCTTCACTAAGTTATCAATTTTAGTATCTGACGATGAGGTTGATGGCATTGTATCTTCCCTATATGTAACTCTTTTCTCTATTTTCAACCTAGCTCTTTTCTCAATCAGATTTGCTTCTACCATTAAGGCTCCCCTCTGCATATCTTCTAAGGTTAAGGGGTCCCTTTCTCTTAGCTGATAGGCCATTTCAGGATCAAATCCTTCAGGGAACTTGGCCAAAGCTGAGCCTTATGGAGGTTTTAAATCTGGGGACAATGCATTATAAACACTATTAAATCTAGTGCAATAATTTTGAACACTTTCCCTAGGGTTTCTCTTGAGGTTGTTGTAATTTGAAAGTATTTGGAGAGGGCTCTTCCTTATTTCCCATTTTTTTATGAACGTTTGATGTAAAGAAGGGAGATCATTTATACTATCAAGAGTTAAACCCTTAAATCATTTCTTGGCCTCTCCTCCTAAACTTTGGGCAAAGATTCTCATCTTAATGGTCTTATCTTCTATTTCCATATAATCAAAGGCATCATTTACCTTGTCTACATGCTATTAGGTAGTAGTAGGTTCATTTCCAGTGAAATGGGGAATTTTTTATTAATATTCATTGCGTAAGGGAACTAGAGGTAGTGGTAACACAAGTGGAGCATACCATGCTGCCATGATAGGAAATAATGGGGGATTTACAAGAGGGAAAGTGGGTTGAAATGGGGTATTTTGAACAGTGGATGTGTGGATAGGAGTAGAAGAAAAACTTGGGCCAACAAACTGATGATGTGCAGATCTGTTATGGAAGGAGCTGAAATGATGGAGAAGCTGAGAGTCAGGTGGAGTAGAAGGTGAAGCTTCTCTGCTAAAGCTCTGTTGCAAATATGTGGTTTCAAAATCAGCTTGGTTTAAATCACTTTGAGATTTATTCTTGAATAGGTTCTTTGTGTGAGGTAAGTCAAAGTGAGGATCTTTTAAGACTGTGATATTTTCAGGAACAAATCTTGTCCTTAGGATGGTCCTATCAGTAGTTGGTTTTCCAGATCTAGAAGTTTTCCACAAAATCCTTTCTGGATTGTCAACTATGGTAGGAGGGTTAGGATCTGGATGGGATCTAGTATGGACCCTATGTGAAGCCAGATTTCAGTTTCCAAAATTTAGAGAGGTTTTTTAGGACTATTTTTCAAGATTTTTCCTCTCACAATGATTTCTATAATAGGGAACTAGGTTTCTAAAACTTTCTTAGGGCTGGTTAACACAATCCTAAGGAAATTTGGAGTACTAGTAAGGTAATAGGCCTACTAGGGCTAGTGGAGTCACCAGGTGGAAATTTTTAGCTTTTCTGAAGGTAAAATGTTTTGTGGTCCACCACCAATGGTTTATTTGAAAACCAATCTGAAATGTTTTGGGTTTTTCTGAGTTTTTATGTGGTTCTCTGGTTATGAGAGTGTCCTATACCTGATTTAACACTTATCTAAGGTGGTGAAACAAACAGAGTCTACTCTATGGCTTATCAGCTGATTTCTTCAAGGTTTGATAAGGGTTACTTAGATTTCCACTGATTCAGATAGATCCTATCATGATTACCATTATGCTAGTAGTTCTTGAAGAAGCTATAGTTCACTTGAATGAATACTGAGTGTCTTGATTTAGGGACTTTTACTAAAAAATGTCCCACCGTGATCGCTAGAATGTTGGGATCCTGTAATTTAGCAGATTGGCATACTAAATGACAAGGAAACATATAAAACAGTCTTTAGAGCTCTAGGATCTAGCCCTCCTAGACTCAGAGAGGGATCTCTCAATTTTTTTGCAAAGATATGACTTATTTTCTTGTAAAAGGTTGATTTTAGGCTAGTTATTAAGCATGATTTTGTTTGATTGTTTGATGGGACATGATGATCTAGGCTGCATAGATAGAAAAGGGAAATCTCTAAGTCATTGGGCAATGGAGTCAAGTAGAGGTTTGTAACAAGTTTTTAGATGAATCAGGGGTATCAAAGGGAAAATCTAACTTGGCTATTGGATCTACAAAGTTTTTCAGGTGGAATGAAATGAAAATTAAGGGTTTATAATGAAAAGTAGAACTTAAGGGAAATTAAGAATCCTTAATTATATGTACTTATCAACAAAGGGACTTAAAACATCATTTAAACATGAAAGAGTATTCCATAGACAGGGCTAACCATGAATTCTATAAATCACACTTCAACAAATAACAATTTCAAGCCAAACTTATCAAATGAAATCTAAGAGTCGAGGAACACTCTATTTCTTCCAAATATTTCACTTAAAGGATAAGAAAACATTCAAGATTCACAAATAACTACATTCATAGAAGGGGGAACTCCTAAACATCTTTGATTACAGCTATAAAGACCTTCAAAACAATTATTTAAGCAAGAAAAAAGGGTATGATCAAAACAAACCTCTTTGGCAGACTTTAAACAATGGTACTTTGAAGGGAGACTTCAAAAATAGTTTTCAAGTGGCAGCAAGTAAGCAAGGAAAACCATAAATCATTCTTGAGACCAACTATTTGAAATATTCTTGAAAAAACAAGCTTAAGGATTGAAAAGCAGTCAAACTACTCAATAAAACCTTCAACAGATGAAAATATAAAGACAATGAACAGTAAACAGGTCTAAGGTGCTTCTAGGATACATTTCTTAGCCTAAACGTTTTACTCTACTACAAGCAAGAAGTGATGAAAACAGAATGGAAAACAGGAAAACATTAACAGATCATAATACTTCACCAACAACCAAGCTCAGGGATCCAATGACAGAGCTTTCTCCATCCACAAACAGGTCAAAACATCCACAGGTTCTAGAACATCAAATATCTTTCAACTTCAGCAGAACTATGTATTACTTCAAAGAGTTATCAAATGCCCCCTTTACAATGAGTTCCAATGCAATATTTATACTGCAAATGAGGAGGTGGAACCATCTAGGGTTCAAAATGTTATTAATGACATAGTAAATGCACTCCTATCCTTAAAAACCATGCAAGGCATAAGGTAGGAATGTCTCTCAACTACTTCTTTGTGTAATAAATCTGTCTTTACTTCCTCAGGATGAAATAGTTGAAAATATTGACTTTGCAGCCTTATCTTCCTCTTTTACATTAACTTCTCTGACAGTTTAAAATATCTTCTCACTATGTAATAACTGTCAATTTTCCACTTAAGACATAAACTAGGCCAAAGGTGTCAGTTAGGTTTATCAAGTGGATAACTGCTCTGTCTTTGATTTATCCGAGTCCTTCTTAAGCTTATCTTTCCTTTATTTTATCATTAAACTATTTTAAGGATTTTTAGCCTTGATCTGCCTTTAATTTAATCTGTTTTGAGGCTTTGATTTAGTGTTAATCCTTTATTATCATCCTTATGTTGTCTTTTTCCCTTTATGATTCTTTAAATCTTTCAATTCTTTGTCTTTAATTGTGTTTTCTTCCTTAATCTGCCAATTAAACCTTTAATCTTTTGTCTGCCTATTTACCCCTTGATTTATCCTTGATACTTTGTTTTTCTGCCTTTAACTCTTTCTCTTTTTAACAATTGTTTTATTCATTAATCCCTCGTGCCTTTAAAACCTTGATTTAGGCTTTAATCCTTTGTTTTTCTACCTTTTTAATGCATTATATTGTCTTTGAAACCTTTCATATTCTTTTGAACTTTCGTTCGTCTGTCCTTTAACTGCATTTTTATTCTTTAATCGTCCTTTAAGCCTTTAATATTTGTTTCTTTGGCCTTTAACCTCGCCTTTATCCCATTTTTATTTAAACTTTAAACTCTGTCTTTTCCTTTCTTCTTTACTTCACTGATTCTTCTTTGTTTTGTTGTGTGCAGGGTTTCTTTTGGTGCGCCGAGGGTTTGATAACCTGTCGAGGGTTTGAACCTTTTATATAACCCCTTTAGCTCTCTAATGTGGCTTTTTCCTTATGGATTTTCATTCTTTGGCCTCTACTATTGACAAATAGCTGTGGGAGGGCCTTTTAATATATATGCCTCCATAGAACCTGCATCTAAAACATAAAAATATTAACAAAACCTGCTTTTTTTGGATGAAAACTTCTTTCAGAGGCATGAGGAGCATGCGAAGAGGGAGGGAGAAGCACAGGGAAAAGGTTTCATGGAAAAAACCACGAAAAACAGGTTTAAAAATGACTTTGGCGCAAAAAATGGGCATACATGGTTTTGTGAAAACCGTCGGCGGTTTTCGCATTGAAGTTGGGCGGTTAGTTGTTTTTCCCAAATTGAACACGATTCCATACACTTTGTGACACGCGTCACTTATGAAACCGCCGATTTCACGTTGGAAAGATGCGTTAACCCTCGGAGGTGAAATCTGCACGAAATTGAACGTGGACCGTTGGATATGGGGGTGTAGATCCAACGACCACAGGGGAGCGCGACAAATGGAAGGTGCTCGGGCAAGGAGGAAAATGGAAGCCAGGAGGGAAATGCGGATTGGTTGGCAGGCGGAATAGTGGGAGGTGGGCCATATGTTGGCGTAAGCAAATTTGTTTGGTAGCGGTTGTGTTTACAGGCGATGGGTTTAAACAAGGGCCGTTGGATCTCTAAGATCCACGGTTGAGAATGATCTGGGAGATGAAGGGATGGGAGGAGAGGAGTTTCAGGGCTAAATGAGGACCGTTGGATCTCTCAGATCGACGGTCGATAATGCCCCGTGGAGTGGTAAGGCGGGGAAAAGGTTAATAAGTCAAGAGGCCGGGTACCACAACTATTAGATCATGGAAAATTTTAGGGGTGAATTTTAGCCCAAAGGCGAAATTTAAGGGGTTTTATATTTTATTGGGGCGAATTTTTTATATAAAAACTTTTTGTATAGTTTTGTATAATTAGCCCCAAAATTATTTTAAAAATAAATAATTATTATGCTTTAGCCCAAAAAAATAAGAGTGCATAAAACATGAAAAGTTGGATTCGCCTCCGCATTTACTGGTCTGGACAATTTTGATTTATATTCGCCCCGATTTACTAGGCTTGAGGGTTTTGGAACTACATTTGCCCCAATATCTAGTATGGCTGCAAGGTAAAGCTTGCCTCTAGACTGGAGTCGACAATGGAGTCTTCTTCTAGGTCTGGAAAAGAGGCGTCTACTCATATCAATCCAGCAACCCTTCGGCCACATATGGATCCACCATCGAAATGGGTGAATAGGTCTGCTGAGGCCGTGTTTTTTTTGGAGGTGCTTGGTCATATGAGTGGAATTTTCCAAACCCAACATGGAATGACGTCGTTGCTACTCTTGCCCCTGGTTGGCCTGGTTTGTGTTGGCATATGGTTGCTGGATCCTAATTTCCTCCTCCTCCTGCCGGATGGGGGCCTGGACCATGGGTTTCAAGACCCTGGGCCTTGCTTGATCTTTGAGGCCTAGCCAATTTTGAGCTAGTGGCTAGGAATTTATTGTTTATTGGGCGTGTGTTTGAATCTATTTCTTGATCTTTGCAAAATCTAGTCATTCAGTTTGATAATGGCTCGGAGTTATATGGTCGTTGCTTCTACAACTTCATTGATGTACCGATGGTTGAATATGCCACAAACAGTTGTCTCGCTTAATATGTGTGATCCCTTGGCATTTCAAGCTTTTCTCAGATTGAATATGAAAGATCTAGTATATTGTGACAAATCATTGCTATTTGCGCAGCGGTGCAGCAAAAGACTTGCTATCAGGTTGACTTTGGTCGAGAAAGTTAACTGTGATGGGAAACACCCATGCATCGGAATACAGTAGCCTGTAGTTCCCAAACATGAATGGTGTTCAAGGCATTGCATCAAGTGTCTAACGCCGGGTCTCGGCTCAGATATAATGCCTCGATTAGCATGAATTAAAAGTAGGCAAAGGGTCCAAAGCTGAAATTATTGCTGCCTTTATGGAGAGGAATGGCTACCTTCCAGATGTGGTTACTTACAATACTTTGATCAACTATCACTCCAAGGAAGGCCATTTGAATGAGGCTCAAAGGATGTTTCTTAAAATGAAAAATAAGGGTATTGTTCCTGACAGCTATAGTTACAATGAGCTAATTGTTGGCTTCTACAAGGCAAACAAATTGGACAAAGGCTATCTGCTAGTATCTCAAACGATGGAGGTTACTGGATTAAGTGATGTTGTTTCATACAACACACTTATTAATGCACTTTTCAAACTTCGTAGAGATGGTATTGCTTATAAGCTGCTGAGTGAAATGTTACAGAAAGGTATTTTTCTAGATATTGTCACCTACACTACGCTGATAAATGGGTTTTTTGAAGAAGGTCATCCTGACCTCGCAGAGGAGCTTTTCCATGAGATGTGGACGGAAGGTTTTACACCTGATGTGATTAACTATACCACTGTGATTAATCATTTCTACAGGATGGGTAGAACTGACTAGGCTTGCGATCTGCTATCTGATGGTAATAAAGGGAATTAATTCTGATGTGGCTTCATACAATGCTTTAATAAATGGGCTTTACAAATTGTTTAGAATAAGTGAGGTTGTTGAACTTTTTGAAGAAATTATAGAGAGTGGTTGCTATCCGGATGAGCATACTTATAGTTTGGTCATTGGAGGTCTTTGCCAAGAAGAAAAGCTGAGCAAAGCTTGTAAACTTTGGGATCAAATGATAGAGACAGGCTTCATCCTTGATTCAAGCACTCGTGAAATTTTGGTCGACACTGTTCGAAGGAAGGGCATGATTGAAGGGAATACAAAATGGGTACTATTATAACTTTCTATATTTTGTGTACAATACCTATTCTGTGTATCACACATCACTCTTCCTACTAGCTGACAATAGGGATCCTTTTAAATGTTGCTTTGCATAAATAACTAGAGATCAAAATTAACTCCTCTTTGAACAAGCTTATGCTAAGAACTTGAGATCAAAATTATCTATCTTCCTTTTTCCCGTTGAAAAATTTGTTCAATTAAACTTTGGTTCGTGGCTTTCTTTAATTTGTATATATTTACTTATTTTTATGGTGAAGCTCTTGTAAACGCTGGAGTTCCAGGATAGAGAATGGGTTGTCGTTCAATCTTTCTTAGTTTATAAGCAAGAAATATTTCAACAAGGGGTTTTCAAACATGCTAATTAGATAGAAGTACACTCATGGGCTTGAATACCATACTGTTGCTCCTCGGTCATACACGTTTGGATGATACTTATATCTACAGTTAAGTGTTTTCTACCCAAAATGTTTTTCTTAGTTCCTAGTAGTATGGAGAAAATCCAATAAGAGAATTCCTAAATCATGTTTGGGACTTGTAATGCAGATAGAGATACATTTTTCTTTATGGTGGCAGATTTTTCGCAGAAGGTTGGCCATGATGATGGTATTTTTGAATTGGATGGGGACGAATACAGTGGTTCACAATGGCCCTAAGATGCATGTTAGCTAAAATTTTCTCATTTAACCGTATAAGTAGGCTTTATTCTAACCATGGTCATCAAGACTACTTTTCTGCCTTTCAAATGTTTTTACTCATTTGCTTGTGTTTTAAATTTACCATTGTGCAAAAATTTAATGGAAAGCTACTGTTGTCCAATGTATGGATTTTTATTTTAATTCTTTTGCTCGTCACTATTTTTTTCTTTTTCTTTACCCAGAACACAAAATTTATTTGTATTTATGAATATACATGTTACTTTCCACCCAGGACTGATCATAAAAAAAACTTCCCTAACGGACCTTTTACCATACTGACTCCGAGACTCTTCTTTCTTACCTAAAATCGGACTTAGACTTTACAAAAAAACTGAAAATTTTCTTCATACGTTAACTCAAAACTAGTACAAGCTACCCAAAATAGGACTGACTTAGATTTCTTGGTACATAGGCTTAAAAAGAAATACAGTCTCCATTGAAAAATTGTTAGCTAAAAAGATCAAAAACTAAAGGTGAAACTCCATGGCCTTAGGATCTTGGCTATCCCTGAATTCATAAAGCCAAAAGAAGTAGAATGCATTGTCTATGCTTCCTTTGACAACTCATCTTCTTTCTGATTCAACTTTCTGTAGACATGTCTGAAGGAGGTCCATTGAAAAAATTGTAAAGCGTTTTAAATCTCTTGCAACAAAGGACAAAGGAATGCATTCTCCATCACAGTTTTTTTGCATGCCGAATCAATCACTATTTTAGAATCTCCCTTAACCTGATTTTTGTTTATACCCTTCCTGTTAGTAAGGTATAGAAGATTCTAAAGTGAAGTGAACTCCGCTTTTGTGTTTGTGCCCCTTCCAGGGGCATACGGAATATGGAAATAACGATTATGGTTCAAGTGTAAGACTACCCCAACCCCGCATTTGGGCTGGTCTCCCTCGCTTGCGCCATTGAAGAATCCCCATGGAATGTCAAAATCCGTGGCATGATTAGCAAAACTCTTTGTTTCCTCTGTTTTGGATCCATACTATACTCTTTGGAAAGCTTTTCAATGAGACCTGTTGTTACCACTGTAGGGACTTCCTTTTCCTGAAAGATACCGGAATTGTGAGCCCACCATAAACCATAAAACTTGGAAAGCATCCATATGTTTATTGGGCGTGTGTTTGAATCTATTACTTGATCTTTGCAAAATCTAGTCATTCAGTTTGACAATGGCTTAGAGTTATATGGCTATGTTCTTAAAAATTATTGTTGTACTCAGATGGGATGAATATGCCACAGCAGCGTCTACCGAATATTTGTGTGATCCTTTTAGATTTCAAGAATATGGGATTGAATATGAAGGATCTAGCACATTGTGATAAATCATTGCCATTTTCAGAGCGTGAGAAAGACTTGGCAAGTAGGTTGACTTTGGCTGAGAAAGCTAACCAGATGGGAAACACTACTACTGGAATACAGAGGCTTGGAGTTCCCAAATATGAATGGTGGTCTAAGGCATTGCATGGAGTGTCTAACGTTGGTCCTAGTGTCAAATTAGAAGGCCCTATGTCTGTTGCAACGAACTTTCCTCTTGTCATTTTAACAGTTGCTTATTTTAATGAAGCTCTATGGAGAACCATTGGAGAGGTAAGTACTAATTGTTTATTAATTAGTATACATTTCAACACCCAGTGCCCAATCAAAAATTTCAATTCTAGACTATTTTTGAAAGGATCTATGGGATGACAATTAAGACTTTGAATTGAATAGAATAGCATTGAATGCAAGTCGCATCCACTGAAGCACGAGCCATACACAACGTTAGCTTGGTAGGCTTGACATATTGGAGTCCTAACATTAACTTTTTAAGAGATCCAATATGGGGTCGTGCCCTAGAAACTCCGGGAGAGGACCCTTTTGTTGTTGGAAGATATGTTGTGAACTATGTCAGAGGTTTGCAAGATCACCCAGATCCTTCATCTGGGAAATTGAAAGTTTCTTCTTGTTGCAAACATTATACTGCTTATGATCTTGACCAGTGGAACAACTACACTCGTTATTACTTTAATTCACAGGTGGGTAATTGATGACAGTTATAATCCTGTATGAAAGAAATAAATTATAGGGATTTAATTTTGAGTGTGAAAATATAACATTAAATTTGAATTGATTTTGATTCTGATTGGAATGGATGCAGGTCACTCAATAGGACATGATGGATACTTTGCAGCCTCCTTTTGAGGCATGCATTAAAGATGGGGATGTTAGTAGTGCAATGTGTTCTTACAATCAGATTGATGGAATTCCCAGCTGCGCAGATCCGAATCTTTTGGTTGAAACCATCAGAGGGGAATGGAATCTCAATGGGTAAGAAAACAATGATATTAGTATTGAGTACTTTAGAAATTAAAAGCTATGATTATGGTACACTTAAACTGGTTTCCATGATTCTAACTTATGTTGTTTAGGTACATTGTGTTTGACTGTGACTCTATTGAAGTATTATATGATGACCAGAACTACAGAGCAACTCCAGAAGACACAGTGGCATATGTTTTGAGAGTAGGTTTGAAATATAGACAATGTTGCAATGGTTTATATTCTTCTCAGTCTAGTATCTCATAGCAATGAATAATTCACTCCATTTCATGGTTTTTTCCTTTGATTCAGGATTGGACTTGGGCTGTGGATTGATCTATCCCGATTGTCTATAATCCACAGTTCTGCAGGGCAAGGCCAAGGAATAGGATATGGATAAAGCTTTGATAAACATGTACATCGGTTTGATGAGATTAGCTTTCTTTGAGGTAGATGAGTATTATGCCAATCTGGGGCCCAAGGACATCTGCAGTGCTCAAACTCAAGAGTTAGCTGTTGAAGCAGCCAGGGAAGGTATAGTTCTTCTGAAAAATGATGGATCATTGCCCCTATCAAAAAATGAGATTAAACATTTGGCTGTGATTGGACCTCATGCTGATGCCACAAAACCTATGATAGGAAACTATGCAGGTACATTTTCTATTTTTCTTTCATTTGAATTACAGTTGATAACTCTCTAGATTTATGAATTTTTGAAAATGAAATTATTAAGGGTAGGGTAATGGTATGTTGTTGCATTGCAGGGATTCCTTGTAAATACATCTCACCTGTAAATGGGTTGGGAAAATACGCTAAAGCTGTATATCGACCTAGATGCTTGGACGTGGCATGTAACAATTTAGGTTTGATACCTATAGCAGTAAAGGCAGCCAAAGAAGCTGAGGAAACTATTCTGGTTGTGGGGTTAGATCTAAATCAAGAGGCAGAATCACATGATAGACAGATTCTATTGCTACCTGGATATCAAATGGAACTTGTAACTTCAGTGGCCAGTGCTTCCAAAGGACCAATTATAATGGTCAACATGTCTGGAGGCGGAGTGTCCATTCAGAGGAGGATTTTGATATAAAAATTTCTTGAACATGTCCCATGATCCATTTTCACATCGGTTTCGAACCTTTTCTCGTGATAGTGACCCATTTTTTTCAACTAGCATCACCATATAGAAATTTGGATCAACAGGATTGGGTAAAACATGTCCTTTTAGGCCAAGTTTTGGTTTAGGTCTAATTAAAAAAACCACATCACTTGTACCCAAATTGATTGCAAGGTCTCTATGATGATTCAAATCTAAACCTGCCAATCTATTTGGATTGTCTCCAAACAACTGGATAACCAAACAATTTTTGTCAAACATGAATTTGTGTACAAAATATGACCTTAAATTACTAGAAATAGCATATGATGGAGCCAATGGTCCAAATTTCTTTTCCAAGTTTGGAGCAGTGGCCTCTAAGGCTTCCTTAGACCAATTTCTTTCTCTTAGATCCATCAAATTCATCCCTGCTCCATCGGTTTCATCAATATTGGCATAGCCACCAATAAAAAGGGATGTCATGAAAGAAATTATAAGAGAAATTATTTTAGTGTTGTCATAGATATCCTTAGGAGAGATAGAAAACCAAAGGATCTTTTGGATTCACTCCTTTTAGAATGGATTCCAGGGAACCATTTCTCCAATAAACACTCACAGGATAAATCTGGAATCTCTAGTGCAGGTTCTGAAAATGCTCAAAACACTCGAGAGGTTCAGATATCAAAGTAGAAAGGTGAGCAAAGGCCACAAACAGCAAAAATAATGCACTGATCTTTTTACACAACTAACGATTGTTGAGATGAATTTACAAACCTTGGCTTCCTTGATGGCCAAAATTATGTACCTGAAAATGGAACTCAAACATACAAAATGATCATCCCATGTGGTGACAAGGGACAAGTAAAGAGGAACATCAACATCCAAATAGAAAATCCTTGAAGCATAAAACACACTGCCACAACATGATCTATCCTGCATGTCACCTCAGGCATGTCATCAATCACTCTGTCTTGGAAATTTTGATATTTGATGGAGTTAGTTTAGCATCAACCAATCACTCTAGGATCAATTCACTGGAAGGAAATATGACTGGGATCAATCATTCTGTTTAAAAATGGTATTAGAACTAGAAAAATAATTACTGGAGCTGTACATATTTTCTGCATGTGCAGATTAGGGAAAACCGGTTTTTGGTAAGGCAGATCAATGGATATCTCAGCTTTCCAGGAGGTACAAAAGTCTCCTTTCTGTATATGAAAGAAGATGGGCAGCTTCTTTTGAAGAATTGTAAATCAGTAGAATCTTGGGGCAAAGGCCTGCTAAAATATAAAAAAAAATTCTATCCCCACAACAAGGCTATATTGCAATTGAACCTCATGTTTTTGCAGTAGATTTTTTGTTAGATTTGACTGCTGCTTATCATGGAGCAGGAAAATGAACGGCACAGAGCCACTTCTTCCATTTAAAATCCAGATTAATAAGTTGTTGAGAGAGAAAAACACATCACATACTGGCAATCATGTTGGTTGTGAAATAACTAGGCATAAGATAAGTATAAGCAACCACTTGCGGGAATTAATCTTTTCGAATATCACATAAATTAAAAAAAATCATTTATTGTTCAAAAGGTAGCAACAGTTTTGCTGCCAAAAAAGGCACCCTCTGAGCATGAGACCTTGAACATGTTTCTCATACAAAAAAAACATGCACAACAACAAAAAACTATAAAAATGCACATGCATGTGCTGCACAATTATGTTACATTGTTGTTACATTCATAAGATCGAGCCAGGTTACACTTGAGGAAGAAATTATATATGGTTCTCAATCCACCCAAGGGAAAGAGTAGATTTTAATATGCTTGGCTCAATACACCATAGTCTATGTAATGGGAAATATGAACTACTTTGTGGATTTTGTAATCATTACTTTGTGATGAATAATAGGAATCAGCATTCCTGGATACCCAGATTCATGCTAACATTTGAACTGTGTCCAGGCCCTGCCTGTCCACCCAAGAAAGAATATATAATACTCACATCCACCTTGTCAAAAGATAAGATTCTGCCTACTAACTGAACCTGGTTCAATACACATTAGACACTAAAAATAATGACTACCATTAATAGCCTGAGGACCCCATATATGATCACTTTTCAAGGGATTTTCGAAGTTAGCTTTCTTGATTATCTTAAATCCAAACTCTTTGCCAACATTGAGGTGCTACAAGACACACTACATGGCTCTTACAGCTGCATCTACCACCAAAACTTCATAGATGCATGCACAACTGCAAACTGGAGCTAGATTATTCCCATGTCTTGTATTTATCCAGCAGCCTACCCATTATTAAGGCTCTCTTCCAGCCATGACTCACAGATGAAGAACACTGTACACACCATCAAAGACCTCCATGGGTACCATCCACAGGCTTTTGAACATAACGTCTCAGACAGTCAAAGCTATCACAGTCCATGTTGCCTTGATGCAGGTGTGCAGAGTCCGAAGGAAATTTCTGACCTTTTCTGCAATAAAATCCTCAATATTACTTTACAAATCCCAAGAGCAGGTACAAGACCGCCACCAAGCAGCAGGGACCCTGAACTGTACGAATGGTGTAATTGGAGGAAACAAGACAGTCTGTTAGATCCAGGCAAGAGAACCACGATCATTTGCAGTTTGAGGACACCCTCTTGTGGGTGTTGGGTGCCGTTGCACATTTAGCTCCTGTAAACATGCAAAAATAGTAAACAATGATCAAATTAACTATAGTCAAAATGACAAAAACGCTAAATGTGCAAACAACACCAATATATGGATAGATTATATACATAACCAAAATGACAAAGAAATACCTGCATCCATGTGTCTTCGAGGTGACGTTTAGGTGATGTTTCTGGCGATGTGATCGCAGGAGGAAGTGGATGAATCAGTTTCGGGACTACTACAAGGTCCCTGCCAAGAACTAAGATTGCACCTGCATTATTTGTAGTACCTATAAAAAAAAGAAAATAATTGCCGTCAGAGAGCTAGTTAAATTAATCTCCACACTAAAGTCCATACAACAAATATATAATTACCGCAATAATTGCTGGCAGAGAAAAGAGTTATCAAATGGCCTTGGGAAAAACGCTCAAATCCATCCATGACGCATTCATGTGCTCGTACAATGATCTACAGATCATTATGGTTGCAAAACTCCATCACTCGATCAGGCTGAAAAGTGGAAGACACCATCAACTCAATCAGTTGGCTAGCTTTCCATCAAAAACTCAAGAACCTAAACTTCACTCATCTGCTAGAAAGGAAGAAAAACAAATGTCCAAAAATCCATGTCCTCATATAAATAGGTTCATGATTATGCCACGTGACCCACGGTTATAAAATACAAAAATTGAAGACTCAAGTGATTGAGAATGCTTAGAAGAAATATATTTTGTAAGGCTCATAAATTAAACTACATGATTCTTCTGCAACAGAAATTTATAGAGCCATAATGAAGGTTTCTTCAAAAATATCCTTGCTAAGAGCTTTGTAAATATATGGAACAAGCAACGAACTTTTTAAATGGATTTCTCCAAAGTTCTAGGTGCCCAGGTCTCTCAGAATCACTTCTATTGGAATCCAAGGAATGTAAGCTGACGTTTAATTCAAAAGGTTATCATTAAGAAGTGAAAATTGCATTGCAGCTACATAAATCTTGGAAAAATAAAGATAATAGGCATTGGATTTTATCCTTAAATTTATTTTTTCTATTAGAGAGTTACCAAACACACTAATACAAACGGCCGCGCAGCTTCCAGAATAGCAGATAACCTAAATCAAAGAAAACAATCTCAAGATCATAGAGAATGCTTAAGTGGATAGAATAGTCAGATTTTGACATGATAGCACAAAATAACCCGCAAGTAAGCTGGAGGAATCTCCCTGCATGAGAACTTTATAAAGGGACCAGAAAATGTGTTTCTCAATAAATAAGCAAGATGAAGGAATTTAGAGTCTAGACATCTGCATCATAAGTGAAACTCCTATGGGAATGGATCCCTCCCAACTTATAAATACCAATTAATTTCAGATGTTTTCTTAGGGGAAAATGACCAATAAATTTATAAACTTTCAGATATTACAATTGCTTCAAGAGAGTACTTGTAAACCTTTCTCTTTATCCATGAAAAATTATTTTACCTTTTATAACATAAATTCTAATGATTGCATAGAAACCATATTTTATAGGTTTCACAAAACATGTCACGGGTACGAATTTCCGAAATGGGTAAAGCAGAGTATTACAAAATGACAAAAAAATATTGACTTTTAAAAAATAGATTTTTTTCTAGATTAGCAAATTATTTATGTACATCAATGTAAATTTAAACAATTAGACATCGAATATGCAAAGTTTGCTACAACATGGTATTGCAATATAACAAAAAAATATTGGCATTAAAAAAAAATAGTTTAAAATTCTAAATAGCACATTATTTATGTAAATCAATGTAAATTCAACAATTAGACATCAAATATGCAAATTTTGCATATCTAAAAAGCATGTCGAGGAGGCTATAACAAAATGTCATCAAGAAATAAGTTATGTGATACATGCAATTGAAGTTCTTACTACAAATACAAAAACCTTAGGCTTTAAATGGCCTCTAGATTCTAGAGTCTACAAATAATCATATCGTAACCAAACGAGTACTTAGTTCATATAAAGTCTGGCTTATGATCTCAGCCAAGTCCAAGATTTTGAAGTTTGCTTTCTCATGGAATGAATTCAACAAATACTTCGAGTTGATGTTTTAAATCAATTGGCACATCCACCATTGGCCACATATAGGTTTCAATTAGATGGCACCATTGAGAAGCCTATTCCTAAGTTACCAGCATTCGGATCCAGATCATTCCTATGTTACCATTACCAGAATTATGATCTAGATCCACTAGTTTTTTGAAAAGTCAAGATCAAGAAATGGTAGAGAAACAGAAAGTACAAACAATATTTAAAAATTATAAACTTTTAAATATACAACTTGCATATATGTGTAATATGTAATACTTAAATAAAATGATTAATCTATTCAATCAAGATTCAACAAACTTATAATTAACACATTACTTATGTAAGTATTTCACATCAATATCTTATAAAAAAGTTAAATTGCAAACTTAACCTTTCACATTCATTATATAAACTTTACACTCAGTTCTTTCAATAAACCTAAATAGAAGTGTTTTTTTAAAATAATGTACTTTGAGGTAAAATTGCCCGGAGATCAAACCATTATATAATTTTTTGCATTCATCATGATATAATTTTACTTGTCCTTCCAAAAGAAACTTGTGTACCCTGCATCCTCACATTCTAGGGATTTGTGGACTCTATTGGGAACTTCATCGGGGACTAGGGGACCAAGTGGCTGTCCCCAAAAAGTTTCAGGTAGATTTCAGGGATGTTCTGGGAAGATTTCAGATATTTTCTGGGAAGATTTCAAGGATAATCCAGGTATATATATTTAATTTTGACAATCTTGGACATTGATTATAGGACAATATGATCAATTTTTCCAATACATTATTTTTATATTACACTGAATCTAAATATAGTATAGAAGTTGCAACTCAAAACATGGGTTTCGTATGATGGGTTTCTTGAAATTTAAATATTGTATTTTCAGCGGTGTTTTGAAAATCGCGATTTTTTCGGAAGGCTACTTTAATCGGTGATTTTTTGGGCGGTTTTTTGGATTTGAAAAAATCGCAATTTTTTTCGGTAAAAAACATGGGCCCATCAAACAACAACCCAATAAGTTCAAAAATCAATTTTTTTTGTTGTCATTTTTGCAGACAGAGGGCAAGAAAGAGAGCTAATGAGGAGGAGAATTCATCTTGAGAGGACACAATCCGCCTAATGAACGGCCCAGATTGACTAGAAATTACTATACTTTTACGAGGCAATTTTACCTCTATTTTTAGCTTTGGGGGCACTACCCCCAAAACCCCCTGCCAGGGTGGGGCTCCATAAAGTCACAGCCGCCCCCTCCCTGGACCCCCGAAGCAGCATTTATTTATGGACGACGTTGCCGCCCCATTAAGGGCTCCAATGTTGTGATACAAAATAAACAAGATAATCAGGCTCCACACCCAAAAGAGAGGCCTATCATGGAGTCAACCGCTGATTGGATAGAGCATGAGGTAGTGGAGGGGGAGGAAGAGGAGGAGAAGGAGGTGACACCACATACCCATTCTACCGATAGAGGACGTGGTCTACCTCCTTTAGATCCTGGTGCTTTAGGTTTTGGTGCTTCAGGTTCTAGAGCACAACAGAGTCCATTGCCAGCCCCGCCAGCTTCTTCGTCTAGAGGGAAAACTGTTACATTTTCTCGCAAGAGGGGCAGAGGAAATCAGTAGTATAGGTTATTTGGTGCATTCCTTTGTATATAACATTATGACGCATGATATGAGATAAATTATCATATTTTTTGTTGATATTTTGAGGTTGATTTGAGACTCAGGACTTAGTATTCAAGACATGATTCACTATTATGTGTGATGTAGCACTAGACATGATATAAATTTTGAGGATAAATCAACCTTTCCATTTTAACAAAAAGTACTGAGATTTTGAAAGTTTATGAAAATAAACCCAAGTGGATCAGTTCTAGCAAGATCTATGCTTTTGATTCTATATTTTTCATCTAAACAACCTAAAATGCATTACAAGTTTAATAAGGACAACCACTTGTTTTCTTTTAAACTATAAATCGGTAAACCAGATTACTACTCTATTATCCCATGTTATTACTTTTGCTGCTAGCTGAAAATGAAATCTCAAAAAGAGAATATCTTTCCATGGGACAGAGTTACTCTTGTGCTGCAGGCTCTCCTTGTGTTTGGTTCTCCATTGTTGTAGGATGGATCATAGACTTCCTATTGACAGTCAGCGTATTGACTCCAAATTTTTCCAAATATAATGGGTCACGATCTAGAGGTATGCAGAAATTGCTACTATCGAATGCAGAAGGGATATGTTTTATACCTATCTTCCATGTTGGGATCCCTCTCTCGCTTGGCGTGATGGACCTGAGCTATGTTGCATGAAGGATCTGAGGCCGGTCATCATTTTGAGAACCAAGTGCCAGTGTCCATTATTCTTGTTGAGCTTCTGTGGCAGAATCTGTGCTAAAAATGCATATCTTTACTATCTTCTTGATCCTTTCCAAATTCTCTTTCACCTGAGCAGCTATCATATCCTCGACTGGCCACTTTAAATTTATTGTTGCTTTGAAAACAGATCTCTAACTTATGGTATTCTTCATTTTAATGAGAAGATTAAGGGCGTCCAAAATCCTCTACACCAAATATCTCTCTTTCCTCTATCGCTCCTATGTCATTTTATTTTCACTCTCAAAGGAGAAGGGTCAACAGCTTCATAAACTGTTTGATGGGCTTTGTTACACACCCAAGTGGGTAACCCCTAGGAGAAAATTTTTGTCCTATGGATGGATCACTGATTGAAAAAAATTATAGATCATTTTTGGTTGTATTCTTGTTCCCATGCTTCACCTTGGTGGTTTTTACTTACCCCTAGTCTAGTGTGATCTTCCCTGAGGCCTTTCTTCCTGATCTATTTTGTCAAACAAAATAATGTACATAAAAAATTGCTCAAGTTTGCAGATTTTGTGTCAGTTCCCGCATTCAAATTTAGCTCTTTTGCCTCGGTTTTGTTTCCAATATACTTCCAAATTTGATGAGTTTTAGTTTTGGATATAAATTTTATGGGTGTTGGATTTGAGATTGAGTTCATCCTCAAGATATATGCGATTGGGATTTTTCTTTGTTTTTGAATTCTCACATTCCAGTTGTCTGTTGTTCAGGCGGGAGCAACAATTCTGTGGGACCTCATAGTTGGTGGGTGGGATGTTTCCTATTGGTCAGAGTTTGTGTTGAGTGCACAGGGAAGCTATTCAACTCTAATTGACAAGAACATAAATTTGTCTTCATTTGATGAGTCAATTTTCAATTCCTTCAAGGCATCAAAGGCAGGGAAGGTAGTTCTGATAATAGACAAGTCCTCTTCAAACAAGAAGAAGGCTCAAAACTCGACCTATATGCCAACTACTTCTTATGATCGTTCCTAGGAACATGAATCGTAATTTTTGTAGGTTTAAAATTTATCACAAGTTTTCTCTATTGTGGTCGAATTTGTGGAGGTTAACTCAAAATTTATTTAAGGTACCATGGATCTAAATTTCTTATGAACTTTCAACATTAACAAACTTTGGTGCAAATTGTTGATCAATTCTCACTTGGTTAGGGTTACAGATGTTAATGAAAATTTTGTGTGCATGCATGAGAGTTGGGTGCAAATACACAATGTTGTGTAGCATTAGTGTGATAAATATGGGATAGTGCAAAGCATAGTTTTGAAGATTAGTCTAATTTGACTCATACCTAATCAACTCAGTCAAGTTGATTGTTGGTTGAACGGTTAATTATTGGTTCAATGGACATAAGATTTTGCAGGAACAAATACCAAAGGGAAAAATGGAGCCCATCATGGGGTACTCTTTGTAATTCTCCACCACTGCTACCTTCCATGCTTCCTCAAACTCCTCTCCAACCTCAATATCAGTGCTAGTAGTAGCATGAGCAACAACACTACGCTTAGCAGAACTAGAAGAACGCGTTTCCAAACTACACGAGAACTACTTCCCTCACAAGTCACCATGTGCCATGCTTGGTCTCGGTGGTTCTCTTCCTTCTACTCCTGGTTCAACTACCATATCTTCATTGGAACCAACACCCCAAACTCCACTAGACAACGATTCACCATTTTGTAGTAGTGATTCGCTATTTGTACTAGTGATTCACCATGATTTTACAAGATAATATAATCTCGTGAGAGATTCGCCAAAAAATTATATATACATATTATATTATTAATAAAATCACCTTCCATTTTTCCTATGTATCATGGGGATTCACCTATTTATTATATATATAAATTTAGGGGGCCCCAAAATTTTCCCTCGCGTGATCTTACAAGATCTACGGTGTAGATTGGATATGACGGGGATGAATGTGTTTTGATAATCGGGAGGGAAACGAGATGAATGGAGAGAGGGGGATAAGAAGGCCATGCGAATTCGATCAGATCGACAGAGTACGGACGTGGTGAAAAAATCATGTGGAGTGGGGAGTAAAGGAAAAAGGAAGGGAGAATATGTGGTCGCTGTGAAGGGTAAGGACCGTGTGGGCAAGGTGTGGAGGCTAGGAATAAAAGGGGATAGGGAGGAGGATAAGGAGGTAGTGCTGACCATTAAATCTTGGTAGATCGATGGTGGGGATCTAATCGAAGTTTGAACATCGGCGGAGGAGAACAAAAAGTGAAAACGAAGAAGAACGCGAATTGTCGATGCTGATGGGAGCTAAAGGCTGGTGCTGGGGCACAGTCCTGTGGAGAGATAAGGTGACCGTGAGCGAAATAAAGGGGATAAAAGTTCTTTAGCTCACGGTTTGTGGGTGTTGGTCGTATGAAGAAAAAGAGTGAAGGGTTTAAGCCCTCGGGAGATCAGTCGATCGGGAAAAAGGTAAGGGGGGAAAACAAACTGGAAGCGCCGATGCACGATGCGCGATGAGGGTTAGCGCCTAGTCACGGGCGCAAGGTTCTATGGTGGAAAAAATGGAAGGGGGCTTAGCAAAAAGGGGCTAAAAAGCCTGTTTTTAATATAAAAAGTGGAACAAGGATTTAAGTGGTTTTTTTGGGTTTTTAGTGTTCCGATAGGTAAAACAGGGATTTTTTAAATCAGAAAAGGGGTTTTCATGGAATAAAAAGGGTTTTTAATGATTTTTAACAGGGTTTTTTAGGAAAAATGGAGGATAAGTGAAGGAAAATGGACTTTCAGAAGGGGAAAAGGGATTTTTAGAATAGGCTCAAATGAGTGAAAATTGGCAGAGGATGGAGGTGAAAAATAGGAGATATAGCCTGAAAACAACTTCTATTTGAGATGGTAGGATGAATTGGAGGATTTAAGTGAAAATAGTCAGTGATTTGATAGAGTTAGGATAATGAAGGCTGTGAGATTTCTAGAAATCACAATGTTTCTGCAATATTGTTTCTAGAAATCTGGGATTGCCAACTTAGTCATCTTTGGATAAAATAAAAAATTATGGATGACTAACATGTTAAGGAATCATGCTGATGTGCTTTATCATATCTTTGAAGTTTTATGATTGTTTCTTTTAATAATTTGTTGGGTCCAACTCATCGCAACCTTTACCAAATTTTCATATGTTTATTGTTTTAAAAGGCGCGATGTGTTTTCTTTAAAGCGATGTTTAAACCATTTGTAACGAGAATATTATATGACTCAAAAAAAGGTTGTAGCGCATATCACAACTCACAACACTTTATTATGTTTTAAATTATTCACTTTTAAGTTATGTGATTTGAAATTAGCGCTAAGAAATCAAAGCAAAAAGGGAAAGAAAATTTTATTTCCTAAAGTTTTAGACTTAGGCCAAGATAAAATCAAGCTTATAAATTTCTATTTATTTTAAAGGGTCCCCATTTAATGAAAGTAAATGGGGAGTGTTTTATAGTACAACACAATCATCAATTTCACAAATGAACTGTTACATTTACACATGAAATACCAAGAAGAAAAAAAACTTATTAATGAATTCAAATCCAATCGGGATTGGGACTTCTAGGTACCACCCGACCATAGATTAGTTGAACAAAATATTTCTTTCATCCAATCGCGCCCGTGACATATTACAAGCATGAATGTGGGACTCATAACAAAAATAAACCAAGGCTTCTCAAGGCTAAACCACCTCACCCTTATCAATAGAACCAAGCTTTACCGCGATCCTCATTGGATCACTAGGGCCTAAGAAAGCATGGATGCAACCAGATTTATCCACCTAAACTACGAGGAATTTTATTGTGTCCTACTCTATAGGATTTACCACAATCCATAGTTTGATTCAGGGATCACTAGGACACAATCGAGACTCTAGTCTCTAGGATTCACCATATATCTCAACATTCACCAGTCAAAGATTCCTAGGCCTGATTTATATTCCACCCTCTAGGCTTTACCGTAGTCCCCATCGAATCACTAGGCCTGATCGAGGGCAAACACCTTTAGGATTTAACACATATCCCTCCATTCACCAGTTGAGGATTCCTAGGCCCACCAACACACATAATACTTGACTTAACTGCAACCCATAGTCAGATTCAGGGGTTACTAGGCTTTACCAAAATCCACATTGTGGTTTAGGGATCAATAGGCCATGAGTTATTTCGTTGAGAGATCCACCTCACTTAGTTTCGAATCCATTCGACAATCCAACTCAACCAAAACATGAGAAACCCATCACACCATGGCTTTCTGGAAATGGAAAGACTAGGATAAAGACAATGTCACACTTGGAAAAACCCATGCCAATGACAACAAGAGAACCAAGAACACACATGCATAACCATGTATTCCAAATATAGCAACGAAATCACACATGAAAATCGGTACCTACAAGTAAACCCGTTGCAGCTTCTTGATCCTGCTCTTGCTTGCTTGATATTTGCTTCCTCTTTGCTTTATTTTCCTTTTTTTATCCAACGTTGAAGTGCTCCAAGAAAAATATAAGTTTCCAAGAGTGCGAGAGAGAGAGAGTTCCAAAACTGAACTGACAAAAGTTTACCAACTGATCCTCAGAAGCCTTTTTATTAATAATGCCTTTTTTTTCTTCAATTTTCCATTATTTTCCTTCATTTTCCTCCTCACATGAACCCTGTGACCTTTCACCTTTTTTTTCTCTTAATTTCCATTATTTTCATAAATAAATGTTAATTAATGCCACCTTTCCTTTCCAAATCATTTTTCATTTCCTTTGTCAATTTACTTAGCCGTAATAAACCAAATGAACAGCTGCACTAGGATGTTTTTTTCCCAACATTCAGCTTGGAACATGTGTCCCATGACCTTGGTCTTATATATATTTTTCATATATTTTTTACCAGGGTTGTTACAAAAATGATATCATTTGTGCAATTTACCATAGTGTTTACTATGTATATTATACATGTCTAGAGTGATTTTTGAAATTTTTGAAAAATATATTTGGGTCATTATCAAATTCATGAAATAAACAAATTTCCCAAAAGATAGTGTTTACTATGTATATTATACATGTCTAGAGTGATTTTTGAAATTTTTGAAAAATATATTTGGGTCATTATCAAATTCATGAAATAAACAAATTTCCCAAAAGATAAATATATCTAACATATACAGACTAAATTTCATTTTCAACTTTGAAAATTTGAGAATGGCGCCCATGATTGTAAGAGCCAAACCTTAAACTCCAAAACTAGTTATGAGTTCACTCAACTGAGTTTATAAACCCCGCATTAATTCCAAAGAAACATTGTTAAGTGCACATTCTATTGTTAATTTCTTTTTCCTTCAAACTGTACCAATTTTTGCATGTGCCATCATTGTGTGAAGCCTTCACTTTTAACATTTACTAAAAAAAATTCAATAGAGTTCCATAATTTTCCCACCTTTTCACATAATTCAAGAACGTTATTAAAATTGAGGTGATCTATGAAAAGTCCAAATTCATGCATCCCCTTTGAAATTTAAATGGATTAGTAAAGTTTTCGAAATTGTATGTACAAATACACCATCATGCAACAAGAAAATTTATTGCCTTGGCAACATACTAAAAGTCATTTATAAAATGATTCGAACCCATTGACCAAACCAACATCTCTATAAAAATCAATTGTGCTATTTGATGTAAAGAGAGTTAGACCATCTTCTAATAACCCTATCTTTTCATATGCTTCATGAGCTTCTCTCAACAATCAAATGTATTGAAACATGCAAATCAAGGAGATGCATGTTATTGCGCCGAGAGGCGCATTCTACAGCCCAGTATGACCTCGATGTGTAAGTATGTCGGAAGCCAAAAAAAAATTTCGGCTTGAACAATAGGTTACATAAGCATATAAATGAACAATAAAAATTTTATTAAAAATAAATTTAAACTATAGAAACTTAAAATATGAAGAGTTTACTAACACTCAAAAAAGATATATGGTAAATAAATAAAATATGGTAAATACGTAAAAATATAAATAAACCATAGGTATGGTAAATAAATAAAACCTCTTTTCATATTACTCAGGAGGTATGGTAAATAAATAAAAATATAAATAAACTAGAGGTATGGTAAATAAATAAAACCGATTTTTATATTTATTTAATAAACCACTCTATATTTACAAAAACTCAAAAAAAAGTTTTATTTAGGTGAAGCCTATGGGAATAATTATTATTAATACCATGGGCAAAATACCATGGGACAAATTATTAATAATACCATGGGCAAATACCATGGGCCAAATAATATATTTATAAAATAGGTATGGTAAATAAGTAAATATAAAAGAGGTATAAAGATGTAAGATAAATAAATAAAAATATATCAAATACAATTAGAAATCAAGATCTAATTATATATGAAGTATAAGGGTCAAATATCATGGACCAAATTATTATTAATACCATGCCAAAAAAAACATTATTAACCCTAACATTAATATTAAAATATTAATATTATTAAATTTAATATGTTTAGATTAATACAATATAAAATTTATTATATTGTAATATATATTAATATATCATGATATATGATAGAGGTGGAGAAATAGGGGGAGTGACGAGGGAGATATGGAGATAAATTGAAGGAGAAGGGAGAAGAGGAATGAAGAGAGAGAGAGAGAGTGAGAAGAGTGAGAGAGTTAGAGAAGGGTAAGAAAGGGAGAGGGAGGTAGGAGAGAAAGGGAGAGAGAGAAAGGATGAGAGGTGGAGGAGAGAAGGAGGGATAGAGAGATGGAGCTGGAGGCGGAGCGAGGAAAGGAAGAAGAATACATAGAGAGGGAGTGAAAAGGGAGATATGGAGAGAGATTGTGTATGCTTATGGGTGGGATAAAGATACATATGAGTGTTGGAGACGAGGGGGAGAGAAGGAAAAAGGAGGAGTGATGGAGACAAGGAGAAAGGAGGAGTTTTGGGGAGTGATATAGAGTGATGGGGGAAGAGAGAGGATTGGAGGACAGAGAGAGAGAGAAAGAAAGAGAGTTGGGGGGTCAAATAGAAGGAGGTGAGAGAGGAAGAGAGTGATGGGGAAGGGAGGATTGTAGGGGGGAGAGAGAGAGAGAGAGAGAGAGAGAGGGGAAGATAAAGGGAGATAGGAGATAAAGGGAGAGAGAGGAAGGAAAAGGGAGGGGACTTGAAAGAGAGGAAGATAGAGGGAAGGATAGAAATATGGATTTGGAGGGGGAGATAGGGAGGGATTAAGAGATGGAGAGAGAGAGAGATGGGGGAAGAGAAAGGGAGGTAGGAGAGAAAGGGAGAGAGAGGAAATAAAGGAGAGGGGACTTGAAAGAGAGGAGGAGAGAGGGAGGGATAGAAATATGGATTTGGAGGGGGAGAGAGGGAGGGATTGAGAGATGGAGTTGGATGAGGAGAGAGGGAGGGAAGAATAAATACATGGAGAGTGAGTAGTGGAGAGAGAGGGGGAGTGAGAAGGGAGAGATGAAGAGGGAGTGTGTATGTTTTGGGGTGAGATAAAGAGAAAGATAAGGAGATATGGAGATATTGGGGGAGAGAAGGAGAGAGAGACGCATATGGTAACAAAGTTGGAAGGTGAAGATAGAGAGAGAGAGGGGGGGAGAGAAAGGAAGAGAGAGAGTGAAGAGAGGTAGGGAAAGAGATATGAAGATGGAGAGGGAGAGAGGGGGGGGGAAAGAATAGAGACATAGAGGGTGAAAGGTGGAGAGAGAGAGAGAGAGAGAGGGAGCGATAAAGAAGATGGAAAGAGAGGGAGAAAGGGTAGCAGGAAGGAAGAGAGATAGAAGCGCGAGAGAGAGAGAGAGAGGAGGAGGAGGAGGAGGAGGAGGAGGAGGGAGTGATAGATAGATAGATAGATAGATTGGCTAAAGAGATTTTATGTTTTGGAGTTGATATAGAGAGATAGAGTGAGATATAGATATAGATGTAAGGTGAAGAGAAAAAAATATAGATGGAGAGAAGGAGGGAGGGACAAGGAAATTGATAGATGTGGAGTGAGAGAGAGTGTGTGTATGGTGGGGTGAGATAAAGAGAAAAAGAAGGAGATATGGATGGATATATAGATATATATGGGGGAGAGAGGGAAGAAGGTTTCCTGTAGTAGATGCATTGATTTCAGTGTAGATGGTGATTTCTAATCCTATTTGATTTCTTGCACTAGATGAATTGATTTTGGTATAGATGTTGATTTCTAATGATATTTGATTACTTACACTAGATGGATTGATTTTAATGTAGATGATTTCTAATCCTATTTGATTTCTTTCACTAAATGCATTAATTTTAGTGTAGATGATGATTTCTAATCCTATTTGATTGATTTCACTCGATGCATTAATTTTAATGTAGATTTTGATTTTTGGTTATACTTGATTTCTTTCACTAGATGAATTGATTTCAATGTAGATTATTTTTAATCCTATTTGATTTCTTGCACTGAATGGATTGATTTCAATGTAGATGGTGATTTCTAATCCTATTTGATTGCTTTCACTAAATGCCTTGATTTCAGTGTAGATGGTGATTTCTAATCTTATTTGATTGATTGCACTAGATGCATTAATTTCAATGTAGATGTTGATTTATAATTATATTTGATTGCTTGCACTAAATGCATTGATTTAAATGTAGATGATTTATAATCCTATTTGATTCCTTGCACTAAATGCATTTATTTTAGTGTAGATTGTGATTTCTAATCCTATTTGATTGCATGCACTAGATGCATTGATTTCAGTGTAGATCTTTGCTTTAAATCCTATTTTCCTACTTGCACTAGACTCGTTTATTTGAGTGTAGATGTTGATTTCTAATCATATTTCATTACTTGCATTAGATGCATTGATTTTAGTGTAGATGTTGTTTTTTATTATTATTTGATTTCTTGCATTAGTTGCATTGATTTCAGTGTATATGTTGATTTCTAATTTGATGTAATTAGATGTATGATGGTACATTAATTTTAAATTCATTGGATTAATAGTGTGTATGCAATGATTCCAGTGTAAGCACAAAAAATTATTGACAATGTACATTGATTTTTGTGTTATAGTAATTCAACCTATTAATATTGGAGAGCAAGAGAGACAAGGTATGATGTTTACTACAACAACTCGAGCTAGATATTTAAATGGTTTACGATTCCAACTGTCCTTTTCAAATAATCAATATGAAAATATGACAAAACTAACATGGGTGAAAATAAGAATAGTAGAGAAAATAGTTTGAAATCGATCACAATGAAGACTATTCGTAATTGACTACATTCTTATTATTCACAGTTTCTATCATTCAATATTATTACATTGTCACTTTGCATTCAAAATTTTGTTTCATCATTAAAGTTATTTTACAATATTTATCATCTCAACAAACTCAGATAACTAATCAAATTTAAAATTAAAATGACTCAATAAATCTTAGACATATTTAACATATTTAAAATGGTTATGTTAATATTAGATGTATTTACATATTATTGATAAAATTGAGCATATGTTCCTCATATTATCGATAGATTTTCCTTGGTCGCACACGACTGAAACCAGCCTATATCCATCTTAACTCCGGATCTATCAAGCGTCGAGAGGGATCAAATCTCCCGAGGTGAAAACCTTTCCTCATGTTTTGCACTAAAAAAAAATAGGTTTTCACCTCGAGAGATTTGATCCCTCTCGGCGCTTGATAGATCCAGAGTTAAGATGGATCTAGGCTGGTATACTTTGTTACAAATCCACGATCTAGCATTATTTCAAAGTAATAGACAACTTCCTCGAGATTTCCAATTTGCACAACACATTATTAATCATCATAAATAAATAAAAATTCTTCTTCCTCAACACCCATATTCAATAATGTCATATAAGATCTTGTGCTTTTGGGTTCAACTTATTTCCTATCTATAATGGCTAACAATATAATATTGTTATACAATTAACAAAATCATTTCTGTGTATTTTTTATTCATATATCATTGCATATAACTAGTAACTCAACAGACGTATCTACATATCATCACATTATAACTAGTAACTCAACAATAGCAAACATCTAAATGAGAATATTATAAATGAATTCAAAGGATTCTACTTTGCAATTAGGTTGCTTCCTTTGTTTCAAAAATCAAAAATTAAAAGGATGAATTAACACATATTTTTAAGGCTTCAATGAAAAGAGTAGAGATGGATAAATAGGCATATGAGATCCTCTTAAATATTAGAAAAGAAAAAAATTAAAAGGGTTTGATAAGATATATAAAAGTTATTATTTAAAAGAGTTTTATAAGATAAAAGTTATTTTTAATTTCTTACAATTATCACTCTGGGTTTTAATGTTACACTGAAAAATATTGAAATTAACCAAAAAAGTCGCTAATAACATCATTTTTTTATTTAAAAGTTTTACAAAAATACAATTTCGATACTACACTTTCATTTTCGTTCTATACCTACACGTTAGCAAATGATAATTGTTTTTTACTCTCGCACGCTTTTTAAACTTCCAAAATATAATGCTTAAGAACTTCAAATCCAAAAAAACAAGACTATTGTTGGTGATAGTATTACCTCAAAATTTTCATTGTCATGGGGTATGAAAATATGGCACCATAGGAGCAAATATCAAGCCAAAACACTATGCTTCATATGATTAAAATTCAAGTCGAATGAACATTGGTGAGCATTTTTTTATTTCTTGGTTTTTTTAATTTTTTTTATGTGAACTTGAATTGTCTTGTGACTTTTTACATAATGGAGATGACATGATTTTTTTTTCAAAGAGTAGTTCGACAACTCATCCCATATTTAAATGGATAGCTTCCATAATTTATTACCAGTTTAGTTTATCTTAATGAAAATAAATATTTATGGTGTCTTTTTAGTTTTTTGGACTTGAGAATTTAAATTTGTAAGTTGTATTGAGTTCATAGGCTTTGAAATTCAATAAATAACCTATTTTGAAAATGAAAATATTATTTTATTTAGACATTTATTTTATATAAAAATATTTTTAATTGAAAGTATAAGATTTATTTATAATGATTCTTCATTAGAATAGAATTTATTATGTTAAAATTTCAATTTTTTTATAATTGAATTATAATGTGTTCGTTGAAATTGACACAATCCCTTACTACTTGATTGATTTTAATTTGTAAATAAAACATGTTGACATCCAATGCACTTACTAGTGCACACTTCACCAAAATTACTAATTTTACCCAAAAATCAATAATAAACTCAACCATGAGTATTTTAATAATGTGCAATAATTTCAATGTCCTTATAAAATACCACATAAATACTTTCAATTAAAGTAGAATTAGTGAAATCCACAAAGTACAATTAGAAGGTCGAAGATGCATGTGAGGCCAGTGATGTGGAAAAGTAAATTAGCCTCATAACAAAACTATAGTGAACTATCAATAATATATTAAAAAACATGAAATTCAATCTTTTCAGTCAACAACACACGATTTATCAATTAAGGGAAGTGTGAACAAAGTTAAGGGAGAGTATGTATCTTTAATAAAAATCATTACATTTTTTTAAAGGGGCCTCAAGTCTAAATACTTAGTGATAATTGAGGCCTCAACATATACCATGTCTTAAGCCATATAATCCACACATTTCTTCTCAACAGAAAAAAATAATCTTGCATTTATCTTATCGAATGATTTTAACAAATAAAATCAATCTTGCATTAATCCACACATTTTTTAGGACATTTATAATAATTAATGTTTTTATTTATTAAGTAGAGAGACTTATTTTACAACTTTTTATGAAGGGGATGTTTAAGTTTGGCCATTTCCTTTAAAATTAAAATAAAATAAAAAATAAAAATTATGTTCTAAATAAAAAAAATGTTGGATATAATAAAAAAAATTAAATAGAAAAAAAAAATGTATGAGTAAAATGTTTAAATCTTATACTTTTCAAAAATATTTAAAAAAAAAATTATTTGAAAATATATTTAACTAATTAATGTCGATATCAACTTCATATATATATATATATATATATATTAAATAAAACATTTTAATATTGTATATAAAAATATTCAATGTGGGTTACCAATAAAATATTTTAATAGGAGTTAATATTGAAATATACTTCAAAATATAATAATAATAATAATAAACCATCTTAATTTGCTTGATAAAATGTTTGGATGTACATGTGATATAAAATGTTTTATTGTAAATTAGGTATATATTATATATTATTTAAAAAAATTGTGTATATATAATGAGAAAATTAAGTTTTTATCCTCAAAACGTTTATTTGACTATATATATTCTATTTACCATTCAAAAATACAATTTAAACAATGAGAAATAACACATTGTATTTTTCACTTTAAGGAATTTTGTACATGAAGAAATTTAATCCCTGTCAACTCATGTTAGATCCCTCTCGACTCATGTTATATCCGTATTTAAGATAGATCTATAATGATAGTTTGAAAGCTCTTTAATCATTGTTTTTTTGTCATAATAATAAAATGATTAACCTACTTATGTTATCCTTAATAAATACAATTAATTCCATAAATCACTTTTATAAACAATGAATCACTTTTATAGACAAATATTCCCTCTATTGAAAAAACCTATGTAATAATTAAGTTACTTATATATAGTTTATGAAACTTAAGAACATTTATTTGCTCATAAACACATGCCTTTTGGCATCAACCATTTTGTTACTTCACGAGACTTATTCTTATAACCTCGAACATATAAAATTTCTTATGTATAGTTTATAAAACTTAAGAACAAATTATAAACTTAAGAACATTTATTTGGTCATAAATACATGACTTTTAGCATCAACCATTTTGTTAGTTCATGAGACTTATTAGTCCCTACCGCCTGCGGCATGGCAAGGACTATTGTAATCGAAATTTTTTTAGTCATTAGTCTGTGCCGCAAACCCAAAGCTCATTTTATGTTTTAGCTAAAGTCTTAAGGAAAGTCAGAAGTGAATATTCCTTTTCATCCAATTAAACAGTTTCTCATCTTATTTGGCCTCATATCGAGGCGATATGAATATATTAAGTAAATTCAACATTGTTATATGCTATGTTATATTATAAATTCAATATCATTGTTCTCAAACATGTGTAATGCTAGCATTAATCCTGGAGAATTTAATGTTTGAGATAATACCGAGTATAAAAAACATACGAGTATCTCATTTTGAAACAAACATATGTATGTCCTTCATTTAGGATAGGTAGCTATATCATATATAGGACAGGTGGTTTGCATGAAAGATGCAAGTGGCGAAATCTTGTTTCTTCGTCTGTCAATAAAATAGGTTTCGCCCGTCAATATTTCATTTTCTTCCCCTAAAGGCCCTCCAATGTTTTCTTCCTTCACGATAAATAACATGCTTTCTATCAATAACATAACATGATTTTTCTGGACTCCTTGTGCTCCCAGGGGAGGAATAAGCAGGTTCAACTGGTAATGCTTTTGCTGCTTATGTGGTAATGCTTTTGCTGCTTGTACTGTCATCAATGAAGCTTAATGAAACTGAAGCTTCAGATCATCCTGGTGATTATCAAAGAACAATTTCCAGGGAGCATTCTAAATTGCCAGTAAAAATTCTATTTGGGCCTTCTATATTTTCATTGCCGATAAAAATTCTATTAGATCCCTCTGTATTTTCCAAGAATATTTAATTCAATATACTCCATGTTTTTGGGAGCTTGTTTGCCGATTTTTTCAAGATTTCCCGTAAAAATCGCTTGCAAACACTAGTTTTCAAGATTTAATTCTCTACAATCTAATGGATTGTATGATTTTACTGCTAACATATTAAAAATTAGCTCTATCAGTAAACTGGAAGAGCTTATTACCGATTTTAACAAGCTGGAGTGACTGCCTGAGACGGTCGGAATCAAACTGTGTAACCTGCAGAGGCTCTCTGTACATTCGAACAAACGTAAGTGGTTATTCTGCACCAGTGATGCCGTGCTAATGTGAAAAACTGCTCTTAAGACACATCCATATTTAGGACATGGCTTTGCAAGGATTAGATCATTCGAATTCGAAAATATGAAGGAAAACTCATGCCAGTACTATATTTGATTCTAGATTCTATATTCTAGTGACTAGTTTCTATATTTGATTTTAGGGAAAATATATCTCTAATTTTACTCTTCTTAATGCTGTAAACTGCTTCTCACACAGAAACATAATGTGATGCATCTATTTAGCCACTAACTACATTTTCTTAAAACCCTCATGTTGCTTGAAGGATAAAACACAATACCTGGTCACACTTGTGGACTTTCCTTTGAAAGATTGTTATTTTTCCTTGATCATGGCAGTCGATGGCTCTTTTATATAGATATTTGGAAATAAACATGGCTACAATCACTGTGAACCAGGCTTCGACATTCACAATAACGGAGGAACTCTCCCTTGCTCTTGGGCTCCTGCAGGTCCTCCTCTATACGTGATTCTGATATTGAAGTATGGGGAGGTTGCCATTGGCATCGTGGTTTCCAAGCGCCCGGTATCAACGACATCCAAGACAGTTTTGTGCACGCTGGGCTGAGTCTTGTGCTCGCTAACACAAGTGACAATCTGCTACGGAGTGACAGGGGGAACAGTCCGGTCATGAGGGTGGTCTCTCTCAGTGTCAATGTCCCAGAAGATGGCAGAGCTCTGTAACGCACTTTATCTTTTAACAGATCGGTGGTTGGGCTTGATAACTTTGGAGAGCCTGAAGAGGAATTCAGGTCATGCTCACCCTTGTCCCCCTCCTGAATCCACTACAAACGGCTCAAACGTGGGCTCTATATTCAGAAAACCCCTAGGGGGCGTGGTTTTAGCGCCCTGCATGCATGGTCTGTTATGTTATGGAGGAGGTGAGGCACGTTGCCCTTATGTGAGGGCCCACATGGTTATTGAGGTTTCTTTTAATTTTTTTTAATCACTTTAATGATTTTCATATACTTCTTATTTCTTATTTTGGTTTGTGTCTTATTTATTGGCTACTTCATTTTTAGTGAGAATTTGAGAAACTCTTGACGTTTTTTTGAGGCTTAGGCTTAAGCATTCATAAGCTTCAGTAGTAATGGCTCATTGTGCTTCTGTAAAATGATGCATATGGTTGTTTGAGAGGTATCGCAATGACTCTGTGAGAGCTCAGCAGTCAGCTTCTCAACAGCTCAACACTGCAAGTAAATTCCATTAGAGCATTTTTTTTCCTTTTTGAATATTTACTTTGATGTTATGTTCTTTGTTTCTCAATGGTTTTACCTTTGTGTAATGGTTTTGTAGATTGTAGTTTTGTACCTCCTCTAATTTACTCTGTATTAGGGAGTTCACGGGACCTTGCAGTTGGGCCTGTATCAATAGCTTCTTGGCGGTTTGACACTACAGATAGCCATTATGGATTGGCACTGCTAAACATTAAACATAATTTTAGCAGAGTTTTTGTGCTCTGTGCAATCTGTCTTACACACTGCAGCTCCTGAAAATCGATAGAAGAAAGATTAGATTAGTTGGGACCAACCGTCATAGATCTTCGACTCTTACTATACATATGAAATAAAGGCTTCAGATCTACAAAAAAAATAGCGTTAATGGCCGATTAGGGTTTCTTTGAAGCAATTGTTTTCCAAGTGTTATTGGTCGATTAGGATTCCTATATTCATTTATGATTATATAGAATAGCTATGTTCCCTTTCAGTTTTCTCTGAGGCCTAGCAGATGAAATCAATGAGCACTCCAGTTGGTGTTCATTGATAAATATCATTTTTAAGGTATTGATCATATGTTGTAATTTTTTCTGAAATTGCCATGAATAACCTCTTCCTTGCTGTGCACAAACGTAGAATAGAAATTTGTAAACTTATTTTGGGTTTCTATATAGATTTCAGATTCAAGTTCTATCTCCATGTGAAATTTTCTAAGGAATGAATTTTTGATTTGGTCAAAGATACCAGCGGCTTTTTAACTAGCAGTTTTCTAGCTCCAAATTTATGAGAATCCATTAGTTTGGAATAATTTGTTTGTTCAAGATACTAGCAAATTTTTACTAGCAGTTTTAGAGCTCCAAATTTATGGGAATCCATTATTTTGGAACCTTAACCTATTTAGCTGTTTCCAAGCTACAAATTTTTGAGAACCCATTTTTTGGAACATGGTTATCAATGTCATAATTAATTCTCTCAAAATTACAACCAGTTTTCAAGTCATCAATGTCATAATTGATTTGGTCAAATTACTAGCAACTCCAAATTTATGAGAACCCATGGTTTTACCCATAGTATTAGTCCCTGATACATAACCCTAATTCATATTGATCTCATGATTAGCCCCTCTGATATGCAAAGTTGTCTGTCATCATTGTTCAAGCATAGATTGCTTTTTTATATGTTTTAATGATCTAGAAAAGGCTCTCTATTATAGCCCTGATTCTTCAAAATTCCATTGACATGGGCAACAGATTTTTCTTTAGTAGGGAACTCGTGAATATTACGATTTTGTGAAGGAGAGGAAGTGATACAGTGAAGGAAATGGTGGGTGGTCAGAAACCACTAAATACATCGACCCCCTGCGCTGCATGCAAGCTGCTCCAACGGAGGTGTGCTCAGGAGTGTCCATTTTCACCATAATTTTCCCCTCATGAGCCTCAGAAGTTCGCCTGTGTTCATAAGATCTTTGGTGCTAGCAATGTCTCCAAAATGCTCATGGTACACTTCAAATCCCTTATTGTTTTGACCATATGTCCGCTTGAGTTTACCTGGAATTTTAGTACTAGTGTATGTTGGTTTGAGATTTAATCATGCATAGATTTACATGAAGAAGAATTTTGAATATTTTTTGGTGGAGTCAATGTTTTCTAAATAAATTTGGGGCGGGAACAACTGGTTTGCAACTAGAACGAAGAATTCAATTCACTGGAGATTGAGAACTGATGGTAGCTTCTTCCAAATCTAACAAAAATCAACATGATAGAATTCGTTCCTACTCTACATTTACAACTGCTAATGAACCAAAGAAATTTCCTTGAAACACATCGCTACTATGAATAGAAACAAGTTTTAACAAGATTTATCTTAAACCCAGTCATCTCTCCACCTAACAAGATTCATCTTGAAACCAGTGCCTAACAAGATTCATCTAAACCTAGATCTCTTAGGTCTAGAATGATCTAAACTTCAGTTTCAGCCTCAAATATTTACTATATTTCTAGGTTTACACACAATGTAACTAAGAAATTCTATGTGATTTTGGTCTAGCTTCAAGCCTCTAGGTGATTTAGTTTTCATTAAGGTAGAGGTCAAACTTCAAAACCTTTATCAGATTTTAATGAAATCAATTTATTATTAAGGCAAAGACTGAGAGGTTCAAAACCCTCACTGAATTCCTAAGAAACCAAGTACAGTTTTGAATAACTTAGACAACCTAGATACTCCCCTCAGAACCCACAAGTCAGAATTTTGTTTTATAACAAACCTAACCTATTAGACTCTTCTTCCATCCAAGTTGCAAAATACCTAACTTCTATGGGCGTAAGCAAAAAATCCCAGCAACACAACCAAACTTGACATTGTACCTACTTTTTCTTTGGCATTACTGCATACGATTATCCCACAATTACAGGATCCTATAGAACCACAGTAGTAACAAACGAGATTCCTATGTCAACGCGTTTCTGCCAAGAACCTTTACCATAATAAATGATGACGAGTTTGACAAACCGTGACTGTAAATTTGTGTACTTCCCATATAGGGGACGAGGGAGTTGTTAGCATTATTAACTGCAACATTTTTTGATGGAGTTTTCCAAGCTTCTTTGGGTGTTCTGAGGGAATGGTTTGCTATAATTGATGTGTTGCAGCCTAATAGCCTAATCGATATATTTCAGCTTATTCTTCATGTTTTATGTATAGAGCCTACTATGTACACAACATAATTCATGTACAGAGCCTATTTTTTCATGTTTTCATTCACAAACATGTTCATGTTTACACATGCTTGGCTTCATTATCAAATTTATGTCTCGAACAACCCTAGTTGGATTCATGGTAGGGTCAGCTATTATAGTGTCCATCCAGCAATTCAAAGGTGTTCTTGGAATCCAACACTTCACTCCCAAAATGGACGTGGTTTATGTCTTGCATTCAGTTTTGGAGCACAGAGATGAGGTTGTTATATAACGAATTTGTCCAACTACATTAATTAATATGGAGAAGTAGGTTTCAGAAGAGCTGGCTCTCAGGAATTTGTCTTTGCAGTGTACATGGGGGAGTGCTGTCATGGGAGTATTATTCCTTGTTTTCCTACTCATTTCCCGCTACTATGTATGTGTCTTTCTCCTATTTTATGTTCCAATTTCTTTCTTATATTTTAGCTGGTTCATGAAAAGTTTCTCGAAATACAATGTTGGATACTTTAATGTTATTTCACTAAGAGAATAGGGTAGGGAAGATCTTTATGTCTATTTTCATGTGTGTGCTGTTAAAAGAACACAATTAATGACCTAGATATATTAAAATCTTGGATTTTTTCAATCGTCTATGTTTAGATTTAGGGTTTAACATAGATGTGTACTAATAGAAAAACATAAAACACTGGATTCAATCTTCTTATCTAGAGATAAATATTAATTACATCTATTTGTTCTAGAGAGCAAGAAGAAACTGAAACTGTTTTTTATTTCAGCAGTTGCTCCTTTGGCATCAGTTATTCTCGCTACTACATGCATCTTCTTTACGAGATCTGAGAATCATAGCATTAGCACTGTGAGAATTCCTCACTAACTTTAAGGTTCGTCCATATACTATTAAATTCCTTCGTAACTTGGTTGAACTTTAGCATTATGGTTTCTTGTAAATATGTTCAATCTCATGATCTTCGAAGAATTTACATACATTGTTGTCTAATTTCCTCGGATTGGTCATTTTCATAAAGGACTGAACCCTCCTTCAATAAAAATTTTACATTTTCATGGTCCTTACTTACAACTGGCACTGAAAACTGGCCTTGTCACTGGACTGATTGCACTCACGGTAAGAAAAAAATTGATGTGTAAGACATTTGAATTATCTTTGAAAAGAATGTGGGCTATATTCATACATCCCAGAATGGCACTTGTTTTCTTCCTTAAATATCAATAGATCAGTCACAGGTTAGGATATATATATGCTTTTACAGGAGGGAATTTTAGTGGGAAGAACATTTGCTTCTATAAAGGGTTACCAAGTGGATGGAAACAAGGAGCTGATGGCCGTTGGGTTCATGAATATGGCAGGATCTACTACTTCTTGCTATGTTACAATAGCTATACGTATACAACTTTTTTCCTTATCATATTCCTAAATAAAAACTCAATCCATCCGAAAATTTTTAAGCAATGGTAGAGAGCTTCTCAACATCTCAGCACTGCAAGTAAATTACGGCCATCTCATTAAGTTTTCATGGTCCTGAATGCAAGTGGTATTTGACACTATCATGCTGGTTCTGTGGAGGCCAGAGCTTATATTTTAGGTTCATGTGTTTTTCGCCTAGGAGTTGCTGTGCTTGATACCCATTGTTCATTTTTCCCTTGTATCCACTGTGGTGGTTGTTGAGTGTTTGACAAAGGAACATGTGACTTGAATACACAGAATTATGGTTTTCCCTTGTGTCACAAAAAGGGTAAAAAGGCTTGTATTATTTATTTTTGTACTGTCTAATGAATTGAATATTTGATTTATTGGTTTTTACTACTTGCTAGCTCAGCAAAAAATTTTAATACTCCACGCAAAAGTAATATGATTCAGGAAAAGACATTTTTTTCACTCTATAGATGCATTTGAAGCCCTATTTTAGAGCTTTTAATGGCTGATTTACGATCTAAAAAAAATACAAAACCCATGGTTATGTTCCTTTGCGGCTTTGGCTTATTCTTTATCGATTTATTGTTTTAATCTTTCCTGTACCCTTAAGTTCCTTTGATGGGCAACTACTTTTAAGAATTTTAACAGTCGTGCCTGACATCGTTTTGAAATTTTTCATAATTACAACAGACCATCAAATTTTTGGTTGAGAATATACAAGCTGCTTGTTGCAATTTGTAATGTTTACAATAGTTTATTGGGTCTAGCAGGGGCGGTTGTGAGGAGTGTTATCCTCTCTACTTGGGTTCAATTTCCCCAAGTGATATGTCGAGCTCTTAAATGAGTATGTTGACAAAGCCTATAGCTTCTACATAATCTTGTTTATCCTGGGTATCATCCTCCGAATGAGGGAAAGCGCTCGGCAGGTTTCCTTGGAAATTGTATTCACAAAAAAAGTTGTTATGTTTACAAAAGACAAGTGAAGTTTTGATTTGATAATGATCCATGTGTTTGTTGTACCTTGTTCAATTTTGTGCTTCCTGTAATGCCTGTTTACTTCAGTTTCTGGATTGTGTATATTTCGTTATTCAGCTTTCAACAAAGCTAAAGATAGTAGATTTCAAGGGGAAGTAATTTCCATCAAGATCTGTTTTGACAATATGTTACTCTGCTTATCAAAATCATATTTTTGTTAGGCCATATGTTACTCTTCTTATCAAAATCATATTTTTGTTAGCCATATGTTACTCTGCTAACTGACTGTAGCGGTTGGTGGTGCATATTAATGGAATACATAGGTCTTCTTTTAAAAATGGAAATAAGAAAGGGATGCCTGGAATTTTCCTGTTTATTCTTCCAACTTATCATACACGAGACCTGTTGACCAGACATGTCTGTTAGGTGAGATATAGAACCAAGGATGGGAGACTATGTTACATGTATCAAGTGGAAATTATTGACTTGTAGGGAATTTTGAACAAGCTTGAGGTTTCACAACAATCAACACATACTATGAGTTGCTGCCCTATGAGTTGCGACTACAAGGTATAATGTTGTCTCTCACGTGAAGTAGTTATTAGTTAAATAAGGTAATAGTGTAACTTGAAAGCCCATGTGATTCACACTTGTCCTGGCTCAAGGCAGAGACTAGCTGCCTTGCAGCCACTCTTGTTCTTATAGCATCCAACATATAAAATTGGCTTATATTATTTTCAAACTGAAAAAAACAATTCTATAGGGATTAAAGGATCCTTATAGTTCCCTACACAACTCGTAAGCCCTAAAGTTCCCTACACAACCCATGAGCCCTAAGATCACTCATTTGGTGATGAGTGTGTGTTTCCTAATCCTAAAGTACATTTGAATCTTAAAGTACCCCACCAATTCCTAGTATTGGACCTAACAAATGAAATAGAAATGAGACTTGTGTAGAAATGTTGAGGCTTTTGCATAGCACATCATCCTTAAAAAAATAGAAATGAAAATCACGCCATTATATCTTAAGACGTGTAGAAATCTTGAGCCTTTGCATAGCCCATCATCCGTAAAAATACTAATTTTTTTGGTAAATGTGTAATTTTTATCTTCTAAAAATATTTTAGTTTACAATATCTAGTTGAAAATTAAATAAATGAAATGTAATTAATATTTATTTTTAAATAAACAATTATGTTTTTAAAAACTAAATCACAAAAACATACATTTCGAAATGGAAATCATTTAAGATGCATCATTTATATAAAGAATTTTAAAACTTAATTGTGTATCGTATAATTCAAATTATGTTGACCCTCATTATATGCCTATATTATGCTTACGAGTCATGAGGATGAAGAATATATGTCCGTAATTATTATGGTTTCCATGGTTATTTTTATAATTATTATGGGCTTTTAGCAAAATTTTCATATAAATATATATATGATAAAATATTGAATTTTGTAATATATGTTTATATATTTTTTAAATTTAAAAAATATAAAATATTATAATTTTAACGTATATATTTTGTTAAATATTTTTTTAGTAAACTATATATATATATATTAAATTTTGTCAAATTTATTTATACATTTTTTTAAATTTAAAAAATATAAAATAATATATATATATATATAGGGGTCAAAAAAAAGTTAGGTATTGGGTACTAAAAAAGAAAGTGTTTTTCTCTCAATTTGAAAGTAAAATAAAAGTTGTTGGTACTTAGCTACTACTCAAAATAAATTCACTTAAAAGTATAATATAGACTCACTCAAAAATGCAACATAATTACTTTATACTAAACTTAAAACTTATTTGAAAAAATAACTACTATTCAACACAACGACCTAAAATATAATTAATTTTTTAATATTTTTCATACAATATATCTTATTTTCCAAAATATAAATATATATTTTAATTTTTTTAATTCCTTAAACATTTTAGATAAAAATAAAAAATATATAATATTTTGTATATTGCATTTCACATTAAAAATATATATTTACATTATTATGAGGCTTTTAAAAATACTATATCAATCATTAACATTATCTATATAAGATTTTAGGCTTCTTACCTTAAATAATTATATATTTCAATTTCAATTTATTTTTATAATTTTTAATCTTCAATATTTTAAATTATTTAATTTATTTTTTATTTTTTACTGAAGATAATTACATTTTTAATTACTTTGAAAACAAATCTCAAAGAAATTAGATCTATTGGTAAAAAGTTAGAAATTTCCATCACTAACAATATTCAATTCCCATGAAAACTTTCCGAAAGCCATGGACACTTTGAAATTACCAAATCTCTCTCTCTCTCTCTCTCTCTCTCTCACACACATATGAAACAATTTTTTTTTTCAATATTAAATTTCTAAGATTTAAAATTTGTCCCGTATAAATAAATTAATTTAAAATATACTCTCTTTTTTTTTTAAATCTTGGCATTACCTTTCTATTCATTCATTTAAAACAACAGGTTACAATCCTAGAATATGTTCAATGGCTTCAACCTGCTAGAAGAAAACTATATCTGTTGGCCATCGAACAACATTATAAGCCATCTAAAACATTAACAATATAAGTTTGTCCATGGAGGCGTTATAGGCCATAAATTCTATAAACCATCTAAACTTAAGACTACAAAAGTGTTAGCCATCGAACAACATTATAAGTCATCCAAAACATTAACAATATAAGTTGTCCATGGAGGCCTTATAGGCCATAAATTTTGTAAACCATCTAAACTTAAGACTACAAAAATAAATGCTATCACACAAGTTCATCATAAGAAAACCAAAAAAATATCCAACAAGTCTTTCCAGTTGATCCAAATTTATGCAGGAACACAATAAAATACTGAAATAAACATAAACACATAGATGCAGTAGAAAAAAAAACTACTTCATTTCATTAATATAAAATAACTGAAATATGCTTACAAACATAATGGACATAAACTAGCTAGGACGATGGTAGCAAGATGTGGCGGCTACATGCATCAAATAATTGAAATATGCTTACATTCATAATGGACATAAAATAGCTAGAGCGATGGTATTTTATCTCTGAGAAGAGATGTGGCGGCTAAATGCCTCTGAACTGTGTGACAATGAGGCTCAAAGGCCTATTTATTATTGAGAAGCAATGGAAATCATAAACATCAAAAAATATAACCCTAAGAGATGAAACAACAAATTATGGGCCCGTTGGGGTAAATTGGTACATCAATTTCCGAGGGTCATAACTTTGGCATACGATCTCCATCACGATGCCTCGTTAGAAAGATTTATTAGAGGACTACAACTATTGTTGACAGTGAATGTCTAATTGAAGACTCCCCATTCACCGTCGGTGATTATCCAAAAAGGCATTGTTTAGGGCATGGAAATGGCTTCAGAAGTTCAAAACCGAAAAACAACCAAAAATAGTAAATTGTGCTACAATTAAAGAAACTGAAAATTTGAAAGCAATAATGGTGGGGTCTAAGTGGAATAGGTGGGTGGCCACCAATGTTCACCTCGATCACCAATAGTTAATCATCATACGGGTCTACCGGAGCATGGTCTTTAGCACTTGACCCTGGCATTTCAGATTGTGGCAAACCCTGAAGCAGTCGTTCAATGCGGCCAAGGCATACATTTTGGTGATGCATCTGTAGCTGAAGAGGTTGAATTTCCTTTTGGATGTCTGTGAGGCTCTGCTCGAGCCTCGAATTACCCATTGTGTAGACGTTGTGGGTTTCGCCATTATACATTTCATGAACCAATAGAGATACATTGATTTTTTGAGTAAGATGGCCTAGGGTATGCAAAATATACTCATTCTAAAATTCTTGAAATTTTTATTTTATTTCATTTCTATTCTTAAATAATTATACAAAAATATTTCAATCCTAATTCAATTTCATATTTTTCAATATTTAATATTTTGATATTACTAAAATTAATTCCTTAAAATTAAAAAAAATTATAGTTGAGATTTTTGTCCATAGAGGAAGCTCATTTGGTGATCACTATGTTATAAAGTATTATGTAAACCAAGAAATTCATAATTCATATCCCTTATCGGTCAAACCAACAAAATAAAAATTATACTACAGATTATCCTTGAAAATAAAATAGGAAACTCTAATGAATTCTCACTATTTTCTTTTTATGTAATCTCCTGATTTTTAATAATGAAATTCACTTCACACAGAAAAGAAAATGTCTTTCAAAATTATATATCTATATATATATATATATATATATATATATATATATATATATATATTTTAAAGTTTATAATAATAATAATTCATTTTAGATAAAAAATACTAAAAACAAAAGCATAACATGCAACATTCTAAATACTATTACAACAATATAAAAGAAATCGATTGAAGACAATAATAAACATTCATCTATGATAAACATCAAAACACTTATTTTATCATATATTTTACATTATATAAATTTTAACTTTATTTTAAAAAAATATTATTATTAATATAATTTTTAAAAAAAATATGTAACAATATTCTTATTATAGAGATTCATTTTAAATGGATATTTTGAAACTTAAAATTATAAAATTTAATTAAATTTTAAATTTATTTAAAAAAATATTATTATTATTATGTAAATTAAACACTCATAAGAGAATTTGAACTTCTATAATTCACAATTTATATACTATTTTATAACACAGTGATAGACGATTAAACTGTCACCAACAAAAAAAAAAAAATTATCATTATTTTTATGAATTATAAAAAAAAAAATAGGTAAAGAAAATCTTAATTGTGGAGATTCAGCCTCTCATTATCATAGATATTAACGAAACAACCATATCAACAATTACATATGGCAGAACCAATCGTATATACCGCAGAGTTTTTCCCATTGACTCTGAAAATTTCCCTTGTACCCAACGTAAGCAAAGGCTGCTGCTGCAGAGGCGCTAGACGATACCAGCGCCACCATCAACTGCACACAATTATGAAATTCAATTCGAGATGTGAACATTTAAAAGTTATAACCCAACTTTCATACTCGCTCCTCAAATCTAGGCAGCTTTTGCAGCCCCAGTAACCCATAATTACTTGTCTCTGCACGTTTTACAAAGTGTTGAATCTCTCACTGCACATCAATGCCAACAAAATGTACTTTGGTCTTTTCATGTTTTAGAAAATGATGAATTTCCCACTGCACTTAAGGGATTTCCATGCAGCCCAGTAAGCCATAATTACTTGTCTCTGCACGTTTTACAAAATGATGAATCTCTCACTGCACATGAGTGCCAACAAAATGTACTTTGGTCTATTCATGTTTTAGAAAATGATGAATTTCCCCGTATTTCCATCTACCTTCCAAGCTGAGAGAAATCGAGATACAGTGAGCTTATGAATCTCCCACTGCACTTGTAGCATGTACCTTCCCTTTTTCTTTTCTGAACTTACCCAACTTGCTTAAGGGATTTCCATCTACCATCCAAGCTGAGAGAAATCAAGATACAATGAGCTAATGAATCTCCCACTGCACTTATGGCATGTACCTTATTTTTTTTTTTGGGAGCTTACCCAACTGCTGATCCTTTCCTTATCTGGTGTAAATGGATAGACTTTTAAAGCAGTTAATTTTTTTGTTCATCATTTTTTATAAGAGATAAAAATTTTATTTTGGGTTTAGTTTTTAATTATTGCTGAATTGATTTGTAAAAGTGGGGTAATTTCATTTTGGGCTTGTTTTTTAATTAAAAATAAGATTCCAATTGTTGAAATCTATCATTTCATTTGATTAAAAATAAATTTGATTTTAAATGAAATCAATGAAATTTGATTGGAATAAATGCATAATAATGTGTAAACTCCACCACGAAGAGCACTACCTAAGCTTCTAATTGCCGAGCAGAAATTACGAGCTTTCAAGGGTGCTTGAGCTGAGAGCCTAATACAAATTTTGGCTTTTATATAAATTGCTATCTGAAGCTTTAATGACAAGATTTTCCACTTTTTGTTTCAGCTGCTTTTATTTTATTTATTTTCACCAGTACAGTAAAACTATTTTCTGTTGTATATATTCTTTTCGTTTCATCCTTTCCATTTTAACTTGTGACCTCTTAGAGGAAACATACGCTCTAACCATTGTGTCCATTATATATATATATATATATATATATATATATATATATATATATGTATTTATATATATATATATAATTTACTTTTTCTTCATTAGATTGAAGATTAAAATAGGGTAATATGTAAATAATATTTCAGCTTTCCAACTGATTTAGTTTTTCTTTTTCAAACAAAATTAAATTTATTTTGATTTTTTTAATACCTAATATAGATATAAACAAATCATACCTCTTTCAAATTATTTTGTTTGACTCTACCTCTTCAAATGATTATCACTATACTGAAGTACTTTTCATATTCCATATGCTACTACTTATATGCTATTCTCAATCTAGTAAGCATCAAGAAGGATAAATAAAATAAATGGAGATTCAAATTCTTATGGGTAGAATACCTCAAATTTAAATGGATCTACATTGGTGTGTATATTTTCCATATGAGAAAATTTCACAAATTTAACCCATCTTCCTTATAATATAATAATTGAAAGTGATAAAAAGTCTACCAGTTTATTTGCAAATGTTAAATTATAGTATCATAGTAAAGTCATGTTAAAGAATTAATATTGAAATTTCATGTTAAATATAATTTATAAATTTATTATAATGTGGAAGCAATAAGATCGAGTAGAATATTATACCATTAAATATAAGATATGATTTTATATATTGGTTTCTCATATTTTCTAAATTTCTAATATTATTACTGGAATTTTGTTTTAACAATATATTGATACTTAATTTTATTCAAATGTGTATAAAATTTACACCAATGTAAATCCATTTAAATTTGAGATATTCTAAGCACAATAATTTGCATCTCCATTTATTTTTTGCTATCTCTCTTTAAGTTTACTAGATTTTACTAGATTTAGAATTGCATATAAGTAATAGAACATGGAATATGAAAAGTAGCTCAATTGCAAAGTACACTGCTATTTATTTTAGATCTATTAAGCATTTACTGAGATTAAAAAGAAATTGAGATACATATAGTTATCTCAATTATTATTTTTGATATCTATCAATGGTTGAAAAATAAAAAATATTGAGGTATTTTGCATATTGTGCCTTTGTTTGCTAATGTAATTGAATAGAGTAGCAATGCTTCATATCTTGTTGGGAATATGGGGCATGGTTGTGTAGGTCAATTAGTTCACTTTCCTCTTTAGTGACAATCCATAGAACTTGTGCTCTAGGTGGTACAAAGATCCAAATCAATTGAGTGTCCTAAAGAGCTCTCTTTGTGGGGCTTGATGCTAAACTTGTAGTATGACCCTTGTGTGAAGATGTTATATTGTTATTTCCATCCATACTAGAAGAAACAACTCCCATAGGTTTTGGGCATGTGGATACTCATGTGTGAATGGAAAATGTAGGTAGCAATATATTTGTCATTCTTTGTGCGCATTTTTCACATAGATTGGTAGTAAAAAATTTGTTCACATGAAAAGAATTTAAAATGCTTTATCATATCTGATTTTAGTATATTATTTTAAAAGTTTTGAATTTTAAAAAAAACTATAAGCTATAATTCATTTTCAAAAATTACATTAAATTTGAAATTTAGTTATCCAACACAACTTAGTTTGATCAAAGGAGTTGACACAAAGTAGAAAAAAAATTCTACTACTACAACAAAGGAGAAAATATTTTCCACCACTACAAAAATGTTAGTGATGTCATTTAAATCGAATCAAATTTCATTGATTTCATTTAAAATCAAATTTATTTTTAATCAAATGAAATGGTAGATTCCAACCTGGTATTAGTATTTTATTTTTAATTAAAAAAACAAACCCAAAGTGAAATTACCTCACCATATATACAAATTATTACTCAATTCAATGATAATTGAAAACCATCAATAAAGTATACGGATTTGAAAGAACCAATGCTGATAAATACAGGTCATGGAAAGAATAACAAATATATTACTACCTACATTTTCCATTCACACATGACTATCCCCATGCCCAAAAGGGATTGGAGTAGTTTCCTCTAGTATGGATGGAAATAACAATATAACATCTTCAGAGGAGGGTCATACTACAAGTTTAGCATCAAGCCCCACAAAGAGAGCTCTTTAGGACACTCAATTGATTTGGATCTTGGTACCACCTAGGGCACCAAGTTCTATGCATTGTCACCTAAGAGGAAAGTGAACTAATTGACCTACACAAGCATGCCCTATATTACTAACTACATATGAAGTATTGCTACTCTAGTGAGTTACATTAGCAAACAAAAGCACAATAGAAAAAATACCTCAATATTGTTTTATGTATTAACGATTGATAGATATCAAAAAAATAATTGAGATAATTATATGTATCTCAATTCTTTTTTAATCTTAGTAAATGCTTAATAGATATGATATAAATAGAGGTGTACCTCGATAATAATTACATTTGAGCTACTTTTCATATTCCATATTCTATTACTTATATGCAATTCTCAATCTAGTAAAACATAGAGAAAGATAACAAAAAATAAACGGAGATGCAAATTCTTATACTTAGAATACCTCAAATTTAAATGTATTTACATTGGTGTGTAAATTTTCTACACATTTAAATAAAATTAAGTATCACTATATATAGATATTAATAAAACAAAATTGCAATGATAATATTAGACATTTAGAAAATATGAGAAACTAATATATAGAATCATATCTTATATTTAATGGTATAATATTCTACTCAATATTATTGCTTTAACATTATAATAAATTTATAAATTATATTTAACATGAAATTTCAATCTCAATTCTTTAACATGACTCTACTATGATACTATGATTCAACATTTGCAAAGAATCTGGTAGACTTTTTATCACTAGAAATTATGATATTATAAGGAAGATGGGGTAAATTTGTGAAATTTTGTCATATCAAAAATATACACACCAATGTAGATCCATTTAAATTTGAGGTATTCTACCCATAAAAATTTGCATCTCCATTTATTTTTTTTATTCTTTTTTATGCTTACTAGATTGAGAATAGCATATAAGTAGTACCATATTGAATATTAAAGGTATTTCAATTGTAATTATGATCCGAGGACACCTGTATTTATATCATATGTATTAAGTGTCGAATGAGATTAAAAAAAAATTTGAGATAGAAATAGTTATCTCAATTTCTTTTTGATATATATCAATGTTTAATAGATAAAACATATTAAGGTGTTTTTCATATTCTACCTTTTGTTTGGTAATGTAAATAGAGTAGCCATACTTCATATGTAGTTAGTAATATAGGGCATGATTGTGTAGGTCAATTGGTTCACTTTCCTCTTGGTGCTCTAGATGATAGGTAGATCCAAATCACTTGAGTGTCCTAAAAAGTTGATGATAAACTTGTTACACCATAACGCATCCCTTTTTGAAAACAAATCCCCTAGCTGCCACTCTATACTGGTCTGCACTATTCGATTGAATGTTAGATGTTTTAATATTTTTAGGCCGTCAAATTAATAATTAATAATTAAGAAAAAATAATAGTTAGAATTGCTTGCTGAACTATTTCTTGATAACTTAACCATTTATTGATAATAAACTAAAAAAACATCTGCAACAACAAAAACATAATAATAATAATAAATACAGAAAAATGAGAGAAAGCTTTCTTAAAATTTGTATCTCCAGAAATGCCCATGGCAAGTAAGTAAGTAAGAGGGGTCTTGTACATTAATAAACATGTACAAAGCCAACCACTTGTATAAGAAAGCAAGTCTAGACACAACGCTCTAGGTGGGGTATACCAAATTTCATTCCAGGCCTCGTCTGCTTTCACTTTATTGTTTTTATTATTTACTCCGCCATATTCCCAAAAATGAATGAGAATTGTGCTACAAGTAACATATAAACGTATCTCTGTATTTAGACCATTATTTTTTGCTTTAGTGAGGCCTTATGCGTAGCTGTTGCTTGTATTATGTGCAGCGGTATTTATTTTTCCAACGAATTATTGTTATTATAACAGAGGTGCTCCAACTTATTATTTATTTAAATTTTTCCCACCCTGAGTTTAATTTATCTCTTCTTTCCAGGCTAGATACTTTAAAAAGGTACCATGATTGCACGCAGGTCTGAAGCGTTGTGGAAAGAGTTGCAGGTTTCATTGGGTGAACTGTCTTAGACTGAACCTCAAACGTGATAACATTTCGCCCGATGAAGAAGACCTTAAAATAAGACTTAATAAAATGTTGGGTAATAGGTAGGGAAACATTGTTTGCAGTCTGCAGGCTCCCTGATATATTTTCCTTTTTTTTCTGTCATTTGGCATAATGTTGATCTTAATATATCTTTTGTGATGTAATCACAGGTGGGCATTTTTTGTTGGCCTTATACCAGGAAGAACTAACAAAGTCAAGAACTACTGGAATACTCGTTTGAACAAGAAATCTCATGCCAATGCATGTATTGGATTGAAGTCTGTTAGACCGATAGAGTCAAATATTAAGGAACTGGCCGTGAGTTTCCTTTACTCCAACAATTGCCAACCAGCAGGGTGAGAGAGAAGAAGTTATTGATTGCCCTGTAATAAAAGACCTGAGGAAGGAATCGATATCTCCCAGTTATCCAACGAAACATGAACCAGCCTCTTCTTCAGATGTTGAACGACTTGCAGGTGTATCGAATCCTTTGAAGTTAAATTTTAATATCCTTCCCTCATGCGCATATTCGACTTTCCTACATGATGACTCTAATGCCACTTTTATTCGTAAGCCCGTTGGTATTGATCAGAAAAATTCTTGTCCACATCTTGTATGTGGGATACTGGAAATTTCTTCACAGGTTATAGTGACTAGATGTATTCAATCCGTTAAATTTCTTTGCCTTTTCGTGAAGTCGGTGTACATTCTCACGCCCTTTCTATTGTTCCCTTTATGGATGAGTTTTCATACTATTTCACTTCTTTCTGGATGCCGTATTGATTTTTATCTTGTCAATTCAATGCATTCGCATAAACATGGAAATATAGAGTAAGTGGCTCTAGTCTGACTCGTCTATTTATAAAATCTGGTCTTTATAAGTAAAGAAGCGAATCATTGCCCTCCCAGGAGCAGCAAGGTGCTGAGAGCCTTGTGAAATATATTAGAGATGTTTGTATGTGTCACTGCAACATTAATTTAAAATCAAATTATAAAGATAGATACCAGATAATTTTGGATTTATAAATATCCCAGCTTGAATTTGATTTAAAGGTGATTCTATGAAAGTTACAATGAAATGCGTCAGCCCATGTTTATGTCAATAGATGCTATTTTGTGCATTCTCAAATGAAATTGGTCACATAAATAATGCCAACCCTCTCATCTTTGCATATGTCGTAGCTTCAAAAATTTTGCCACTTGGATTTTTCACAAAAGGCTAGGGAGAGCTAGGAGCTAGCTGTACCTTTTTGGATTTGATTATTAAAAACATTTTTAAACAGAAGAAAAAAATTTAAAAAACTGGTGTTTCATTATTATGAGTATTGTTTGATAAGATGGGAAATACATCTCTATTTGATATTTTAGTGTGTTTTAGTTTAAATATATCATTAATAATTTAAAATTAGAAAAAGGAAAAATATAATTAACTAGTTTGTTTTTAAATAATGATGTGTAATTTTATTTTATTTTGTGAGAAACATGATATTATTGAAAGATGTGTGGATTTTTTATAATTTTTACAATATTCATGACTTTCGGATTGATGTAAATGGTAAAAATTATAATTCAAATAACAACTTAATTAAATAAAACATGACACTATTAGAAGATGTGTGGATTTTTTATAGTATTATTTTATTTTTTATAAAGTCTACAATAATTATGACTTTTGGATTGATGTAAATGGTAAAAATTATAATTCAAATAACAACTTGATTAAGTAATGTTTTTAACTCAATATAAATATAAAATAAAATTTGGTATTATAAAAATCACTTTAAATATTAAAAGATAAATATATCTTCATATTATTTGATATATACATTGAAAATTTTAATTAGTAAATATATTTTCCTTACCATTATCTAATTATTATTTTAAATGTTTTTTTATTATAATTAATTTTATTAATATAAAAAATTATATCATATTTCAAATATTAATTACTTTTTATAATTTAGGAATTGCCATTAATGCTACTTTTTCTAGTTTTTGTGAAGTGCAATGAAAAATCATGGAACAAGCTTATCTCAAGTTCCATTCATTTATATCTGAAGTATATGGATGAAGAAAAGCAGGCCAATGGAGACTTATGAAGAATATATGATTCTTTAGAAGGAAATGATCTTGACAAGGCTATGGAGGACCAAATAGCAGAATAAAAAATAGAAGAGGACTCTTCAGGATATGGGTTAGTTGGGGATTTCAGAATCTAGATGAACTACATTATCTAGATGAGCTACATTATCTCAGTGATTCAAGCAAGCACTCAAAAAGAGACATACAACAGTGATATAGAGACAATTTATTCAGAAACAAGAGAAAGCTAGAATTATAGCCCGAGATAGAGTTATGGGAAGAGAAAAATTCCAATTGTAAGGAGGAATTAGAGTTCCGTGAGTAGTAGTTCAGTCAACATAATTCTCCACTACTTATTCTGGAGGAGTTGGAGTCGAGAAAGTTCCTACTACTTCATAAGTTGAAGAAGGCGCACATGATAGAATTAGAAGAGATTCCTCAATGTTATTTTTATTTGACATTCAGTCACTCTACTCTTTTTTGTCTAGTAGTCTCTTTATCTCTACCCTTAAATTCAATGACTCAAAAAATACGAGACGAAAGACACTTACCTATTGCAATCAGTTGAAAAAAAAGGTATTTCTAAAGCGTCAATTGTGGAGGAATCTATTATTTAAAAGATCATGAGAATAATTTCCTTTCAAAACCAAAATGTACTATCACCAGGGAAGGGAGTTATTACATTTAAAATTTGTTCCTATTATTGTCACTACAAAATTTGATTGGTACTTTTTATTTGATGGGAAAATAAATTACCTTTAAAAGGAACTAAGGTATTGAATTATTATCCTTAAAGAAGTCACTAGATTCCCTGATTATGAGTTGATTTTTTCTTCTTAATTCTTGATGATGTTTATTATTCTAACTAAGGTGAAAAGTTCCAAAGAAGTGAAATATTTGTCGTTCAAAGAGGAATTATGGAAATATGATTGTAGATAATATATTAATATAAATGTATCTGAACTAAGATTAATTAAGTATCCCCAAGGGTTAAAAAAGGCCCAAATGTCCCTTATCCATAAAAATTGACGATTAAGATAACTCTATGCTCTATGTTCAAATCACAAGAGAAGGTGGATTTACCATACTTAGGCTTCTTAGTACTCTCTTATGAAGTACAACCTGTCACAGTGATAAGTTTTTATTCCATTAAATAATTCTAGTTGTAAAGTAGAGTCAGATTTCTAGGAGTAGTAACAGAGGAATTGAACATTGCAAATGTGATAGAAGCAAATTATTTCCTAGAAGCATGAATACTACCCAACTTGGTCATAAAAACCAAGTGCATCCTTCATGCAGGAAAACAAATAAACATGTAGATTTCGTCATATAGAGGTCTTGAGTACTTTGGCCAAAATGTCTCATCCATTATGAAAAAGCACATCTTACATGCAATTAATAACAAAGAAGTTGTTCCAAATCAATTACCCAATATGGATATTTTTATTTGAGGTCCAGTGGTTTAGTAAACATAATTCTCCATCCCTTATTCTCGAGGGGTTGGAGCCGAGAAAGTTCCTACTACCTCTTCTTTCATTTATGCTATTCTTTCCTATATTACAACCTTACAACGTTTCCTTTGTAACATGTGGTGAAATTGCTAGTTGTATGACCCTTGTGTGAAATGTCATATTGTTTTCTCCAACCATACTAGATGAAACAACTCCCATCCCTTTTGGGCATGGGGATACTCATGTATCAATGGAAAATATAGGTAGTGATATATTTTTCATTCTTTCCAGGGTGTGCATTTTTTAGTGATGGTTATTTTCAATTCTTCTACTCTCTTGATGGTTTTGACAAATTTTAATTATATATGCATTTTCATATATATATATATATATATTGATTGCATTATTGTGCATATCATTATTCCATTACATGATCATTAATACTAAAAAATATTAGTGAATATAATTTATATTCTAATATAAAGTATGAGTTTCAATAGAGATCAAGTATCAAATTTGAAAGGTAGAGTCAACATCACTTGAAGAATTATGATTTGTTTACTAACTCTATATTAATTATTATAGTAAAATAAATTACAATTTTCATTTGAAAAAATAAATTAGTTGGAAACTACATAGCCATTCTGCAAATACAAATAAGCAAGAAGGAAATAATACACACACACACGTATATATATATATATATATATATATATATATATATATATATTCCAATTTCCATAAAATCCCTAATTGAAATACATTAAAAAACATTATTAGAATAAGAAAATATTAAAAAATGGCAAAGCAAACACTGTAAAAAATTACTCACCTAAAAAAGCATTTTAAATGATTTATCATATCAATATTATTTTAAAAGTTTTGAATTATTAAAAAATTTATAAGCTATATCTCATTTTCAAAAATTAAATTAAAATTTTACATGAAATTTGAAATTTAGTTATCCACAGTTTTCATTACTGGAGTAGCCACAACTTAATTTGAACAACAGAGTTTCTGCAAAGTAGAAAATAATTTCCACCACTACAACAATCTAGTTACATCAAAGTAGAAAATAATTTCTAGCACTACAATAGAGAGTAGCTACAAATTAATGTTATTGGTAGTCATTTAATCAAATGAAATTTCATTGATTTCATTTAAAATCAAATTTATTTACCTTGAGGAAATTGGAATCTTATTTTTAATTAAAAAACAAACCCAAAATGAAATTACCTCACCTTATACAAATTACAGCTATAATCCATTTTAAAAAAATACATGAAATTTTAAATTTAGTTATCGAGAGTTGTCAAAAGTAGAAAATAATTTCCACCACTACAACAATGTTATTGACGTCATTTAATCCATTCAAATTTCATTGATTTCATTTAAAATCAAATTTATTTTTAATCAATTGAAATGGTGGATTACAACCTATGCTATGGAGGAAATTGGAATCTTATTTATAATTAAAACAAACCCAAAATAAAATTAGTCCACCATATACAAATCACAACTAAATTCAACGAGAATTAAAAAGAAAACCCAAAATTAAATTACCTCACCATATACAAATTACAACTCAATTCAATGATACATAAAAAGCATGAATAGAGAGAAGCACAACTCAATTCAACAATAGATAAAAAAATATGAATAGAGAGAAGAATGGCTTGCTTAGAAAAGGTTAATCTGATGCGCACCCCAGATAAGGCAAGGATGAGCAGTTGGGTAAGCTCAAAAAAGAAAAAGGGAGGGTACATGCCATAAGGGCAGTGGGAGATTGTTACACATTGTTTTGTCACCATGACATTTGACTGTCAATATAGGTTCATAATTACCTGTATTACGCTCCCTTAGAAGTCAAAAACCCTAATGTTCCTAAACCAAGTCTTGGAATTGGAGAAAAGCTCATTAAAACCCTAAAAAGTCTAACTATGCACTTTTCCTAGCCCTTGCCTGTGGATCCATATATATTTTCTCTATAGCCTATGGCACATCCTACACGTTTTTCATATTAAACCTGCGGACCCCCGTAAATAGTCAAATAAAGGAAAAAGTAAGTTCTAGAAGCCCAACTAGTCAAATATTCTCCCAAATGGAAGCTTCTAGAAGCGCGTTCAGTTCGAGCTTTATCCTATACTCATGAGCTCTATCCCTTTACTCATGGAGTTTATCCCTTGGTATATGGAGCTCAAATCCCTTCATGAGAGGAATCCATCCCCCTCTTCATGGAACTGAAACTACCTCCATTTCCCTATAAATTGAGCTCGTGTTTCAATCTCAAGGGTAGATTATAGCTTGTAAATGGTAAAGATACATATTAGTTGCTGAAGAATTTCTAAAGAGAGCATACTCTCTATACTAGCCATTTTTGATATGAGAATGATCACACACTCATGTCCATAACTTTATGCTTGTTCAGAGAGAAGAAGGCTTGTCAATATGAGAGAGAACGATTGTTGAGGACCTCAGAAGAACCTGTATAACATCAAGGTGAAAGGTTTTAAGGTTACTTCTTATTATACAAGTTAATACAAATGGATTTCATTTTCTCATTGAATTGTTCATGTATCTATTTAAGTATTTCAATTCTTGGATTCCTTGATCATTGAGATAGATTGATGTTTTCTCAATTAGTATATCTTACAGGTGCTTTCAATCTTTTTATCTGTCTTTGATTGCAGGTTTCACATGCTGAAGTGACCTCTATTAGAGCGATTAGATAGAATATTTCGGCAAGCGTTGGACTTCAGGTAGGGGCATGTCCTCGTACTTTGTTATTAATAATTCTGAATCACAAATTATCTAGAGAAAATGGTTTGCATTTGGTTGTTTGTTTCTAGATATCCTTAGGATACTAGGGAGATCGTTCTTGTCTGCAAGAAGGATATATTCGCATAACAAAATGGCGATTCCGCTGGGGAATAAAACTCAATTTCTCTTTTTACTTTCCAGTTTGACTTTTTGATTTTGATTAGTCTAAAACTGGGTTGGGTAGATAACTTACGAGAATCCCTGAAAAGTAAATCTGAATTTTTATTTTTTCTGTGTTTTTCCTAGCCTCCATGGTTTTTGTTTAAAAATAGCGTGGCAGCCTCCGCAGTTTTTAGTTCAGAATAGTGCAGTACTGCAGTGTTCTCTATTGAAAATTGCGGCCTTGTGGAAAACTTTTGAAAATTTAAAAAATTCTCTGTTCAGGAGCAAGATTACCAAATTCTCTGTGTTTGTCCCAACTTGTCTTGACTATCAAAGTCTTATGTGTTGTTTTTCTTTCAGCCATTCTTGTGTCTGATTGGTTTTTCATCTGATTTTCATTTTAAAAGTAAGTGTTTTCCCTAATTTCTTGTTTCTCTTTACTAGAAACCATCATATACCTTAGCTTACTGATATGTTGTTGTTTTCTTGTTGAGCCATTGAACTTATTGCAACCCTTGCTTTTATGAAAATTGAGTTCCATTTTCATTTGAAAACTTAGAAAAGTCTTAAGCTTACAAAGACTTGAATTTCACTTAAAACCATTATTGAATGTTTTGATTTTTGCTAAAGATAAGCAGAAATTCTTCTTGGTTCGATCACAAACTAAGAAAAACATCCTTAAAACTTTGTAGACAGAGTTCAAACATTAGTGTTTTCTTTTGATTTTGGATTTTATGCTTTTAGGAGTTTTCATAAGGTTTTCTTTTTGGAAAAAGTTTGTTAAAAGATTTGTAGTTTCTGATCTGATTGATGAAGGATTTTATTTTGAATGAGTAATTGATCATCATATGAAATAATTGGCATTTTTAAAGTTATCTAAATCTCTCAAATATTTCCTTTAAATAGGTTTCATTGAAAAAACAAATATTTGCACTCTCATAATGATGCATTTAGCGTATTTTGACTTGGGTCATAAAACATCATTAAATTTTCACTTCCATACCTTCTGTCTTAAGAAATAGCCAAACTAAAAACAACGCTTTAATTAAAATCAATCTAGATATTTTTACATTTTCTAGGGCTCTTTTCCACCAACATAGATTAGGCTAGTGTCTTGGAATAGGTTGTAATTAACATTCCAAGACAATTAAAATAGACAAGTAGCAATCTTGCAGTAGGAAAATCCAATTGTAGCATGTATGCTCTAGGAAGCTCTTCTTAAAAGAGTTAAGCATGAGATCATGTTTGGACCAGTGAGGTAATCATACCTATCTCATTGGGAAAGATATCAGATGTGCACGTATTAAAAATAGTAAACCTCGGATAGACCATTGTCGAGGAGCCTGGGGTCACTTGTCGATAAACCTTGGATTATATCAAGGAGCCTTCAAGGGAATTGAGCTTGTTACTCTGCCCTTGCGTGTATATCGGATCGTAGACTGTTCCCCCAGGTATATTTGTTCCCGTTGGTGACCTTAGTGGCTATAAACATTAGGATTCTTACCCAAGGTGACGGTGGAGGGAAGGTCCCACTGTACCTGGAGCAGACGTCGACTAGACTCACTTGGACTTTCCGGAGGGTTCTCTTCACTTCGAGATGGTTTAAGTGGAGAAAATCGCACCAGATTGTTTCATTAAGTAGGTTTTCGGGGTAACTTTTCCAACCACTATTTCTGCATTAAAATTATATGACGTTGGATTTCATCACCAACTAGTGTTTTTAGTGCGGGAATCTACTGTTTGTGTGTGGATTGATCTCTTAGATTTTGTAGGCATGTGATCAATTTGATTGTTTCCTTAGAGACTTTAGGACATTTAATTAAAATTTTCTTTGATTTCATGTGTTAAATTTTTTTAATCATGGCAGAATTACTTAGGTAATCACGTAGAATGCAGGGGAAACCCCCTGAGTACACACCAAGCCAGTTAGAAAAACTTAAATCTGAGAAAGGAAAAACATCAGGGACTGGATCAACTGAATAAGAAGAAACATCAATAAGCGTTCATCCTAAATATGAAGTAGATCAACCTCGAACAACAGAGAGTACCCCAAGAAGAGTTTCAATTTATGAGTTAGCTGAACTTGTTTCTACCACTAGTGAATTATCAGCTTCGGATCCTGAAATTTTTTAACCAGAAACTGAAACTGTTATATCTGAGACTACTTCTGAGTTCATTACTCCAACCCCTCATCATCCTGATTCACCCAGAGTGAAGTATCGTATCACTAAAAATCTTCCTTCTGGTCTCATTAGTATTGAAGAAGTTACTGACATTGAAGAAGAAGTTGATCTTCCTCCAAATCAGAACTCTTTAGATCTTAGGCCAAGTGAATCGATTTACTATAGCCCATTCAAATAAGATCCTTGGTATTCTCAGTTGGTAAAATTTCTACACAATATTGGTATAAATTATTCGCCATCCCGAATTCCTTTTTACGCTATACCAAGAGGTTACAGACCTCCATTAAACATGTCTGGTGAGTCATCCATGTTTTCTGCATCACTAGAAACACATTTTTATGGTGGTCCGTCTATTCCAATAGGATACCAATCACTCTTTGGTACTTTCTCAGGAGCAACTCCTTCTCCCGACAAACATATACCATCATCTGGTCCAAATGAATCAAATACCAAAAATTTGAGTGTAGAACATGTTTACATGATGTCAGGAAACATTCCTAACCCTGACCCTCAAGGTAGTAATTTACCACCTGGGGGGAAACCTCAAAGTGGTAATTTACCACCTGGGGGGCAACCTTAAGGACAGTACATACCTTCAGTACCATATCAACCGCAGGGTCAATATGAACCTCAAGGTCAATACCTAGCTCAGAGTCCGCAGCTTCTTCAAGGATAGTACCCTACACCAGGGCAACCGTCTTTCCAGGGACAATAGCTTCCTTTAGTGCCACAGTTATACCCAGAACAAAAATTGTTTCAAGGAAGTGGGAATTATCTAGTTAATTATCAAGCATATGTTCCAAATTATCAACCTGGTTATGCTCCTTCTTATGCAACACAACCTTCAATGGGACCTTCATACCCCGGAGTAAACACGGTGTGGGATTCATCACAAGTTTAACAGAATTTGCAACCTACTGTGCAAGTACCCTATTATCAACCTGGTCAGCCAATGGGTTATAGTCAAATCCAATAACCAGTCCAACCTGTTCAACCTACAATTCAGGTACCTGCATCTGGTATAGTTCAGCAACTTGGTTTGAATACACCTAGAACTCCAATTCAAACTGCTGCACCAACTTCTGTTCAAGCTACCACACCTATTCCTGGAGTTTTTGCAGCTCTTATTTCTACAGCCCCTCAAGTATCACAACAAATCCCTATAGTCTCTGCACCCCAACCTGGACCTACAATCCAGAATACCATTCAGCTACCTACGGGACAACCTGGTACAAGTACAATTGTAACAAGCCAACCTCAGTTTGTTTATCAACCATATCAAGGGAAGTATCAATATGGGCCCGCAGCACAAAATCCAATATACTAGCATCCGCCATACCCTGGTTACACGTATCAAATACCAGCTCAACCCCAATATGGTATGGCTAATCTTGGTTAACCGAGAGGTATTCCAATCCCAAATGCACAAGCTATTCCAAGATATCCTGGATATCCTCCTCCTAGTATTGGTATAGTTCCACAAGGTTATCAATTTGCTCAAGACCCTAACCATCGGTTGCCATTCATAGAAAATTTGGGTTTACTTGATTTTTCGTGTCTAACGAATGATCCCATCTATTATCTTCCATATTGGTCGTCAATGCCAAATTATTTTCCCAGTGATATCCCTAAATTTGAAGGGAAATCAAGTGAGGACCCATCGAACCATGTCATGACTTACCACCTCTGGTGCGCATCCAACTCTTTGATTAATGATTCTATTCAATTATGGTTGTTTCAGAGAACACTGATAGGCTTAGCTGCTAAATGGTACATTGAATTACCGCGTGGCTCATTCAAAAATTTTAGTGCTTTAACAACTGCTTTCTTAACACATTTTCAGTTACCAATCAGATACGACAATGGCATGGAATTATTGACATTAAAACAATCTACGTCTACGTACATATCCGATCACATACATGAATGGAGACATAGAAGATGTTTGGTGAAAGTTTTACTCCAAATCAAATCTTGGCAGAATGGTTCATCAAATCATTACTTCCAAAGATCACTGAAGATGTGGCTAAGGGAGGAGTTATTACTGAGGAACAGGTCATTACTCAAGCTCAGTACTTAGACCTTGTATATACACAATCTGGTACTTTGCATGAATTTTTTTTTGATTTACCACATCCTGGTAAAATAACTTCAACTCCTTTAGGGTCTCATGCTGCAAATGGTGTAATTGGTTTAGTTAACACAAATAAAAGTAAGAAGAAGTCCTCAAAAAATACTTCTCCTATAATAACTTTACCTGATTCATCGAAAGGAGATTCTTCCCTTGATACTTATGTCGACATTCACGTTGTAGATTCATCTACAACTAAATCCAAAACTGGTAATGAGAAGAAAGGTAAGAATAAAAGCAAACAGACTTCCTCGCCCAAAGAGAAAACCAAAAAAATTGAACCATCTGACGATAAACGAAAACCTCATTATCCTTGTCTTATTTGTCATGAGGATCATTTTACTAAAGAGTTCCCACATCGATCTGAGGTCTCTAAATTCATCAAAGGTTCGCCCACACCCGTTGTCTTGAAGGATCCTTTTCCTACTCAAGATAGAAAAAAGATAGTATCTTCTTCACACTCATCAGCAGATATTTTAATGATGTTTGAGGTTATGGTTGTGACGCGATCGCAAGACTATGGGAGTAAAAATCCTATTACTGGTAAAGAAGTAGAAAATTCTAATTCAACACCAACTACATCTCCTTCGGTTTTTGATCCACTTCATATCGAGAAACCTAATCCTGATCTAGTTATTAAACCGCCCACTAAAGGTGTACTTCAGAAGTTAGCTTTCAATCCACATGCGAAAGCTGCTCAGAACTACAACATTGTTGAAGACTTGGTGATTTCCCCTTGAGAAATGTTGGCCTTAGAAGTGCTGCAATCATGTCCAGCAAAAGGAAATTACTTTTATCAGCTATTGGAGCTATAGATCCTCAGGATTCTAACCTTATGGTCTTCGATTTAGAAAATTTTACACCGAGACTACCCCATCATATGGATTTTCAGATTCTGGTATTAGTAAAAGAAAGATGAATTTTTTGTACTGTAATTGATGAGGGAGCATCCATGTGCATTATGTCGTTAAATTGTTGGAAAAGTCTTGGTTCTCCAACGATCAACCAATCTTCGACAATCCTTAAATATTTTTATGGAAGAGGATTCCATCCGTATGGAATTTTACAGGATCTACCTATAGAGGTCGAAAGTAAAACTGTTAATCTAGATGTGGAAGTAGTTGATGCCCCTCTGGATTACAACATTCTTCTGGGTCGAAGTTGGTCTTATGCTATGAATGCTATCGTGTCTTCCGTCTTTCGGTTAATCATGTTTCCTCATAAAGGAAAGATTGTTAAAATCGATCAGTTTCCATATTATTTGTCTGACCCAGCTTCTATAGATAATATTCAGCATGTTGGAAAATCGACTATTCCTTATGAAGATGTTGGAGTAGGTTTAGTAAAATATTTTTTTTTCATGGGAAATTTTTCTATGCCTACACCCAACGTACACCATTTCTAATATTGATATGATTTCATCAAGCACTATTCTATTCAATGATCCTTGGATAGTGCCTTTAGCATCAGAAATGGATTCTTTCAATGGCGAGATGCCTTTGAGTCCTTTTGAGATAGAATATACATTGGTACAGTCATTTTATAACACACCTTCAACTAATCTTGATCCAATTAATGTGGTCACTGAAGAATCTTCTTCACTATCAAGCTCAGCCTTGACATCTATTTTCAATCCTTTTCAACAAGTGTTTTATACTGATGAAAGTATTCGTGAAATTTTTTCTATGGATGAATCACCCTGGGATGATCTACACCATAGATCTTCTTTTTTACCTAAACTTGATAGATTTGAAAATGTTTTTTCGTCAATTTTTACAATTGATTATGTCAAGGAACCACATAATCCAATCATGATTACAAATTCAGATTCTGAGATTAATTTGGGAAACATTTCTACAACTGTTCCTATTGACATATCAGTTAAACCTAGAGTTGTTGAAAACATTCATATTGGAGCTTCTTGTACGATTTATGAAATTAATACATATAATGCCCTATTTCAATAATTTTGCGACATATTTGCCTAGTTCTACGAAGAAATGCTAGGAATTGATCGAAAAATTGTCGTTCATGAAATAAAAACATACCCAGATGCAAAGCCTATTAGACAACGTTTATTTCCGATACATCCTCAAAAATCTGCTGCTATTAAAGCTAAATTTGAGAAACTATTAAGAGCAGGATTTATTTTTCCAATCCCATTAACAGATTGGGTATCTAATATATTTCGGTTACCAAAAAACAAGGGACTATACGAATATGTGTCGATTATAGGGATAGTAATAAAGCCTTTCCAAAGGAAAATTATCCTACCCCTTATATCGACAAAATCATTGATGATTTTGTTGGAAATGAGATGTTTCATTTATGCATGGATTTTCTCAATATAATCAAATAAACATACTCCTTGCTAATCAACCAAAAACAATGTTCATTTGTCCTTGGGGAACATTTGCTTATTGTAAATTACCTTTTGGATTAAAGAATGTTGGTGCAACTTTTCAAAGAGAAATGTCTTACGCTTTTCATGACATCAAACACATTGTGTAGCCTTATCTGGACGATTTACCTACTCACTCATTACGCAGGGAAGATCATCCTACGAGCAATTTTTATGAAATGTAGGCATTACAAGGTTCTTTTGAATCCACACAAGTGTGTTTTTTGTGTGCAATCTGGACGATTATTGGGATTCATTGTTTCCAAAGCCAACATTCGTGTCGATCCCTCGAAGATTGAGGCCATCATAAATTTACCTCCTCCTTCCACACTTCGCCAACTCCAAAGTTTGCAAGGGAAAGCAAAATTTCTGCATAGATTTATCCCGAACTATGCTGAGTTAACAAAAGGTTTTACTAGGTTGTTGAAACAGAATGTTCCTTTTATTTGGGATGAGATTGTTGATCGATATTTTGATGCTCTAAAACACGCGTTAACCCATGCACCATTATTGAATCCACCCAATTACAACGAGGACTACTTTTTATACCTAGCAGCCACTGATTTCACCATTGGAATGGTTTTAGTTCAAGAGGATGAATTTCACAATGAGCATGTGATTTATTATCTAAGTAGGAATTTGAATCCAACCGAAATTAAATATTCACATGTGGAGAAATTGGCCTTGGCAGCCATACAAGCTATCCAAAATTTTTGTCATTACATATTGTTACGCAAGAGAACAGTAATTTCTAATTGCAACCCAATGATGTATATTTTGAAAAAAAAATCACTTGGGGGAAAATAATATAAATGGGTTGTTATCCTAAGAGATTTTTATTTAGAATTCGAAAATTCTAAATCAAAGAAATCGTTGGTGTTTGCAGAACTTATGTGTGACTTTCCCAATACTAAGATGGAAACTGTGGTAAAGCATCCCATTGCAAATGAATCTCTGTTTTTTATCAGTACATTAGATCAATGGTATGGAGATATCATAATTTATCTTCAAACCCAAACCTTTCGGCCTGAGCTTTCATGTTCGAATCGAAGAAAGATCTGTTACCAATCTCAGCAATACAATATTTTTGGGGACACACTTTATCGTCATGGTGCGGATTCTGTTTTTGAAATTACATAACTCATGAAGAGGCTGAAAGGATTTTGAATGACTACCACTCTAGAGAATGTGGTGGTCATATGTTTGGGTATGCCACAACCCAAAAGATATTGTACGCTGGCTATTTTTGGCCATCATTATTCAAATATTGCATTATTGAGGTCCGAAAATGCCACAATTGTCAAATATTTGATCAGAAAATGCATGCACCACCAGCTTCTCTTCACCCCAGAATTTTTGTTGGTCCTTTTGCGAAATGGGGCATTGATTTCATTACATGTAACCCTCACTTGGCCGGGAGGCATGGGTATATTATTCTCGCAGTAGATTACTTTACCAAATGGGCCGAGGCAATGCCTACATTCGCAGCAGATGGCAAGATTGCAACTACATTTGTATTCAATCATGTGATTTCTTGTTTCGGTGTACCCCAAGCTATTAACACTCACCATGGGAGTCATTTTCAAAATACAATGATGACCGGAATTTCTGATCAACTTGGGCTGCGCCATGATAATTATACTCCATATTACCCGCAGGCTAATGGTCAGGTTGAAGCCATTAATAAAATTTTAACCACTATGATCAAACAAATTATCAGAACTCACAAATCGAATTGGCATACCATGATTTTTTCGACATTATGGGCATACCGAACCTTAAAAAAAACTGCAACAAGGATCACTCCTTTTCAACTGGTTTACAATTTAGAAGCTATGTAACCCATTTAATACAAAATACCGTCACTCCAATTAGCCATAGAGTTACTACCAGCTACCTCTGAAGAGGAAAAACGCTCCTTGTACTTAGCACAATTAGATGAGAATCAGTGCACTGTTGCATTAGCAGCCGAAGCTCATAAAAAACGCGTTAAAGCTCAGTATGATTGAAGTGTTACACCTTAGTTATTTCAGAAGTTGACCTAGTTTAGTTTATGATCAAGCTAACGATAAGCTAGGCGCTGGGAAATTCGAACCAATGTGGCATGGTCCTTACATTGTCAAGTGAGTGCTTGCCAAAGGGGCCTATGAATTGACTGATTATGATGGGGTCTCTTTAGATAAGCCTAGAAATGGTCTTTATCTGAAGGGATATTATGCTTGATTCTTGTGTGAAGATCTCAATTGTATATTAGTTATTTTTCTAGTTAGTGTGCCTTAGATTAGATAGGTGTGCCTAGTTTTTACTACTATCTCTGCTTATCTTTATTACTCTTGATATTGGAGATGTCGATATCCCTTCAAACATACATTGGTTTTAATAATGGTCCCTGTCATAGTACACAGAATATTTCTTTTGCAGCTTGGGTTACCTATTCACCCACTAATGAGTTAGTTTCTATGCATGGGGTAAGCCTTGGTCAAACAATGAATAATATCGCAGAATATAGCACAGTGATTGAATTATTATCTGATGCCATTTAATTTTCTATTCGATGTTTGATCATAAGGTTAGATTCAGAACTCATTGTATTACATTTAAACAGAGTATACACAATGAAAAATCCAATGTTATTGAGATTATTTTTGAAGGTTCGTCTCTTGGAAAGATAATTTGATTACATTGAATATCAACAAATTTCAAGAAATTTAAACACATTAGCTGATGCATTAGCTAATCATGTTCTAAATAGACATTGCAACGTTAAACAGTAAACAAAAAACAACATTTGATACATGTTGAACAAGATAGTCAAAGAAAGTAGTAATATCATAGATAGAAGTTTTTGTTTCAAAAAAATATTACATCGTCTGTGATCATAGGTTTAAAACACCTTATGATTTGAAATATATTGATAAAAAAGGCAAAATATGTCATTCCATGATGATCATCCACTATCTGTGGTGATGATCATGGTAGTAGACTATCGCACGCGCCACCTTGCATAAGAATCTCCTAAACTGGCTTGGAACACGAGTAACATGTCTCTAGAGACGAAGAGGAATGTCGTCTATCGATGTCTGAAGGATATCTTAGTCAACCTCTCTAGGTTGTGTTCTATGTCAGTGAGGATTTATACTGCCTGATCCTATGGCTGTGCTATGGGCTTTGCTTGCCGCCTTTCAAAGCAGCGGAGTGTAGCTGGCCATCGTGGACCAACATATGCATTTAAAATTTTGTTATCAGTATTGGACGATTTAAAAAAGAAACAGATAAAATTTAGAGTTAAAACACATCAAAATGATTTTCTTACCTGATTCGTCCCATTGTGCCCCTTGAGGTAAGGACATCTCGAGATCACCTCTAAAGTCTATACCCGCATATGGGAAATCTTCAATTGTGAATATTTGGTTTTGCAGCCACATAAAATATGCAGGAGTAAACTGAACCATCCTACTACCATTGCCACCATAGCAGGCCATCAATGCAACCCATCGTATCATATGAGGCTCTCTAAGTTCACCACAATCAATAGGAATAAGCTAAGGGGCGAGGAATGGAATCCTCTCGAAAGCCAAAGAGATCAACATGGCGCCATACCCAAAGTTTTTTAACTTTGAATTTTTTTCTCTCATCAGTTGGCCTTTCATATTGGCCAATACCCATTCACACCAGTTGAAAATGGTGCCTCTGAAACATTCAACTACGGTCAGCATCTGATACTTGGTGGCCACATGTGGAGCCACGCTTCCACACAACCTGGTTACTGTGAATGCAATAACATTAAGATCAAGTCGCAAGGTTGTCTTTATATCTATACGGTTATCTTTGGGATCTGCTTCATCACTGTAAAATTATTATTCGTAACTAGCAACGGGTAGGCCACACTGCCTAGCTCCAAACAAAGAAGTGTTTTCTCCTCTTTTGGATAATCCAGTGAGAAAATAAATATCTTCGAGATCAAGTTCAAGATGATGATCGCCAATGATGAAACACTGATTTTCAACATCCCACTTGTTCACTAGCCATGTCATCAATTCCACTTTTGCCCTCATACCTTGAATTGCTAGAATTTATACAAATGACAATTTTTAAGTGCACGCATTCTGGCTTGATCATTCATAGCCGCATTGTCTGTACCTTCATGCTCGCGTTCTCTCCACTCTAGCATTGTGGAATAGTATGAAAATGGACACATTTTAAGATTAGAAACTTTTAGAGTGAGAAATTTTAACCATTTTTGAGAGAAATTATCAATTTTCATTTGGTCACGGCGCCTCCGCAATTTTTGTGCAGAGATAGTGTGGACGTCCGCATGCACTCTACATGAAAACCGTGCAAGTAACGCATGTATGATCCGCAGACCCCTGAGAGCGGAATTTTAAACCTAATTTATCTTTAAAAAATGATTTTAAAACCTAAAAGGAGAATTTAATTGGATAGAAATGAAGAGAATAGGGTTGTGGATTACCTGGCTTTGACGAATCTTGATTTGAGCGGTTGTTTCTCCCATTATGAACTCCGGAACTTTCTGCCAAAAGCTCTCAATTTACAACTCTGAAGACAAAAGGTGAAAATGACTTTGTTAAACTCCTTTTTATAAGATTTTTGGAATGAATAAAATATTGTATTTTATTTATTTTCCACTTTAAAACGCAATTTTTCAATGTTCTTACTTATTGGAAATAGGTATGTTTAATCTTTCGAGTTTTTGTGAAGAATATAGATTTTTCCGGTGAAAAGATTTATTTTTATGATGAGCACACTTTTATCAAATTTTCAGGCTCTTGAAAAATTATGAAAAAGTGAAACCCTGGAGTTCTCTTTTAAGCCCTTTTCAGATTCTCTAAATATGCAAAGATCGCCGAGTAATTGACTATTTGAACTTGTTAAAGGAAATGAACATTTGTCCTTTCAGTATAAGTTTACCCTTTTTTTGGACTGAAATGGAGTATTTATGAAAAAGGCATATGCTAACTAATCATGGTCAATAGAGTTATCTCTTTTATTATTTATCCTTTTTTTGGCTTGAGAGACTAAATTTATGAAAAATAACAACCACGGAGTTTTCTTATGTTTTTCTTTTGACTCCCTAAAATTGAAAAACATCAAGTTTCACCTGTACTGGACTAGTTAAAATTTAACAGTGAAGGACCTGTCAATTACAAATAGGAACGAACCACTCCTTCTTAGGGTTCGATTTTAATACTAATTTGGACTCATCCGAAGGATGAGCTTACACAACAAGAAAATGTTATCCTCCTTAGGCTTGTTAAAAATAAAGAGGTACTTTCCAAAAATGGTGGGGGAAAAGAGAGAAAATGAATCCAGTTGTCACCCTTGTTTTGAAAAGCAGTATACCACTCTTGAACACGACACTTTTTGTCACACTTGTACCTGGGTTGGGAAAATCCTTTGTCTAACAGTTAATCAAACCACATTGAAAGTCTTCAGCCGGTTTTTGGGTATTAGCTTTAGGTCAATTGTTAACAAACCATCTGCAGTGTCGTTATGTGTTCAAGAGACAGTTCAAATAAAACCATTCATTGCAAACATTTGTCTCCATTCGCGTTGACCATCCCTGAGTCAGTCCTTGCTAAAAATTTCTTCAAAACTTGATCTAATGGTTTCATGTCGTAGGCTTTCCTACAACAGGTCACTTTCTATCGACGACAACTCATCATCTAGAAATTTGATCTAGAATCCTATCAGTACCTTGGGATTTGCATGCCCTAATGGCAGGTTTCTTGCCTTCAACGATAGGTTGCATCATTGACCTTCAATCGAATGATTCTATGAAGTGTTCGAATGCAAATTATTTATTCACACTTCGTGGATTGTATTGAGTACTTTGAGAACCATTGTCATTATTGGTGGTTTCTCTCACACTTGTTAACAGTTCACATCATTGACTGGTAATCAAGTGGTTTCTACCATGTTTGACTTTGACATAATCAATCGCATGGATAGAATCGTACTAGTTCGAGAAGTGGAAATCAAGACCCTAGATATAGTTTCCACCATCCAAGCTGCAAGGAGTTTTATTATTCATGATACAGTAGACTACTTATGACAAATGGTTGTATCCATGCTGTGTTTACTATTGATGTAATTTTAAAATCATTTCTATGCCAGAACATGTAGTTAGTTTTTACCTGAGTATGGGAATGCCTACCTCAACAATGATATACATATATATGTTTGCATTGAATTTTTTTATAGGCTTTTGACCGGTATGTCCATAATCCAATCCTCGGAAAGATAAAGCACTTCACTCTTCAGAACTACCTCAGACTTCGCACTTTAGGGGGTAATTTGTTACACGTTATTTTGTCACCATGACATTTGACTGTCAATATAGGTTCATCATTACCTATATTATGCTCCCTTAGAAGTCAAAAACCCTAATGTTTCTAAACCAAGTCTTGGAATTGGAGAAAATTCATTAAAACCCTAAAAATTCTAACTCCACACTTTTCCTAGCCCTTGCCTACGGATCCACAGATATTTGCTCTATAGCCTGCAACACATCCCGCACATTTTGCATATTAAATCTGCGGACCCCCATAAACAGTCAAATAAAGGAAAATGTAAGTTCTAGAAGCCTAGCTGGTCGAATATTCTCCCAACTGGAAGCTTCTAGAAGCGCATTCAGTTCGAGCTTTATCCTATACTAATGAGCTCTATCCCTTTACTCATGGATTTTATCCCTTGGTATATGGAGCTCAAATCCCTTCATGAGAGGAATCCACCGCCCTCTTCATGGAACTGAAACTACCTCCATTTCCCTATAAATTGAGCTCATGTTTCAGTCTCAAGGGTAGATTGTAGCTTGTAAATGGTAAAGGTGCATATTAGTTGTTGAAGAATTTCTAAAGAGAGCATACTCTCTATACTAGCCATTTATGATCACACACTCATTTCCATAACTTTATGCTAGTTCAGAGAGAAGAAGGCTTGTCAATCTGAGAGAGAACAATTGTTCAAGACCCCAGAAGAACCTATATAACATCAAGGCGAAAGGTTGTAAGGTTACTTCTTATTATACAAGTTAATACAAATGGATTTCATTTTCTCATTGAATTGTTCATGTATCTATTTGAGTATTTCAATTCTTGGATTCCTTGATCATTGAGATAGATTAATTTTTTCTCAATTATTATATCTTGCAGGTGCTTTTAATATTTTTATCTGTCTTTGATCACAGGTTTCACATGATGAAGTGACCTCTATTGGAGCGACTAGATGGAAGATTTTGGCAAGCGTTGGACGTCAGGTAGGGGCATGTCCTCGTACTTTGTTATTAATAATTCTGAATCACAAATGATCTAGAGAAAATTGTTTTCATTTGGTTGTTTGTTTCTAGATATCCTTAGGATACTAGGGAGATTGTTCTTGTCCGCAAGAAAGATTTATCTGCATAACAGAGATTCATAAGCTCACTGTATCTTGATTTCTCTCATCTTGGATGGTAGATGGAAATCACTTAAGTGCAGTGGGAGATTCATCATTTTCTAAAACATGAAGAGACGAAACTACCTTTTTTTGGCACTGATGTGTAGTGAGAGATTCATCATTTTGTAAAATGTGAAGAGACGAGAAATTATGGGTTCCTGGGGATGCAAAAGCATCCCATATTTGAGGGCGAGTATGTATGAAGTGGAAGATGATTTAAACTAGAGAAGAAAATATCTGTGTGTCTTCTCTGTATGTGTATGAGCAGTGGCATCAAAAAATATATTAAGTGCCCTCAAGATCAGAATATTCTACTAACAGCCAGACCATTTTGTGATTTTAAATCCTTGACTAGAAGAATTACAGGATACATTTTTTCAAAAATAGAAAAACAAAATAATGATTTGTAGCCTTTTCAAATTGAAACTTCAAAATGTAAAAACAATGGTCAGAACAATTCTTAGGTTAGGTTGGAAATATATTAATTTAAAAAATGTTGCCTCTTCTCTTACAAATGGATATACTCGATCTGGAACAGGACTATGCAACTAGTAGATCTCAAATTGCTTCTCGAATGAGCTCTGCAATACACTCCAAAAATATGTGGCAGGAGGACTACATAGTTTCCTTTTATCAAAGCTAATTGATCAGCTCCCCTATGAGATATGTTATCTAAAACCACATTTTTCTCCAATCCAAACTATTTATTCATCGAACAATATAGTTCACAAGTTTGAGGGAAGGCATGTTGCAATAGATCTTAGGTAGGCAACAAGAGATTTATGTGGGTATAGAAAAAAAATCTTGGGAAATAAGAAATAAAAATTTGTTAAGTTAATAATTCACGGAGAAAAATATCTTGAGCAGTAAGAAATCAAAATTTGTTGATATTAAAGAATTCAAGTACTAGATAGAAAACACCAGGGAACAAATAACATGAGAAACTTCCCCTTGATTTTTTGATGCATGATCACAACCTATATGTTGTCGTCCCAACTTCCCATTTGCAAAAATTCATGAAGGTCATAGTGAATGGGCATGACGTCGGAGCTCACAACAAAGCTCACCCTGGCTATGGGTATCTAGCCCTGAGTATTCATTATTTTTCAATGAACTAGGTAGATAATGAGGGATGACGAGCTTCGATTCAAATTTGAAATCTTTCCCCAATTCAAATTTCAAATTGAATGGAATGGCACCGAACTCAATGGATATATGGCATGTATCTTACATGAATGATGTTAGATGTGTTTCCAATAATGGACATTGGAAAATGGTGGGAGATAGTGATGGAATTCAGAGAAGAGAACTCAACAAAATAGGAGCAGAGAAATCAACGAAACCAACCCGAAAAATTCAAAGTTATGGGAGGACATTCACCGGTGAAAGAAAGGCAGAGAATCCAAAGGGTAAAACATCGAATGGTTATCTTACTCCTTATTGAATACATAAAATAGTTTATGCAACCAGTAACGACTGATGCCACTTGCAGGGAGTATTTTCATTTACCCTGGAATGGATTTGGATCATCTCCAACTACTACTGCTACTGATTTATGTACCCAGACGTTATTGCATAAGTGGCTTATACTTATTTTTCTACTCAAATTTTTAAAAAGGTTTTTAAAATAAGGTTCTGCCTTAATTTCATAATTTTAACAAGTGAGAATTTTGAAAACAAAATTTTTCAAATACCAACAAAATTATAATTTATATAATTTATTGGGTAGATCTATCTCTAAAATTTATATATGCACTAAACTATAAATTTCCCTTAAAAGTGAAAAGTACATCGGAGGCATCCAAGATTTAAGAATATCATATAGTCACAAAAACAACCCATTGTTAAATCCATGCGCATAAGGTTTGTCAAACTCTCTAATGTAAGCACCATGGGGAGAGCTCACTGTTTACAACCTAGACATGTGCACAAAATTTTGACAGAGCTTTCCCAATTTTATCATGCCCAACCAACTGCCTTTTCTCTACCACATAGTGCCACCAAAGAGTGAGATCAATCTTCTTCGAGGTATTAGATCCCAGTGACTTGTTCCCTAGGAAATACAATGGGTACTTCTCCCATATTCGAACCACCATTCTATGATAAAATCATCGAACCTACCACCATATCTAATGCTCAACTCACTTTGTGGAGGTTTTCAATGGTTTTATTCATATCATCAATTTTATAGTCAAAAGATAAAATATTTGATTAACTAGAATTGTAACGATAAAAATCTAGTAGTAATTGCTTGAGTATCACAAAAAACAAATACTAAAAATAACCACCATTGGATAAGTGTTGGAAACTGTTTTTCCTAAATTTAAACAGAAAGATAAATTTGGCACATTGGCATGTGTAACCCTCATTGCAACTTGGATTAATTTAGGATGTTTGGATTTATTTTGGGTCATGTGATGTGTGAGCACGATTAAAGATATTTAATTTTGGATTTTTATCCATCGTAGAAATGAAAATTTGGAGCTCGTCCCAACTCAAAAATGAAATTATTAATTAGCACAAAATAATGCATATGGTTTATCCATTTTGTTGTTTATAACATTCCCTCGTCTTCGTCTGACTTTGGCAATCAAAGGTGCTTGATTGGGAGTAGAAGCAGAGCCTTCTGCGGTAAGGCAAGCCTACTCAACACAACCCTTCACAAGAGTGAAAAGATGGAACACACTTATATAGAAGAAGGGGCATGGCCTTAGAATGAATATACATTCTAACAGAGGCCTTTGCAAGCGTGACAAGAGCCTTTTAAAGTGTGAAAAGATGAAAGAAACTTATATATAAAAAGGGTCATGGCCTTGGAATGAATACACATTCCAAATTTGACGAAATGGTAACTATAAAGCTCGGTCTCTCGCCGCACTATAATTCTGCATTGATACCAACATAGAAGAAACAATCAAGTCCCACCCGAGATTGAACTTCATGGCATCATAGGGCAGTGACGAGGTTAACGACATTGGCCTGGACCTTTTTTGTCATAAAGAAACCCCTGCATACAATGTTAACGACATGGACCTGAACCATTTTTCCACAAAGAAACCCTTGTTGTTAGTATGAATCTTAATTCCAAGAGTACGAAAAAAGACCTTTTTAGCTATCCATAACAAACAACCCTAACAACAAATATGGCTGTCAATATCCTCAGATTTGCAGTTAGGTGATCAAGATAAATGCCACAAAAATCTAGATCTATGCATCAAAAGACATTAAGCAGTAAATAAAACAAGATTTACTCCATGCATCTAATAGACAAGACAAGAATATGTTGAATGAATTTTGTATTAATGGCACCTGGGAGGAAAACACAGAAGGGTGTTGCCAGTTCTCCTCAATGGGATGGGTTCTTGTAAGTCCGCAGCACTTCAGATCTAAAATTCCTCTCTCTTGATGGTGTAGAAAACCCAGACAAAAATGGTAGTAAAATATGACTATGATGGTGGATCAAAGTCAGACCAAAAGTATAGATCTAGAGTGATCTTTGGGCAACAAAAGGTGATGAATGAAAGGAAAAACCCTTCTATTTTTAACAAAATATTGAGTTAGTCTAGATATTGGTGCATAATTAAAATATTATTAACCAAATCAAGATCCAACTTTTATGGAATATTTTATTTTTTTTTTTGGAGGGAAAATGAATTTGACTTGGATCAAATCCCTTTATTTGTAAATAATAAATAAATAAATGATTGATTTATCATTTTGAGGATGTGGTTGAGTAATAATTAAATAAATAATGATTTATTTAACTATTTATGAGTGATTTAGTCAAATTTAACAAGGAATAATATTTAAATAAGGTTTAAATAATTATTCCTAGAAAATAATAAGATAAATAATAATTTATCTAATTAATTTTCCTGTTTTGGGTTAAATATGACCAAGAATATTAATTAAACTGTTGTTTAACTAATTATTCCTTGAGGACAATCAAACAAATGTTGATTTATTTAATATTTCCTCATGGGGTTTCCTGTTTAGATCATAAACAACTTAATAAAGGTGGTTTACTAAGTTATTTTCATAGTGAAAGAAATTTTACTTAGGGTAAAATTGGTCTTACATGGTGTACTTGGGTCCATCTAATGATAATAGGTTATATGACCAAAAAATGGTGTAACATATTCCCCCCCAGCGTGCGAGCGTTAGGAGCTAATCGTATGACTGAAGTACGTTGTAAGAACTCAATCACTAGACACCGAAGAGGAAGTCAGAGAGAGAGAAATATAAGGTAGACCAAAGTGCTGAGAGGACTATACCTTGAGGAGGCAAGACTTACAGGTGCGACAAGTCTCTTCTATGAGTGAGTACCTGTGTTATAGGCAGCGGGGGAGGCATACCTATGCCTGCCGAGATAGAGTACAAAGAAGAATGCATCTAGTAAACAAGGGACTGAACAATATAGTACATGATGTCATAAACATGAGCCAGATAAACAACATGATAATGGATCCCACATGAATACTGTGCCTGGGGTAACAGCCAAGACTTGTACAATAATATCTGAGTACATGAGGTACAAATACAACCCAGATGCCCCTGTAAACAGGAAAGGGCTTTGAAAATCTGACTGATACATGCAATCAAAAAAGGCACTGCAATCGGCTGAGGTCGTCATCATCAAATCTATCGAGCTGCATCGAATGCTGAGATGAAGAGGTCATTCGAGCATGTGGGGGGCTACCTGTAGGACCACCCCCTCACGAGGGTTGAGACATCTCACACACACCTGTGAATCACCAGTCCAATCTACTGCATCACTGAACCATCAAGTATACAGATCTCGATCATGCTGAAAGGAGCTAGAGCTGAGAAACAATCAAGTCAAAGGGCTATAAGGAGTTCCTTTGCCTGATTTGAGGCACTGAACAACAGTAGAAGCTCGAACCAAGGTACACCGTCCTCTAGACCTGTCTTCTGGAATAAATGATCTGATATCGACAGAAGGAGGTCCGCCATAGGTGAGGCAATAAGGGGTCCTCAACTAAGGCATGAGATAAAATAATAGAGCGAATGACAGATGGACACTAGGGGTGATGCTGAAATTGGGGGGGTACTGAGTAGCAGACGGACAACTTCCCTTGTTAGATCATAAAGGGCATGGATGACCTGGTAGTGACTGACACAATATCATGAGGGATAGGGGATAGTGGGACTGGAGGCCATAATGTGCGGCACGAAAGAGGGACCAAGCAATGAAGGATGGAGGACTCTAGCGGGATACAAAGGTGTTCGGGTTAGACTCCATGAATGCGATGATGACTCAACTCGGATGCTATAAACAAGGGCTACTCGATGGTGCTGCCACACACTAAAGGTCCAAGGGGACCATAGAAACATGAGTACAAGATGGTAACTCACGACGAAAATCGACACGGGCATGGACAAGTATGGAGGGAAAGTGGCGCCCCTAGTACGAGTGTTGCAAGTGAAGAAATTCGATTTTGAGGAGGGGTGAAGTGATGCTTCCTAGATAAAAAGTGTCCTAGTGAAGTATCAAATCACCAAAAACTAACAAATACCCATTTGAGGGCTCGGTGAGAGCTTTCCAACAGTAAAGACGGTTCGTCAAACTGAGCTATGGTTTGGCCATAGTTGGCGAAAGAGAAATTAGGGGTTTTCTTTAATAAGGTGTTTTCCCTCCAAATTCACTCATTTGCATGTGGAGCTATGGTGAATGTAGAGAGGATTGAAGGCCCGAAATCTTGTGGCTAGCGTAGTGGCCAAACCGACTGTTGGAATCAAGATCCTTCAGTTGCAGGTAAGAGGCCTAACCCTAATATTTCATTGTAGTGGATTGAAATTTCATTTTAGGTCCCCAGAGCTCATGAATAGACCAAGTTGAACTTTTAGGGGTCTATTATGCGACCTGGATAGTAGGTACTTGGCAGAAAACTGCGACCGGTCACAGGAAATGACCTGAAAAGTGAGACCTGTCAGAGAAAGGGGGTTTTAGTGTTGTTTTTGGCTGAGAGCTAGGATTTTTATGTATGAGGGGTATAGGTACCCCCAAGCATGTTGTGGTCATGCCAAAATGTATTTAGAAAAAGGGGAATCTAAACACATTTTAATGATGTGGTGCGCCATTTATTTTTCGTTATGGTTATGCAGTTTGAGAAAGGGAATGGAGGATTACCAATCTCTTTTGGTACTACATATATCAATCAAATGGACTTTAAGTTTCCAATTTGGCATACATGGTGTCACTATCCCAAAGAGAGGATTTGGAGATAATGAATTGGTGTTATCCTAGAAAACTCATAGGTTGGTCAACAACAATGTCAAATGGACTAGGTTGTTGATGTAAGATGAAGGAATGATGAGGGGTATCATCCCTAGAGTTCTCTGAAGTGATATGGGACTCTAGAGGTTCTTATAAATGTGGAAGAATAATGGTACTAGAGTCAACATGACCAGATACACTAGGAGAGTTGTGGAGAATTTCTTCTCTTGGTCTCTCAAATATGGGTGACCCCTTACCCAAACATTGGGTGTCAATGTAATGCCCACAAGGTGTATGTGGTTCGAATGCATGGGTGCGATGTAAGGGGGGATAAATAAAGTCAGGGGTGGTGACTGCTTCCATAATTTCGTCATCGTAATAGAAGATGGGGTGACTGGTGGAAGAAACACCACCTAACGTGGAAAATCTACCTGACTCATCATCATGAGAAGAGAGGTTCACATGCGCATCATCACAAGGGGTTGAAAAAAAACAAGTAGATGAAGGATCCAATGATGTTGAGCCCAAGGTGATTGCTGAAAGGAGGTCAAGTGAAACAGAATAGGAAGGCCCAGGGGGGTCTTCCATCGAGGATCTCATAGATGATGACAGGTAGTGGATAGCGGCCGAAGACTCTGTCGTATCGACATATGGAATGGGAATGTCTATGGGAGTGGATGTGTCCTCTGGTTATGTTGAAGCAAAACACGTAAATAAGGGAGTGGTGGACTTGTTGCGCTTGGCCTCGAATTGGCGAACTGCTGCTAAAGATGTGTGGAAGTCCTCGAGGCAGGGACAAAGGTAAGTATAGTGGCCATAGAAATGACACAAAGCACATGGGTGATTTGTCTGCAAAGACTTGAGTTTCGGGACTAAATCAGGTATAGTGATATCAGACTTCGGAAATGCTTCGTTAACCATGGGCTTGAATTGAGGCAATTCTGGACAGGTATGTGTGGCATGACCGACAACATCACATAAAGCACACTGGATAGTATGCTTTGGTAGCCGAGGAGGGGCAGGGTTTTTTGGGGCAGCCTTGTCTTTAGTTGCCTTCTTGCAAGCTTTTCCCTTCTTACTTGAAGCTATCGCAATAGGAGAGGGTTCCTGTTGAGGTGGCTGAGGCACTGTAGCAGTGGGAGAAGTCATGTGGATCGATTGAACCGAGGTCAAAGCAAGATAAGGTTTGGGTTGGCCAAGTGGGGTAGTGGCTGGGGGATCAAGGTACCATACAGGAATCCCCAGGGTCAGGTTAGGAAGAGAGAGGGTAGCCATAACAGGTACCGTGTACACTCAGGGAGGGGGAGCTAGGAATGGTATCTGACCGGAGGGGTAATGGCCAGGAGGGACGGCTCGAAGATGGTTAAGGTCTAGAGAAACCATTCCAGGGGGATAAAGAGGCTCATGAATACCAGCTGTAGGTGAAGGGCCAGGAGGAGGAGGTCCAGAAGGCTGAATCTAAGGGCTAGGGGTAGGCTGCGGAGGGTGAGGAGGCTGCTGACTAGCTGAGTCAGGCTGCTTGAGGGCAGCCCGAGACGATTGCATCATGCAAACATTCGATGAGCTGGGATCAGAGACAGGAGGAGGAATACCAGGGAATGTACCAAGCAATGAGGAATTTTTGTAGACTCCGGGTGAGCCACTAGTCAAAGGATCGACGATTTGCTTATTGGCCACCGAAGCAATGGTGGACTCAGGGGAGGTCTGAGACTTCGGTTTGTAATATGTCAACTGGTCAATGGTGACTATCTTTCTGTTATGAGGGAAGGACATATTGCGGTGAACTGCAGATGGGACATCAGACATCACATGGGTGTAGCTACAACCCAATAGAATGTTGTAATCTAAGGGGGCATCAATTTCTTCTACGTCAACGCAAACAGACTTGCTCGCAAGAGTAATAGGACAATTGCGGAATAGGCCAATGGCCTAGGAGGAGTGGCCATCCCATGCTCGAAGAGTGATTATGGAAGGAGCCAACTCAGGTGATCCAAGTTGCCTCCAACCCGAAGCGAACATCACACAGGTGGATGCCCCCTCATCAATGATACACTAGGAAACGTGAGCGTTCCAGATTTTGACTGGGATTTGGAAGGCGACGGAAGCAGGAAGAGGAGGATGTTCTGACCGGTCAACATCGAATACGATCAAGCGATCATCGACAGGGTCTACAGTGCCCATGGCAGATAGTATAGCTTTTTGTTGTGAAGGGCACGACTGGAGGAGTTCCAGCATTGAGATGGCGGCAAGAGATTGTGCCAAATCATCTACTATACTATAGGAATGGGCAACTTTGCTAGAAGCAGTATTTCAGCATAATGGTCCCTTAGGGATCTTGGTATGAACCTCTACCTTAGGCTGAGGGATTTGCAAAGGACCATTAGGTGTCGAAAGAGGCTCTGTAGAACCTAAAGAAGGTGGCTCGGGGACAGACGTAGCAGAAAGCTTGTTGTACTAACGGGATTGAGTCTGAAGGTTGAGTTCAACGGTTATAGGTTGGTCAGAGTTCATCATGAGAATTCGGTAATCGAAGGTACCAGATGGAGGTTGAGTGGCTACCTGAACTTCAGGTGGTTGGGTAGCCAGAAATCCTTGCTTAGGGAAAGGATTAGTAAACACGACTGACTGAATAGGTGTGTGATTGGGAGGGATGGAAGGGGAGGCTTGATTTCCTCGCAATGTTGCTTGAGACTCCCATGTCTGCTTCATATTTTGTAAAAGAGGACAATCATGTGTGTAATGACTATAAACACCACAACAAGAACAAGGTTGGTTCATGGGAATAGGCATGTCCTACTTGGGCTGAGTGCCCTATTGCTGGTTAGTAGTGTTAGGTGCATTATTTTGAGGATTACGTTTAGGATTACCAGGAGCAGATTTATTTGAGTGCCTTTCCTCATCTCTTTGAAGGGAGGAGGATTAGTTGTGCTCTGTTGTGCATACACCTGCCCCTGAGGGGGCGGTGGCTATTTTTGTGGGGGTTGAGAAGGAAAGGGAGGCAGAGGTGCTAATGCTGGAGGAGCTGGAGCACCAGGCTATGGATACAGATAATAAGGAGGTTGGGTAACAGTGTGGTAAACAGGAGGTTGGGAAAAAAGACGAGGCATGCTGTACCCTGGATACGTGCTACTAACAGGGGGAAATGTGTAGGAGGTGCTGCCCCCCCCCCCCCCAGGAAAACCATAGCCCATGGGAGGTTGATCGTATGGATTAGAGAGAGATCCAATGATACCGTCGGCGGAATGACGTGCCCCCAGTGCGTTGGCACCACCGGGTCTGGGAAGATCAGGTAGAATGGTATAAAAATAACCTGACTGAGCGTTGATTAGGTCATATTTTAACGCCATTTGGAGAGTGGCTTCTTTGGTTTGAGGAAAATGCGATGCAACATCTTTCCTGGTAGGAGGCAAGAGAGATTTAAGGAACCAGTCCATGCAGATGTCTGCTCAACTTAGTGTTCCTAAATTGATGTCATAAATTTTCAACCAGGGCTAGTAAATTGTTGAAGTGAAGTGCACTATATGTGCCTAGGTATTTGTTTCCTAATTCATTGTGTTCAGTTTTTTTTAGCGTTTTTGGTTTTGTGGTTTTGTGTTAAAAGGAAAAGAACTAAGTGTTGGTAAAGAGAAGTTGTTGGTCACACTAAAACATAGAAAAATATATTCTAAACTATGTATGACACTAAAGAACAGAGAATGAAAAACTTGACAATAACTCATAACATGAACTCAGTCCTATTCATTCATTAGAAATATATTGGAACAAGTTGAGAAAAGGATGAGTTTAATGCAATGAAGTTCTTCTAAGTAAACAACAACCTACAATATCACAGAGAAAACCTCATCCATGGTTAGAGATTTGTTGGAACACATTTGGAAAAGATTATCTACAGCATAGTAAGGAACCCTACTCTAAATTAACTTAAGACACTAAAATCAATCCATTCTACAATTCAAAATGTCACTATTAAGACTCATTCAAGGATTATGAATCTTTTGGAATAGTTTTGGAAAGAGGTAGTTTGTAAAATTATGAGAAATTGCAGAACAGTCAAGACTTCAACATGATATTACCAATTCTTGTTCCTATGATAATAATGTATTAATAGAGATTAAGAACAAGAGCAGTTTGTAAATAATGAAGGCCTCTAAGTCTACTTTAACAGAACTATAGTACAACTAGCTAATAAAACTTGAAATACAGCGAATAGAACTGAAATAGAATGCAATCAATTAACTTGAAATATAGTGAACAGAACTGAACTAGAGTGCAATTAACCTCCGGAGTATTACAACTGAACTAAAATGCAACTAATATCTAAAATATTACAGCTCTATCTCATTCAGTGTTAGTGATATTTTGGAACAATTCATAAGAACAAGACTGGTTGTAACATTTGATGTAAGTGAGCATAAAACATAAAGTTCAGAAAAATGCAACTAATCTCTAAAATACTACAACTATATCTCATTCAGTGTTAGTGATATTTTGGAACAATTCATAAGAATAAGACTGGCTGTAACATTCGATTTAAGTGAGCATAAAACATAAAGTTCAGAAAACTACTTGAATTAGGAATGAAACAAGGCTAAAGTTACTTATCTAAACAATATGCACAAAGCTTCTCGGGAAGTAGGGGCCCTATACCACCGTATTAGCACAAAAATATACTCAAGATTACTTCAGTATTTGTATTAAAGTTGCTCTTCTTTCATTAAAGGAAAACGGTTCAAAAACAGAGTATTACAGTCTTGGAAAACTTAACAATAAAACATCAATCTCGCTAACTATCTCTCGGTTTCCCGAGTTATTCTTATAAGAGAAATACATAACTTCCCTGGAGAGGAAATATGGATAAGTGTATTTTTCAATTAAAATCAAACTAGGACTCTTGTGGAGGCCTCGTACTTTGTTGAAGACATCTGTAGAGTCCTTGTCCTGGTAGGAATCTTCTTCTTAGTTTTGGTTTCCTCCACGTGCATAACCACCTGTAGATTTCTGCTCAGACTTTGTAGAGGGCAATAAATGATGTAGGAGTGTTGTGGAATTCAACCATATGTGTTTTTCCTTTAAGTGACACCTGTAACCTGTGTGAACATGAATATAGCTGCGGAATAGGCGACTAGCTACAGAATGGCTGCATTCTGTAGCTGAGTCTAGTAAAAAATTACCACAACAACAAAACCACGAAAATATAGCAAGTCATTCATTGTATGCATTCCTAAAGTGACTTTAATTAATCCTATTGATATTTTAAGCCTATAATTGATAAGGGACAAAGGAAATGAAGTGAAATTTGGTGAAAGGAAAGGACATCTTTGGGGCTCAACATACCCCCACTGCAAAGCTTTTGTATGTCCTCATGCAATTAATCCATATATTCTGAAACTTCTGCTAGGAAATCTAACCTCCTTCTTCTGCTTTGCCTGATGTTCAATGGCCTCTTAGGCTTCCTTATGACCAACTTGAATCTCAAATTTATAAGTGCCCTGCTCAAATTTTTGTTTTTCTTCTTCAACTTCTCACTAGCCTTGTACAATTTTTCCATTTGCAGAGAGAGAGTTGTATTCATATCACTTTTTAGCTTAACCTGCTCCCTTATAATTTCATTTGCATTCTTTATGTGCCTATTGAGTACTTCCAACTCATATTTGTCTCTTCTTAGCACATCAATTACAGATTCTGGTGGGCTAGGAGTTCTTCCTCTACTTTTTGAGGCTCTCTTTTCTAGTGACTCAACATAATTATAGATTTGTTGTTGTGTTGGGTTTATCTCCGGAGTTCCTTCATCAAGATCCTCTTCGTACTGGTACTCAGGTGATCTAGCAGTTGGTGTCTCTTCATCCTCAATGTCTACGATTTTCGTTTTACTAACCCCTGTTTTCTTCAATATATCTCTAAGCCTGTGGCTTCGTTTTGGTTTAGATGGTCCTTCACCTCTCTCCTTGGCATACTTTCTTATTATCTTCTCCTTTTTAAGATTTTTCTTAATTTCAGCCAATTTCTCAGAAATAATCTCCTCACTGTCCTCTTGTATAGACTTACCAGTTTTAATTTCAACAGATTTGGAAATTTTCCCTCTCCTGCTTCTTCTTGTAAGTTTGCCTTCAGATGGAGATTCCTTGGGTTCTTCAAAGTGATTCCTCACTAGGAACTCATCCCAATTGTCTCCCACCTTTCTCAAATGATGTTCAATTAGGATTTTAACTAGGCCATGGTGATACAAATTGGTTTCCAAGAATTGAACCCTCTTTTGAACATTAGAGGCCATTCTCTTTAGGCTATGAAGTAAGAAAAAGGGTAAATTGATTTCTTCATCTAAGAAATGCATCATTAGCCGAATATGATAAACATATAGGGTACCAAACCTTCCCTCACAAGTTATAAACTTTTTCAAAATGAGCAACATATTCCGCCATTTATTCTTCAGTGCTGAGCTAGGAATGCCCTTCTTAAAAATTGAAATATCCATACCTGGTGTTTTAAGCATTTGCCTCCATGCCTCATTGTGAAATTCCTTGTTTTTGAACCATCGTTCACCTTGCTTGGGTTATTTAGCTGCTTCTGCAATGAAGGATTCTGTAATAGTGAATTTGACATATCCTATTTCAACTTCTTCTCCATTGAAGGACTGTGCAAATGTCTTAGTTACCTCGTTATGAAAACCATTGAATTTTTCCAAAAACTGTAACCACCCAGCCTGCTGAAGCATTTCTCTAATCTGTGGGTAACCCTCTAAGTATTTGGTTCCGACTGGCTCGGACCTTACGATGAGACCCATGGCTTCTTTTCTCAACCTTCAATTTACTGCTCTTCTATCCACGGTAAAAATGGCTGTCAGAGAGTTGTTTTTCCCCAAAGATACCTTCTCTGTTTATGCAGCAGGAAGTAGGTACAGAAAGATGACATGAGGTGGTTATGGGATGAGTGAAATATGGTGAGAGTGATTCACATGAATTAATGCGTTCGGGAGCTATCATGGAGGAAAAAGGCCGCGGAAAAAAATCTCATGAGAATTTCAAAATCATCACTAAATAGTTCGAGCTAGTGACATGACCGAATAGGTCACTTCAGTACTTAACTGTTAAGTTTTAAATGATGATTTGATATGGAGGAATGGAAGGGATTTTGTCTAAAGTTTTTATGATAGGTTTAATAGGCATGATCAACACGAATAATCAAAATGACTTTATGAATCATATATGAATTAACTATACTATAACTTTCATAATATGTCATCATAATAATTTCACAACTTTACCTTTTCCTTTCCTTTAATTCTTGTGGTTTTAATATGCTTTGTCCTCCTTTGAAAATCATTGATTCTTCAGTTTTCATAATCCCTTTGATTTTTCTTATTGTCATAGGTGTGCAAGATCAATTTGCTGCTGATCAAGTGATTACTGGATAGTTGCCTTCAGGATATCTGGCTGCAGAATGTCTGGATGGCTACAGAATGTTTGGCTACAGAATATACCTGTAGAAGCTTTGAAACATGGAATGGAATGTTCTGAAATATGAGTGAAATATTGTATGAAGTGAATTAAAATGGATTATGAAATATGGTGTAATGGAGCATGAGTGAAGTGAAATGTAATGGAATGAAATGGATCATAAATGTAAAGTGGAATGAAATATGAAAAGTGGCCTGCAACTTATGATTTGTAATACTCAATTGCAGAAAGAGATCAAATTTAAAAATCTGAGATGAAAATGAGATGGACCATGGAATGGAATGAATGAAGTATGGATGCATGGAGTGAATTAAATATGAATGATATGAGACTTGATGGAGTGAAATGGATCATAAGTGGAAAATGGGTCTGCACTTATGATTTTGTGATAGCTGCTTGCAGAAAAAGAACAAATTTGAAAAGCTAAAGTGTTAGAAGGATTCTGATTTTCACTTTATCTTTTCTGTATAAACATGCTAATCAGTGATTAGTTTTCATGTTTATACTTTATTTTATTTTTTTAATTATTATTTTTTTTTAATTTTTTTTTTATTATTATTTTTTTATTATTTCATTTTTTCATGCATTTGAATTCAGAAAATTCAATTAAGTTGATGAAGAAGAAGAATTCTTCTTCATTAACTTCACATCATTGTTTTCCTGGAATCTCTTGACAAATTCTTCTCTTGAAAGTGGCTTATGATACAGCTTCAATCTATGACCATTTACAAGAAAAGTGACCTTCTCTTCATCTATTGTCCTAATTTTTATTGCTCCATTGTCAAAAAATTTCATAATTTCATATGGCCCAAGCCAATGTGTTTGGAATTTACCTTGAAAATATTTGAACTTTGAATCAAACAAGAGGGCCCAGTCACCTTCTTTGAACTTCTTTTCCTTGATGTACTTATCATGCCATCTAGTCCTTTGCTGTTGGACTATACTTTTTTTCTGGACTGCATCCTATTTGATCTCATCCAATTCATTAATCTACTCCAATTTGTGCTTTTGTGCCTCTGTTAGATCAAGTCCTAGCTGAACTTCCATTTTAAAAGTTTGAATCTGAAACTCCATGGGAAACAAAACTTGTTTTCCATAAACAAGTTCATAGGGAGTATGACCTATTATGCTTCTCCATGTAGTTCTATAGGCCCACAAGGCTTCAGGAAGCCTGTCTTCCCAATCTCTTCTATGTAAATGAACAGTCTTTGTTAGGATACCTTCAATGAATTTATTGGTAGATTCCACTTGACCATTTGCTTGTGGATGAAAGGGAGTAGATTTTTTGTGTCTAATTTTGTACCTCTCCATCATTTTTTCCACTAGCCTTGATGTGAATTAAGCTCCTTGATCTGTAACAATTTCCCTTGGGACACCAAAATGAGTAAAAATATCCTGAAAAAGAAAATTAACTACAGATGCTTCAGTAGCAGAAAGTAATGGCTTGGCCTCTACACATTTGGTAACATAATCAGTGAAAACTAATATATATTTCTTTTGTCTTGATGGAGAACTAATAGGTCCTAAAAAATCTAAAGCCCATTTTTCAAAAGGTTCAATATGTACCTGAGGCTGCAATGGCATCTCACCTGAAGGAGAAGGTTTCCCTACCCTTTGGCAATTGTCACACCTTTTGACATACTCTTTAGCATCTTTAAAAAGGGATGGCCAATAGTATCCTAAATGAAGGACCTTATAAGCTGTCCTTTTATCAGCAAAGTGTCTGCCACAAGGTTCATCATGACATGCCTTGAGGATCTCATGCATCTCATCTTCCCGAACACATCTCCTAATGATAAAATCTGGACCTGTTTTGTATAACTCATTAGCAACCCATGAATATTTTTCACTGTCATAAATGATCTTTCTTTTGTCTTTTGCATTCATTATTGAAGGAAATTTTCCTGAAACTAAATAATTAGCAATGTCAGCAAACCAAGGAGTTTGAGTAGAAATTGCAAAAAGATATTCATCAAGGAATTGATCTTCAACTGGAGTATTGTCTTTGATGTTTTGGAGTCTAGATAGGAAATCAGCTACTGTGTTTTGTTTTCCAGGCCTATCTAGAATGGTAATGTTGAATTCCTGTAAAATCAATAACCATCTTATGAATCTGCCATTAGTAATTGATTTGTTCATTAAATATCTAATTGCAGAGTGATCTGTGTGAACAAAAGTTTCATAGCCTGTTATATAGTGTCTGAATTTGTTTATGGCATGAACAATAGCTAAAAACTCTTTTTTAGTTACAGTATAATTTAACTCTGAAGGAGTCAAATTTTTACTTGTATAGTAGATGGCATAAGGAATCAGGTCTTTTTGTCCCAATACTGCTCCTAAAGCTGTATCTGAGGCATTTGTTGAAATATGAAAAGGTTATTTCCAGTTAGGTCCCCTTAAAATAGGTGCTTCGGAGATTTTTGTTTTCAGGGTCTCAAAGGCTAACTGGCAATCAAGATTCCACTTGAATTCACAGTCCTTGGTAAGTAATTTGAAAAGTGGAGATGCTATCTTGGTGAAGTTATTTATAAACCTTCGATAATATCCTGTAAATCCTAGAAAACTCCTAACATCTTTTTGACAACTTGGAATAGATAAGTTAGAGATGACTTCAACTTTTGACTCATCAACTCTAATCCCATCCCCTGAAATGTGATGCCCCAAAACAATTCCTTCAGTAAACATCATAAAGCACTTCTCATGACTTAGTGAAAGATTTGCTTCTTTACATCTCTTTAAAACTTTTTCCAAGTTTGCTAAGGCTTCTTCAAATGTGTTTCCATAAACTGTGAAATCATCCATATATACCTCTACACAATCATGTATTAGATCTGAAAAAATTCCTAGTACTGCCCTTTGAAATGTTGCATGTGCATTGCATAGTCCAAATGGAAATACTCGGTAAGCATAGGTACCCCAGGGATAGGTAAATGTGGTTTTGCATTGATCTTCAAGTGCTACTTGAATCTGGTTATAACCACTAAACCCATCTAAAAATGAGAAGTACTTTTTGCTTGTTAATGTATCTAACACCAGATCTATGAAAGGTAGGGGAAAATGATCTTTAAGAGTAGCTTTGTTTAATTCCCGGTAGTCAATACATACCCTCCATTTAGCATTTTTCTTTGGCACAATTACCAAAGGAGAAACCCACTGACTATCTGAAATGGGATAGATAAAGTTGACATTTAACAATTTCTGCAATTCCTCTTTAACAATCTCCCTAAGATTTGGACTCATCCGTCTCTGAGGTTGTCTGATTGGTTTACAATTTTCCTCTATGTAGATGTGATGAGTGCAAGTCTTAGGGCTTATCCCTTTCATATTAGTGTACTCCCACGCATATGTAGAAGAATGTCTCTGTAATATCTTGACTAGCTCTTATTGTTGAGATTTCTCTAGGTTCTTGTTTATGTTTAAAGTTTTGCCTGGAAATATCTCAATTGTAGAGCTGCCAAATTTATCCATGGAATAAAGAGACATCTGTCTTGATGATAAAAAATCAATGTTGGATTCTTCTTGAAATTGTTTATGTTTGTATTCCGAAGAGGATTCAAAGTTTTCTAAGGTATTCAAAATCTGACTATCTTCACTAATTTCTGAAATTGTGAAGAGAGGTTGTATATATTCTTCATCTTCAATCCACTGAGTATCATCTAATTCTGTAATTTTCTTTGCTGGAGGATACAAGGTAAATTTCTTGGTTGAACTACCATCAGAGATGTACATATCATCGGATCTACAACTAATGAAAGCATCAACTGTAGCTAACCAAGGTCTTCCTAATATAATCGGATGTCCTCCTAAATTATTCTTAGGAGTTAGGATCATAAAATCCACAGGATACTCCTAAGAATCTAGGGACACTGGAATGTCTTCTATTACCCCATCAGGTTTGATCACAGATCTGTCTGCTAATTGTAATAATGTGGGTGTAAAAAGAACATTAGGAAGTTTCAGTTTAGCCATGATTTGTTTATTCATGATATTGATTGCTGCTCCTAAATCAATAAGTGTGTTTTGGATCTCAATTCCATTGATGTGTATTTTAACAACTAGATTTCCTGGGTCTAGATACTTTGGAATAGCAATCTTACCCATCATGATATCTGCGATTTTTCCTGTCAGTTGAATTTTCTTTGTCTCTCATTCTTTTTCCTGTTTTCGTCATGCTCAACTCCTTTATTGTCTTTGCTAAGATTGGAATTTCCTTGATAGCTTGCAATAATGGGATCTTAATACAAACATTTCTTAGCTCATTTAGGAAATCATAATTAGGCACCATAATTTGTTTTTCTACACCCCTGTAAATTTGTAATCTTTTTGGAAAGGGAGGTGTAGAGGTGGATGTTGATGGCTGCTCTAATATAGGAGTTGAAATTATTGGTTCTTTTTGTTTTGATTTTTCAATATTTGGGTCTTGAAAAGATGTGTTCTCTTCAATACTTTTATTTACCCGTAGAGAATCTTCCTCAGAATTGTCTTGCTCTTGTATGATTACATAAGGTTTCCTCTTTTCAAGTATTCTTCCAAACCTAAGTTGAATATCATTAAGTTCTAAAGGAGTGATCAAATAGGTTGGAAACTGTTGTCCTTCTATCATGTATGTATTCTGAGGATGTTTATTGTTGGGGTTTGGCATGGGTTGGGCAGGCAACTAATTTTTTTTTTTGAGGAAATCGTAATGGAAGTGGTGAATTTTGATGTTGTGGATTTTGAGGATTTTGTTGAGGGTTTTGTTGAAAAGGGAAATGTGGATATGGTGGATAGGATGGTGGATATTGATAATAGTGGGAGTATCTTCCATAGGGATTATGTGCTCCTTGTGCCCAAGTTTGAGATTGATTCTGGAATTGGGGCCAAGGTTGCTACCAAGAATTCCAATTTGGTGGGGGTTGATTATACAACTGATCATGGAATCCTTGTGTTTGAGGTCCTTGCCAAGGCCTCCTAGAGACAAAATTGAGAGATTCTGTGGAATCTTTAGGGGTTTCTTCTTGAAAGACAGCTTTAAGACTAGGAAGTGAAGGACAACTCTTGGTCTCATGTTTTTATGAACAAATTACATATGTCTCTACTACTTTTGCATCCAAGGGGCACTCTCTCAAGGCATGATTCTTTCTACATTTGGGACAAAAGATCGCTAGGGCATCAGATTCAGCTTTTTGCTTGTTTTGTAACTTAAGGGTGTCTATTTGTTCACTAAGACTCCCTAAAATATCATATTTGAATTCATCAAGCATATGTCCTATTTCTGCCCTACTCATTGTCCCGGAAGCAGACTTACTTGCCCTTGCAAGAGCAGGGTCTCTTGGTCCTTTTACAGTTTTAGATTTCCCTCTTGAAAGGTTGACACATAATTCAGCTATTTCAGGTAATGTGAGCTGAGATATATCCCCTTTCACATCATGTTAAGGATATCTAACCATTCATCCCTAATTTTCTTCAACAAGAGAGATTTCAAAGTATCTTGGTCTAAGTTTTCCATTTTTTCTCTTTTGATGTTGTAGTTAAATCTCTCCAACAAATCTTCCAGATTTTCATCCTCTTTTTGTAACATTTTAAACACTTCCTCCTTATGGTTGACTGGCATACAATAATCCAAATACCTCTCTAAAAATGCCTGTTTCATGTATTCCCATGTCCTAATAGAACTGTTGATCAAACTCATAAACCATTTTAATGCTGCTCCTTTCAATGTTGAAGGGAATAGTTTAAGTTTTTGGGTATCTTGTAAGCAATCATAGGTTCTACATAGGACTTCAAATTCAAATAGGAAGGTTTCAGGATCTTCAGTTTTGAGTCCATAAAAGTTTGGAAGGACAGAGGGTGAAATGTTTTTCATAGTTGCATTGGTTTCTTCATCTACTATAGGAAACCCAAAAGAGCTTCCCATTCCCCTTCTACCTCTTCCTCTGCCTCCTTCTTCACCTCTACCTCCTTCTCCTTCTGCACCTCTACCTCTACCTCTACCCCCTCCAAATAGTGTGTGTTCTCCATTAAAGACTCCTCCTCCCCCTTCTTCTACCATAATTGATTCTTCTGTGGAAGTTGAAAAGTTTATGTCCCTAGCAGGGGTCCCTGAATCTTCTTCTAAGACAGGTTCAGTGGATGAAGTGGAAGGTCTTTCTAATGGAATATTTGATCTTAAGTCCTCTGGAATTGTAGGATCAGTAAAGGATGGAATGTGGGTTTGAGTTGGAGGTGTACTGCCTCTTGGTCTTGGTGGAACAAGTGGTGTTCTAGGAATCAAGCTTCTGCTTCTTATAAATCTACCCCTTGAGTCTCTTTCTCTACGTATATCATTGTTTTTGGGATGTAAGAAAAAAGGCTACCTAGTTACACTTACTCGGCAATGGCGCCAAAATTTCTGCTCAACTTAGTGTTCCTAAATTGATGTCATAAATTGTCAACCAGGGCTAGTAAACTGTTGAAGTGAAGTGCACTATATGTGCCTAGGTATCTGTTTCCTAATTCGTTGTGTTTATTGTTTTTTAGTGTTTCTAGTTTTGTGGTTTTGTGTTAAAAGGAAAAGAACTAAGTGTTGGTAAAGAGCAGTTGTTGGTCACACTAAAACAGAGAAAAATCTATTCTAAACTATGTATGACACTAAAGAATAGAGAATGAAAAAATTGACAATAACTCATAACATGAACTCAGTCCAATTCATTCATTTGAAATATATTGGAACAAGTTGAGAAAAGGATGAGTTTAATGCAATGAAGTTCTTCTAAGTAAACAACAACCTACAATATCACAGAGAAAACCTCATCCACGGTTAGAGATTTGTTGGAACACATTTGGAAAAGATTATCTGCAACATACTAAGGAAACCTACTCTAAATTAACTTAAGACACTAAAATAAATCCATTCTACAACTCAAAATGTAACTATTAAGCCTCATTCAAGGATTAGAAATCTTTTGGAATAGTTTTGGAAAGAGGCAGTTTGTAAAATTATGAGAAATTGCAGAACAGTCAAGACTTCAAAATGATATTACCAATTCTTGTTCCTATGATAATAATGTATTAATAGAGATTAAGAACAAGAGCATTTTGTAAATAATGAGGGCCTTTAAGTCTACTTTAACAGAACTAGAGTATAACTAGCTAATAAAACTTGAAATAAAGTGAATAGAACTGAACTAGAATGCAATCAATTAACTTTAAATACAGTGAACAGAATTGAACTAGAGTGAAATTAACCTCCGGAGTATTACAGCTGAACTAAAATGCAACTAATCTCTAAAATATTATAGCTCTATCTCATTTAGTGTTAGTGATATTTTGGAACAATTCATAAGAACAAGACTGGCTGTAACATTTGATGTAAGTGAGCATAAAAAATAAAGTTCAGAAAAATACAACTAATCTCTAAAATACTACAGCTATATCTCATTCAGTGTTAGTGATATTTTAGAACAATTCATAAGAATAATACTAGCTGTAACATTCGATTTAAGTGAGCATAAAACATAAAGTTCAGAAAACTACTTGAATTAGGAATGAAACAAGGCTAAAGTTACTTATCTAAATAATATGTACAGAGCTTCGCGGGCAGTAGGGGCCCTCTACCACCGGATTAGCACACAAGTCTACTCAAGATTGCTTCAGATCTTGTATTAAAGTTGCTCTTCTTTCATTAAAGGAAAACACTTCAAAAACAGAGTATTACGGTCTTGGACAACTTAACAATAAAACATCAATCTAGCTAACTATCTCTCGGTTTCCCAAGTTATTCTTATAAGAGAAATACATAACTGCCGTGGAGAAGAAATAGGGATAAGTGTCTTTTTCAATTAAAATCAAACTAGGACTCTTGTGGAGGCCTCGTACTTTGCTAAAGACATTTGTAGAGTCCTTGTCCTGGTAGGAATCTGCTTCTTAGTTTTTGTTTCCTCCACGTGCATAACCACCTATAGATTTCTGCTCAGACTTCATAGAGGGAAAGAAATGATGTAGGAGTGTTGTGTAATTCAACCATATGCATTTTTCCTTTAAGTGACACCTGTAACCTGTGTGAACATGAAGATAGCTGCGGAATAGGCGACTAGCTACAGAATGGCTGCATTCTGTAGCTGAGTCTAGTAAAAAATTACTACAACAAAAAAACCACGAAAATATAGCAAGTCAGTCATTGTATGCATTCCTAAAGTGAATTTAATTAATCCTATTGATTTTTTAAGCCTATAATTGATAAGGGACAAAGGAAATGAAGTGAAATTTGGTGAAAGGAAAGGACATCTTTAGGGCTCAACAGTAGACACGGTCTTCGAATATAGGGGCTTGACATAAGCTCTTTCTTCTCCGCCATTCCTGGACGTGATTAGATAGGCGGGTTGCAGATGATTGATGGAAAGAAGTCAAAATTTTGATGCCAGTGTCATAAAGAAGGGGAAGCTGGAAGTAAGACAGAAAATCCCGGGCAAGAGTCGCAAAGGTGGTATGAGAGAAAGGGGCCTGATCAACATACCACTTAGAAGCTTCACTAATGAGCGTACATTGGAAAAACTGAAGATGGATAGAGTCATCGGTAATGGAGTTAGACGAACACCACATGTGGAAAGATTGAACATGATTTGTAGGATCTTCGCCAGCAATAACTTTGAACTTGGTGATGTCGGAAGGGAGCTTGGTTGGCATTGTAGGCCAACCAACATTATGATGTATAGGTTCATTTATCAACTAGTCAAAATCGGGAAGGCTGAGGCTTTCCATGTAGGGGAGCAAGGGCGCAGCTGGGGTTGTGTCCGTTGCGGTCCAGCTAATGGTATTTGTAGCATTAGGTCTTGCACTAGACATGGTGAAGGTGACAGGGGGAGAAATGGGGGCAGAATGAGAAGGAGAACCCAATGAACCAGAAGAAGAGTCGGAGTGCAGACTCGGTGGAGGACTAACTCGAATCATACGTGGAGGAGTAAGTCTTCCTACCGGAAACTGAGGATGAAGGCCAAGAAGTCTCCAGGATAAACGCCTTGGTGGCGCAATGATGATGACACAAACATGGCACAAAGGAAAAAGAGACCAATAAGGGTAGGGAGGTGCAGGATCAACTGATTACAATGTTGAAACAAGGGCAGAGAGGTGCAAGATCAATTGATTTCAATGATTTAGAGTCTTTGCTTGGCGGTGTTAACCAAGCCCTTTTTCACTTAGGGTTTGTGTGAAAAGTGTGTAAATTTTAATTTTTAAACCCAGACGTTTGTAGAGAAAAAGAAAAATTGTGTTTTGTAACTGTAAATAAACCTGCAGATAATAGTATATGAAACTGAAATAACATTAAATAAACAACTAATAATGCAATAGTCTAAACCCAAGGAGGTGGGCCTCTCAACCAGTAGTCTGTAGGTGGGTAAAAAACTAGTCAAAACACACCAAAATAGCCAATAGATCTAAGGTCGGGAGGGATAGGGATCTAAAGGTCAAAATCTACTGAAAAGTGGTGCAGAAAAAAACAACAAATCAGAGGAAAGATTGTTGTAAATAAGGTGGCGAAAGGCTATCTCCTGGAGGGAAACAGAGTGAACCCTAGAGGAAAACCCAAACAAAGCTAAATGAGGTGATTTGGATGGATAAAAATCCATTCTGAAGCAGATCTGAAGGTGAGGTATCAGATCTGAAAAATGGTTGAACACTCTGAAAATTTTAGACAACCTACAGCAACTAAAACTCTTCCACAAAGTGTGGAGGGTACTGAATACCTAGGGGGCTAGGTTCCCACTTAGTTGAGTAAAACAGAACAATTACAGGTCCAAATCAGGTGGAGACGGAGGTCAAACAACCCTGAACAGAGGCACAGAAAAACCCATAAAACTTTCAGAAAGTCTCCCGCAAAAAATCCAGGTCGTAGTTTCTGACGTGTTTTCAGTGGAGGTCGCAGTTTTTGGGCTGAAAAGTGCATCCTGAGGCTCCAGGTCATAGGTTTAGGGCCAAAAAGTGTGACCTGCACTTCCAACATTCTCGACGGCAGATTTCAGTAAAAAGTGTCATCTCAGCTGCGGCTGATGTCTATCACCTACGTAATAGGTTCGAAAACACATGGAAGTTAGAATTTTTACTGTTTTAAGGTTTTATAGGTTAAAAACAATATCAAGAAAAGAAAAAACAAGAGGCTGAAGAGAAATCCTAGGGTTTGAAGTAGCTGGATATGCAAGGGTCAGAAAAACGACAACGGTCATAATCGTAAACCCATGTGGAGTCGCCAGTTGTTAGTATGAATCTTAATTCCAAGCGTACGAAAAAATATCACTTTAGTTGTGCATAAAAAACAGCCCTAACAACATATATGTCTACCAATATCCTCATATATGCAGTTAGGTGATCAAGATAAATGCTGCAAAAAACTAGATCTATGCATCAAAAGACATTAAGTAGTAAATAAAACAAGATTTACTCCATGCATCCAATAGACAAGACAAGAATTTGTCGAATGAATTTTGTATTAATGGCATCTGGGAGGAAAACACAAAAGGGTGTTACTAGTTCTCCTCGATGGGATGGGTTCTTGTAAGTCCTCAGCACTTCAAATCTAAAATTCCCCTCTCTTGATGGTGTGGAAAACCCAGACAAAAATGGTAGTAAAATATGACTATGATGGTGGATCAAAGTCAGACCAAAAGTATAGATCTAGAGCGATCTTTGGGCAACAAAATGTGATGAATGAAAGGAAAAACCTTTCTATTTATAACAAAATATTGAGTTAGTCTAGATATTGGTGCATAATTAAAATATTATTAACCAAATCAAGATCCAACTTTTATGGAACATTTTATTATTTTTGTTGGATGGAAAAGGAATTTGACTTGGGCCAAATCCCTTTATTTGTAAATAATAAATAAATAAATGATTTATTTATCATTTTAAGGATGTGGTTGAGTATTAATTAAATAAATAATGATTTATTTAACTGTTTATGAGTGATTTAGTCAAATTTAACAAGGAATATTATTTAAATAAGGTTTAAATAATTATTCCTAGAAAATAATAAGATAAATAATAATTTATCTAATTCATTTTCCTGTTTTGGGTTAAATATGACCAGGAATATTAATTAGACTGATGTTTAACTAATTATTCCTTGAGGAAAATCAAACAAAATGTGGATTTATTTAATATTTCCTCATGGGGTTTCCTGTTTAGACCATAAACAACTTAATAAAGGTGGTTTACTAAGTTATTTTCATAGTGAAAGAAATTTTACTTAGGGTAAAATTGGTCTTACATGGTGTACTTGGGTCCATCTAATGATAATAGGTTAGATGACCAAAAAATGATGTAACACCTGCATACCATATTAAAAATAAAATAGTTAAATTCCAAATGAATTCTAAAATTAATGCACGTTCTATGATTTTCTGGAAACATACTCCAGAGCATTGTCTACTAGAAGTGCTACTTTTTGAGAAGTCATTGCAACCATGGTTGCATTGGATGCATGTTATCTCATAATCATTAAAATAGATAATTACTCTCACATGGAGAGTTATATAAATTAAGAGAGTTAGCAAAGTTGAGTTAAGTCAAGTATTTTGACTAAATTTAAATTAGTGTGTGGTTTCATATCAAGTTATTTTAGCTGAGTCTCTAGTCAGAAAACTTTTAAATACCCTTCACCGGGTTCATTGTAATTATCAAGTTTTGTGTGATCATTTAAAGAGGCACAAGTCATGTTATTCTGTGTCTGAATATTTTTTGTTATTTTGTGCCTATCCTTCTTTGTGTTTCCAAAAAATGGGTATCAAAGTCCAGGAAGGAATATATATCCGTGGAGCGAGCAGAGCTAGTAAAAGAAAGCCAAGTAAAGAAAGCCAACATTTTTTAAAATACATTGCAAAATTGTCTCACTTAAAAAGAAAATTAATATGTGCAAGTGAGGTGAAAAATTCTCACTTTATTAGTGTAAAAACTACGAAGTTTATTAATGTTGTCATGCACAAGCCTGTGATGTACCAAAAAACCTGAAAAATTCTTTTAAATAAAGCATGAAAGTCAAAAGCCCCGTGCCACAGATGCATTATTTGGACTCATATGGGTAAATGAGTTAATAAGCTTTAAAAAAAAAAAAAAAATTTAAAGCTTTTTTTATTAGAGTTTTTTACAAAATCTAATGAAGGAGGCTTTGCAAAGCTTAAAAGGTATTTTTTTATGAGTATTTTTAAAGATGACTTCATCCAGTTTCCAGCCCCAGTTTCTACCGTTCATAGGGAAGGATTATGATGTGTGGGCCATTAATATGGATACCACATTAAAGGCTCATGATCTTTGGGATCATGTCCATTTTGGGTTTCCAGAACCTAAGAATCAAGCAAAAGAATGAGCTCTCACTAATTTAGAGAGGGATCTATGGAAGAAAGACAAAAAGAATAATGTGCAAGTGTTTCAGCTTATCCAGCAGGGAGTGGATCGAGCCGTGTTCCAGAAGATTATGATCACATCTTCAGCAAAGACAACATGGGAGACCTTAGCGACAAGCTATAAAGGTATGTCCAAAGTCAACATTGCTAAGTTGAAAATTAATGAAAGAGATTTTAAAAGTTTGCAGATGAAGGACACAAAGGACATCGATTCATTAATGAATCAGGTCATGACTGTTGTAAATGAATTAAAAATTTATGGTGATGATATTAAATATCAACAGTGGTTGAAAAGGTCCTCATATATTTGTCTACAAAATTTGACGTTGTAGTTGGAGCTATGGAAGAAGCCAAGGTTTCGGAAACACATACAGTTGATGAGTTGATGGGATCACTTCTATCCCATGAGGAAATGATAGGAAAAAATTAGGATTCCACTTTAGAAACCGCTTTCAAAATTCAGGTTTCTATTTCAAGAGATAGAGGTTGAGGCAGAGTTAAATCGAGAGCCAGAGGATGAGGCGAAATACATGGTGGTTAGAGAGATTGCCGAGAAGAGCGGGAACATCGAAGTGAAACCAACAATAGAAGCTTCAAAAATAGTCAAAGAGTTGAGAAAGCAAATGTTAGATGTTATTTGCCAGCATACATTCTTAACGCAAGTGTACGAAAAGATCTCACTTTAGTTGTGTGTGAAAAAAATACCTAACAACAGAAATGGCTTCTTAACCCTTTATGTCTACAATCGATAGTTAGAACAAATGCTGCAAAAAAACTATATCTATGCAGTAAAATCAACTAAACAGTGAAAAGAAATAGCAATTTACTCCATGCATCCAATAGACAAGACAAGATTTAAAGAATTTTCTATGTATTATTACACCTGGTGAAGGGAAAAAATAAGTTTTACCAGTCCCCCTAAATGGGATGGGTTCTTGGTTGTCCTCAACGCTTTAGTTCCGGAAGTTTCTCTCTCTCAATGGTGCAAAAAACCTAAAATGTGTTGAACTCTATGGTAGGTCACGAAGCAAAAGAAAATAGTACCAATAATTAGAATGATCAAAGCACGACAACGAAAGTGATCAAAGTGAAGAAGAATGGAAAACCTTTCTATTTATAACAAAATATTGATTTATCCTTGATAATGGCGAATAATAAAATATTATTAACCAAGATCTAGATCTAACCACTTGGAATATTTTATTATATTTTGTTGGAGGGAAAAGATATTTAAATTGGTTAAATACCTTTATATACAAATAATAAACAAATAAATGGTTTATTTATCATTTCAAGAATGTGGTTGAGGAATAATTAACAAATAATTATTTGTTTAATTATTCCTAGGTGATTTAGTCCAATTTAACTAGGAATAATAACTAAATAATGATTTAATTAGTTATTCCTAGAGAAAAATAAGATAACTAATGATTTATCTAGTTATTTCTCATAATTGGGTTAAATATGACCTAGGATATTATTTAAACAATGGTTTAGTTAAATATTCCTAGAGGAAAATCAAATAAATAAGGATTTATTTAATTATTCCTCATGGGGTTTCTTGTATAAACCAGAAATAACTTAATAAAATATGGGATTTTAAATTATTTCTTATAATGAAAGAAATTTTAATATGGTAAAAATTGTCTTTCATGGTGTACTTCGATCCATCTAATCGTAAATGGTTAGATGACCAAATTTTGGTGATAACAGATTCCCCCCTAACGTGAAAACGTTAGGAGCTAATCGTATGACCGAAGTACGTTGTAATAACACAATCACTAGAGACCAAAGGGGAGTGAGAGAGAGAGATACATAGATGGAGCGAAGTGAGAGAGGACAATGACTAAGGGGGAAAGACCTACAAATGATATATATCCCCTTTAATGTTAGGGTACTTGTTCTCAATGGGGCGGGGGAGGCATAGTTATGCCCCCCGAGATGAAAAGGTACAAAGAATGATAATGGACTCAGCAATATGAGATTGAGCAATAAAGTACATGATAAATGGTACATGACATGCTGGCATAAAATGGGCCAGACAAAAATATAATGGATTCTTCATACATACTGCGGCTGGAGAAACATGAGACAAGACTCAATGCAATGATATCTGAGTACATGAGATATAATAACAACCAAAGAAGCCCTGCTAAATAGGAAAGGGCTCTAAAAATATGAATGAATCATTTGAATGATGCATGCATTCTATGGGCACTGCAAGCAGTGGAAACCAAACCCAAAAAATATGTAGAGCTACATTTGAGGCTGTAGCATAATTTGAAGTCATCTAGGCATGTGGGGGGCTACCTGAAGGGCCACCCCCTCATGAGGTATAAAAGCATTTCTCACACACCCGGGAATCACTGGTACAATCTGTTGGATCACCGGACCATCAAGTATGCGAATCTCAATTATGCAATAATGAGCTAAGGCTGAGTGGATGAGGAAAAACCAACTTAAAGAGAAATGATGATTCCCTTTGCTTTATCTGAGGCACCAAACAAGAATGGAAGATGGAACTAAGGTACACATCCCTTTAAACTTGTCTTTTGGAATGAATGCGTTGATGCTGTCAGAAGGTTTGCCATAGGTGAGGAAATGATGAATCCTCAATTAAGGCACGAGGGATCATAGTAAAATACCTAAAGGGATGGCACCAGGGATGATGATGGAATACTTGATACTAAGTAGCAGACAGATGACTTCCCTTGTCAGAGCATAAAAAAACGTTTATGACCTGGCAAATATTTACTCGACTCTGGAGGGGATGGGGGGACAGTATGATTGGAGACCAAAACAGGTGACACAAGAGGAATGCAAGGAAAAAATGGATGGAATAATGTAACAAGAGATAAAGGGACTAGGGATAAACTCCATGAATGCAATGATGACTCAACTTGGATGCTCTGAACAAGGGTGATACAGTTAGAGAAACGAAATGGTGGATTACCGATGTCATTTGGCATTGCATATATAAATCAAATGGACTAAATTTATAGGTTCGCAAACATGGTGTCACTATACCAAATAGTGGCTTCGAAGATAATGAACTGGTGCTCAATGAGAAAACATAGAGGTTGGTCACCAACAATGTCTAAGGCACTGGGTTGTTGATGTAAGATGAATAAATGATTAAGTGGATTATCCCCAGAGTAAGCTGAAGTGATATGGGACTCTAGAGTTTCTTCTAAATGGGGAACAATGATGGGAATAGATTCGACACTACGAGATACACTAGGAGGGTTGGGGAGAATCGCTTCTCCTGGACTGTCAAATATGGGTGCCCCCTTACCCAAACATTGGGTGTCAATGTAATGGCCACAAGGTGTATGTGGTTCGAATGCATGGGTTCGAAGTAAGGGGTTATAGAACCAATCAACCTCAATATGGATGAAGCCTTTGGACTCCACAACATGTTGGTAATGGGTCTGCTGTGGAAGGAAATATGCACAATGGTGCATATCGTCCCAGGGAAAATCATGGGTGGTCATGGCTTCCATAATGTTTTCATCGGAATGGAAGATGGGAGGACTAGTGGAAGGGAGACCAGATGATGTGGCAGGGCTACCTCGCGCATCATCATGAGAAATATGGTTGACATACGCATAGCTACTAATGGAAAAAAAAAAAGCTAGTAGATGAAGCATCTACCGATATTGATAGCAAGGTGTTCGACAAGGAAGGTTCGACCGAATCATAATGGGAAGCCCCAGAGGGGTCTTCCACCCTGGATCTCGTGGATAGTGATAGATAGAGAATAGCGACCGAAGAGTCCATCATCTTGACATTTGGGGGAGGTATCACAATGGGTGCATAAATTTCCTCTGCTTCAGCTGAAGCAGAACTTAAAAGTAGAGGAGTAGATGATCCACTATGATTGGCCTGTATTTCGCGAATTGCCTCAAGGGTATCACAAAATTCATTGAGATAGGGACAATGATGAGAATAGTGGCCATAAAGGTCACACAAAGAATAAGGGTAGTTCGTACACAATGATTTGAGCTTCTTAGTTGAATCAGGAAAGGTAACATGGACCTCTAGGATGTCACATTTAGGAAATGTTCCGTTGACCACATGTTCGAGATGAGGAAACTGAGGAAAATTATTGGTGGCATGCCCAACAACATCACACAAAGTGCACAAAGATGATGATTTTGGAGGCTTTGGAGGATCTAGAGATGTTTGGGGGACCTTGTCCTTAGGTTCCTTCTTTTTGGCTTTTCCCCCCTCACTGGATGCTTTCACAACAGGAGTAGGTTTTTGCTGAGGTGGCCGTGGCACTAAAACAAAGGGAGGAGTCATGGCGATCGGTTGAACCAGGGTCAAAGTGGTATAAGGTTTGAGTTGACTAGTTGGAGTTTTTGCCAGGGGATCAATGTACCAGACTGGGATCCCCAAGGTCAAATTGGGTAGACTCATCAAAGCCATAACATGCACTGAAAAGACTCTAGAGGGGGGAGCTAAAATTGATATCTGATCGGAAGGGTAATGGCTTGGTGGAACGGCTCACAAATGGTTAAGGCTTGGGGGGACTATTCCTTGTTGAAAAATATTGGGAGAGACAACAGAAGATGAGAAGGTCCTTAAGGAGATGGTCCTGATGGCTATGTTGAGTGAACAACAATAGGTTGTGAAGGCATTGGCCACTGGCTAGTTGAACTAGACCTATTTTGGCTAGCTCGAGACGCTTGCAACATGAAAACACTCAATGAGCCAGACTCAGTGATAAGAGGGGGGGGACTAGGGAATGAACCAAGTAAGGTGGAATAGTTATAGTCTCCTAGTGAAACATTGGTGAGAGGTGCGACTAATTGGTTATCGACCAACGAAGATATGATGGACTCAGGGGAGGTCTCAGACTTTGGTTCGTAATATGTCAACTGATCGATGGTGATGATCTTTCCATTTTGGGGAAATCACATCTTATAGTGAATCATAGATGTGATATTTGACATAAAATAGGTGTAACTACGATCGAATAAGATATTATAATCGAAGGGGACATCAATGACTTCAATGTCAATACAAACAATCTTGCCCGCAAGTGTGACTGGAAAATTGCGAAACATGCCAAGGGGCTGAGAAGGGTGACCATCCCACACATGCAAAGTGATGGTGGATGGGGCCAGGTCAGGTGATCCAATCTTATTCCAAACATAGATGGACATCACACAGGTGGATGCGCCCTCGTCAATGATACATCTCTGAACATGGGAATTACGGATCTTGACCAGTATTTGGAAAGCAATGGATGAAGGTAAAGGGGGATGTTCTAATTTCTAAACATCAAAGACAATCAAAACATCATCTGAAGGATCCACATCGACCAAAGTAGATTTTATATCTTTTCGTTGATATGGGCATGTCTGGAGGACTTCCAACATTGACATGGAAGCATGAGACTATGCCAAGTCAGCTACTATGCTATAGGTGTGGGCATATTTGGCAGAAGCAACATTTCAGAGTAATAGCCCTTTGGGGATATTTTGAATGATATATTCCCTAGGCTGAGGGATCTGTAATGGAACATTGGGTGTCGAAATGGATTTTGTGGGAACTTTGGTTTGGGACTTGGTTACAGGCGTAGCAGGTGTCCTGTCATATTGGCATGATCGGGTTTGAAGGTTGACATAAATGGTATTGACCACTTCAGAATTCATCATGAGAATCTAGTAATGAGGGGTACCAAACTACAAAGTTTGAGTAGCGGCCTGACCTTGAGGTGTTTGGGCAAAAACATATCCTTGCTAATGGAAAGTATTACTAAAGACAATCGGTTGAGCTGGTGTAGTGTTTGGAGGAAGCAAAGTGGTGACTTGTTGTCCTATAGACGCTTCTTTTGATTCCCACAATTGGTGCATCTAGGGTAAAAGGGGACAATCATGAGTATAATGGCCATGGACACCACAACATGAACAAGGTTTATTCATACTAAGAGGCTTGTTTTTCTTGGGATGATCCCCTTGTTGCTGGTTTGCGATGTTAGGTTGGTTCCCTTGGGGTGCATTCAGCTGATTACCTTGGAGACCTTGGTTACCCTGCGCTTGTTCATTCTAGTTTCCTTTCCCCTTGTTATTTTTATTTGAATTAGGAGGAATAGTCATGCTCTACTACACATACACTTGACCTTTAGGAGGCGATGGCTATTGCAGCAGAGGTTGAGAAGGCACAAGAGGCTAGGGCGTGGAAGCTGGAGGGGCTGGAGCATTGGGCTGTGCATAAGGATAGAAAGGAGGAAAGGCAACATTTGGGTAAATAGGTTGAGAAAGAGTTGGCTCTGGCATCGGTTTATGCGGGTGGGAAAATGCATAAGGCATGATTTGACCTGGATACAAGTTGTTGGGAGGCGGATAGGTGTTGGAGGAACTGGTCCTCCCTTGGGGGTACCATATCCCATGGAAGGATGAGTATACAGATATGAAAGAGATCTAAAGATACTTTCAGCGACATGAGATTCCCCAAGTGCGTTAGCACCACCAAGTTTAGGAAGATATGGTAAAACGGTATAAACATAACCAAACTAGGCATAGATCAAGTCATATTTTACTGCCACCTAGAGAGGTTTTTCCTCGGACTGAGGAAAATGAGATGTGACATATTTACTAGTAGGGGCTAAGAGCGTTCTAAGAAACCAATCCATATATACATTGTCATCGAATGTAGGAGCTCGACACAAGATCCTTCTTCTATGCCATTCATGGACATGGTTAGAAAGGTAGATGGCAGAAGATTGACAAAATGTGGTAAAAAACCTGGTACCTATATCCAAACTGAGGGGTAACTGAAAATAGGACAAAAACGCTTTAGCAAGAGTCAAAAAAGTGGAATGAAACGCAACAGTCTGGTCAAAATACCACTTTGAAGCTTCTCCAGTGAGCATACATTGGAATAACATAAGGCAAATGGAGTCATCGGTGATGGAATTGGAAGAACACCACATATGAAAGGTGCAGAAATGATAAGTAGGCTCCTCTCTAGTGTTTCCTTTAAACATAGGAATGTCAGAAGGAAGCTTAATTGGAATTGTTGTCCAACTTGGATCGTGGAGAATGGGGTCATTAGTTAAATGGCTAAAATCGAGAAGGCTTAAACGTGCCATAAAAGGTAGCAAAGGAGTAGCCTGAACAATTCCAGTAGCGGTTCCGCTAGTAGTGAATCTAGCATTAAGGCCAGGGTAACCACCAGGTTGAGGACCTACACCTACAATTGCTCCTGACATGGTGAAGGTATGAGGGTGAGGGGAACTGGGTTTGGAATCTGTAAAAGAACCCGATGAACCAGAATCAGAGTCGGTATGGGGACTCAGAGGAGGACTAAGTCAGACCCTATGTGGTGGAGTAAGTATTCCTATCAGAAACTAAGGGTGAAGGCCTTGGAGTCTTTGTGATAAACTCCTTGGGGGCGCAATGATGGAAAGTCACAAATGACACAAAAAGGTTGAGGAGATAAAAAAAGGCTCTGTGAGGCAGATTAATTAATTATGATGTTTATCTCTTGGCTTGGCGGTGTAAACAAAGCGCTCTTCGCTTTAATTATGGGTGTGTGTAAGCCATGCATTAATTTTAATTAAGCCTAGATGGTTGTGTAAAGAAAAAGAAAAAAATTCGAAGTACTGTAAATGAAATTGAAATGACAGCAAAATAAACAACTAATCATGCATGAATTCAACTCAAAAGAAGGCTTCCCAAACAACTAGTCTAAAATGAAGGCAAAATTGACCCAAAACAAAAAATACAACCAAAATATCTAAGGTCTAAGGTACATGGATATAATGACTTAGATCTGTTGGAAATAACACAGAAAACAATAAGAAACCGAAGGGGAAAAACTACTACAAAATGTAAAGCGAAAGGTTAAAACCTTAAGGGAAACAAGGCTACCCTAAGGGAAACACCAAACAAGAATCAAGAGGGAATTTTGGATGTAATAATAACCTATCAAAAAGGATTTGAAAGAAGGATAGATCATACCCTGAAACAATGGTTGAAAGTGCTGCAAATCTCAGGCTACCGACTCAGCTTAACGCCTCTTATAAAGGTGGAAGAGTACTAAAACCCTAGGGGGCTTGGTTCTACTTCAAGGAGATAAAATGAGAATATACAGGCCTAATACGGGCTGAGACAGAGTTTATACAACCCAAAATAGTGCTCTCAGAAAACCCAACCAATTACAGTAGAAACTCAGAAAAATATTCTGCCTCGCACTTACTGACTTGTGGACTACTGAAATCACAATTATTGGGCAGAAAAGTGCAAGTTCTGTGAGAAACCACACTATTTGAGCCAAAAAGTGTGAGTTCCTATCCCTCAATTCTTGGGAGGAAGGTTGCGGAAAAGTTGTTGTCTCTGGTGCGGCTAATACTTGTTACTTGCGGAAAACACTAGAAAATAACCGAAAGTTAGAATTTTGACTGATTTAGGGCATAAATGCTAAAAAACAACATCAAGAGACTGAAAAATGCTGAAGAAAAACCATTCTTACTAAAGCTGCTCGTCATGCAGGAATTTGAATTACAGTAATGGAGTTGTCATTTGTTGACGATAATGTGTAATTAAAAACATGTGGAGTCGCCATTTGTTAGCGTAAATTCTTAACAAAAGTGTACGAAAAGGTCGTTGTTTAGTTGTGTCTGAAAAACAACCCTAACAAAAAAAACGATTACTTAACCCTTTAGGTTTACAATCAATAGTTAGAACAAATGCTACAAAAAAAATAGATCTATGCAGTAAAAGAAGTTAAACAGTGAAAAAAAATAGTAATTTACTCCACGCATCCAATAGACAAGACACAATTTAAAGAATGTTCTATATATTATTACACCTGGTGAAGGGAAAAAATAAGTGTACCAGTCCCCCTCAATGGGATGGGTTCTTGGTTTTCCTCAACACTTCAGTTCCAGAAGTTTCTCTCTCTCAATGGTACAAAAAACGTGAAATGTGTTTAACTCTATGGGAGCTCAAGAAACAAAAGAAAATAGTAGCAGCAATGAGAATGATCAAAGTGCGACAATGAAAGTGATCAAAGTGAAGAATGAATGGAAAACCCTCCTATTTATAACAAAATATTGAGTTATCCTCGATAATGGCGAATAATAAAATATTATTAACCAAGATCTAGATCTAACCGCTTGGAATATTTTATTATATTTAGTTGGAAGGAAAAAATATTTAAATTGGTTAAATACCTTTATTTAGGAATAATAAACAAATAAATGATTTATTTATAATTTCATCAATGTTGTTGAGGAATAATTAACAAATAGTTAATTTTTTAATTCTTCCTAGGTGATTTAGTCAAATTTAACAAGGAATAATAACTAAATAATGATTTAATTCATTATTCCTAGAGAAAAATAAGAAAAATAATGATTTATCTAATTATTTCTCATAATTGGGTTAAATATGTCTAGGAATATTATTTAAACAATGGTTTAATTGATCATTCCTAGAGTAAAATCAAATAAATAAGGATTTATTTAATTATTCCGTAGGGAGTTTCTTTTTTAAACCATAAATAACTTAATAAAATATCGTTTATTAAATTATTTCTTATAGTGGAAGAAATTTTAGTATGGTAAAATTGGTCATGGTGTAATTCGATCCATATAATTGTAAATGGTTAGATGACCAAATTTTGGTTATAACATTATTATTGTAATAAAGTTGGTCACTATGCCTGTGATTGTAGGAAGAGGATAGCTGATCAAGGAAACCAGAGAGATAATATCACTACAAGCAAAAAGAATTTTGTTGCAAATTTGGATCAATCTGTGAAGACAGAGGTAAAGTTGGGGACTGACAAGACTGTGGATGTAGATGGAAAAGGAGTGGTCAACAATCTGACCAAGCATGGGGAGTCGAAGACAATCTCAAAGGTATATTATGTCCCTTGTCACAAACATAATTTGATAAGTGTTTGTTAATTGACGTAGAAGGGATACATAATTATCTTTCAAGGATAAGAGTGTGTTATATATGACAAGACCCCAATCAAGAAACTGATAGAAAAGGTGTAGATGACGAGGAACATACTCTTTCCTCTAATAAAGAATTATAGTGATCATGTAAGTTTGTTTACAATTGCATGTTCTAATGATTACTGGTTATGGAACTTTCGGATCAGACACTTTCACTTCTCTGGTTTAAGATTATTCCAACATAAACATATGGTTAGAGGGTTACCTCCAATCAAAGAACCTACGATTACTTGTGAGTGTTGCATCTTTAGAAGGAAACACCATGAAATTTTTCCAAAGGGAGTTGCATAGATAGTAAATCATCCTCTTGAGTTGGTGTATACAGGCCCGTGTGGACATATGAGGACACAGTCAATTAGTGGAAGTTGTTGCTTCCTCAATTTCATAGATGACTATAGCAGAAATATTTGGGTTTACTTCCTGAAGCAGAAGGCTGAAACCTTTGCAAAGTTCAAAGAATTCAAAGCCTTAGTAGAGAACCAAAGTGATGGGAAGATCAAGGTATTAAGGTCATATCATGGTGGAGAATATGATTCAAAGGAATTCCATGATTACTGCAAACAACATGGATTAAGAAGACCTTTTAAAACTAGATACACATTGTAGCGGAATGGTGTGGAAAATGGAAAGAACAAAACCATTATGAATATGAAAAGGAGCATGTTGAAAGGAAGAAATATTTCTAATGAGTATTAGATAGAAGCAGTTACATGTGATGTTTATGTGATAAACAGATCTCCTACAAAGAGTGTGATGGATAGAGTACCATAAGAATCACGTTCAAGTATGTATTGCGGTGTATATCATCTCAAAATGTCTGGATGTATATCTTATGCACATGTTCCTAAAGAGCTAAGAGGGAAATTGGAAGATAATTTGAAAAATGCATATTTACTGGTTATAGTGAGCAGTCAAAATATTAGAAATTGTATAACCCTGTCACGAAGAAGGCCATAATTAGTAGAGATATTGTGTTTAAAGAACAAGATTTATGGAATGAGACTATAGAAAAAAAAATTGATGCACAAGCACCATTGATGGAAGAGGATGTAGTAGAGAATGAGCAACAAGAATCATAAGAACAAACATCAGCAATGACTCCAATATTTTCTGAGCATCATGGATCTTCAAGGAGATCAAAAAATTTGAATTCTCCAAGCATTCAATCAGGTGATGAATCAAGAAATAGTAAGAGAAAAATGAGAACTATAAAAGTTATTTATGATGATTTAGATGTTAGTTCAAACTTTGCATTGTTTTCATTCCAACCTTCTTTGTTTGAAGAATCAATCAGAAATGAAAATTGGGTGCAAGCCATGGATGAAGAAATTGAAGCTATTGAAAAGAATGATACATGGTATTTGGTTGATTTACCAAAGGATAAAAACCTCAATGGTGTAAAATGGGTGTACAAGACAAAGTTGAATGAGAAAGGTGAAATTGATAGACTTAAAGAAAGACTTGTAGCAAAAGGATTCTCACACCAAACGAGAATATATTTTGGAGAAACGTTTGCTCTAGTAGCCAGATTGGATACTGTAAGAGCAGTTCTAGCCACAATAAATCGGAACAAGTGGAAGTATATTAGGTGGATATGAAATCATCCTTCTTGAATGAAATTCTAGAAGAAGGAATTTATGTGAAAAAACCTCCAAGTTATGGAGTTGAAAGTAAAGCAGATAAACTTTATAGGTTGAATAAATCACTATATGGACTCAAGCAATCGCCTAGAGGTTGGTATAGCAGAATCGATAGCTACAAGATCAATAATGGAATTTGCAAAATGAACATTGAGCCTACCTTGAACACAAAGGTAAATGAGTATGGAAAAATTTTGATTGTTTTCTTACATGTGGATCACATTATTTATACTGGTGATATTGAGTTAGATGAATTTAAAGAAACCATGATGAAATAATTTGAAATGACATATGTTGGTATTATAAATATTTTCTTGGTATAAAAGTTGAGAAATTTGAGAAGAGAATTTTTATTTTTCAAAATAAATATGCCAAATATTTTCTGAAATGATTTAGGATGGATAATGTTGGACAACTAATCCTATATGGGTAGGTGTGGAAGTCGAATGGACAAAAGGAGTCCAAGTGACCTTGGAATGTGGAATCCAAGGGTCATGCCAATGTAATATAAATGTACATCTATGGTGAATAATAAGATAACTCACGCTTATCTTTCTCCTTGTGTGTTTACTTTCTCATTGAACATGCGTGTTTTTAACATGGTATCAGAGCCATGATGAGTGGCATTCTTCCTCATTGTGCATTTATGTGTTAATGTGTTAGGTTTTCTGCCCTGACTTGAATAGCGCTGGTATTTTTGCTTGACAGTGTGCTGGTCTCTCCTCATTCCTGACCATTTGTCAGATTCCTTACTCCTTTCTACGCATTGTCATTCCTGTAGTAGCGTCCTTAAGGCTGACAAATATGAATACACTGCCCATAACGTCCTTAATATACTGGTAGTAATGCTCAAGTATGCCTCTTTGCTACTATGTCCTTCCTGTAGTAGCGTTACCTCAAACAGTGGATGGAATACTCTCCATGATTGATTCCCTCTTTCAGGTAGTGCGCTCTCCCTCATTCAATCGATCCCTCACACCACTACTATATTCATATTCTGCTTCTTTGCAGCGAAATATTGTGTTGTTGAATGCTCCAGTGTTCTCGACCTCTCAACATTGATCTCTCTCCCTCGAATTCACCTCATAGTTCCACCCCCCACGCTACCTCCTTGTTCAACATAGCTCTCCACAAATCTCCTCTCCCTCCACGACAGAGCCCTCTAACTCATCGAACCTGGCACCGTGACTCATCTACCATGCATTGTTTGCCTCCCTCTAGTGCCAGCCTCCTCACATTCACCGACAAGCTACGCTCACCCTGTGTTATTCTCCTTCATACATGTCGCCCAACCTCATCCACACCCATCCACTCGGGCCTACCCACTCCACGTCACACATATCTATGACACGCAGTGTTACTTCCCTCCGTCGGCCTATGGCTAACAGCCTCATCGCTCCCCATACAGTCGAAAAAACCAACCTCAAAACAATTGATCTCCATACATCTACACTCCTCTGGGATCTTGCGCTCCTCTCGACACCAACCTCCTCATACCAAGATCTGACTTCCTCCTCATACCTGCGATTTGACTCCCTCCACTCGAATGCTATCCCATATCAATCGAACGCTTGGTATACCCACTATCATACAACTGTCATCTCTCTAGTTCTTCCAGCACTGCAATATCATCTTCCTTGTCTGGAATAAATTGTGAAGTGTCACTGACAGCTATTATACTCCATCGTTCTTTAGAAAACTTTCCAAGATAAAAGGAAAAATTAAAATTGGATTTAAAGCCAATTCTTGATTCTAGTCAATTCCGAATATAAGTTTCCTACTCCCCTGGGGAATCAAAAGTCAATTTGTTGGGGTAAACAAGTTTTTGATCTTCTTTGCAGAGCCAAGGTACAAACAATTTAATAGTCTGCTTCACACTTCTGGCCAAATATGTAGCACGAAAAAGAGGATTAATAGTTGTTCCTGTCATCCAAGGTAAACTTTCAGTTGTAACTATTCACTGGAGAAAAATAAAGACTGACACGGCCCGAACTATTGGTTTTTCTAAATCCTATATTCATAGAAATTGGATTTCTAGGTAGTTAAAATTGAGGATTTCTTCCCGAGTCCAGATTACTGAGAAAGAGAATTCTCCTAAACGTCGCTTCCAGTACCAAAACAGTAACCATCTTGGAGAGTTGAAAATACGAATTCTAGACATTATTCCTTAAAGGAGTCGAATGGTAAATTTCTTGGAAAAATATTGGTGCAAAAGAGGGAGTCAAATCTTAGAGTTTAAGTCATTGATTGCTTGTTCCGGATCAAAGGACGAGTTTCTTGTTGTACTTTTTGGACGAGTTGTTTGAAACAAGCTCTATTTTCGTTACTATTGCAAGTTCCTTTATCATCTCAACATATATTTTCCTTGCAAAATTTTGTGAAGATTGATGTAAAAAAGAATTGAGTTGAGTCTTTGAAGTCAGTGTTGTTTCTTTTCTGTAAGCATCTTAATTATTTAAGGCCAATTTTCAGCTCAACTCATACTAAAATAAGCTTCTAGAATCAATAATGGCACATTTCTAGGCCTTTATTTATTACTGTGACAATGGATAAAAGTATCGAGTTATTAAAGTTTCTAGATACTCATACTCTCCATTGTTGAATCTGAAGACATAGCAAAATCAACAATACCACTCTTGCTGACATTCAAATATGTCTACAAGATGCACAGAAAAACATCAAGTTTCTACAACTAGAATCTTAGCTCCAACAAGAATAATTAGAATAGAAAAGTTGTCATTTTGAACTTGTTCTAAACATTCAAATAAACTCACATCGGCAACAAGAAATTGCAGAGGCAGTACCCATTTTAGGAGCAGATGTGCAGAAATATGCAAAAATTCAGCATGCACTTCCCAAGCCCATCATCAGACCTTGGGAAGAGCTTGTCCATAAAAAGCACAAAACAGGTCTTGGATATGGCAAGGAATTGTCCTTCCATATTTTGGACTACTCCAAGGCCATTCAATTTGAGAGCGCCATATTTCTACATGACAGTTCACATTCAGCTCTTCCAGGTCCTTCTCCTCTTCCAAAGCAACAATAATAGATTTTAAAATTCCAACACTGTGATCCAGTTGGCCATATGAAAATTCACTCTTTTTATCTTCACCCATGCAAGAACTGTGGTCGGCACACCCACTCTTCACACAGATGCTTTAGAAACAAGACTCCTGCAAGAACAAAGATTCATCTTGGATGGATCGCTTCTTGGAAATGGGCATCAACAGCCAAGAAGATGTTTAATTCATATGTCATAACTTGTTCTAGAATATTGAAAAATATTGCAGTTGAGTTTTCACCATAATATCATCTTGTACTTGATAGGGGGGGGAATGGTGGTCATCTACAAACTTTGAAGCCACATGAAGCGAACTTGAGACACATCCTGTCATTCCAGATTTAGAGTTGTAGCCAGAGACATAGCAGTTCAAGAAAACCTAAGTCGTAATCTCTCTTTCCAGATTCAAAGTTGTAGCTAGATACATGGATGCCCATGAGTATTCCTTTGGTTGGTGGAAAACCTTAAACCATCCATGCGCGGTTGATTTTCTTCCTCTTCAAAGAATTTGGGACACTTCCTCTAGTAGAAGACTTCAGCTTCTTGTAAGTTTTGGTTGAGTTCCAGGAAATGCATCAAACATTCCAGAGTTGGTGGTCATCCTTAAACCATCACAGGGTGTAGACCTCCCTTCTTCTAGGTTGAAGGTCTCCCTCTTCAAATATGAGGGACACTTCCTCTAGTAGAAGCCCTCATCTTCTTGCCAAATTTGGAAGAGTTTCGGGAACTGCACTAAGTGTTCCATTGTTGGTGGTCATCCTTAAACCACCTCTTTATGCCAACATTCTAGAGAGTTGATTCAGCCTAAGTGCTGCCATGCATAATTTGCAGATTTGTATTACAACTCTCTTCTTGGACTCACACATACCCCTTCGGATTAAGGGGGGAATTTTGGACACCTAATCCTATATGGGTAGGTGTGGAAGTCGAATGGACAAAAGGAGTCCAAGTGACCTTGGAATGCGGAATCCAAGGGTCACACCAATGTAATATAAATGTACATCTATGGTGAATAATAAGATAACTCAAGCTTATCTTTCTCCTTGTGTGTTTACTTTCTCATTTACCATGCATGTGTTTAACTAATAATTGCAAACATGTCCCCACACCAGTTATAACATGTACAAAATTAAGCAAGGATGATGAAGGATCAGTTGTAAATCCAACTCTATTCAAAATATTGGTTGGCAGCCTCATGTATCTCACAACTACAAGGCCGGATGTTATGCAAGGAGTGAGTTTTTTTCCAAATTTATGGAGACTCCAAAAGACACATTGGAGAGTAGGAAAAATAATCCCAAGATACCTAGCAGTAACTAGAGATTGTGGCATAATGTATGCAAGTACAAAAAAGGATTTGATTGGATATACAGATAGTGAATTTGTAGGCAGTTTGGATGATAGGAAGAGCACTTATGGTTATGTGTTCCATCTTGGTTCAGGTGTGAGAGCATGGGAATCTAAGAAGAAGCCTATTGTGACACTTTCTTTAGCAGAAGAAGAATATGTATTAGTAACATTAGTAACATGTCAAGTAATGTGGTTAAGAAGAGTATTTGATAGACTCAAGTAGAAACAACAAGGATCAACAATAATATATTCTGACAACACCTCAGTGATTGAGCTATCCAAGAATATTGGGTTTCATAAAAAGTGAAAACATATTAATACTAGACATCATTTTATTAGAGAAATTGTGAGGAATGGATAATTTCACTTGAAACCTTGTAAACCTAGTGATCAATCAATTGGTTGATATATTTACTAATCCATTAGCAAAATATGTATTTGAGTTTCATAGATGAAACTTCAATGTTGTAATCCTAGTTGAGACAACCCTACATGCATGTTTGATTTTTCATGAGTAATGTATTAGTTTAATGGTCATAATTAAGGGGTAGTGTTAAAATAGATAACTACTCCCCCATGGAGAGTTATCTAAATATAGAGAATGAGTCAAGTGGAGTCAAGTTGATTCAAGTCGAGTTAAGTCGAATTTAGTGTGTGGTTGCATGTCAAGTTATTTTAGGCGAGTCACTAGATGAAAAAGGTTTAAATACGTCTCACTTGGTTCATTTTAATTATCAAGTTTTGTGTGATCAATTGAAGAGACGCAACTTGTCTTATTGTGTGTGTGAATATTTAGGTTATTTTGTGCCTATCGTCTTCTTCCTTTCCAACAATAGTGTAGGATAATTTTTTTTAATCCAGTTGAGTAAGGACTATCGACAATAATAAATAAGAGAAGAAAACTAAATCAGTAACTATAAAATAATGAGACAAATGCATTACAAAGGAAATAATATCAATTCACTACACCAACCTTTAAAATGAGAATCTCTTCGGATCATTAGTTCGATAATGCACCTGAAGCATACCAACTTCACAATTATATTTTTCTATGGAATAACTTCTGCATATTTAATTACGCAATTGTAAATACATCCCCCTAGAAACTCAAGATATTCAAGATGTTTAACCATTTAAAGTTTAAGTGAATAACATTTGAACTACCTGTAGATATTGGTCTCAATCGCATGGCCCATACCCTCCAAAACAACCAAATCTGCATCATTTGGTAAATATGAAAGTTCATGCAACACATATGAAATATTGATAACTGATAAATCAGTTATAGAATTTCTACTAAGAAGGTTCTTTACATCTACTCCCAGAATATATTCCCTCCTATATTTCATCTCTTTCATGTTTGAGACAATTTCCGATAAATCATTGGCAACTAAAACCATAAGTGTACCTCAATGAAACAACTCTTTTAATCTCTACTACAATATATACCCTAGAATTATCCGCAAATATGACAACAAGAAGACTTGCTCATCCATATTGACTTGAATATTTCCAAGTCATCGTTCAAGGTAGTAAGTTTTCACAACTAGCCAAAAAGGACATTATAGCCCTTTCAAACACTTCAATAAGTTGTGCAACACCCAAATCAAAAATATTTCCTGCAAATATTCCCCTTATCAAGTTTGGTAAACGCTTCCCTCCATCTTCAATATTATCAAAGAGTGTTACAGCTTGTTCAAATAGGATCAAAGATTTTGCATTCTCTTCTTCCATGACTTTCTTAAATATGTCTTTGAAACCCACTTCCCTTGGGCAATGCTCCCATAGTATGCAAAAATATACACAATCATGTGGTCCTCCATGGATTTCACGATCTTCTTGTAAATCATCTAGTATTTTTCCTTACCTCTATGAAAATATGGATTCTCCAGCCTGAGCATCTGAAACAAAATCATCTAGCTTTGCATGTTTCGTGAAGGAGGTGATGTACTTCTTGAAGACGTTGATTCAAGCTATCTCACCTGGAGTGGTTGTTTCAGATCACCAACAAACTTGCTTCAAACATGATGGAAATAATATCGAATGGTGGATCCAACAGTTAGAGTCGGATGAAGATCCTCATAATTTTTCCTATCCCGGTGTGCTGCTCATTGTTGACCTAACACACACGAAGATGAATACACCCCCATCATGAAACATAAAGGATATGCACCACCTAACAAAGGATGGATGTGATAAAAGAGTTTGAGTACCCACAAAGTGCATATCATAGATTTTCAAACCATAAATCCAATGACGATACCATTGAATGGATATTCACAAAAGCTCTGCCATAAATACGATGGTGAGACCATTGAATGATTATTCCCAGAATATGGGATATCTACAATACCGCCACAAAAGGCCATTCAATCGACCGCAATAGGTATTTATTCTTCTACCATCACTTGTACAAGCTTCAACTACGTTTATGTTAGTCATGATAAAGACCGCTCGATTCCGTCTCATGATGATTTTTCAAATGTTCCAGGAAATTAAGCAAAAGGAAATTTTATAGAGCCCACTCTAAATGCAAATCAAATTTCACTACAATATGGGTTTGAACCTCTTTGTTTTCCACCTTCCGCAGTTGGGGGCACTACAACTGAGTTTCAATTCACTTCATACCCTCAGCAAGAAAATTGTGACACACACAAATTATATTAACTTGTATTCATGGTAGCCTAATGCCAAGGGAAGAATGAAAGTGAATGATGGATTGATTAGGGAGGGGAGAAGAAGCACATTTGAACCTCCAAAGGAATTGTACAGGGTTTGTATCTTGATTCAATGGCTATTTTGAGTAAAGGAATTGACACCATTGCGGAATATATCTCCATTGAATGATCAATTAAGCCTAGGAGACTAAATGAAAGAGAGAAATCATCTACCTATATCTTCTCTCTACGCCTCTTATCCTCTATCGGGCATGGAGAGTATGACACCGACCTGAACCAGGAAAATGAAAAAATAACTATTTCTTCACCACATCCCACATACAAATTTTTAAAAAAGGATGGACACGTGTCATATTTTCACTTGATAAAGGACAATGAAAATGGGGCTTTGATATTGGCTAGGGAAACTAGTGTTTGTCGATCCAACTTCATAGAAAAACACCTTATGTGTAATTATTTTACTATTATTAATGTATAATTTGAGATTAAATTTTCATTATTTATCACTTTAATTAAAGTTTAATTAATAATTAATTTTAATAAGTAAATTCATATTTTTAAAACAAAAATTATTATTTTCAAGATATTCAATTTTATTAATACAAAAAAAATTCTTATATTATGGATTGTAATTAGGAAGATTAATTTATTTTAATCAACGTGTTTTATAGAAATCAAGCCTATAGATAAGTATGATTTCCCTAAGTGTGGTGGTCACACTTAGAAGAACAGAAAGAAATATACTTGACCTTTTCCTTAAAATGAATAGATAAGAGAAGAAAACCTACTTGTAATCTGTTCGCTTTTCCTTGCCTTCCTTCGTCATTCCTGTCACTCTCAATCGAACTGAACTTGCTTGATTGGTACCTGCAATGGAAAGCAGAAGACAAAAAATTAAATAAAGTCATATGATCTATTCATGTTAAACAAATTGAATCGATTTCATTTGTAAATACACATATAAAAACATTGACACATGTATTAGGAAAGGAAAAAATGTCTTTATTATGAAGTAGAAGGGGAAGTTACATTCAGTTGGATCGATTCGATGTCAAATCGCTCCAGCTTCAGTCCCATCCTCATCACACCAACATCATCACTCCAATAGCATAAAATTACATGGATACGAAACCTTTAAGAGTCGTGATCTCACCAGCATAACTGCTTAATAAAAAATATTTCTCTCTTGTGCACAATGATCAGTGCTCAATTTATAAGTATATGAAGGTAGTTTAACATAAATGAATCATTGAATGGATTTTCCAAAAATGAATGAAGAGGTTTCCTTGTTCATGGGAATAGGAAGATAAGAAGTTTAATGGCTCCATGGTGTCCATATTCGAAGCTATCAGATGAGGTGAAAGTTGGAACAAATTCTAGAAGCCACTAGTGGTTAGGAATATTCTCGGAATCTAATGACAAATTCGCTCCCAGCCAAACAACGCACTCTAAAGTGGGCCTAGATCCCTTGAAGCATAGCCTTACATGGGAGTAGATGCTTTGAAAATAACTTACTGTAGTCTAGTGGTGCGTTGACTGCTCAATGGGGCACTTCAACTGGAATCTAAGAAGTGAAACTTTCATGAAGGAAAATCATCAATGGAATGAATTTTTTAGGGTGTGTAGCAACTAATTTAGAGTATGATAGACCCTAACTGATACTGATATGGGTTTTGGGATGATGCCCAAATTAACCTGTAACAGCTACCCCCTAAAGCATGAAGTCAAAAGTGATAATGTGGATTGATATGCTTTACAATTTGATGAGTGGGATCTGAAGCAGACGATGACTTGCATCAATTACAATACATTATATCATAATATCTTTTCATATTGAACATGAAATGCTAAGGGAGGCATACCCATACTCAACACATATTTAAACATCATAACATCAGAAATTTTTCTACAGATATAGACCCATGATAGGATGACAATCTGAGTAAAGACCATCGTATGGATGATTTAGTACTACTCCTGAAATCGTATCCCGAATGGATGAAACTAGATCTGGTTTTTTCTATCTCGTTCACTTGATCTCTTAAGTGCGAGTCTAACCATGTGAATATGTGATCTGAAGTTGAACATGGGAAGACAACATCTGATTAGCAGGAAATGATGTAAGTCGTTAACAGACACGAGAAAAACCATCGTTGATGATAATGCCTCTCAAGGTACTACTGTATATTCTGCATGGTGTGAGTAGATGATTTGATGTTGAACACCATACAAAGTCTTTTGGTCAAAGGCCTTTGATGTCAACCTATTGCTGGAAGCGAGAAACCTATCATTGATGTAAGAAAGGTCCAAGGTATTGAAAGGTGGTTTCTATGTCAACTTCCTTGATGATGAGTTGATGTCGACAGGAAGTGACTCATTGCAAGAGGTCCTTGATGTTTCCCACATCAATGACATGTAATGGGATTAATTATTTTTAGAGACAGAATGTGACTGATGAAGCAATGTTCAGGGATGTTGGTCATGAAATGAAAGTTTATGAGTATTGCAAAGGATGAGGAATAACTGAGTGACTTCTCTTGAACATATCAGAGACACTTGACTGAGTTGGCATCATTGACCCAAAACCAAAGTGATGGATGGTGTGATAGACCATAGGTATGATAGACCATCAAGCAGATAACCCAACCCAAAAGTCAAGGAGATGAAGTGAATGAGTGTCATGTTCAAGAGCGACTTGCTACCATAAAGTGTTTTATCCCTTTCCAATTTTCCCTTGTCGTTGCTGACCAGAACCTATTTATTTTTTAACAATATTGAGGAGGATAACATATGCTTTATGTATAATTCCACCCTTTGGGTGAATCCATCGCTATTTGATGCTTTAATGAGTCTAGCAAAGGTTAAACTTGATCTTTTAATGATGGAAAAGTCTATCGCTATTTCATGTTTTAACGAGTCTAACGACAGTGAAAACTCAGTCTTTTTTCATGTTTAGAGAGTTTGAAAAAGGGATGAAAAGAAAACTCCACAAGTTTTTTTTCGTGAAATTGTCCCTTAGATCCGAAAAAGTGTAAAATAATACCTGAGGGAACCTACTATCCATGTTTGACTAGGGTTTTCCTTTTTCGTAAACATAATCTATCCCAGTCTGTAAAAGGGTTAAACTTATACTGAGTAGATTTCGTTTCAATTTCTTTTACGAGCTTGAAAGGAAAAGTTCTCGACAATCTTATCATGTTTTGGGAGTCTGAAAAGAGATGAAAAATAACTCCAAGGGGGTTCCTTTTTCATGTTTAACAGAGCTCAAAAAAGAGATAAAAGTGTGCTCTTTGGTCAAAATTTATGTCACCACCAAACTTCACTATATTCAGTTGTAAACCCGCTGAAAGAACCACCAAATGGATTAAAAATACATGTTATAATAGGAAAAATGCGTAAAACCCATAATCAATTCATATAATATGCATAAATTAATCAAAAAGACTATTAAAATAAGAAATTACCAAGTCATTTTTACCATTTTACTTTTACCATTCAGATTTAGTGCTCTGAGCTAGTTTTACCCTTGAACTTTAGCAACTGATTGCAAAAGATTCTCTGGACCATTTTTCGTGTCGTCTAGACCACGTAGGAAATATTACCTTCCTCTTTCTATTGGTTGCATTCTTGTTCACTTCCATGCAATTTTTTTTAGTGTTCTGGGGCTCCTAGGGTAAATATACACCCTACGACCAACACACCCTTGGATGTTGAAAAGTCCATTGAAGAGAGGCTGAAAAGAAGGCCAGTTCCTCTGCAACACTTTGTCTTCCACTCAGAAGTGAGTTGGGTGCAATTCGGAAACTTGAATTATGTTTTCTGCCCAAAATCTCTCTGGTTTTTTGCATGGAATGGATCTTAACTAAGCCTATGGTTTGATTTTAGACTTTAATCGGATCAGAATGTTGATTACGTGGCGAAAAAGAGAACATGATATGGTTTCCCTAAATTATCCTAGCACTATGAGATCCCTTAGAGACTGTGGGTTTTTCAAGTACTTTAGATTGTCAGGGATGAGGAAACACATTGAAATATTGCAGTTCTTAATTCGTTCATGGGACCCGGCACTACAGTAATTTCACATTGGGGACATGGTGCTCCCAATATTGGTTGGTGACATTTACTTTATGATAGTTTTGTCGAGATGTGGTGCCCTGATTTCCCTTGCAGGCTCCATTCGTGGAGGTGAAATAGTGAAGGACTACATTCGATAGTTTTGTCGACCAGAAACTGAGCCTAGCAAAGATGGAAAGATAAATATCAAAGATGTAAGTGATATTCCTTTGCAAATGCTCCTATTTACTATCACAAAGCTAGATGGTAGTGTGACACTTCATGTCGAGAACAAATCATACATGAAGTATGCGCTTGAGTGTCTTGATCCAACCGTGTTAAGCTGGGCTGAAGCAATACTCCTTCAGATGAAATAACAACTGACCAAAGTAAAAAGTGGAAAGACGGAAAAATTCAACTATGGGTCAATCTTAGTCACTTTTGTTTTGGAGTGAGTTCCATTGATGTAGCCATAGCATGTGACACTGGGATTAGCTTGTCCTAGAGATCCACAGATGCAGCGGTGGGTCGAGATGATGGCTAGACATGTTGTTTAGTCATTGATCTTGTTTTCCACTACATTCTTCAGTTGGATCCAATGAAATAATATCTTCATACAGGAGCATCCATATGTAGGGATGGATTTATGTGGAGATCCAAATTTAATTTTACAAGCCAGTGCTCAATGGGTTGCTATAGGTAAAATGTTTGATCATGTTTTTCATTTTTTGGGTTTTTTACATATTTTTGTGTTTTTGATGTTTCCAAGACTAAACTAAATATTTTTTTATGTATGAAGATGTGGGTATTGTTCAACTAGTAGTTCACGCACAGCATGCGGGAGAAATAATAGAGAGGATTGTTGGGAGATCAGCCCTTCTGGATTTCTATTTAGCCGAGACTCTTGTTGAGTTACAACAACATGTGGAGGGGTTGACTCTTGGGATACTGGATGTCGGGATCGAGGAGTTACCTATGAGGCTGCAATGCCATACCACTGGTGTTCCTAGCCGTTGGATGAGGATATTGCACATGATAGCCCAAGCACTAAATTTCTATCATGAGCATCACTAGGTCTACTTAGATTATGCTATGTTTGTATACATTTTAAGGTCATATGAAAAACATGTCTTGGACATAATTTTTGTAAAAAAAATCGATTATAAATGTATTTTAATTTCAGTTTTTTTCTATGATTATGTGCAATCCTATTCAAATGTGTGATGTGAATAGAAGATCTATCTTTACATATGTTGAAAATTTCTATTTAACACATAATTCACTAAAGAATCACTTAAAGTGTTAAATTTTCTGAAAATGTGTTTATATTGGATGTAATTAAAATGTATTTCCAAAAGACGAACTCTAAGGAACATGCGATGAATTGCTGGATTTCGGACAGTATAAACACTAGTAAGTTGTACTACCACAAGTTGGGAGTCCAACCTAATGATGATGCGGTGAATGCCAAGTGAAATGACATTAGAGAGGAGTTCGATCAACCCGCTATACTTATCGATGTTGTTGAACGATCGACCAATAAAAATCCCTTGGAAACTCACTAAATCGCCACTTGGAGAAAAGATGGCCTATGTTGCAGAGGATAGATTCTGCATACTATGACTAGCACCATCATCATATCCAAGAAATGGTTCTGAAGATTCTGACATCTGCAAAAAATAAAAAGCGGATTAATAACCACATGAAAAAATATAAAATACACACTGCTACAAACACGAAATCAAAGCATATAATACAGTGTTTACTACGCAAAATCAAGCATAGTAAGGTTTAGAATAAATCCCATTCTGAGGCTACGCCAATGGAATCCTATCATAATATACCAACATGTAGGCACCCTTAGCCAGAATGTTCTCGACAATGTACGGGCCATGCCATAATGGTTCAAATTTCCATGTTCCTATCTTATCAGCTTCCTGATCATAAAGCAAGACCAGGTCTCCTTCCGAAAGGTGTGAGGCTTAACATTGCAGTCATATTTCACCTTAATTCATCTCTTATGTGCTTCGTTGGCCAATGCATCTTCACGATGGGCGTCATCTAGATGGATGATATATAAAAGGCGTGCCTCTTCGTTATAAGTGTCAGGTAGCAGGTCAATCATGAGTTTCAATGATGGTATTGCACACTAGATTGGTAAGATGACTTCCATACCATAAACCAGTTGAAAGGGAGTAAATCTAGTTATGTTTCTCACCAAGGTTTGATACTCCCACAAAGCCGAGTACAGTATCAAATGCCAGTTTTGTTTATGAACCCCAATCATGCGTTGAAGCGTACACTTGAGAATTTTATTGATAGCTTCAACTTGTACATTAGCTTATGGATAATAAGGGGTAGAACTATCATACGAAAATCCTAACTTGGAAGTCAACTCAACCATCATGTGATTGCGAAAATGTTTTCCATGATCTATGAATATGGCTTGCGGCACACCAAACTGTGTAACCACGTGGTTAAAAAATAACAATGCAGTTGTCTGTCCTGTGTTGTTAAATGTAGGCATCGCCTCGACCCACTTGGTAAAATAGTCAACAACGACAATAATATACCCATGCCCCCCAGCTGATCGGGGGTGACATGTCATGAATTCAATGGCCTATTTTTCAAATGGTCCAATGGCTACGACAAGATGTATTAGTGTTGGTGACAAGCAGGTTTTACGATCAAATATGTGGAAAGCATGAAAACTTCTGACTATGATAATACAGTCGAGAAATATGGTAGGTCAGAAGTAACCAGCATGGAGAATCATCTGCACAGTAGCGAAACCAAAAAAAATTCCACCACAGGCACCAGCGTGGAAATCATTTAAAACTTTCTCGGCCTCCTCATGAGAGAGGCACCTATGTAAAATTGTTTCAACACCATGACGATAAAGTGTATCACCGAAAATCAGATAATATTTGGCTTGATATTGAATACGTCTTTGTTGCAAGCGAGAGGTATTGGGCTAAAAATATTAGGTCTGGAGATAGATGATGAAATATCCATACCACGGGTTAGATGACTCGATCAGAAACAAAGACTCGTCTCAAATTTATGGTTCCGTAGTAGACTCAGTTCTACTCAAGGGAAGGTTGCATATAATCTCAGCAAACACCAAAGACATATTTTACTGGATTTGATGAATTCCAAATCAAATTCTTACAAAATGACAATCTATTTTGAATATTTTCCACCCAGAAATTGATGTGACAGAATGTATGTCATAGGGTTGCAATCCGAAATGAGAATGGTCTTAATCACTAATAATCACAGGAAATAATTGCTCTAATAATTTGGGGGATAGATTAATGGTGCTCGGATCAGGGTATATTTAAGAACACCAAAGGAAGCTTGCGCAACCTCATCCCAATGGAAGGGAATCCCCTTTTTCAAGGGTCAAGTAAATCCTTTAGCCATTTCGACATTGTTGGGAATGAACCTCCTTAGAAAGTTAGCCTTGCCTTCGAGTCTCTGTAACTGAAGTATATTGGAAGGAGCAGGAAAATCAAGAATGGCATGGACCTTCAATGGATCAAGATGAATTCCGTATTTCGACACGAAGAATCCAAGAAAATGATCAGAACCAACACCAAACTCGGATTTGTGTGGATTGAGGCATATTTTGTGATGAAGACATCATAAAAAAATCACTCTAAAATGTAGCGGGTGGTCAGCATGTTTTCGTGAATGTGCAGGTAAGTCATCTAGATACGGTTTAACTATGTACTTTATGTCATGGAAAACATAATTCATTTCCCTATAGAATGTTTCTCCAACATTATTTAAACCAAAAGGGAGCTTTTTATAAGAGAATGTGCCCCAGGGATAGATAAAAGAAGTTTTATATTGGTCCTCTGGGCGAATATTGATCTGATTTTAACCGGAAAATCCATCCATGAAAGAAAATATTTCACATCCAGCACATTCATCAACAATTTGGTCGATAAATGGAGTGGGATATTTTCCTTTCGGACAAGCATGATTAACATCTAGATAATCGACACACACTCTAATTGTCCCTTATTTCTTCATGACAGGAACAATATTGGAAACCCAATCAGTAAGCGGAACAAGGTAAATGAATCCAACACAAAAAAAAAATTAACCTCTTCTTTAATGGCAACAGATTTATTAAGGTGAATATGATGGAGGTACCGTCACACCTGTCACTGTCTTGACATAAGGATACATTTTAATCTCATGTTAAATAATGCTGGAGTCAATACCTAGAATTTCCTCATATGAACAAGTGAATACATCTCAGTATTCATGAAAAAGAATGCGTAAGTGTCAAGTTCAGGTGGAGAACAAGGCACACCGACATGAACATTTTCTACAATTCCAGGTTTTGTCGAAATATCAATAGAAATCATTTCTTCAATATTTGATGGGTTTCGCTCAGAATCGACGACATGGATAGGAATATAATTCATCAAGAAATAAATGAATATAGGGTGATATATTTCAGTTGAATTTACTTCATTGTAATCTTGAAGATGAGATTGTTGATGTGATTCTTCCCATGGTTCTTCTTCCGTCATCATGGATTCCATAATTCTCTCATCGGTTGAGAATACACATGAAAAAGGATCAGAATAAGTACCATATTCCAAAGAACGATCAACCCAAATGGTCGGCGACAAAGGATTTGGATTGGCCGCATAAGCCAAAAATATTGATTGCTATTCTAGCTCAATTGGACTTAGCGGCGTGATGTCGCCCAACCTATCTATTTTTGGATCATTGCGAATCTTCCTTCAGTTAGATGAAGTGGAAAATATCATATTGCAGGTCTCTATATTTTCAATTTCCGCCGATGTCACAGGCAACAGTAACAAAAAGGTGCCCATTAGGGAAGAATTCTTAATGAGTCCTACACCAATGTTGTAAAGAGATGGTGGGGGTTTGTGAACAAATTGAACGCTTCCACTTGCCTAAGAAACAAAGGTGAGGAAGGAGAGTTGATCAATGACTGTGATGCTTCCCTTATGGGGGAAGACGACCATATGAAAGTAAGTAGATACTACCGTAGCCTTAGTGTAAACCCACGGTCTTTCAAGCAATATATTGTAGTCAAGGGGTCGTTGAACGACCTAAACTTCAATAGTAACTAATTTTCCCCCTAGTTCGACTTTTAGGTTAATGAGAATTCCACAAAGCTTATATGTATGAATGTCAGAATATTTCAACATCGTAGGTGATTGTGACAAAGTTGACGAGCCAAGTGACTTCTAGCAACTCATAGACATGATACAAGTTGATGCACCTTCATCAATGATCATTTGATGAATGAGGAGATTCATGACATGTAATTGAATCAAGAATGCTAATTATGCTGGTAATTATGGCAGATAGCCCACGTCATTAAATACTACAAGATTTGAATCCGTCGGATCGATTCCACGAATCACCGACAACAAATCTTGCTTTTGGGAGGGACAATTCTAAAGAACCTCAAGAATTGACATAGCATAAGGTGATTGAGCCAGATCTTCTACTATGGTATAATTTTGAGCTGCATGAGCTCAAGGGTTGAAATTTGGTTTATGAACAACTCCTTTTGGCAGATTTATTGTTAACTCTCAAATAATAGGCAGTGGAGCCGAATCAGATGAAGTCGAAGTCGAAGTAGTAGGCTGATTTCTAGTGGGACCATTTGACGACGACAAAGGATTATTGTAATATTTACTTCAAGAAGACACCAAAACATCAGTTTTGGGCTTATTGGTGGATACCATAAGAACTTTCGAACTAGAAGCAGGATTTGTAGCAACCATATGTGTTTCCGGGTTCGGAAAAGGATTTGTCAAAACTACAGATGCGAAAAAAGTCTTAATAAGCTTTGAGAATTCTGAGTGGTGAGAAAAATCTCGCGTAAAATGCTCCTCATTACATATTAAGCAAGGGTAACGAGGTTTCCGAAAAGAACTAGATGAATCAAATAATTTTTCCTGCAAGGGTGAATTTGATTTCTTCTTATCTTTCCCCTTATTCTTAATTTTGGGTTGCTTGTCACTTTTTCCTTTATCAGATGCCATGGCATGAATTTTAGAAGAAGACGCAAGATTAGATGCAATAGGGGTTTGATTTGAAACGACAAGTGTAGAATCAAATGGTCGACCTGCTGTTGGAGTGCTTGCAGAACCAATCACACCATCGACGGTATGAATGTCCTTACCAGATGGAGAAGGAGGACCAGTAAAAGTTTTTCGTGGCGCATTTAGAATATTTTCATAGAGCGTGCCAGACTGAGTATAAATCAAATCGAGATACTGAGCACGATAAATTACATGCTCTTCAGTAACAACACCGCCTTTGGCCAAATCCTCGGTGGTAGATGGAAACAAGGAATTTATAAACCACTCATCTAAAAGCTGATCAGGAACAAATATTTTAACCATTCGATGACAATGACACCACTCATGTATATGATCCGATATATGAGTAGAAATGGTCTGTTTAAAGATGGTCAAAAGTTCCCATTTCACACCTAATGGGTAACTAGAAGTGGGTTAAAAAAGTAGTGGTTAAAAATGTAAAGTTATCAAAAGAAGCTCGTGGTAATTTAACGTACCACTTCACAGCAATACCAATAAACATTCCCTAGAAAAGACGTATTCTAACAGAATCATTATTTAAGGAATTTGATGAACACCATAAATGATAACTCATGACATGCGTAGACAGATATTCTCTAGAATTTCCATTAAATTTTGGAATGTTAGAGGGTAATTTATGAGGAATCACTGTCCACCAAGGTAAAAATTAAATGGGATCATTGGTGAGCTAGTTTAAATCAGGTAACTCTAATGTTGTAACAAATGACAACTGTCGATTTAGGTCAGGTTGAGATGGAATTGCCCGGGCAATAGGCCGTTGTGTACCAAAAGAATGATTTTGTTGTTGGTAACCTAGATAGGGGTAAGTTTGATGACCAAACCCTTGATAGTATTCTTGACTAGGACCTAGAAAAGCTTGATACTGTTGGAATTTTTATTGTGGCTGCAATGGAATCTGATAAAACTGTTTCTCGACAGGATAATTCAGAACTGATTGTGAATAGACAGGACTAGTAGAAGCCCGTGACAAAGGTAAACTAGCCTGCGGTTTCAAAATTACTGATATAGATGGTTTTTAAATACCAGCCTAGGAATACGGAGTCTGTAGACCCGAAACTTGAGGGTTAGGGGTTGAAGGACCCGCTTTAGCAGACTGAGTAACAACCATAGATGTAATAACAGGCGTAGTAGGGACATATGCAACAGGTCGACCCGGATGATATTGATACACAACCATTTATGGTTGAACACCAAAAATAGGCTGCCATTGGAAAACATGAATTCCAGCATAAGGTTCACCTAAAATCGACGGAGTACTTCCATATGGCCTAAACATTTGTTTCTCCCCAACATATGGAGTATAAGGATACTTCACATACTGACTTTCATATGATGGCATTCCAACAGATACTAGATAAGATGGATGGTAATTGGATGGTCCAGCCTGATATTAAGCTAATGATGTCAATAGATGATCAAGTCATTCAGTACTCATAAGAGAGGAACCATATAAAATTCCAGATGATGACATGGGTGTAGTCCATGGACTAGAGGAGACACCAAAGTAGGTTCCATTTATATCTTGGTAACCCGGTGGAACATATATAACACCATAAACATGAGACTCGGGTGTCGTAGAAAAAATTTAAGATGAAGCAAAAATAGATTTTGTCGCAACTATAACAGATGGTAGAGTCTAAGTTGTTGTCTCAACCATGGTTAAATAACCTAGAAAATTCCCTAACGAATCTATGAGAACTTGAGAGTGAACATGATCAACAGGAGCAAAGTAAGTCAAATGAGGAAAAGAAGGATTAAAACAAAGCCATGAACAAAATGAGTGGGAGATTAAGGGGTTGTCTCTTCCTAAATTTTTTCCTCTATCGAAATCAAACCAGGTGGAAGTACTTCACCGTCAGGCCTGAGATAAATTTCAGGAGGTAAACTCTGCGGTAAAGAAGAGACTCAATGGTTACAGATGACTGAGGATAAGACAGTTGCATGGAAAAAACTTCTTGTTGTTCAAATTCGGGATCAAGATGTCATGGTAAAATAACAATAGGTTCTGGATCAACTTCTAGTTGAACAAGCTCGAGTTCTGGATTTACCGTTTCACTGGATTGAATTTCGATGTCCTCGAGTAACTATGAGGGTTTCATCTCGACAGTAGCAGATAAACCACGATCGGTCGAAATGAATCAAGACTCGGTACTCAAAGGATCAGATTACTCTAGTAAATGAGATGATGTAGCACCAAAGGTTCCAAAGGTACCGGACTTGGTAGGACGAGCACGCCTTCGTTTACTAGGTGTGGCTTCTGGCGGTAAAGGTGGTTTATTCGTTGTCCTACGTGAATGATGGGGAAAGGGTTGATCTTCTTCCATGATTGCTCATTTATTTTAATACAAAATAAATAAACAAAAAGAGGGTAATTATAGGAAAAAGGTTTACCAAGCAACTGTGAACTGCAATATACTGCCCCAGTAAACGAAGGACTTATGTACGTGCAGGAAATCTCCTCGAATGTTTTGTTCGGTGTATCACAATATACAAGGCGACCGACTCAGTTACCTATGGATGGTAAGCAACCTAAAGTTGTCCTCCTAGATATACTCAACAGTACATGGAGGCCAAATCCATATTAGCGTTTTCAAATCTGAAACAACACACATCCCCTTATACTTTTCGTACTAGAAGACCTCCCGATATACCCGAAAGTACATGGAGGACCTCCAATATACTTATGTACGTGGAATGAGGTATCACACTTGGAATGTATAGTATATAATTAACGACAAATGCTATATTTAACGACGTTGGAATACCTCTCTAGCCTAGACCTCTAACTGTTATCGCTAAGTGACAATGCCCCCTTAGATAAATTCAGATAAATTTTAAGTTGATCTTGCTTATAAGTTTGTCTTTCAAGTTCACCATGAGATGTATTGACATTCCTAGAATGAAATTAAAATGATAAGCATTCATTTCGATTTGATTTTCGACAAAAAAAACTAGTTACAAGGGATAGAGTAATCAGATTGTAAGCAATAAAAAATGAGCACATATAAATGAAAATTCTCTAAACTATTCCTATGCAGCACTCACAATCCCTATATGCAAATGCATGTTTTCATTTTCAATTTCTTTATGAAAAATAAAATATAATGCAGAAATAATCACTCAATACTTTCAAGAGAAACAAAGAATGAAACAACAATTCCTCTTTCCGAAAATAAAGAACTAATCAAATGTAAAATTTTAACTTGGAACTACTCGACAATGACAAAGAAAACAAAAGGAAACTTTAATCAAACAAATATCCAAAGTGAGGCAAGAAAACTAGAGGAAATGTTGTCTTTAGAGGTAATCAATCACTTGAAACTTTAGAAATTAAAACACTGAAATGAATTGCCAAAGACAAAATATGATAGATTTTGGTTGGTCACAAGAGCAACGCACCCCTGAGCGGGAGACAGTGCAAAGTGGAGCACTTTCCCTAAGCCAACAGTGCTATGCAGAGCATTGTGTTAAGACCAACAATGCATTGGTGCCAGAAGAAACTCTAAAAAATCAATCAAACAGACTAATTTTTCTAAAACACATTAAAATTATTGAAATAAGGGAAGTAAAGTCTACTAGAGGCTGATGAATAAGGACAAAACCACCAGGGACGATCTGCCAATCCCCAGTATTTTGGCCAATTTGTTTTACGGAAATAAAACCTACGGATAAGTATGCTTTCCCTAAGTGTGGTGTTTGCACTTAGAAAAACAGAAAGAAAGATGTTTGAACTTTTCCTTAAAACAAATAGATAAGGGAAGAAAACCTACTTGTAATCTGTTCGCTTTTCCTCACCTCCCTCTGTCGTTCCCATCACTCTCAATCGAACTGAACTTGCTTGATTGGTACCTGCAATGGAAAACAAGGGACATAAAACGACATAAAGACATATGATCTATTCATGTTAAAAAAATTGAATCGATTGCATTTGTAAATACACATATAACATCATTGACACATGTATTAGGAAATGAACAAATGTCTTTATTATGAAGTAGAAGGAGAAGTTACAACCAATTGGATCGATTCGATTTCAAATCGCTCCAACATCAGTCTCATCCTCATCACACCAGCATCATCACTCCAACATCATAAAATTACATGCAGATGACACCTCCAAGAGTTGTGATCTCACCAGCATAACTCTACTTAATACAATTTCTTTTTCTCTTGTGCACTATGATCATTGCTCAATTTATAAGTATATTAAGGTAGTTTGACATAAATGAATCATTGAATGGATTCTATAAAAGTGGATGAATAGGTTTCCTTATTCATGGGAATAGTAGGATAATAAGTTTAATGGCTCCATTGTGTCCATATTTGAAGCTATCAGATGAGGTGAAAGATGGAAAAACTTCTAGAAGCCACTAAAGGTTGGGAAGATTCCCGGAATCCAATGAACAATTCGCTCCGAGTCAACCAACTCACTCTAAATTTTTCCTATATCCTCTGCAATGCACCCTTGCATGGGAGTAGATGCTCTGCAAAGCACTTACTGCAGTCTAGGGGTGTGTTGGTGGCTCAATGGGGCACTTCAACTCACATCTAAGAAGTGAAACTTTCATGAAGGAAAACCATCAATGCAATGACTTGTTTAGGGCATGTAGCAACTAATTTAGAGTATTATAGACCCTAATTGATATTGATCTGGGTTTTGGGATGATGCCCAAATTGACCTGTAACCAAATGTATAAATTTATAAAAAAGCAAATTAATATTATTAAAATAAGAAAAACATTTCCTCACTTTCATAGTAAAAAATATCCCCACAAAACGTTGTATTCAAATGTTGGAATTAACATAGTATGAGGAATCATTATCTTCTACTCAACCCAGAATTCTTTGGTCATTTTAATAACTAGAACTATAGTCACTTCTAGAGAAATACCTAGGTCAATGAAAATATTGGAATTGCATGCCCACCAGACATAATAAACAAGAACACATGGAAAATATTTGAGCTAGATGAATGTCTTATCCACAAAAAATTATTTCATACATTATTCCACCTTGATCTTGGAACAAGTAGCTTTTCAATTGAAATTTGAGTCGCAAGCCTCACAACATGGGCTATGCAATCAAAAGAAATAAAAGTGTGACAAGGTGTTTCCACCTAGATCTTACGTAAATAATATCTACTAGGAATTACCCAACTCCTTCTCAACCCAAACTCCCAAGTCAACAATTTGTTGGTAAGAGTGAGCTAAAGATTTATCTTACATTTCAACGAAACATGGAGCTTCCAAAGTATGCTTCACCACCATTCATCTACCCATAGAATTGAGACTCGAAAAATGCTTACAACCCAATTTGGAATTGAACTCCCCTAAAAAAATATTTTTAGACACGCACAAGAGATCTTCATCATTGTTTCTAAAATTGATAAACTTATAAACCAAAATGATAATAAAATAAATTCATCCATCTGCTTCTAAACCATTTATCCCATGATCTCTCTCTTATTTCTACCGCAACTTGAGGAGATTGGGCCTTGGCGTCATCAAGCCTTAGTATACCTTAGCTACATGAAGGTATTGGATAAGATGAGCTAAGAGATGAAAATTATCCTTCACTCTAATCCAAGGACCTTATTAAAATTTGACCTTCTTACCATTACTAATTCTCCAAGACACACTTCTTCCAAATAATGGAAAACTTGAAACTATATAATAATAAAAAATAGAGCCTCTATATTATTTTCTGTCTTTCCTAAACCACTCTTCAATTGAAAAAGCTATGATATTCTTAGAATTCATCACCTGCACCCATAAAGCCATGTTTTGTACCATCCTTCACAAACTTCTAGCAATTAGTGATTAGATAAAGAGGAGGATATTTTTAATCCTCCATCCCCCCAAATTTTTTGGGGAGGAAAAATGACCCAATTTAACTAAAGAGATGCCTCCAAGAAGCTGCGATCCTAACCATAAAAATTGATAGTTTACCTTTCTAATTTCGGTGAGAACTCCCTTAGGTAAAAAATTTACATAAATTAGATAGATTGGAATGCTACCTAACACACACTGGAGCAAGACAAACCAACCGCTTCTAGAAATAAATATTTTGACCCAAAAAAATATGATTTTCCACTTTTTTAAACAAATAATGCTTGTTCGCAAATCTATAACCATTTGTCTTCAGAAAATATTGAGATACACAAATCTGTCATCTATATTCTTGTAGGGAAAGAGGAATAAAGGAACAACCTCTTGGATGAAATCAATTGAGAGTGTACCAAAAAAGAGACAACATTTTTTATAGTTTATTTTCATTCCAATATCTCTATATAACAATGATGTAAAATCCCTCATGGATCATTGAGAAAAAAAAAAGCATATCATCTACAAAGAGTATATGAGTCAAATATTCTTGAGATGAAACCTTGATATCCATAACCTTAGCCTCTTTTCTTGCTTAAACAATTAATTTATTTAATTCCTCTAGCCTATAAAGAGAAAATGAGACAATGGGAATCCCTCTTTGAGTCCTTAAGAGGCCCTGAAGAAACTAGAGGAAGCACCATTTATGAGCACTATTAAAGAGACTGAATGGATACATCCCATTATCTAGTTGATAAACAAAATAAAAATTCCCATTTTCATCAAAAATATATGAAGAAAAGTAAAACTAAATCTATTGTAAGCTTTAGATAAATCGATTTTGAGAGTTGATATAGATTTTTGGAATAACTCCATCATATTAATAGCTTCATGATGGAGTGCCACTTCTTCATGGACTCTGCTGAAGAAAACTGAAGTGTTCTTCCAAAATAATCTTTCTCATAATGGGATTAAATCTCCAAGAAATTACCTTTGTCACAATTTTATAAATGATGTTGTAGTAGGATATTGGATTATAATTGTCAGACTGAACTCCATTCTAAGATTCAAATATCAATGTGATAAAAGTAGAATTTAGAACCCCTACCATTTTCTTCTAAAATTTGAGATTTTCTAACCATTTGGAGAAAACCATATTTTAAAAAATCATAAAAGCCTAAAAAAAATTCAATAGTACAAAAATTAGGAGCTGGTCCCTTTCCCTTTTGCACAGATTTAATAGCTTCCAAAAATTATGCTTTTGACGCTTCCCTTTCCACAAAATGATTCATGTACTCTATGAAAATGTGATAAAACTTGGAAAATGCCTTAAGAATGTCCTTAATCGAACACCCCTTTGGTTCCTTGAAAATAGAATTAAGGTGGAAAACCCTATCATTAGAGTTTTCTTTGAATAAAATAATAAAGGAACCTTCCTACGTTATAATTTTTTAAATTGAATTCAAAAAAAAAAATTCTTCTGAAAAATTGCAAACTGGTGATATAATTTGACATTATTGTCCCCCTCTTTGATAAATGTAGCATGGATTTTGGGATACCATGTTACTTCTTCCTTCTCCATTAGATCATGGTGAGTTGTTTCCAAAGCTTGCAATCGAGCTAACTCTACTTCAATGAAATATCCTAAGGCATTTTTTTCATTCAATAATTTATTTTGAAGTTCAAGGTCCTTCAATATAGCTGGGATTTTGCATTGCATGAAACCATTAAATTTTTAGTAGCTTATTTTATCTTTGAAATATTGGGTATAAGTTGATATATATTTGAAGAGTGAGAGGAATAGTTAAGAGGATCCCACATTTCTTCAACAAGATTCTTGTAATCTTCCTCCCTTATCAACACAAGTTTGAATTTAATAATAAAATGTAGCTTCTCTCTGCATGAACTAAGATTAATCAATATAGTAAGGTGGTCAAACATCCCCCCTAGAAGACACCTAGTACTTCATAAGAAATGCAACCCATACTTGGGATTAAAACATTGATAAATGGTTGAGCCATTTGGATATTGATTCCTCATTGGAATATAAATTTCTCTAAGTAAGAGAGAGTTTGACTAGTTCTGCATCAATCAAGTGGAATTTATAAAAAAGGGCTATGAGATAACCACTTTGAATATTACTTGTACTTAGTATTGACACCTCAAGGCTCTAAAAAATATAAAGCAACATTAATGTCACCTCTAGTGATGGTAAACTAGTCGACTAGAGCTTTAGTTGTTGTTTTGTTTTCCTAAAAGGGAATGTAATATGAGTAGGGCCCATAAATATTTATAATAGCTATAAATAAACCTAATTATATAGCTTCCAATTTTAATTATATTTCTTAATTGAGAGATGATGGGGAGAGAGCTTTAAAAATTGGATGTTAGATTGTGATAAGCACTCCCAATTGGTGTTTTACGTCCACATAACAAAAATACCAATTCGTAAGCCATGAATCAAAAGTATCCCTAGCTCAAAGGCCATCCACCATTATTTATTGAATCAAATTTATATTCAAGTTGTGACTTAGAATGAGTCTTTTCAAGGCTATATTTTTTTTGCACCCCATAACATTTAACATTGAAGGAAAGCACAACCATGAAGGAGGCCTTGAGAGGGATTTCCTTGCTCAATGGCCCTAGCAATTTTAGTTTTTTTACCTCTCCTAATATCCTAAAACACATGTTATTGAGCCTTAATCAAGTGATATTTTCTTCCCACTAGATTAGATTGTAGATGGTCTGGTGCTATGCCCCATTGGGAGGAAGAATCCTCCTTAAGATTTACACAGGGATGAAAGGAATAAAGGATATCATTCTTCGAGAGGGGAGTGAGAAATGGATATGAACCTACAACCTCTCTTGGTTTCTTCATAGTATCGAAGTAACAATATCCTTCAAAAAAAGGTTGTTCCTCTTTAAACCCCATTTTAACCATAAAACACTTATTAAGCCTTATATAGTATGTTATTACATTTATATTGTGATATTAATATGTAGGATGGAAAATTTCATGCTCCCATTTTATTATAATTACAATCTTTGTCTCCTATATATACTAAGGAGAGCCTAGTCTTAGAATCATTAAATATTTTCTTGTACATTGTATACATTATAAAATTAGATTCCCCCCTCAAAGAGTATTACATTTATTGTTTTCTTATCATTTTAAAGGCATGAGGTTCATAACATTTGGTATCAAAGCATACAAACCTAGGGAAATTTAGCTTCAAGCAATTCATATTGGAATTTTCTTTACAGCTATTTTATGGGAGGTTTCAAATGGTGACACTTGAAGAGTACTGAGGAGAAACCTTGGGGAAAATTTAGTTCAAATTTCATATATTGGTTCATTATGCTTTCAGACATATTCTCTACAAAAGTTAGGGTTCTAAATTCTCATGAAATTAGTTTCAAACATGTTAGTTTGACATTTTCACTGTAATTTTTTATAGGAGTTTTAAAATGGTGAAACTTGGATAATATTTAGGAGAAATATTAGGTATATCTAATGAAAATTTCATGTCTTGGTTCACTACATTTTTAGAGATATGAAACAAGGAATTTAGGGTTCTTAAATGCTCATGAAACTAATTTCAGGCAGTTTACTCTCAAATTTTTGCTACAACATATTTTGAGATGCTTTCGATGGTGAAACTTAGATCATATTGAGGTGATATTATGGGGAACATATATTTTTAATTTTATTTTACGGTTCGATATATGTTCTTATATATACTGTGTCGAATTTAGGTTTGGGAATGATCCTAAAATCATTTTCATATAGGTCAACTTGGTATTTTTACTATAAGTTATTTTTTGGGACTTTTCATACTATGAAATATTTAGGGATCTTAGGATGCATATGGAAGTATCTCAAGGAATATTTTTAGAATTATTTTTGAATAGTTGTACACCTAGCACACTATACACTTTTTCTCATAGAAAGAGGCCAAAAGTCAACAAGTTTTGTGAAAGTTACCATAAATTTCAACTGGCACATCAAATTTTGTGCAAACTTATACAATTACAGAGAAGAAATATCAAAGTATTACAAACCAAATTTTTAGATTCAAAAGGGCTAAAATATTATAGATATATCAAAGAAAAGGCCATCCATTGAAATATCCTCCAAATTATGTTTACTAAGCTACATAACTTATAAGTAACATAGTTTTTAATTAGAAGATCCATATTTTTGGGGTGACTGGAAATCGTGATAAAGAGGAGTATTTTTGTTGTTTTATCACTTGGATATAAATAAAGATCCAAAGCTACTACAACAATTAAATATCCTAGAGGCTCATCCAAGACTTATGAAGAAATTGAATACTTAGAATATAGGTTGTGCAATTAGAGAATAAATTTAATGAAATAAATGGAACTACATTGAAAAACGTGGATTTATTAGGTTTTTAAGAAAACCTTAAAAGAGAAATGATGGATCAAATGGAAGAGAATAAGGAAGAAATGGAAAAGAATATGAATGAAAATAAGGAAGAAATTATGGACGAAATGGAAAAGAAGATAAATGAGGATAAGGAAGAAATTAAAAAATCCAAAAAAAAATTACAAACTATTCTACTGAAGGATCTCTCTAAAAAAGATACGTAGATCCAAGGAAATCATGAAATAAGGAGAAGCATGTTGTTGAGACCAATCACATAGATGGGGAGTATTTTATCATACTTGAATAGCACAAATATTGAACCATAGAAACATAATTAATGAATTTTCAATCCAAGATCTACATCACTAACGATTCAAGTCAACACTAACGAACTACTACATTTTTAGCATCGATATGAGGAATTGTGATGGTAACAATCCTACAATATGGATATTACAAATGGAGCAATACTTTGATCTAGGCCAAGTGGAAACCTTAAAAAAGGTAAATATTACATCCATGTTTTTTGAATAAGACCAACATGTATGGTATCAATGGGTTTGTGAAAGGAAAAAGGATTTTGTTATTTGTTGGTCCATTTTTACAAAGGAATTGATAGCACATTGTGGGGATATTGAGAACAATATATTCTTTAGTGTATTACTAAATCTTGAACAAAAAGGTCTAGTTATAGAGTATTTCAAAAATTCACAAACTTGAGTCCCCAGGTAGAGAACATTTCAAAGGATAAATTGGTAGACATATTTATGGGAACTTCGAAAAAGAAATTTATCCAACATGAGGTGCATCTCTTTGAATATAAATATATAGAGCTTTCTTTCAATCTTTTAAGGAAATTTGAAATTAAAAATATGCCACTATAAAATTGGTCACTAATAACTATAGAGAAAATCATGCTCGCTCTCCTAAAATCAGAAGGTTAACTCCTCAAGAAATGGATGAAAGAAGAGAAAAGGGATATGCTTCAACTATGCATTAGGGGAGTTTTGAGGTCTAAAATGGGCCTCCTAAGGAAAATGTACAATCAAAATTCACTTTATGAGAACCAATCACATTTTAGGGGATGACATCATCCCTAATGGTTGAGGTGGCATTGTTTGAGTTAAAGGTACTTACTTGTCACATTCTCAATGGTGGATAAAAACTCATGGTTAACCATGGTATTTCTATAAGTACTTTTATAGTCAAAGTAAAGTACTTATAATAAATGTCATTTCACACTTTTTGAATAAAAATATATTATTGTCATTTCATATTTCTTGAAAGAAACAATGTGTATCCATATACATTTATTATATTATATTAATTACATGTTATTATATAATTTAAATAATATAAATTTTAATTAATAGCATATAATATAATTAAGAATTTAAAAATTTATATTTATATATTTTTTTAAGTTATTTAAGTACAAAGGACAAATGTATTAGTTGTTCAATGATAATGACTTTTTCTTGAAAAGTTCATTCTTATTTATAGTCACATCAATACAATTGTTTTATTAATTTTATTTTGGTACAACTTTTGAATTGAATTTAACTATGGTTACATGGATTGTGGTGAAAAAAGTTAATTGAAAATTCATAAATATTATTTTATTGGTTTTGCTATTATTTTATTATTTCCTTAGGAGGTCCATTTTAGACCTCAAAATTCCCCTAATGACAAAAAGTATAGTAAGGGACATAAATGCAATGAGAATAAATTATTCTACATATACTGTGAAGATGAAGAAGATCATGAAGTGCAACCATCACAAGATCCATAGATAGAGGAGGCTACCTCAACAATATATTTTCATGCATTGGCCGACATCAATACTTCACAAACCATCAATTATTCAGGTATTACTCATAACTTCATCAATTACACATTGGAAAAACTTTTTAATTTCATTGCATATCTAGCACTAGAGTTCCAAATAGTTATTGCAAATAGAGATACCATCGTATTATCTTGAATACAGGGGAGTAGTTTTTGGATATTCCCATTATTACAATCCAAAGGAGTTGTATTGATGTTGTATTATAGGTCCAATGGTTACAATCATTGGGAAAAATGGCCCTTAATTTTCAACATATTTACAAAATATTTTCCTTAGAATGAAAGGAAATTGTGTTTATAGTTATCCATGGGAAACTTTATGAATGGTATGCTCTAATAACATGGAAAAGTTGATAAATAAAAGGGATATCAAGGTGTAATTAGATAATTTTGTTCATTATATATTCAAAAATATATATCCTTTTCTCCAATGGATTTCCAAAAATATATAAACAATCATTCCAAGGTATTTGGAAAGAAACCTAAGGGTCTTCCTCCTACCTAATATCATTACCATGCTATTCATTTGAAACCTGAAAGTGTACCACCTAATATTAGGCCTTATAGAACCCATATGATAGAAAATTGATATTGAGCATATGATTTAATAAATTTTAGAGGATAGCATCATTCAAACTAGCTAAAGAAATTTCATTGCATCACCACTAGTGATGGTTATAAAGAATTATGGCTCATGGCATATCTAAAGATTACAAAAAACTAACAAGACGAAAATCAACATTAAGTTTCCTATTCTTCTTATTGATGAATAATTACACAAGTTGCATGCATACATTTTTTTACTAAGTCGAAACTCTATTCAAGATACCATCAAATCAAAATGAGGCAATAATAAATTCCCAAAATAACACTTAGAACAAATGAAGGTGATTATGAGCTATTGGTTACACCATTTTGACATACAAATATGCCTTTAACATTTCAAATCTTAATGAATTCTATTGTTAAATCCACCTTTAAAAAAAAATATGGTATTTTTTTATTACATACTAATCTATAGAAAATATTTGGAATAAAATGTGCAATATGATGATAGGGTATTAACATTATTGGAAGAAGAAAAACTATATGCAAAGCCTTGAAAGTGCTCCTTTAAGGTTCAAAAAGTGGAACAATTGAGGCCAACTTGTTTTTGTTTCCATTCTTATACTTTACTACTAAATGAAACTATTGTGAAAACCCCATCCACTTCTAATGTCTGATTTGATGTACTTACTATCAGTCTATCGATATTATAGAAGTTGGTGATTTGTGTGGATTATTATCTCCTATCCCATCAGATAATACTTCCACTTCTTCATAGCTTACACTAGGGCATACATATTTTTCATAAGTAGAGTAATTAAGAATTTCCCCATGAAATATTTCACAATGGAAGCATATATGTCTTCCCCCTTTCATCAATACTACTCCCATATCATACCCACTCACATTTATCTCCCCTTTGAAGGGTTGTTGCAGGTTTGGTAATTCTAGAATTGGTGTATGACTAATATTATCCTTTAGCTCCTCCAATTACCTCTACTAACCCTTCCCCACCAAAATTTCTTGACATTCATTGTTATGGCATGGAGTGATAGTGTTGAAAATTAGGCTATGAATTTCCCTAGGTCTTGTGCTACCTCGACAAAACTCATGACCTTATAAAAATTAGTAGACACTAAATACTTCATGATGGCCTCCATCTTGGTAGGAACTATTTTCAGCTCTTGTCCACCTATCGTGTACCCAAAATACAGCAAATAATATTGTTTAAACTGACATTCTTATTTAATGTCTCTAGCACCTATGTCAAATGTGATATGTGCTCCTACTAGGTACCACTATATACCGGTCTATCATCCAAATAGACTATAACAAATTATTATATAGAAGGGAAATTTATATCATTTATTAACGTCATAAACATAGTTTGTGCATTACATAACCCAAATGGCATGACTAACCACTCATACAATCCTTTTCTATTTTAAAGGAGGCTTTCCACATATATTCTTCTTTGACTTGAACCTAGTGATATACAAACTCTAAGTCTAGCTTGGTGAATTAGGCTTGCGACAACTAATCCAAAAAGTCATTTATCTTGGCCAGGGGGTACTTGTTCTTAAGTGTAATTTTGTTTAATTTTGTTTAATCTATACACATCCGCCAAATCCTATCCTTCTTTTGCATAAATAATAACATGTGAAACACATGCTGATGTACTTAGTCAAATAAAACCTTGTTCTAGTAGTTGTTGCAAATTATTTTTCAACCCATTTGCTTCTATAACAGATTGTATGTATAGGCCATTGTTTAGCAATGGGGAGATTTCCAATAGCTAGATCTCATGCTCCACTTCCTCTTAAGTAATAGCCCTTTAAGCTTCTAGAACACATCCTTGTATGCTTGTAGCAACTCTTCCAGTTGTTGTTTTTTCTTAGTACACCCCTGTAGGGATGGCTTTATTGTGACTAACTCTTTTACAAATATATTTTATCTAAAACATGCTTCTTTCTAGAAATAATCAGTTTCTTTCCTTGGTTGGAACTTATCATTAAAAATTTTTAGTTACCTTCATTGAAATTGTAATTGGGTTTGGTCTTCATAATTATGATTTTGTAAAGAGACAAAATGAAATTATTTGAAGTCAGAAGGAAATTTTTTTTATCATGTTCCATACGGACATTTAAACAAAATAAAATTGAATTTGTAAAGTTTTTTTTTCCCCAAGATGGCTAAGTTATCCCTTCAAAATTGAGGTCAGCTCAAGCTTTAGAGGCACCTTTTCGGATGAAGAAAAAACTATATGTTGGCATCTATACTCCACCATTTGGAAACTAATTTGTAGATATTTTATGGAGAGGAATTTTGGATTTGTATGAGGAAATACTCTTCTGAGAAATGTGAATCATTTGAGGAGCTTTTCTTTTCTGGAATGTGATTTCCTGAGGGTACATTATTCTATGGAATGCAAGTTCATAAGGCTACGTTATTTTGTGATTATACAAGTCCCTAAGGCTATAGTCTCCTATAGTTATGTATGTTTTCTGAGGTTCTCTATCTGTTTGATGTGGCATCTAAGGACATGCATATATGATAAGACATGTAAACTATCTTATGAAAAAATATGGAAGAGTTTGGGTTGTTGATGGAGGGATGACTTAGCACTTGGGAAACTTGCTTCTATATTGGTGAGTTTATCTATGACTTGGATTTTTCTCTTTTTTACAAATATTGTATAAGGAAAGGATTGTTAGGTTTTACCCTCGTGGGTTTTTCTCTAGCCACTCGCCTAAACTCTAGTATCTTTTTTCTCATGTGCAATATGATTTATTATTTCTCTATGCTTTTTAATGTATAATTTTTTGATGACATAAGTGAATAAAGTAAATTTTAAAATGAAACGTATTTATCAGTTCAACATAATTATCATGATAATATATTCTTATTTTCAAACAAATTTAAACATGGTTTCTGAGTTAAGTTGAAGAGGAGTGGTATCTGAAGTAGTGGGCCAAGTTCTATATGAAATCGAAATTATATGACCTATCTCTTCTTTATGATATCCAAATCTGATATTCCCCTAATCAAAAAATGATTGAGTTCGAGGTCCAATTTTTATTCAGAAGTTGTAATTAAAAGAGTTTATCTTGATGAAAAAATAAGGAATGATATCTCAAAAACCTGTATGGAATTTAAAATATGTGTTTTTCGATTTGAGTAACCTTAGAAGCATCCAAGTTCTGACTTGTGTCTATTTTAGAATGATGATAAAATTTCCTTAATGATGAGACAAGTCTAAATTCTATCCAAAATTCTAAGTCGACATATTTGAGGTATAACTAAAGGGTTGTGCTCAATCAATTCTGTAATTGATTTGAGGTATATAACTACCAAAGTTTCTAGAGTTGAGTGTTACACAGCAATTTTTCACCATCCCTGCAATCCCCGTCCCGCACATTGGAGGGCTCATTTTGTGACCTGTGAGTAGTGACATGCCTTGAAACCAATTTCATGACATCCCTCTGAACAAGAGCTTTCATTGCCCTAAAGACATCTCCCTGCAAAAAACCCTAAAAATAGTTCTTTCTCAATTGGCGTGGTTCCACAGTTCAGCCCTCGCGCCAAGGGGGCAAATCCTCTAAAGAGGGCGCGCCAATTGGCGCTCTGTCATAGATCCGCACCCGTGCCAACCATATTAAGAGGTGTTTTTAAAAAATAAATGGCAGAAGTTTCATCCTAACAAATTCCTGGACTGATATCTATCTTGAGTTAGGAGGTTTGGCTACGGGTTTCCATAGAGAGGAAGTGGTTTGCCACCTCTCATGGAAGCTTCCTTGATGATAGGGCCAATCCCATGATTATAGGGATCCTAACTCCCCTTCCTCCATCTATAAAAGCTTGCCCATCTCTAGTGCAAGATAATCTCCAAGTTCCCAAGAGCTTTCACATCCTTATGCTGCAAGAGCCTTCTTGATTGCCTTAAGGCCAAATCCAAGCAAGGAGACTATTGTCAAGTATCTGGAGAGAGAGGCTTGTCCCATCCTCGACAGGCTTTATCAAGACATGTTGTGCTGACGACTCGCCAAAGGAGAGTGTTGTGTTGAAGCTTTAATTGTATTCTTCCTTTGACTCATTAATGATAAGCGACTATTGGTTATGGTTCCACTCTTGTTCTTAATTATGTTCGTGAGTTATGTCCTCTTCGACTGACATATAATTGTATATAATGGATTTTATGCTTGCGTTTGTGTTGTTTCTTGCATGTGCAGGTGTCTGATCACGGAGATCGTGAGGATTATGATCTGCCAAGGCAAAGGAACGGGAGCACCACCTCTTCTACAGATGACAGCATTGGATTTCAGGTAAGCCCTCCTCGCAAGTCGCTTTATTTACAATTAGGAACCTGCACTGTAGCATTTTTTATTGTTGCTAGACCCGATCTGGGCTAGTAGAGATCGCCTCTGTCTGCAGAGGGGATTTACCTCCTCAACAATTTGGCGACTCCGTTGGGGAATCAGCTTGTTGTTTGATTTGTAAGCTATAGACAGAGCCTGAAGTGCAGCCAGATAGCCTTCGAAATGCTTTTGCTCTGCATTAACAGAGTAGATCAACGCTACTTCAGTCGATCTCCCGTTTAGTTTACGGACTGAACGACTTGGAGTGTTGTCTTCTCTTTTCGGTCAATTTCTTGGCCTTGCTTGCTTGGTCAGCTTTTCGGACTAGTTTTTCGATTTGTTTGGCTTTGCTTTAGCCTTGCCATCACTTATCTGTGTCTGAGAGTGCTTGATTTTCATTTTTCCATAGTAAACTCGCCTGGCGCGCTTTTTAGCGTGACAGTTGCGCCCATTGGTGCAGGTTGCCTGTGTATCACCCACGCCATTGCCTTTCTGGCACTAATTTCAAGCTCACAGTCGCGCCAAACCTGTGAGCTATTAGGGTTTGCTGTGTTTCATGCTTTCTGGGACTGACTTGTGATTTTGATCTTGTTTTTTCGACTGTTTGAGTGCGTCAGAGCCTAGTTTGACTGATTGTAACTTCCATCCTTTGGTTGTTTGCCTATTTCTTTCGATTTTGCATTCGAGCCCTAGGGCATCTAGGTGCTTTTGTGAGTCGAGCCTCCCTCGGGAGTTTTTGGTTTTCGTTCGTTCAGTCGACTTTGGGACTGCTTCTTTGCATTCGTTTGACAGTTGTCTATCATTTTATTGCGCTTTTTGAGTGACTGATTGTGTTTTCATTCGAAATTCTCTTTGCTTCACTTTGGGCCTAGATTACACGGCTCATTAGTGTCTTTGGGACTTTTATTGGTTTTGAGAGGCTTTTGGTCGATTTGAGATCTGATTGTTTGTGCCATTGAGTGAAACCTATTTGTTTTTACTCTCCTATTATCATTTCTCGAATTGCTTCTCATTTGTTTTCGGTTTGTTTAGTGCATCTAGCTCTCAAACATTGAAAATAAAAAAAAAATCTCTTTTGCTTTTAATTGATTAGTGCAAATTAAAATCTTTTCGGTGTTATTAGTAATTAGTGACTTTGAGAGAAAAGTTTTTAGTTTCATTAGTTGCATTAGAGTATCACTGGTTGTCTTCCGATCATTTTCTTTGTGTAAAAATCTCTTAACTCTTCCATAGCTAGCTTTCATCGAACAAAATGATATACTATGGCATGTAGTTTTTCATTTTAGGATATTTTTGATACATCACATTCGTTAGGGCCTGAAAATTGAAGCGTAATTGAAGATAAAATTTAAAATTTACTCAAATTACACTAAGGCAGCATTGAAATCTAACGAAACACATTTAGAGGTCTAGGCTAGAGACGTGTTCCAACGTCTTAAAACCTAGTAGCTGTCGTTCGCCTCTTGGCTTAAGACAGCACTAGTACGGACTTGTGCTCCCCGTACCATCGAGTATATAAAGGGAGACCCCACTAGGTTTCAATCCTTTATCCATAGGAGGCCGAGTCTGTCGCCCTATACCCGTGATACACCGAACACAGCATTCAGGGAGATTGCCTGAATGTACGGAAAGTCCTTGGTTGATTTCTCTTTCATTACTGAAACCAAGGTGTATATTGCAGTTCACGGTTATTTGGTACACCCTTTGCCTAGTTTTCCTAAGTAGTCATTTGATCTTTTCTGACTCTTTAAATTTGAAACGATCACCAAGCGCTTGTCCTTTCACGCTTGTGTCAAATCTGAAAGAGATAGGGTCACCTTTTCAACCGTTTCTCGACTCTTAAAACGTGAAACGGTGAAGTTTCTAAAGTTTCAATGTGGTAAAAAATTAATCACCCGCGATCACACGCCCTGTTAGAGTTTGCTTGTTAGCCGTTTGATTGCGTGCCTTGGTTCTTAGCCCATGTGTGATTTTGAGTTGTTGATGGCAACTTTTCCGGAGTTCACCAACCAAGGAATCCCCTCCGATGGGAATCCTGGTCATTTTCCTCCTTTTGGGAATGTTGGTGCTCCTTATATGGCAACGCTGTCCCTTCCTGGGTTAACTGTTGGGTTGCATGTTTGGTTGTTCTCAACCTCTATGGTCCCGAATGTCCCGACTAATGTTCCTCTACCTGAACAACATCATGTTGATTCCAAGGTGGACCTCTCGCCTTCTTCACCTGTTTCTGCGTCCTCCTCTTCTACTTTGCCTAATGAAAGTTTGGATTCGAGTAACCAGGTGGCTAAGAAGAAGAAGAAGAAGACAAAGAAGAAGAAGTATGATAAAGGAGAGGCTAGCTCTGCGGCTATTGTGCCTAAGAAGTCTCCTCTTGATAAACCTTCCAACCCTCCACGGAAAGTCAAGTTCCCTTGCATGTTGTGCATGGGAGACCATCTTCTTCGAGACTGCCCTGGCATTCCCAAGGTGCTCGAAGCATGGTCCAATGGTCGCCTGCCATTGCCTTTGGCTTCTGGGAGTCAGGTTGGGGGCATGTCTTCAGCTACTACTTGTAAGGCTCCTAAGAAGCAGGGTAAGCTCACCAATCCCTGTAATTTGTGTGAAGGGCACCATGCCATTCACCTTTGTCTGTATATGGATGAAGCCAAGAGAGTCTTGGATAACTCAACCGTTTCTACACCATGCCTCCCAGCTGGTTATAAACGGATTTCTTTGAGTCCTCCACTAGTTGATGCTACGACTGGTCAAGAGTCATCCTTGGTCAATCCCGCTCCCCCGGAAATTCAAATTCAGGAATCCGTTCCCGAGCAACCATTGGTCGTGGGATCGGTTGAACTGGCCCCATCTACAGTGCACCAGGTCTTTTCCGTTGAGAGTGGACCTCACATCCCTCAGGTTCTTCTTGTTTCTTCAGATTCCTCGGACTTGGAGAAATATTCTCCTGTCCCCATACCTCAATAAGCTGCTCCTCCGCTTCCCGTGATAGAGGTCGCAAAGGATATCCCTCCCACCTTCGAGATGGAGGTCATGGAGGATGCTCCTTCTTCTTTTGTAACACCAGGGGAAGACCTTCTTGGTTCGATGGTAGCCCCTCCAAGTATTTTGGTTGCTTCCTTCGATTGGAGTCGATTTGCAGGATATCGCCTTCCGTCTTATGTGCCTTTCGAGATCATAGTATAGGCCTTTGGTCTGGTTGTACCCAGCACCATTATGGATTGAAGCTTGGGGGGCATGCACCTCAAATTGAGTCACCATGCTGGGGGGCATGCTTACTTTTTCAAGCATAGTTTATTTCCATTTTAAGCTTGTGTAAAAATGAAACTGGTTTCAAGCATAGTTTATCTTTGTTTCAAGCTTGTGTAAAAATGAAACCAACTTCAAGCAAATTTTCCTGATTTCAAGCTTGTGTAAAAATGAAACCTTCCCCATTTTACCCCTTGTGATTGCCATTTTATCAGCCTGTTTTTTGCCAGATGAGCCTTGGTTTTCTCGCTCCATTCTCACTATCTGCTTGGCCGATCATATGCCTTCACTTGGTTGTTTTACCTGTTCCTGAGGAACCGCTGCGATGAGTGGTCTTGTTAGCCAACCTCTTAACCTTTACTTGTTCTGAGCAGTTCCACCATTACGGGAACCAGTTGCTACCCTTTATACCACTCGTTCCTCCAGGAGGAGTCATCTTTCAGCTCTTTTCTGACTCTCTAAACATGAAAAGATTGTCGAGTCCCTTGTCGTTCTGATCTCGTTAAAGTGGATACGAAATGACATCTACCCAGTATAAGTTTACCCCTTTTTCAGGCTAGGATAGATTATTTATGAAAAAGGAATACCCTAGCCTATCGCGACTAGGAGGTTTTCTCAGACATAGTTTTCTACCTTTTCGGATCTGAGGAACTATTTACGAAGAGGGACCTCTGGAGTTTAATTTTCTGCTGTCTTCTCAAACTCTCTAAATATGAAAAGACGCTAAGTTCTTCCTTTGTTATACTCGTTAAACCTTGATGACATTGGATTCAGTCGAAATGACATTCTCCGAGTTTCTCCTTCCTAGGGCTCGTTAAATGTACTAGGACAGATTCGCCCGAAGGGCGGACTTATATTACAAGCATATGTTATCCCCTTCAAGCTTGTTATAAAAAATAATTGGGGTACTCGCCAAGCATGGTGGGGAAACTGGAACCAACATCATTGTCGTGTCGACAGTATGTTTCTCTTGAACATGGCACTTGTCTGCATTCGTGTCGGGTTGGGGACATCTCATCTCGTTTTTCACTTGCCTCCGTGGGTTTGGGTAATCCCTTTTGACCTCTCATCTGCTCTTTGCCTCATCACTATGACCTCTGATCTTTTGATGTCAAATACTGCCAAATCCACTGTCGTGCCGCCAATATGTTCAAGAGAAGTTGACCTCTGCACATATCAACCTCCCTCTGATTCTCGTCTGATCATGATTCACAAAACATTATGTTCCTCTGTCTCGTGTCGATGATGTGGGAAACACTATGGCCCACCTTCGATCAAGGTCACTTCCTGTCGACTTCAGCTTATTATCCAGGAAGTTGATCTAGAGACTCCCTTATGGTACCTTGGAGCCTGCATGCCTTAATGGCAGGTTCGTCGTATTCGACGTGAGGTTTTCATCATTGGCCTCCGATCGAGTGATTCTACGGGTGTTCGACGCCAGCTCATTGATTCACATGCCGTAGATTGTACCTATAGTACCTTGAGGATCATTGTCATTATTGGTGGTTCCTCTCGCATCTGTTAACAGCTTTCATCATTGGCTGGTAATCAGACGATGTTCTTGCATGTTCGACTTCAGCTCACATATTCGCATGCTTGAACTTGTACTGTGTTCGGGTCGAGATGGAGCGCAAGACCCTGGATTGTGTCTGTTGTAATCCAAGCTGCGATTTTATGGATTATTATGATTATTTACATGACTCACTGATTGGATGGTTGCGACCATAACTAAGTCTATTTATCGATCCTCTCTGGATGGCTGCGTCCATGCCTTGGATCTCGATTATTGTATACTCTGTTATGGATGGTTGCGCCCATACCACGCACATATATCATGTATCTAAGACATCAGTTGTACTTCGCTCCGCAGGTTTTTCGATGGCAGTGTTTTCATTCGGCATGTTCTCATAAAGCATTTCACCCCTCTCTCTCTCTCGGGCCTCATGCTTTAGGGGGCATATGTTACACAGAAATTTGTCACCGTCCCTATAAACCCCGTCCTGCACATTGGAGGGCTCATTTTGTGACCTGTGAGAAGTGACATGGCTTGAAACCACTTTCATGACATCCCTCTGAACAAGATCTTTCATTGCCCTGAAGACATCTCCCTACAAAAAACCCTAAAAATAGTTGTTTCTCAATTGGTGCGGTTCCACAGTTCAGCCCTCGCGCCAAGGGGGGAAATCCTCCAAAGAGGGCACTCCAATTGGCGCTCTGCCATAGAGCTGCACCCGCGCCAACCATATTAAGAGGTGTTTTTTAAAAATAAATGGCGGAAGTTTCGTCCTAACAAATTCCTGGACTAATATCTATCTTGAGTTAGGAGGTTTGGCTACGGGTTTCCATAGAGAGTAAGTGGTTTTCCACCTCTCATGGAAGCTTCCTTGATGATAGGTCCAATCCCATGATTATAGGGATCTTAACTCCCCTTCCTCCATCTATAAAATCTTGCCTATCTCTAGTGCAAGCTAATCTCCAAGTTCCCAAGAGCTTTCACATCCTTATGCTGCAAGAGCCTTCTTGATTCCCTTAAGGCCAAATCCAAGCAAGGAGACTATTGTCAGGTATCCGGAGAGAGAGGCTTGTCCCATCCTCGACAGGCTTTATCGAGACATGTTGTGCTGACGACCCGCCAAAGGAGAGTGTTGCGTCGAAGCTTTAATTGTATTCTTCTTTTGACTCATTAATGATAAGCGACTATTGGTTATGGTTCCACTCTTGTTCTTAATTATGTTCATGAGTTATGTCCTCTTCGACTGACATATAATTGTATATACTGGATTTTATGCTTGCGTTTGTGTTGTTTCTTGCATGTGCAGGTGTCCGATCACGGAGATCGTGAGGATTGTGATCTGCCAAGGCAAAGGAACGGGAGCACCACCTCTTCTACAGACGACAGCGTTGGATTCTAGGTAAGCCCTCCTCGCAGGTCGGTTTATTTACAATTAGGAACCTGCACTGTAGCGTGTTTGATTGTTGCTAGACCCGATCTAGGCTAGTAGGGATCGCCTCTATCCGCAGAGGGGATTTACCTCCTCAACATTGAGTTATCTCTAGAATCAAATCCAATCTCTTTGACATAAATCATCCAAATTGTATTATCTCTGTGGAAGAAACTGAAATTTTGGAACATATATATGTATTATCATGTGGATGCTCCTGAATGAAGTTGATGTGGCTCCTGTGGCACAAACATGAGTTTTTGATGCACACAATCGAAGATTATGATATTAACTTGTGGTGACAATCTAAGAGTAGTATTTAACATCTTTTTGGTTATAGCTCTATAACAATGTAATTACGTACCATCTTCTCTTGGATGAAAATATTCTAGATATCTGAAGTCAATATGTTAGAAGGTGATGAGACCTAACCAAAATTTTAAAAGTGAAGCTAACAGAAATTTGAATAGGGTTGATCTGGTATGTATCTCTATAGATTTGATGTACATTATATTATGCAACTAGCTAACAAGATAGAAGATGAAACTCAGTGAAAAACTACTAGATTTTCATCTACTATCAGAAGTTTCATCTACTACCTTTTCACCATTAGGAATCGTTTCTTGTAGCAACTTTGTCAAACCTTCCTTCAAACCTTCCATGTATGCTTTTAGTTTTTCTTCTATACCATCGATCTTAGCTTCCATGCTATCCATGCCTTTCTTCAAACCATCCATCTTAGCTTCCATTACATTTTTGGTTACTTTTTGTGAGAGAAAAATTTGTTGCACTTGGTCTCCTAATTTTTATATATCATGTTGCACTTCTTCCTCCTCTTCACGCGTCATAGCAGAGATTTCTGAGGGATTAATGGGGGTGGAATTATTTTTGGGAGGAATTATATAACCCAATATTGATATCAATGCTTTAATATGCCCTTTGGAATCATTTCAAACCATTATCTTAAACAAAATTTATACAATTAAAAAAAAACACACCATTTTCTTTCTTTTGAAAAACTCGATACTAAAACTGATGTATCTTTATAATTTAGGATCCCCAAGGTTTAAAATTCAATCCTGTAGTATCCCTTTGTGTCTTATTTACAATTCCACAGGTCAGACCTAATTTGGATCCTTCAAGGCAAATTTATGCCCAATCTCCCACAATGAATTAATTATGGATTAGTTCAATAGAGCGAACTTGTACGACATGCCACCTGTCACCGTTTTGACCTTTGGCCTTGAAATAGATACCCAATAAACTGCAGTCTGTGAAATTTTGACCACTTTTTTTATAATTTCAATTTGATGATGGAAAAAAAAATTATGACAAGTTTCCCTCGGTCACTTGTTTGAGATGAAATTTTGGAGCCTCCAAAACCCTAACTTCCACAATTCATATCTCCAAAAATTTTGCACACCAAGGTCTGAAATTTCTGCACAACGATCATCAAGATTTTAGCTCCACGAGGTAAATATTTCAGCTTATGAATCCTCGTAGAAAAAAATTTATAGCAAATATTCCAAGATGAGATGTTTGAAGAAGTGAAACCCTAGAGTCCAAAGCTCTAAAACCAAATGTTATGCAACCAGCTCACAAAATAGAAGAAAAGATAGATCAGCTACTTATAAATCAACCTCTTTGACTTCAATGGGGTAACCTCCTTTACACTACATAAATGAACAATTCTGGGATGATTCAAAAGATAAAAACCTACTTTCTATATATAGGAGTCTAATGGGTCCCAATATAATCAGATCCTACATCACAATAATAATGTAAAGGCACAAAAATAACAATAGTGGGCTTCTATGGGGCACAATGATATCACTATGGGAACTACATAGGCACAACAATAACAATAAGGGGACAACAATAACAATAACAATAAGGGATATAGTAGTATTATAGGAATCTGACACATTATTTCCTTTTCTATATACTCTAGAAGAAATGATTAGGGATGTATATGAGATACAGTCTGAATTTTGAAACTCAAAATATGTATCAATCTATTTTTGTATCTCAAATAATTTTGTTAGTAGAAACCTAGTTTAGGTCTAGTTGTAAGTTTTTTCTCTTGGAATAAAGTGACTTTGAATCCAATGAAGCAATATTGTTTCGATATATTGAAAATGTATATGAAAAAATGTGGCGCTCTTCAATTTTAAAATATTTAATCTTGGTATTATTGACAAGTGTAAATATGCTTTATGAATACAATACTAAATGACCTTCTTTTGATATGAGTGATGACCATATGAGTACAAATACCCATAAACTAGAGATTTGGATTGCAATAAAGTCTGCAAGGTATGTACCATTAGGTCACATTTAGAAATTTTGGTTGACGGACCATGTATGAGTTATTTAAAAGAGATATGTAGTTACATTTTTTTTCTCTCATTGAAACCATTAATAACATTGCATATGTATCATGGATTAATATAGAGATTGTAAAAATATACCCATAGAAACCCTCAAGGTCAATAACGATAAGGATTTCATTCCTTCACAAGGAGTCTCAATCACATGATATGTATCCTTGAAGACAACATCATATGGCACTATAATAGTTTGGGAAAGAAAAATAAAATGTTTTTAATTCCCTATTTGTTTTCTTGAAAAATATTGCATTATGATTAGAAGTAGGGCATTAAAAGATGCATTGCAACGTGACAAGACATAATAGATATGATAAGTGCTTGGACTCTTTCCTTGCACATGAAGACTATGTTTCTGTGGTACAATCAAAATCAGACAGTCAATGAAAAAATACCAATGAACTCCATCTCAACCATAAGGCATGTAAATGAAAATTCTAGGGCTTGTAGCTAACATTTGTAGAACATGCAAATTTGAAATTTGGGAGGTATTGTACATTTTGATATTGAAGCATCTAGGGTTTGTAAATCCTATAAAAAATTTTAACTAACAGAACCATAGGGACAAAACCCTAGGATTGATCGTTTAAAATGAAAGGAAAACCCCTAACCCTTGGGAATATTGAAATGACAAGGATTGTTGAAATTACAAGAAGTCTAAAATTAAGAGGAAGTTGACTTTTTTTTTTAAAGGTAAGCATTCTATAACTTTTCTATTTGATTTTTAATTTTGTTGTCTATGTATCATTTTATTGGTTGTGATAATTATTTCATATCCTCTTAGAAAATATTATAGGACAATGGATAGGGCTTCCTAGGCATTAGCGCCAAATGGAAAAAAAAAAAATGTCTAAGCATGAGAATATTCTCAATGTTTACTAGAAGAGTAATGAAGTTCAGAGGAGTATGCCCTGATTATCTATGCCTAAAAGATGTCAATATCTTGTATTCACCAAATGCAAGTATAGAAGAAAGATTTTTTTTTATAGTAAAACGAAGAGGTTCGTGATAGGAAATTTTCCTCAATTGGAAAATTTACCCCAGATTTATAAAGGACATGAAAAAGGAGTCTCATGATTAAAGAAAATCTCATACTTTAGGATTGATGGAATGACTTGTTTCTGGTAAAATAAGGACTTTTGTGTCATAGGAAAAGGTGTTTCCTTAAAAGGGAGCTAGAAGAAAAATTTTACATGCAGGATCTTGAATTGATACACTACTACTTGGGACATGAGGTTTTAAAGAAACATGATAAAAAATACTTGGTTAAGGAAAGCATGTGATCAAGATTCTCCTAGAATTTGGATGATGGAAGATGCTTTTTCTTTGATGTATTTGATTCAATTACTAGGTTTGAAATGTTGATGATGAGAAAAATATTATTTTTGGTTGTTTTTGGTTGAGATTTGATATGAATAGCAATGAAGCATAATTTTTTTTGCACCAAACACTGCAGAGGGAGAAGATATGACAGTTTGTGTAGTTAGTTGTGAAGAAATTTGACACTGTAAAATATTTTATGGCATGCTATATTTGACTATGATACTTTGTAACAAGTTTTATGAAGACTGTCAAAGAAACATGTTTATCATCAAAGGTTGAAGCACATTATGATTCAATATATGGCACAGATAGGAGTCTGTTACACAGCATTTTGTCACTGTCCCTGCAATCCCCAACTCACACATTGGAGGGTCATTTTTGTGACTAATAAGAAGTGCCATGCCTTGCAAAGACCATCATTGCATCCCTTTACATGAGAGAAATATTCCTCCTGTTGACATTTCCTTGAGCAGGACTATAAAAAGCCTTGTTTTTGCCTTGGCGCGAGTAGCCAATTATACTCCCGCGTCGAGCTCGAGCATTAACACAGAGCCTACACCAGTTGGCGCTCTTTCCCAGTTACGCGCCTGCGCCAAGCTGTTTATGGAATGTTTTTTAAAAATAGAGGCGGAGGTTCCATTCCAACCACCTCGAGGATGAGTCATTGGGAGTGGTTGAACTGAAACAACCACAGACTCCCTCCTTTAGTTAGTAGTTTCCATCTCCCTTGGAACTCTCCTAAAGGGTAGGACTCCCTCCCGCCTTTTTAGGGATCCGAACCTCCTCCTTTTCCTCTATAAAAGAAGCTATCACTCTTAGTACAAGCTAGCTGAATTTGGAGAACTAGACATACTATAGTTGAACGACTGAATAGCTGAATGACTAGAGAAGATAGAATAAGAAGGTATTACGTTGAGGAAGCTTGATTCCATGACTTCTAAGAGAGCTTGAGCCCATGCCTTCACCCCGTCCGAGTTCCCTGACGAGCATCTAAGATGCGCTTCGCCTAAACCCCACTGGAGGAGATTGTGACGTCAAAGCATCGGTTGTAACTCTTTATTCTGTTCATTTATATACATGACTACTGTTTGGTTACAATCTTGTGTTATAATGTTTGTTTAACGCAATATGTTTAGCCCTCTTTGACTAGTTAATAGTTATGAATGGAATGTTGTCATCTTGTATGCTGTTCTTATTTCCTTGTTCTTTTTGCAGGTATCCAAGCGTAATGGCTAACGGATTGTGACTTGCCAAAGTAGGAGCGAAAGGCCACCATTACTACAGCAACAACGACAGCGTTGGAATCCAGGTAGGATGATCTACCATTTCCCTTGTTCATTCAATAATTAGAAAGCAACACTTTAGCGTGTCCCTTTGTTTCTAGACCTACTCTATGGCTGGAGGGATCGTCTTTGTCCGTAGAGAGGATTTACCTCCATAACAAATTGGCGACTCTACTGGGGAATCAGTGTGAGTTTGTTGTTTCAGCTTGTTGGGTCCACTTCGGTTCCTTTGATTTTGTCACTCTTTGAGGTGTTATTCATTCGACGAGTTTAGTCGAACAACCTTTTCCCTATTTTTTCCTGTGTTTTTCATTGATTACGATCTTTTAGTTTCTGCTTGAAGTGGTGAGTCTGGTCTTGGTTGGGAGAAATTATTTGTTTTTTCTTGTTCAGGCATTGGTGCTTTTATTTTTAGACAGTAGTGCCGACTGGCGCTAGTTGTCAGTTAGCAACCCGTGCCGATTGGCAATTAGCGCTAGTTGTCAGTGAGCAAGTCGCGCTAGTTGGCGCTAGTTTCACCCACAAAATTCTTGCCAATTTTAGGGTGTGTTAAAAAATAAGGTTTTTTCCCTAAATCCTTCACCAGTGTGTCTTTCCCTTCCGGTCCTTTTCTCTATATGATTTACACATTATCCCCTTTACTTTTTCACTTGTAAGCATAGATTACATTGCTCATTGTTCAGCTGAAAAATATCCTTTCTATGATTTTTTGATGTAAAAGGGAATGAATGCCTTGTTTTGATCCCATGCTTTGGAATTCCTCTTTGTGCTTGAACTCATATGTCTTGTAGCCTTTTTGAGGATTTTCGTTACAAAGTGTTCGAAATAGCGATTGTGTTCTTAGTGTTTGTTTGCATCCCTTTTGCATTCATCCTTCCATTAAGGAAATTTGCGTTCATTTAGTTTTTGTCTCATAGTTTTATTTTCGTTAAAATGCATTAGATCACATTGCATTGAAAAGTCTTTTTTGAGATCCATCGTTGAACTTAGATTACATTGTTTAATGATTGAAAGCTAAAAATCACATTGACTGCATTCTCATTCATTAAAAGCACGCATTAAGTAGATTTTTATTTCATCAAAAAATGCATTGAGTGCATTCTTATTCTTTCAAAAGGAAAAGGAAATTGTGCATAGATTACAATTGCATAGTTTTCAAAAAGAGGATTTTTCATAGATTACATTGCATAATTCGCATCGTTGAATGTCTTAGATTACTTTTGAATAGTGAAATTCATCTAGTTTGGAAAAATTTTCATTTGCAATATTACTGTTTGTTGCATTATTTTTTGGAACACCTCCCTTAACTAGATAACATTCATCAAATCGGAAATGATGTTCATTTTCATATAGCTTGCATTTAGGAATTTTGGGATCCAAAATCGATAGGACCTTAAAACTGAATCATAATCCAAGATCAACTTTAAAATTTATTTAATTAACTTAAGGAAGCATTGAAACCTAACGAAAAATTTTATTGATCTAGGCTACAGACGTGTTCCGGTGTCTTAAAACCTAGTAGTTGTCATTCACCATCTGGCTTTAGACAGCGCTAGTACGGACTTGTGCTCCCCGTACCATCGACTATATAAAGGGATACCCTTCTAGGTTGCAATCCTTTTATCCATAGGAAGCCGAGCCTTCCGCCTTGTAATCGTGATACACCGAACACAACATTCAGGGAGACTACCTGCGTGTACGTCAAGTCGTTGGTCATTTATTTTTCATTTGATCACCAAGGTGTATATGGTAGTTCACAGAAACCTGGTACACCCTCTTGCTTAGATTACCTGAGTAGTCATTTTGGTCTTTTCATGACTCTAAAAAGTGAAAATATCTTTAAGCGCTTGTCCTTTCACGCTCGTTTTCAACCTGAAAGTGATAGAGTCATCTTTTGCCTGTTTCTCGACTATTAAAATATGAAACAACAGAGTTTTGTTTCAATGTTTTCAAATATTAACTGCCCACAGAATATTCCTGGTTAAAGTTATCTTCCTTAGTGTTTTGTTTTAAGGTTATTTCCAATGGCAATGTTTCAGGAGTCCACTAACCAAGGAATCCCCTCCGAAGGGAATCCTAGTCCTTTTCCTGCTTTTGGGAATGTTGGTGCTCCTTATTTGGAAGCATTGTCACTTCCTGGGCTAACTGTTCGTTTGCCTGTGTCGTTATTTTCAACCTCGGTGGTCCCGAGTGCTCCGACCTCTGTACAACCATCTCCTCCACCTGAACAACATCATGTTTAATCTAAGGTGGAACTCTCCCATTCTACGCCTGTTTCTTTGTCCTCCTCTTCTAGTTTGCCTAGTGAAATTCTAGATTTTATTAACCAAGTGGCTAAGAAGAATAAGAAGAAAAAGAAAAAGAATAAGTCAGATAAGAGAGAGGCTAGCTCTGTGGCTATTGTGCATAAGAAACCTTCCCTTGATAAACCATCCAACCTTCCACAGAAAGTAAAATTCCCTTGCATGCTCTGCAAAGGTGACCACTTTCTTCAAGACTGTCTTGGAATTCCCAAGGTACTTGAAGTATGGTCTGACGGCCATCCTCCATTGTCTTTGGCTTTTGGAAGTCATGTTGGTGACACATCTTTGACTGGTATTGATAAGACTCATAAGAAACAGGGTAATATTACCAATCCCTCTAAGTTGTGTGAAGGGCATCATCCCATTCACATTTATCAGTACATGGATGAAGCCACGAGAGTGTTGGACAACCCTAACCCTACTATTTCTGCACCCTACCTTCCGACTGGTTACTAGAAGTTTTCTTCAAGTCCTCCACTAGTTGATTCAATGAGTGGTCAAGAGTCATCCTTGGTCGATCTTGTTCCCTCGGAAATTCAAATTCATGAATCCATTCCTGACTAACCATTGTTCGTGGAATCGGTCGATATGGTCCCGCCCATGGTTCATGAGGTCTTTTCCGTTGAGATATCTCATCCCCCTCACGTTCTTCTTATTTCTTCAGATTCCTCAGACTTGGAGAGAGATTCTCTCGTCCCTGTGGTTCAAGAAGTTGCTCCTCCTGCTCCCACAATGGAGGTCCAGGAGGATGCTCCTCTTGCTCTGGTAACACCAGGGGATGACCATCTCAGTTCAATGGTACCCCCTCCAAGTAGTTTGGTCGCTTCCTTCGATTGGGGATATCACCTTCCTTCTTATGTGCCTTTTGAGATCATAGTATAGGCCTTCAATGTGGTCATACCCAACACCATTATAGATGAAGGAACGTCTATTAGTATTCTGTCTTCCACTACTTGGAAATATTTTGATTCTTCACTGCTTGTGCCTGTTACGCAGAATCTGTTGGCATTTAACAGAAGAACCAGTCAACCATTAGGGATCCTTCCGAAGTTTCCTATTACTTTGGGAGGGAAAACCGTCTATATGGACGTTATGGTTTTTCCAGGCCCCTTGGATTTCAATTTACCCTTGGGGTGTGACTATGCTTATGCCATGGGTGCACTTGTCTCTTCCCTCTTTCATGTGATCTGTTTTCCACACAAAGGTCAGATCGTGACCATTGATCAGCTTTCATTATTTGGTCCTGATTTGGGAGCTAGCCCACCATCGTCTCTTCTATATATTTATCCGTTGGTTGTATCTTCCCCACCGCAAGTTAATTATGTGGCTACCTGTCCCATGCCTGCATTCAGTGATAGTGTCATTGTGCGTCATGTGCTGGGGGCATTGGATCCTGATTTCTGATATGTTGTTCTCCCATCAGATGAGAACCTCTTGGAAGCCATGACCTCTTATTCGCTATGGTAAAAGGTCGCCGGAGCATAGTTTCTATTCTTGTGTCAAGCTCCTTAAAAAAATGAAACAAGATCTTTTGAGGATAGTTCTTTTAATGTGTCAACCTCGTTAAAACAATGAAACATGTTCTCGTTCAATTTGAGTCTTTGATAAGATCTCGTAAAATCCCAGTCGAGTCTTTCTCTTGATGTCGTAACTGAACCTTCACTCCCTCCATCTGTTTACTCAGGTGCATGGACTGAAGCTTCAGGGGCATGTACCTCGAATTGAGTCACCATGCTGGGGGCATGCCCACCTTTTCAAGCATAGTTTATTTTTGTTTCAAGCTTGTGTAGAAATGAAACCAATCTCAAGCACAGTTTATTTATATTTCAAGCTTGTGTAAAAATGAAACCATTCCCATTTTACCTCTCGTGATTGCCATTTTATCATCTTGTTTTGCCAGATGAACCTTGGTTTTTTCATTCCATCATCCCTATCTGCTTGGCCAATCATATGCCTTCACTTGATTATTTTACCCATTCCTAAGGAACCGCTGCAATGAGTGGTCTTGTTAGTCTGCCTCTTTACCTTTACTTGTTCTGAGAAGTTCCACGATTACCAGAACCAATAGCTACCCTTAATACCACTCATTCCTCCAGGAGGACTCATCTTTTAGCTCTTTTCTGACTCTCTAAAACTGAAAAGATTGATGAGAATCTTGTCGTTTCGAACTCATTAAATGGCTGTGAAATGGTATCTACCCAGTATACGTTTACCCCTTTTTCGGGCTAGGATATATTATTTATGAAAAAGGAATACCTTAGCCTATCGCGACTAAAAGGTTCTTTCAGATATTGTTTTCTACCTTTTTGGATCCAAGAAACTATTTACGAAAAGGGCCATGATGGAGTTTTCTTTTCTCCCTTCTTTTCAAACTCTCTAAACATGAAAATATGTCGAGTTATCCCTTTCTCAGACTCGTTAAACCGTGATGACATCAGATCTCGTCGCCATGACGTTACGCGAGTTCCTCCTTCCTAGGGCTCGTAAAATGTACTGGGTTGGATTTCTCTGAAGGAAAAACTTACAACACAAGCATATGCTATCCCCTTCAAGATTGTTTTAAAAATAATTTGGGTACTCGCCAGAAATGGTGGGGGAAAATGGAACCAAGTTTTAGTTATGTTGGCAGTATGTCGCTCTTGAACATGGCACTTTTCTGCATTTGTGTCGGGTTGGGGACATCTCATTTCGCCATTTTTGCCTCCATGGGTTTGGGTAATATCTTTTGACCTCTCATATGCTCCTTGCCACGTCGTCATGACCTCAGATCCTTTGATGTCAAATACTACCAAATCCAGTGTCATGTTGCTGATATGTTCAAGAGAAGTTTGCCTCTGCAGTTTTCAACCTCCCTCTAATTCTCTGCTGATCCTGATTCACTATTATCATGTTCCTTTGTCTCATGTCGATGATGTGGGAAACATTATGGCCCACCTTCGATTAGGTCACTTCTTGTCGACTTCAACTCATTATCCAGGAATTTGATCCAGAGACTCTATTCTTGTACCTTGGAGCCTGCATGCCTTAATGGCAAGTTTTTCGCATTCGACGCAAGGTCCACATCATTGGCCTTTGATCGAGTGATTATGCAGATGTTTGACGCCAGATCACTGTTCACATCTTGTCGATTGTACCGGTTGTACCTTGAGAGCCATTGTCATTATTGGTGGTTTCTCTCGTGCATGTTAACAACTTTCATCATTGTTTGGTAATCACGTAATTTTCTTGTATGTTCGACTTCAACTCATATACTCGCATGCTTGAATTTGTACTTGTTCGGGTCGCGATGGAGTGCAAGAACCTCAATTTTATCTGATAAAGTCCATGTTACGGATTTTGGTGGATTGTTATGACTTATTACATGACTCTTTTGATTGGATGGCTGCGCCCATACCTGAGTCTATTTGTTGATCCTTATTACTGGATGGCTGCATCCATACCTTGGATCTCATTTTTTATATATACTCTATTATGGATGGTTGCGCCCATGCCACATGTTCATGTATCTGAGATATCTATTATATTTGTAATTACAGGTTTTCCAACAACGGTGTTTGGTTTGAATGTGTTCTCATAAAGCATTTCTCCCCTCCCTCTCCCTCGAAGCTCATGCTTTAGGGGGCATATGTTACACAACATTTTGCCACTGTCCCTACAATCCCCAACTCACACATTGGAGGGTAATTTCTGTGACTAATAAGAAGTTTCATGCCTTTTAAAGACCATATTTGCATCCCTTTACATGAGAGAAATATTCCTTCTGTTGACATTTCCCTAAGCAGGACTGTAAAAACCCTTGTTTTTGCCTTGGCATGAATAGCCATTTATACTCCCGTGCCGAGCTCGAAAATTAACATAGAGCCCATGCCAATTGGTGCTCTGTCCTAGTTAAGCGCTAGCACCAAGCTGTTTATGGAATGTTTTTTAAAAATAGAGGCGGAGGTTCGATTCCAACCACCTTGAGGATGAGTCATTGGGAGTGGTTGAACTGAAAAAACCATGGAATCCCTCCTTTAGTTAGTAGTTTCCATCTCCCTTGGAACTCTCCTAAAGGATAGGACTCCCTCCTACCATTCTAGGGATCCCAACCTCCTCCTTTTCCTCTATAAAATAAGCTATCTCTCTTAGTACAAGCTAGTTGAATTTGGAGAATTAGACATACTATAGCTGAACGAATGAATAGCTGAATGACTAGAGAAGATAGAATAAGAAGGAATTACATTAAGGAAGCTTGAGTCCATGACTTTTGAGAGAGCTTGAGTCCATGCCTTCACCCTGTCTGAATTCCATGACGAGCATCTAAGATGCGCTTCGCCTGAACCCTGCTGGAGGAGACTGCAATGTCAAAGCATCAGTTGTAACTCTCCCTTCTATTCATTTATATACATGACTACTATTTGGTTCCACTGTTGTGTTATAATGTTTTTTTAATGCAATATGTTTAGCCCTCTTTGACTGGTTAATAGTTATGAATGGAATGTTCTCATCTTGTATGTTGTTCTTGTTTCCTTGTTCTTTGTGCAGGTATCCAACCGTAATGGCGAACGGATTGTGACTTGCCGAAGCAGGAGCGAGAGGCCACCATTACTGCAACAACAACGACAACGTTGGATTCCAGGTAGGATGATCTACTGTTTCCTTTGTTCATTCAATAATTTAGAAGCAACACTTTAGTGTGTCCCTTTGTTTCTAGACCCACTCTAGGGCTAGAGGGATCATCTCTGTTCGCAGAGAGGATTTACCTGCATAACATAGTTAAGAAGATACAAGATATATCCATGGATGAACATGTCATTAATATAAGGGAAGCTTGAGTACTTTTGAGACAAGATTAGACTTGTAGATAACTTCTTCAAAAGAGGGAGTGAGGATGGACACCTATTTTATCCTGGTGTCATATACTATGATCAATTATGATTAACACCCTAAGTCAAGTACATGGACGTGGATAGGGAAAATGGTAGATTGGATAAGAATCTTGGACTAGAATTCTTGTGTCATGTACTATGGCCAATTAGTACTAACACCGTCAGTCAAATACATTGACCCGATTTAAGAATGGTCTAATGGACCGACATTTCCTTGTGTTAAGTAGGAAATGGTCCTATGGAGGACATACTATGTTGAACCTAGGTGGAGTATGTTCCTTGGAGAGGAAACTGTGTAGTGTCTTACTGAATGCCTCCCAACATTGTGCTCTGATCTAATGGAGAGATAGAGATCACTTATCAACACCTTGGTAATTTGACAATGTTGGTTATTATGATATTATCATTGATGGTGCTTGTCAATATACATAATTTCTTATAGAATTATTCAAATTGAAAATATCTTAAGGATTCATTATGAATACCTCCCTAGTTAAGAGGGAGTGTTGAAATTGTAACTAGGTTCAATATTCATAATTATGATTTTTTTACGAGTCAAAAAGAGTTTATTTGAAGTCAAAAGGAATATTATTTTTATCATGTCCCATTTGGAAATTTAATAGAAATAAAATCAATTTTTTTATGTTAATTTTTTTCCCTAAGATGACCAAATCAACCCTCCATAAGTGAGGTCATATCAACATTTTGAGGCACCTTTTTAGATGAAGAAACAACTATATATTGGCATCTATTCACCACCATTTTCTAACTAATTCATAGACCTTATGTGGAGAGGAAGTTCAGACCTATCTCAGGAAATTTACTTCTAATAAATTTTAATCATCTAAGGTACTTTTCGTCTATGTAATGTTATTTCTTAAGGCTATGTTCTTTTGTGTTTATGAGAGCTCCTAAGGATATATTCTCCTATAGTTATGAAAGTTTTTTGAGGCTCTCTATCTATATGACGTGTCATCTAAGGACATAAATATATGATCAAACTTTATGACTATATTGTGGATAAATTATGGCAAAGCTTGGACTATCGATGGATGGCTCACTTGGAACTTGAGAGACTTGCTTATATATTGGTAAGTTTCTCTATGATTTAGATTTCTCTCTTGTTGACAAATATTCTATAAGGAAAGGATTGTTGGATTTTCCCCTTGTGGGTTTTTCCCTGGCCACTAGCCTAATATATGATGTATTTTATCTCTTGTGCACTATGATATTTGCTTTATTTATTTTTTTGAATGTATAATTACATGATGAAATCATAGAATAAATTAAATTTTCAAAGGAAACATATATATCAATCACAAGTAATTATCATGATCATAAATTCTAGTTTGCAAACAAATTTCAACACCTTTGTGTGTGTTGATGGTGAAGTATTTTCGATCCTTGATGAGATAGTACTAGTTGGCTATTTGCATGAATATTGCATCCCACATGTACATGTAGGTACTTCCAAATACAACTCCGCATACATCAAGGGGAACTACAAATAGTTATACTTAATTAATAAAACCACCATTTCTAACAACACTAATTTCACATTATTTAGTTAGATTTATTTTTGTATCCTTATTTACCCATCCCAATGGATATGGGCTTGGATGATCACAAAATTCTGATGCCAATTTTTTGACCAGCACTACTACAATGAGATTCACCTGCGATAATGATTCAAATAAAGCATCAATCTTTATTCTTTTTTACATGTATCTTTATGTGGAAGTGTTTAGTCATTTCCTTCTCTTCATGTTGTTGAAGGTTACTTATATTCACCTCCCTTTTCACTAATGTAAAAATGATCTTCTCATCCACATATGAGCTACTTTTAACATGGTTGGTGAAATCAATGGCTGTGAGGTTCTTCTTCTTCTTTTCATATTTTCTTTATTCTTCAGGTTGAGCTCTAGATGTAACTTAAAACACTTCTCCTCTATATGAATATCAATGTTACATTCGTTGTAATGGTTTTGGGGATGATCACACTAGTGTGATGGGGATTTCATATTCTTATGTTACCCCTCTTTCCAATTCTTCCCCTCCTTATAAGCATCTTGATGCTCCTTCTACTTTGACCTGCTTGATTTTCCTTTCTTATAAAATATTTTTTCCAGGCATTATGCTTGTACAGAAGACTCATCCATTGTAACAACAACACTTGCTTCCTTAGATGGTTGTGATACTGCCCAGATACTTGAGGAGTATGTCTAGGATTTTTCGGGAGATACCTAGCATTATGGCCATATTTATGAACTTGGTTTTGTGCTCCTATACAGTCTTCCCTTGCTTCTTCCTGAAGTAGTGCCACTAGATCCACTAGTGCTCTACATACCTGATAGGGTAAAATTATGAATTTATGAGGGCTTTAATATCCTCCTAGTCAATAGAGGGTCTCCCTCTAACCTCAAGGTCTATATTTGGATTTCCTACTAATTAGGTACATGGCCCTATAATTTTAGCTAAGAAAAAAAAATCTTATGTTCTTCCTCTATATAATTAACACTAAAATAAACTTCTAATTGATATGACCAGTGGTTTACCTTCAATGTGTTAATCTCACCTTGGTACAAATTAATTTCAACCTTGACTTCCACTTTTAAAAGGAACTGTGAATGGTTCATGGCACTCAAATTGGGTTGACCCTTTTAAGGTTCTTTCTTCAACTGCTTCTTTGTGTCTTATTGATCTCGTGATCTGACCTTTGATCAGAAAATTTTGTTAAAACCCCAATATCCGTTGAATAGCTCAATTTTATTGGTTAGGGCATCCATGAGGAGGCTCACATTTCGGTTTATATCTACATGTTCTGCTTCTAGCTGTGAAAACCTTTCATTTGTGGGATGAAGAAGGTTATTCACATATTCATTGGCCACGACTAGGGTTTTGTGACTATTGGATTAACCTATTTTGATCCACTGCAACTCCCCACAATATCCCTAAAGAAACTTTTTTTATACTAATATGACCCCTAAATGTTCGTGGATATTACAATGGATAATTTTTCAAAACAAATTTACTAAAGTATATTCAGAAATTCGAAATCTACATTACGAGGGTTTATTTCTCTTTATATGTTGGGATATGTTAATTGCTATTTATTTCATATTCATTCAAATTATAATTATTTATAAAATAGAAAAATTAAAAATTAAAAACTCACAATCGACAAATTAACACAAAATATAACATGGGAAACCCTTGTTGGGATAAAACTCAACTAGAAAGTGAGGCAAGTTTGCTTTCTTTCTTTGAATGGAAAAGGGAAGCAAGTATAAATATATGAGATATATGTGGCTTATGGACTACTACAATGAAAAAATCCTTTATTTTTCCTCTCTCCCTATCCACTCGTGGTCTATATACTCATATATGGAACAAAATGTCTTTGAATAGAATGGAACTTCTTTTCCTCCTAGTGGCTTGGTTACAACATAACCCAATAGCCTACTAGTGGTTGATTTTAACCCTTCAACTCTTAACTAGAGTTACAATATTGAATCTTCTAGAGTATTATTCATCATGGTCACATGTCTAGCTCTGTTACCATGAGTAATGGGGCCTGAGATAGAATCTTCTTTAATTATGGTGGTCGAAACAGGAAGGTAAACTTACGAGTGACATAAATTTTTCATACAGACTCTGATTGAGGTGATTCTTACACCATTATAAATGTATCTATGTGTTGAATATCAAAATAAGGAATCTCACTTAAGTGGAGAAATTTTAGCCCCCCCAAAAATTCTATTTGAAACCTCAAAGTACTCCCAAAATGTTTTAGACCCCAATTTTCCAAACTGGGTTATACTAGTAAAAATTGTCACGTGAGATTATTCATCCACCTTTTCCACTCCAAAATAATTAATATTGATAACAAAAATTATAATAATCCATTTTTCATCACTAAGGCTAGTTATGAATTCACTCAACTGGGTTTATAAACCCCACATGAACTCTAAAGAAACATTGTTGTGTGCACATTCTATTTTTTATTTATCATTTCTTCAAATTGTACCAAATTTTTACAAGTACTATCATTTTGTGAAACCTTCACTTTTAACATTTATAAAATGTTTTCTATATAATTCAATAATTTTACCATTATTTCACATAGTTCAAGAATATTATTAAAAGTGAGGTGATCTATGAAAAGGCCCCATCCATGCATCTCTTTTGTAATTTCAATGGATTAGCGAAGTATGCCAACTTTTGTATAAAAAAACACCATCATGCATTAAGAAGAGTTAGTGCCTAAACCCACCTACTTTAAGTCATCAAAAGATGATTCTAACCAACTAACCAAACCAACATATCTATACAAATCAATTTTACTATTTGATGTAAGAGAGTTGGACCATGTTTTGATATCTCTATATTTCCATATGCTTCATGAGCTTCTCTCAACAACTAAATGTGTTGATAAATGTAAATCAAGAGGATGTATGTTGTATACTTCTCTACAATGCCACGATCTAGAATTATTTGAAAGAAATGAATAAATTCCTCAACATTTTCAACTTGTGCGATGGATTGTCAATGCACCATAAAAATAAAATTAAAAAAATCAACTACCTTGGTGCCCATTTTGACATATTTGTATATATATCCTCTCCTTTTTAAGTTCAAAATTTACTATAATTTATATCAATAACAACACAATATGTTATGAAACTAGGAAAAAATTTGTCCTACTACATTTTATTCACATTTCACTTTACACCAACTGTTAACTCAACAACATATCTAAATGGGAGAGTTATAAATGCATTCATCAGGGGAAATTAATTCACTATCAAGTTGTCTTGAAAGTTTTGAAATATGTAGAATTAAAAAGGGCTAGTTAACACACATCTAGATATTTTTTAGGATTCAAAATGGTAAGGATTATAGATGGACCAATAAGCATATACAACCCTTTTAAATATTGGAAAATAGTAAAGTTAAAATGGGTTGAGAAAGGCATATCAAAATCATTTGTAACCTTCACAATATAAAATGTTTTTCATAGTCATGATTTTGGTTTTTAATGTCATTCTCAAAAAATGACAGGATTTTAACCCTAAAAAGGGGGTGCTACTTTTCCATGAAAGAGGTTTTTTCATTTTTTTTAATGAAAAAATATGGCTTTTTAGGGCTATAATTCTCATTTTAAAGTCATAATTATAATTAAGTTGGTAACTTTCCTTTACCTTAACATGAGGCTTTGGAGTCTTTTTAAATTTCCAAAAATGTAATGTTTAAAAAGTTACAATCCAAAAATCCAAAATCATTTTTGGTGATAATATTACCTCAAATCTCTCACATTAATTAGGGATATAAAAAAGATGTCCTTATAATTTTTTTAGAACAATAGGAAAAAATTTCAAACCAAAACACTACACTTCATATGATTATATTTCAAATAAAATGAACATTGGTGAGCATTTTTTCTTTATTGTTTTCTTATTAACTTTTTTATTTGAGCTTGGATTGTCGAGTGAATTTTTACATAATCTATATAAAATGATTTTTTTTTTCCAAAGAGTAGTTAGACATCCCATCCCATCTTTAGATTGATATCTTTGGTAATTGGTAAAGTTTAATTTGTCTTATTGACAATTCTATTGTGTGTTTTCAATCTCGTAGACTTGAGGATATAAATATGTATGTTGCGTTGAGTTCACAAGCTTTGAAATTCTATAAATAGCCTCTTTTGAAAATGAAAATATTGTTTTACTTAAACACTCATTTTATATAGAGACGTTTTTAATTGAAAGTATGAGAGTCATCCAAGATGATTCTTCATTAGAATTGAGCTTTTAATGTTCATAGTTGATCCTTGTGATATAGTATTTTAATGTCTTCATTAAATTTGACATAATCCCCTAATTTGTAAACCTAGCATGTTGGAATCTAATGGACTTACTAGTGAACACTTAGTCAAAATTGTTGATTTTACCCAAAACTCAATCGTAAAATCAACTCAACCATAGGTCTTTTAATGATAAAGAATGACTTCAATGCCCTCTAGAACATTGCATAAATACTTCAATTAATTTAGATCCGGCCAAATCCATGAGGTTCCATTACATGAACAATGATGCATGAAATGCATGTGATGTGGAAAAGTAAAGTCTTGAAAAATAAACTATCATCATGAGACAACTATTGTAAATGATTGAGATTACATTCAAAAACATGGAATTCAAGGATGCGTCAATTCAAGCATTTTAACCAACAAAACATAGTCAACAATTAATCACAAGTGAACAATATTGAGAGAGAGTAAGCCTACGCGATAAGGTTCATTAAAAATTTTAAAGGTATTCCCAAATCTAAGTACTTAGGGCTAAATAAGGTCTCAACATATGCCTAAACCATGCCTTGGGCAATAAAATACACACACTTTTTCCTTAACAAATGAAATCAATTATTTTCTTAACCAATTAAAATAAATATACATTTATCTAAACTAAAGATTCCTTTTGTAAAGCATCTCTAGTAATTAAAGACCCCATTCATAATTCACAAACCCTATGATCATTGTTTTTGGTCATCATTATAGTGCTCTTAGCCTATAATTATGCTTCGTGCAAGAACACACACTTGTATTATCCTTCCTAAATAAGTCTAATTACATGTTTCCCTTTCATAGGAACAAATTTCCTCTATAAAACCTATATAGCTTTTAATTTTGCTATTCATAATTTAGAAACTTTAAAAACATTTATTTGATCATAAATATATTATTTTGACGACTTTTAACATGAATATACTTAGACTTATCCTTATAGCATCCAATATATAAGATTGACTTACATTTCTCTCAAATTAAAAAAAAAATCCCCCATAATTTATAAACTTTAAAAACATTTATTTGGTCATAAATATATGACTTTTGACATGAATAAACTTAGACGTGTATTTATAGCGTCGAACATATACTTACATTCCTCTAAAATTAAAAAATAAATAAAAAATCCCCATAAAAATTATATAATTATTTAAAATCCCACACAACCCATCAGTGCTAAAATAAATACACAACAGCTAAGCCCTAAGATCACTCATACACACAAACCATAAGAGCACTCATTTGGTATTGAGTCTATACTTTCTAACCATAAACTACACGTGAATCTTAAAGTACAAAACCAATTCATAGTATTACACCTAACAAATAAAATGAGGATCGGACTCTTATATATTAAATCTTGAGCCTGGTTATAATCCATCATCTTATTTTCTTAAATACATAATTTTATCCCTTAATTGTCTATGGGTCTTGGTTAAACGGTGATGAGGCGTGCTGTTATAGCAGTCATCACCGGTTCAATTCCCTTCCCCGATGGGAGTGATGTATGTGGACATGTTGATAAAAATGGAGTAAAAAAAAAAGAGAGAGAAAAAAAGTGAAAAATGAAAGAAACTACCAAACTTACAAAAATAAAAATTTATCTCTTAATTTTTTTAATATATTGTTTTATTTTTAAATAATATATTTAAAATTCCAATATCATAAATTAATATATATATATATATATATATATAATTTCAATAAATAAAATTTAGTTAATATTTATTTTTATATTAATATTAGTTTTATAAAATTACTATTAAGTGCTCTTAAGCCAGAGGAGTTTTGGGATGGGTGACCTCCCGGGAAGTCCTGGTTACCGGGTGCAAGCTTTGGAAGTGATGATTGACGCTATGTGATTCATTTCACTAGTTTCAATCCCACTTCTTCACCTTTGTGAGCATCACCCGATGCAATGAGTGCTAAGTGGAATATTCAAAAATCATGAGAAATTAGTCAATTACGACTACCTCTCATGGAAACGGTCATAGATGAATGACTTACTTAACAAAGTTGAATCCCAAAAATGATATCTAATATAATGCATTGCGGAAACCCTTCATACTTAAAAAATACAAAGAGTAAAAGGATCTGTACTTGAATGGTTCATGAGGCACAATACTTGCTAAGGTTTTGCAAATGGGGTAGCAAGCTAAGTGGGCTTGATTGTGTGGAAAACTCCACAGTTAAGCACGCTTGAGCCAGAGGAGTTATGAGATGGGTGACCTCCTGGGAAGTCCTGGTTACCGGGTGCAAACCCCGGGAGTGATGATTGACGCTATGTGATTCATTTCACTAGTTTCAATACCACTTCTTCATCCATGTGAGCATCACCCGATGCAATGAGTGCTAAGTGGAATATTCAAAAATCATGAGAATCTCAAAAATGATATTTAATATAATGCACTGCGGAAACCCCTCATACTTAAAAAATACAAAGAGTAAAGGGATCTATACTTGAATGGTTCATGAGACACAATACTTGCTAAGGTTTTGCAAATGGGGTAGCAAGTTCACTGGGCTTGATTGTGGGGAAAACTCCATAGTTAAGCGCGCTTGAGCCAGAGGAGTTATGGGATGGGTGACCTCCCGAGAAGTCATGGTTACCGGGTGCAAGCCCCGAAAGTGATGATTGACGACGCTATGTGATTCATTTCACTAGTTTCAATTCCACTTCTTCACCGCTGTGAGCATCACCCGATGCAATAAGTGCTAAGTGAAATATTCAAAAATCATAAGAAAATAGTCAGTTACGACTACCTCTCATGGAAATGGTCATAGATGAATGACTTACTCATGGACATGGTCATACATGAATGACTTACTTAACGTAGTTCAATCCCAAAAATGATATCTTTTATAAAACTAATTATGCCACTAAGCATTTTTTAACGAAGTTTTTCCCCATAATAATGTAGCAGATTCATTGTCCAAAAAAAAGTGGCCAATGAGAGTGGCCAAATGGACGGTTGCATAACAACAATCCAATAGACGGCAATGCAAGAGAGGAGACGTGTTACTTTATATGGGCAGAAATACTGCAGAATCCCTACCATGTACATGACGAAGAAGGTCTCGATGCAAATATTGCCTCTTTAATTATAAAATCCTGAACTTGTAGAACTCCTTGATACTCTCTGCCTTGCACCGCCATTGGCATGAGAAGAATCAAGCTCTAGGGCTTGCTTTAGAGGTCAAATATCTTGCTTGAATCTACTGACAGCTTATCTTTAGAAAAACATATGGATTCCTTCCATTCCCTCGCCATTTCATTCAAAGGTCGAACAAGAGGTTTTATGTGCATCATAGCTATCTAAGCATTGGAAATAGTCTCCATTTGTGAGATGTGATCCACACATGGTTGTGGAGAGAGAACACGTGGGAACCATAATACCAATACAGGTCGCCCTATGTGGGTTTCATTTATTTGTTTATTTCGCTTTATTTTCTTTAGTTTACAGTTTTCAATTAATTTAAATGTAGAAAAATGGAATGAGTGGAATAGATGAGAAACCTAATATCTAGGTGAATAACATGAGGCTGAAGTTCCAAAGCTTTAATTTTTCTACATAACTTGAACAACAAATAGAAAGGATAATATATTCAGTGTGATGTCACACTTTTATATACAATGTTATACCATTAAATATGCTATTAGCGATTAGACGTTAAGTGTTTAATATTGTTAATATATAGTCTATTACCAACAACATTGAGTCATCAGCTACAATAACAATAATATCTACACATCACACAATTTTAAGGCTTGTCTGATCAAGTTCACTGAGAGGCAATGCTGGTTATAGAAGTGATAAACATTGAAATGCTGCTTATAAAAGTGATAAACATTGAAATGGAATGGAATAATTTAATTTGGTGAGGAGTTCTTTAACCCGAAGTTTTGGACTACTAAAATGAATCCATTTTCAAGGGAGAAGGTTGAAGAGTTTTAAAGAGCCAAGATCATATTTAAGAGAAAATTAATGGAAAGAATAAATTGATCAATTTTATCAAATTTTTTTGAAATAAATTATTAATTTATTAATCTAAAATTGTTTTAATTAATTAAGTAAATTAAATTAGTAAATAATCTAATTAGTTATTAATTATTGAAATTTTGTTAATATTGTTATTGAAGTTTAATTTTATTATATTAAGTTAACACAATAAATTAATTTCTAACTTAATTTATTACTTAATTCTTAAATTAAACTAAATTGGTTAGAATTATAAAACATATAATTCTGTAAAAAGTCTTAATAAACCATGTTTGTAGTTATTTAAAATTAATTTAAAATTATTGAATAAATGTAAAGTTTAAAATATTCAATTAATGATTTATTTATTGGAATTCAATAATATTGTATTAAGTTAATAATTTAATTAATTATTAAATTAATTATAATTTTGTTTTAAAAAAATTATATAATCAGTTAAGGTTATACTTTTAATTATTACTAATTTAATAATTAGGTGTTAATTAAATTATTATTTGTTTGACAAATAAATCTAATGATGAAATAATTAATTAGAATTGAGTTTTTTGAAATTTAAATTTATTATATTTAATAAATTAATAAATTATTAAATTAAATTTACTTTTATTTTAGAAAATTAAAGTTATAATTTTAAATTATACAATTAGCTTATTCTTTTTAATTTAAAATTTTATTTAGATAATTGTTCTTCCTATATTTTATTTGTAAATTACTTTACTCAGTTGATAATTAGATTAAAAATTATAATTATTTGATTGAAAAACTAAATAGCAAATTAATTCCAAAAAAATATTTTAATGATGAGGTTTAATTAATGGTTTCCAATTGTTACTTAGTTCTAACCCATTATATAGGTTTAGGTTATTTTATTTTTTTGAATTTCAATTGCTTCTTTGATTTTTCTTTTTAAATAGTGGTCTTCTCTTTTGATAAGCTTAGCTTCTTCCATGCAAATGTAGTGAGAGGATGAGTAGGCATGCTCGGCTAAGCCAGATTTAGCGGATCTATTTCTTGAGATGTCAACAATGTATTCTTTTAATCTTATGCTGATGGATCTATCAGTTTGACCTATGTATTCCTTACCACACGAAAAAGGGATAGTGTATACTCATTTTTGTTGATTAGGTTTTATAGCATCTTTAACAGAATTAGTTATTTTTTGCATGGAATTAAGGGAGGTGACAACTATATTGATGTTGTGATTATTTAAAATTTTAGCTTCTTGTCAGTGGTACCTTTTATGTAAGGAAGGGAAATATTTGGAGAGTTTTTAGGTTTTGTTATTCTTTTATTGTTTAGAGACTACTGGATAGTTTTTTTAATGGTGCTTCTGTGGTATCCATTTTCTTCAAAGACTTGGCGAAGGTGGCTTAGTTCTTGATTTAGGTGATCCGAATCTGAAATTCTGACAACTCTAGTGGTTAGGGTTTTAATGATGCCAGATTTTTGCATGGGATGGTGATGAGAGTTGGCATGAAGATATCTTTCTTTGTGGGTCTTCTTCCTAGAAACTTGAGAACTTATGCCACCCTCAGTTTTGGTTAGAAGGATATCAAGGAAATGGATCTGGTTGTTTTCTTCCATTTCAATAGTGAATTTAATGTGATCAGATATGTTATTGATGTGAGTTAGGAATTCGAAAAGTTTATCTTTTCCATGTCTCCATTTTTCGAAAATGTCGTCAACATATCTCTTCCATTCATCTAGAGTTTAGGGAAGGAGTTTAGGGATTTTTGGTCAAATTTTTCCATGTAGAGGTTGGATATTATGGGAGGTAAGGGAGAGCCCATAGCTACACCATGGGTTTTCTCATAAAGTATCCCATTAAAACTAAAATATGATGATTTCAAGCAAAGTTCTAAAAGGTATGTAGTTTCTTTATCATTAATAGTTTTTATAATATCTATATCTTCATCAATAGGTATCATGGTGTAGAGAGATACAATGTTGAAGCTAACCATTAGATCTTCACCATTCATTTTTAGGTTTTTTATCCATTCTATGAAAGAAGAAGAATATTTTATGTAAGAGGGGGTATTTATAGATAAAGGTCTAAGTTTTCTAGCTAGGTATTGAGCAAGAAAGTAAGTAGGGGATCCTATTATGTTTACGATAGGTCTCAGACAGATGCCAGACTTATGGATTTTAGGGGCTCCATATATTCTAGGGGTAATGGAGTTGATGGCAGTGATTTTCTTTTTAATAATCTCATCGAGAGATGAATCTTTAATTTTCTTAGTAACTTCTTTGAGGATTTTGTTACTCAGGTCCTTGTCTAAAATTAGTAGCAGCCGCTTTGGTGTAGGTGTTCCTCCATTATTTTATCATACTCAGTTATGTTCATAATTAATGTAGCATTACCTTTGTCCACTTTTAACACGACAATATCTCTATTTTTTCTGAGATTGATTAAATCTCTTTTCTCATATTTTGATATGTTGCGGGGAGGAGGTTTGGCACTTCTGAGGATTTTAGCCACATCCTGACGCATTTCTTTAGCTTCAATTGAGTCAATTTATTTGATGGAAACCTCAATATTGGAAATGATCTCATCCACTAGAATTTTGTTGGGTGTTATGGTGAAATTAAGATTTTTGTGTAATAGAGATTTTGTGGTTGTGTCTAGTTTCATACTAGACAAATTAAATACCTTAGGTTTGATGGGTTTGATGTTTGGAGAGCGAGTGTGGGAAGTGCTTATCTCAGAGGATTGAGTGATGTTATTGTGGGGTGTGAGAGGGAGAGAGTACTTTGATATTAGGTTTGTGATTTGATAGTGAAGAATAGAGTAATAAGGAGCTTTACTAGTTCATGATATGAAGTCAAAGACTTGATTTTGTGTCAAGCTTTGAAATGAATTACATACTCTTTTGTCAATTTTCAAATGTATCAATCTATTGGTGATTTATGTGATGATAGATATCTTGCATCTTTTTACTATGTGAAATAAATGGTATACTTCCATCAATAAAACATTTCAATGTCTTCATTTAGTGTAAAATAAATACTTATCCTAAATAAATATTTATATAAGAAATATTTAAAATTTAATAAACATTTTTATCATCCACAACCCAACCCACAACCAATTTCATATCCTAACAAATATACTACATTATCCTAAAGGAAAATCATACATCCCAACTTGCTCTTAACGATATACCAAAATTTCTTTCAAAGACAAAGTTGCATGTTACATAAACTATATACATCCTAATAATCCCTCAAGGAGAATCACACATCTCAAATTTCATTTACAGATGAAACTATATAGTTCATGAATTGCAGTAAAGCCCATTATGTCATTTATTATTATTTCCATATACTTAAATTTTTTCATCTTTAAAAATTATTACTTTATCTATTATTATTTCTATTAAATTATTATTTAATAAATAAATAAATAAATCCCTAAAAAGTTACCTAACTAATTATGAAGAAACTTAATATAATTTAAAGAAATTATACAAGTATGTGGGTCGTCGTGCAAGTAAGGATGTTGGTTCCCGAATTTCTAAGTACAAATCCTCCGTAAGTGAATAATGTAATCATCCTCCTTAGGTGAATAATGCAATCATATGTAATATAGTATCAACCTAAAAAAAATATAGAAATATGTAGGTCGAAAATTAAACAATCAACTACACAAAATGATATATGATAGATGTTTATATTATCATTACATTTCAATAAAAGATAAAAAATTAATTTATGTATATGAAATAGCTATTTAGAAGACATATAATTCAAAAAAAAAAAAACAAAGGAAAAACATTTCATTAAAATTTCTCAGATTTTTTAAAGAAAATAATGGAGCGATTTTACGTTAGCAAAATTTGTCGAAAAAACATACAACTATTAGAAAGATGGGAATTGTTTTAGTAATGTGTGGAATAATATTATACAAATGGAATACCTACACAATAGTTAACATGTTTCTTTACTCTTCCCACTCATAATCGCAAACCTTAAATATTATACACATAGAACTTAGTGCCCACTCAGAACCACAAACCTTAAATATTGAAAACATAGAATTTAATGCCCACTCAGAACCACAAACCTTAAATATTGAAAACATAGAACTTAGTGTCCACTCAGAATGACAAACCTTAAATATTGAAAACATAGAACTTAGTGTCCACTCAGAATGACAAACCTTAAATATTGAAAAAATAGAACTTAGTGCTACCAGAAATTGAAAGGAAAAATGAATATTCCAAGAAAATGAGAAGAATGCATAAACATCAAAACGGAAGGTGAAACAAATCTGAAGAACATGGAGCATGGACTATATATAGTTTATCCTTCCAAACACACATTGTTATTTGAATAAGTATTTAAACTATTTATGAATATTTGAAAAAATAATTTAAGTTTGACTTAGAGTTTACAAAACTAGTTCTATCTATAATGGATATTTGCTCAAATTCTAATTTCATATTTGATGACATGATCACATTTTGTCACATGATGAACATTGACCTTATTAGTCCCTGTCAACGCAAGACTATCCTGTCCTCCTCAACTTAAACCACGTCACAACTAGGGGGATTTGAACCTTGGATCTCTTAGTTTTCAAAAATCTCACATTACTTCAATCACCAATTGAGCTACCCCATGGGACTATGGATATTGTTGTTATATCCATGCATGGTTTTTTAATATTTGTGTAGTGAATTTTTATTTTTAAGCTTCATAAGAGAACTAACCGAAATTAAAATCTTAAAATATAGTTCATACTCACATAAATAACATATTTAATATTAGTTACTTCCCACCATAATTTAACCAAATCTTTGCCTAACAAAAATATATAAATAATATTTTAATAAATATATTTGCCACGAGTTACTTAAGAGTTATAAACCCACATTTCCCACTGCTAGGCGCATTCATAATTTGAACAATATATTTTGTTTTTTTCTATTTAAAAACCTCTACTTATGCTTAGCTGAAAGCTATGTTCCAACCTTAGAGGGAAAACCATATAGAATACACTTCCATTGGCTACATAATTTTCCTTTTCCTATATGTTTATGTGAACCAAAGTTCTTTATTTCCCTAAAAACTCAATTATAATGTGATGTTTTGTAAACATGGGCCTATGCATTATTTTTCATGGTATGATTGGGCATTAGTTCACGTTAGTACCTCAATCTGGATCTATGTACAATCATGCAAAATGAGGATGAAGAAAAAAAATATCGACTTCCTCTCATTACTCCATAATTATATTAATGGCTTGACTATCAATAATTCATAATTATATTAATGGCTTAATTGAGTTAATAAAAATAGCTAGGGTGAATGGTGAATGGAATATGGATGAAAATGTGGTATTATTTTTGTTATTGGCATTGTATTTGATGGAGGATAACCTATTTTAATACTTTTCCTTATTTTAATTTGATTTTAGAGTTTTTATTGTATTTTAATTTTAAAGTGTTTATTATTATGAAAAATCTATAATAGTATTTAATAAGACAACATAGTTTAATAAAAAAAAAATATTGTAATTTGATTTTAAAATATCTATTTTAATTTAATTTTAAAATATTTATTATTAATATTCTTAATTTTATTAAATTTGAAATTATTTTAATGGGAATTTTAAGTATTTGACTAGATTAATTTATAAAATATTTAGATTCTAGAGTTGTTCTTTCACATCATCTTGAATTTAGATAAAAAGTTAGATAACAAAAAATAAAAAATTATAATAATTAAAAAAATTATAAAATGTCATTTTATGTAGATATTAAAAATGGAGATATTATATAATATAAAAAATTATTTGAAGACTTTTACATCCATATCCAAATCTACATATTTCTATCTTTGTTTTTTTTTGTAGTGCTACTTTTGCCACTCTACGTTCATCAACACTTCTATCAACTTGCCCTTGAACCTTTTATTACAAATGCTAGTATAATATACAATAATCACTATAATCTACATTTCTAAAAAAAAATTATATAAGATTCATGATTTATAATGACCCTCATTATATACCTTTATTATGGTTATATGCTTATATCAAATTTATAGTATTATTATTTTTAATTTATATTTATTATTTACATTATATTATATGTTTTTTTGTTTTTCAAATTGTTTATGATCTTTCATATTTGACCTGTGGCTTGAGGAGCAATTTTCGAGGGGTATCTAATGAGTCAAAATCACTGGTCACACCAGATTTTTTTGCATGTCTCCTCCCCTAACACATCTCACAACCACCAGATTTTTTAGTATGTCTCAGCCCCTAGCACATAGCACAACCACTACCATGAAATTTGACCCTACCTTATTAAGAAGACCCATCCTCAACTAATTGTACTATTAACAATTATCTATATTATATTATATATTATAACAAATGATTAATACATTAATTATATTTTATGTATAAACTAAATATAATTATTTTAAAATATTTAAAATAATTACATTCCGCGTTATCTTTCGAAACTAAATAAAAAAATCGAAATAATTGTTAGTTTTTAAAATTTCTACCAATAATAATTATCTACATGAAAGACTTAAAAGACAAAAGACAAATATAACATGCAATCTTCTAAATATAGACATCCGTCCACCATTCATCAATCCAACCAAATAATCTTCCACTAGATAGAGCATCAAACATCATATTCCAAACTATTATTAAATTTTTATTCAACAACTGCTAAACATCGTTGTTTCGTTTATGCGAGCCTTATTTCAGCTGCCATAGGCCCATTAATGCGGCCCAGGCAGCTGATGCCGGCCGTCGGATTAAAGCACACGATCATCGTGCGGCGGGCATCAGCTGCCTGGGCCGCATTAATGGGCCTATGGCAGCTGAAATAAGGCTCGCCGTTTGGTTTATTGTCTTCAAATTAAGCTCCATAGCGGAAGGAAACGGAATCAGATATTCTATTCATGCAAGGTAAGTATTATGCACAACGAGATGGCACAACTTTTGAAGCCCAGCGGGTCTCCCCAATTAATTTACACAACTAAATTCTGCCATTGCATTAATACCGTCAAAGCGCAGAGCTTGTCCGTCGGTTTCTACGATGCGGCTGAACAAGCCGGTTCCTATGGATGGAGTGGCCTGTAGTCCCAAGCAGCACGGAAGGTCGGGTCGACTCAATATCAGTACTCCAGGGCCAGCGGCATCGAGCAAGAAATGCATTATTGGTCCACTGAAGATGGGTGACTCGATTCGACGATTCAAGCAGTCCTTGAGGGAAGAAGAAGTAGGTCTCCCTCCTGCAACCGATGCGTCTAGTTGAATATCCTTTTATTCTCGCCTACCGGACAAAATTTTTTGGATGATGAACCTAACCTTTCATTTTTTTTCTTTACCTGTTGGGAAATATTGTTGGCATTAGCTTCCGTCTGTAACTCAATTAAGTCGAGATTCCCCTCGCATCCAACTTCTTCTGGTCACTTTGCAGTACCCTAGATAAGCTTGGAATAGATAAGCCCTAGATAAGGAGGCTTACATAAGGTTACTTTATTTGGAGCTATTCACAAATCTGACAATCCGACCTATTCACGGAAGGGCCTAGTGAACCCAGAAGCCAGTCAACGTTATAGCTATTGACCGAAGGAGACACTGCTACTTGAGGGAAGGTGTTAGTGAAACAACACGGAAGGTGCTAGCGAACCAACGTACCTTTTTAACATGAAAAATATTTACTAGGGCATATAGTTTTGATTGAATGAAGTACTTACAACAGTTCCATTATATTTTCATTAAAAAAGAGGTTTTTCCTTTATCTATACTATCCGAGAAAACACTTGTCAAAAACTTTGCTTTTACATAACCTCCTAGGGTCATTACATTCGGTCAGTTTATCTTCCGGTGTGTTCCCCTATCCTCGTTGTTTCAAAAGAGCTAAACAAAATGAGCCTTATATAAAATTTATCTTACCTTGTGCTCCGGGGCCAAAAGAGTTATATAACTCATACTGCATTTCACCAAAAATGCCATTCCATCCTTTTTTGGATAATCGATCCGCTTCATTGTTACATGGCAGAAAGATATAGTAGTGAAAGTCCACTTCAGTACATAAATATGCTCTAGCCAGTGTGCAAGATAACTAGGATTAAGGTGGGTTCCCTTATTCATGTGATCTCTAATGAATTTTGAGTCTCCAAACACCCATAGCTTTTCCAGATATATTTCACTGGCAAACCATAACAAACCCCACAGAGCTAATAGTTCCACCCTCGTGTTAGTACCTCTTCTCCCATTCCAATATATTTTATAATGGCAATCCGGGGAAATCATGAGCCAGGCACCACAACCACAGCTTTAATTTTGTAATGTACCATCGAAAAAGCCTGCAAGGTAGTGTATTTAAAAAGGGCGCAACCTCTTCGATAAATCAAAAGGAGGTTTCTGCTTTAATTTCATCTTTTCCAGTGAGCTATAGATTTGTAAGCATATTTTTTGTGGAGTGCACAGATCCTCTTCGAATATCTTCCTGTTCCTTCCACACCATATGTACCAATGAAATAAAAATGGAATTACCCTAAAGAGTTTACCTCTCTGAAACCACCATCTAATGTAGCCAACAGTTGTTTTGTACATAGGAGTTTGTAGCTTGAGATATGTGCATAATGTGTTGAGGGTCTCCCTTGCAAAAGTACAATTGTAAAAAAGGTGGACATTATCTTCAGCCTCCTCCCCTCATAAAGTGCACATTCCCGAGCCGTGCCACCCTTTCCTTTGTAAATTTCTCCAAGTCAGGTTTTTTTCCTTCCATACTAAACATATAAAAATAACCACTTTAACATTCATGTTTACCTTCCACGTAATTTTAAACCAACTGTTTGGTTCGTACCAAAAATGAGAACATCATCTACAGATAGGCTATGTGAGACTTCCTTCTGCGAACATACTTCAATACCACTAAAACTCCCCAAACTATTTGCCTTTTTTATCTTGATATTTAAGGCATCCATAATCAATATAAAAAGAAGGGGTGAGAGGGCGCAGCCCTGTCTCAAGCCTCATCCCAGATGAAAAAAACTCAACGTTGTACCATTGATGATAACAACCATAGATGTATGAGTTATGGAGCCCATAATCCATGCCACCACCTCTCTGTCAAGTCCAATTTTATACAAAACTAGTCTTAAGAAACCCCAATCGACTCTGTCGTATGCCTTATTTAAATCAATCTTCATTATGACAGCATTCAACTTCTTCGTCTGTATTGTATGCACAATTTCTTGAGTGATAACCACAATGTCGTGAATACTTCTATTCTTTAAAAACCCAGCATGTTCCGGCATGATATGCTTCAACAAAACCTCCTCCATCCTCTCTGCAATAACTTTTGAATTAATATTGTATAGGGTATTGCACAAGGATATAGGTCTATAGTCATCAAAAGTAAGCTTCACCTTTCTCTTTGGGATTAAGGCCAGAAGAGTCAAATTTATGGCCCGATGGACACTCCCTATTTGCCTTACTTCTTCCATTATATCTGTGATCTCCATAATAAATTCCTCACAAAAATGTTGAAAGAAGTCCAGAGTCCACCCATCTAGATCGGGGCTCTTGTCTGCAACAAAAGAGTTCAGCACATGCTTAATCTCCTTAGGGCTAACCTTCTTTTTCATATTTTCCAGGTCCTCCTCATCAAATATGTCAGGATATTCCTCAATTGAATCCATTTGGACTTATATCCCCGTAGCCTCCTGTTTCTCATATATATTTCTAAAGAAATCCACTGCAACCCTCTTTATGTTTTTCGTTGTGCACATTGTTTCCCCATTCACCTCAATTTGCCATATTACATTTGCACTCCTTTTGCCAGATGCAAAGTTATGAAAAAGTTTCATGTTTTTATCACCAACTTTGAGCCAAGTGGCTCTGCTCTTTAGTCTCCAGGACTGCTCTTCAATAAGTAGATGTGACCTATATTTAACTTCTAAGGATTTTAATTTCTCCCAGAGATCTGGGGATTGCCTTCCCTCCTCCACTTCCTTTAGGATCATAGACCTCTCCTCCCTAATGGTTATAATCCTGTCCTTAATTTTAGTTTTCTGCCCCTTTTCCCAGTTCCTCACCACTTTCTTCAATCCCCTTAAAGTGTTGGATAAATAGGTCATGCCTGATGTCCTTGATCAGAACATTGAAAGACTCATTCTCCAACCATGTTCTATTGAATTTAAAAGGGCAGCCCCCTTTCCTTTTTTCAAAATCCCAATTGATAGAGATCGGACTATGATCAGATACAGTTTGACATTTTAGTTCTCAGGTCATTGTTGATGACCATCCTGCCGATCCTCTTTCCAATAAATTCTCTCCCTTTTCTGCCATTAAACCACATCGGGAATTTTTTAGAGAAAGTTAAATCACTTAATCCAGCATTCATTAAAATCCCTTTAATAGCATATGCGAGGGGATCGACCCTGCCCTTCTCTCCCCATATTTCATCATTGAAAAGGGTACAGTTGAAATCACCTACAAAGATAGAATTTTGAAGGAGGAGGATTCCACTTCCCTCCATCGTCTGCCAAAAATATAATCCATCCAAATATGGAGCATAAACATTAATAAGATTAATTCTATGAGGAAAGCCTCGAAAGAAGCATGTAAGAAGGATTCTTCCAAAGAAACTAAAAGCCTTCATGGATGCCCATCTGGGGTCCCATAATGCCGAATGCCACCAACCCTTCAAAGTGACCCTCAACATCTTTCGCGACCATAAGCCACTTTGGTAGCATCGCACAAAAATATGCAACGGAACAATCAACAGGCTTCATTGTCTCTTGAATAAAAATAACAGAAGGCTTCGATCAAAGAAAAAAAAGTTTGACAGGCAAAAACTTCTCACGACCGCTCAGTCCCCTCAAATTTAAAGATACAAGCATCATAACAGAGGCTCATTCGATGGGGTCAATGCTCTAAGAACCTGTCCAATGGTTTGGGATACCGGTACATCCCTGATGGTACCGTCAATTAAGTTATCATGGATGGCCGAGATTTGGGCCACCTTTTTCTTTCTCTTAGCCCTGTCTTTCCATCTTCGAATCGTGACATTAGATCTCAAGGAGGGACCGATTAAGATAGGGGGAGATAGCGGCCTACCAGTATCCACATTTAGAGGTTCTAGGGTAGTTTCCTATCCAAGCATCAACAATTCGAGATCACTCCCAATGGAGTTCCTCGAGGATGGGAAGACCTCATAACACTCATTCGGGGAGGAAGGGACAGTAGAATGAGGAGCAGAAGAGGGGCCAGCCTCTATAGCATTTTGGATAGGAGAAACATGAGAAGAGGGCTCACGAAAATCAGCTGAGGGATGTTCCGGAAGATGTAACATGGTCCGGTCCAAAACCATAGCATTATTGGGTCTCTTTCCTAGAGGAATAAAAGGGTGGAAGCAATCTCGTAAATTCCCCACCCCCAGATTAAGAGGAGAAGAAGACAGATTAACCCCGGAAACCTCAGGCAAAACAACCGATGGGAATACATTTCCACAGTCAAAGGAAATAGAAGGACTATGAAAAGGAAACTTACTCGAGAGAGAAGATAACCCATCAGCCGAAGACAACTGCGGTTGGATAAGTTTAGCACCCAATTGCTTCATCGTCATTCCTCAAGCAGACCGTCGCCCCTTAACATTGTCCCGCCACCGAATGCACTTCTTCATCAAATGGCCAGTCTCATGGCATATATGAAACTGAAACGACATCTGCCAATAATCTATGGTTTGCTTATATATCACCCTGTCCCATGAGAGGTCAATAAGTGTCGACAGCCCTCCAGCAAACGAAGCCTCCATCAAAACCCACGTAGCCCACTTATCAAAAACACCTGTTCATTTTGGATCCACATATCGACACTTTCCAATACTGTCACCTATTGCAGTTAGGACCCGAGCGCTCCAGAACTGAAGGGGAATCCCATATAATTTAATCCACATAAAGTGATTTATGGGAGCATTTAAATGCAGATGAAAAGCAGCATCCCATCTGTGTAATGCTAGAAAGCATCGCCCATTTAACCACGTCTGGCCCATCACCTCAGCAACATCACCTTCCTTGATGAGATGAAAACAGAACCACTCGTGCTCTAGTTTACTTACTCTCAGGATGTATCCTAGAATCTTTTCCCAAGTGTTTAGCAGCCACTCCATTAAGTCACCCTTTCCGTGCTTCTCAAATTTTCATCTTCCAACCAGCGCGCGATTTGAGAGACTTTCAATGCGCTCCCACATGACATTACAGCCAAAGCTTAGCAGAAAAAATTCCTCTCCCTGTCTGAAAGGCCTCTTTGCCCCACAATGGATAGACTTGGATGAATCACACTCCTATGGGTGAGAAGGATGCAAGGCCAAATTTTCGCAGCTCGGTGTAACACCAGCCCCTCGAGATACACCAGGAAGATCAGAATGTGAAATATCCGAGACAACACTAGCTTGCACTATCTCACCACCTTTCGCCACCCCGATAGCATGTAAAAATTACACTTCGTTAATATCCGCATCGCATTTGGCAATAAACATTTCAAACTCCCCCATCTCGAGAAACCAAATTATTTAAGACTCATATCATTCTTTTCTAAGTCTTCTTCAGAAACATTTACCCCCGACGATACAAGATCATCCTAGCTACATATCCTTCTGACAACCAGAGAGTGATCCCAGTGTAAGGATGGATTTTCACACTGCCACCTGTGACCCAGACGGCATCCACCATCCGATGTAGGGACAAAAACCCCACCACTACCGAATCCTGGTAAAAAGTAGAAAAGAATACTCTGCGACCCCTACCTGGAATTTAAACCTCGGATGTATGATGATCATTACAATCCCATCATAGAGCTGTTACCAATGTGTTTGAAAACCAAGGTACCGAGGGGAAGTAATGATCAGCCGTAATCGCCAAAAAAGTCAGGGCCCGATTCCACTGGAGAAAATTTGAAAATACCGGAGTATTCCCGTCAAATGTTAACAACACCAGAAAACCTAGAGAGTTCAGAAATAACCCCACCTTTAGAATGAGAGGTACAAAAACTCTAACACAGACCATGAAGAGACCAAATGAAGAATGGCCAGAGATCACTACCACCATCGCCACCCTCATGCCAAAGAAGAGAGACCCCCGCCATCGTATATCAGAAAGCCATTAATATCAGGGAGCTTTGGACCCTGCCAATAAATCAAAACAGGAAGAGATCAAGGAATAGTGATAAACATCCTGCTTTGGACTACGAGCTTTAAAAACCTAGACTATAAATCCCCACCACAATATTTCAGAAAGCCTTATACCTCAAGATATTTATTCAATACAAAACCAGCATACACCCTCTCTTCAGATCGCTTCAGCAATGGCCATGTCCATAAGTATCAGCCAGAAGTATTCTTTTGCATCAAAATCTTCAGCAAAACCTCAGTTCGTAGTGCCATCCACCAGTTTCACAATAATCTCAGCATTGCGAATGCCCTGCAGGCTTGTAAAATGGAGTTAAAAAATGGGGAGAGGGTTGGAGCTTATGCTCTACACCACGATTTTGCATCTGCTCCTGTGTTGGAATTTGGTGATGAGGATTTTCGACCAAGCTGTTCATTTTTAACATTGCCAAGTTGTGCGGCATTTCATTTCACCTAAATTTTTTTACAAATTGGCTGGGCAGTTGGATGAGCATCATTTCATTTCACCTAAAAGTTGGCTAGCAACCCTGGAGCTCTAATGTCTGCGGCAGTAGTTTCTGAGCATGGACCTCGATCTGCCCTCTCCAAAACCACAATGTTATTGAGTCGTTTCTTGGCCCTCACTGTATGTCCCATCGTATGAAATGCATTAACCCGGTCCCAATTGTTGTAATGCTTTGAATATACCCCACATCAGAGGAAAAACCTCGCCCTAGCCAATACTTTTGCATGCTGGATGTATGGTGAGATCGATTGTGTTTGTGGCCTCTCACCTTTCACGGTTGAGCCCAAACTACCAATGAACCAAGGAAGCTAATCAATGCATTACCTTCTCTTAAGATTTGATTACTTGATCAATAAAATGCCATGATTTATTGATTGTATCAGCTTTTTCCCTTATAGAGGCAGTAATATCATTAGCTGCAAATAATGTTGTGTGCCTTGGAAAACAAATAACTAGTTTCATCCCTCTAAATATGTTTGAGCGAGGGGGGTTGCAGGATGCTCTAATACATCATATATCTCGGAATATGTGCATTTCCCTCCTGAATTGAGGATCCATTTGCATATTCTCAAATAGAAAAGCGAGGGGCACCGAAGGCAAAGGTAGAAGGAAAGGCATTATCTCTCCTACTATTTCATTACACACTCATTATTTGTGGACATAATTCTCTTGTTTGGAAGTTTTTTAAGAATTTAGTGGATTTATTTACATTACCTTTTCTTGTGTTTTGGAGCGGCTTCTAGACTACAAATTAATGGAAGTAAATCCCTCCTATTATTTTCAAATGGGGACAGAGGAGAGATTGAATTCATAGCTCAGGTTTTTGGAGTGCAGTTGAAGCACATTTTGGGAGGCTTATCTTATCTCGGCTTCACGTTGAAGCCATGTAGTTACAAAACATTTGATTGGTTATTGCGCATCGATAAGTTTAACGGAAGGATTAAAATCTGGACTCACTGATGGTTATCATTGGGAGGCCGATATATACTTGTTCAGGCAGTGCTTGAGCAACTGTTCATATACTGGGCAAACCTCTTCCACCTCCCCTCATGAATTATTTCTCTTATCAAATCTACTATCTCACATTTTCTTTGGTTTGGGGCTAAGGGAAACAACAAATTTCATCTATGCAAGTTGGCTACACTCTCCATCCTTAAGAAATATGGGGGTTGGGGCTTACTCGACGTGTGCTCCTTATCACAAGCCCTACTTTTAAAATCCATATGGAGAGCGCTTAGGGGATCCGGATTTTGGCCTGCATTAATTAGAATCAAATATTTAAATGGTTTGTTGCTCATGTAGATTTACAAGAACGCTACACTTCCTCAGAGAAAAGGATCTTACATTTGGCTGGGTTTCAGGAGGGTGGTGTCTCTCTTCTCGAGCAGACAGGCATGGTGCTTTGGAAATGGACAGAGCATACTCTTGGGCGGCGATCAAATTAGGGGATTTAAACCAGGAGTCCAACTGCATGAACATCTCATGCACAGGCTGGTTCAGAAAGGTATTTTCTTCCTATCATAGGTCATTTCGCATTGGCAGCAAGGATGCCTGATGTGGAAATCAACGTCATCCTTGGGCTTGGCTTGGAGAGATTCTGATTCCTAGCAAGCATACTTGAAGTTATTGCAGGCTGGGGGGTTTTGTTTTCAACTGGGTGGCGACTGCATTGTTTGGGACGGGTAAATGCAAGGGGTAGCCATTGTGGTGGCCGAGACATGTATGGGCATCATTTGCAACCTTGTATTGAACCAAGGCATTTCTCCTTTCAAACCTTTCTGGTATCGAAACATTCCAAATAAAATTCTTTTATTTGTCTGGTGTGTGTGGAGAAATCAGATTTTAACATGGGACAATCTGATCAAGAGGGGCTTCTCCGGTCCTGGACCATGCACATTCTCTTGATCACATACTGAAATTGTGTCACATATTTTTCTATCATGTCCATTTATATGTAGCATCTAGTTGCTTTTCTCCAGTTTCCTCCTAGACCCACCTTGGAGGCCTTAAATAATTTTAAATTCCCTTCATACCTCGTAGACTACCCCTCATAGATTCTGAACACTGCCTTTCTTTTTCTTTTGGGAGGTATGGTTGGCCTAATACCGTTGTATATTTGAGAATTGTCCAGTGAATATCTCACACATCCATAGGGCGATCACGCCCTGGATTGCATGTCTCACTTCTCCCTCATCTCCCATCAGGGATTTTTCTTATCGAATTCGTCCCTTCCCTCTTACCTTGCCGGTTGCGCTTTTCGACAGGGTTGGACAGGCTGGAATCTATGGATGCGGTGCCTGGATAAAGATTGATCAAAGGGGGAGGCACCACATCTTCTGGAATGATGGAATGGGTACAAACACTAAGGCAGAGGTACTAGCCCTCTGGGGTGTTCTATGGGTAGAATACAATCTATAGCTACCCTACATCCACATTTTCAGGGATGCCAAATATTTCATTGATGGATTATCCAGGAAGTCCCAGTTTTGTCCTCTTGGACTGCTGGACTTGATTAGTCGTAGTAAACATCTACTGACGAGATTCTGCAACCCTCCGTTGCAACACATCTTTCGGGAGGTTAATACTCAGGCCGATCTTCTTTCCAAGCGGGGCTTGGAAGTGCCCTTTGGCAAAATAACTATGCAACATTTTGTAGGAAACCAAAAAATTGAGGAGAGGTCTCTCATTATCCCTTAAATGTTGATTTTGCCTTACTGGCTCAGGTATTATCTGAATTTTCTACTATAGGACCGCATGTAATTTTGAATATATATGGTATAATTTTCTTTTGCAACCACTTAGCTCACGGCTTGCCCTGTGACTTTAGCCTTACAGGCAACTTTGTGGAACCGGTCATGTACAAACTCTTAATATGCTTTATGTTTTAAATGGTGAACAAGGGTAGTTCCCTATGGTAAATTCAACAATATTTTCAGAAAATGTACCTTTGTTATTCATCAATACAAGGTGCTTTTTCCTCTATGAAAAGAAAATAGGGAAAGGCAGGAGCAAGAGGAGATATGGAATATATCCCACTATGTATGTTCCACACACGTGTAAGCATATATCATATATCAATATCGTGTTTGGTCATTATTCAGTGTGTCAATCAGATTACAAATTGAAAAAAATCGCAGATATATTATACATAGTTCAAATAATTATCAAGACAAAATTTTCCATATAGATGTTGTTTTTATGCATGTTCGCAATGCGAATTATAGTATTCATTCCTATGGGAGTGGAAATGAAATACGAGAAGTCCTTTTCCTGGAAATATGGAAAAATGGGGGGTTAACTCCTAGGGAGGCACTTTGTGAAGCTTCTCGAAATTTGATCGACTTATTTATTCCCTTGAGTTGAAGTAAGTCAAGTGAGAAAATCCATTCAGGGCTAGTGTAGCAATCGACCCCAAAGCCAGTTTACTATAAAAACAGAGTAGACCCAATTTCCTATAAGAAAAGTTGGCTTGATCATGAGATAGGAGAAATCATTGCTTGAACCAATATCATATATGAGATTTTCCCCAATGTACATTCTACTAGAGTCAAAAGCATTAGTTGGGGCTCTAATAGGTACTGATACCCATGTTTAGTACTTCCACTATGGGTTACTATGATGAGCCTGGTTATTGTCTTCCCATGCTTACATGGGGTACTCTCTCTGGTCATCGCCCAACCACAAACTCCAGTCTTGAGTGGAGGACACTAAAAATAAATAACTTATCCCCCATATCACATACTCGAGTCACCTTCAACACATGAGACATCCACTCAACATGGTATGAGTCAGTGAGTTAGGGTCATTCCCAATAGCCCACATAGTGAGAGATGAACCTCAATACTAATAGAGCTTTTATTACCCTTATAAAAAGGTTAACCAGAGTGAACCCATTGAATAGTATAGCTTATATGGGTCTATGAATGCAGTCTGGTTGGGGAAGGTGGTGTAAAAGATGTATGGTATGCTAGTGCAAGGTTGTTTAGGGCATGTCCAAGCCAAGGAGAGCTAGGGTCTTATATCTAGGAAAGCCCTATCAATTGGCTCAGTGTATCTATAGATGGAAGGAAGGCGAAACAGTACATCCATCGTTGATTCATCCATTGATAGGGAATGTTTATAGGGTCTTTCTTTCCTTCTTCCATGACCACCACCGATAAGATAGAGAACTTAATACTAACTCATCACAACTTATAACTTCACCCTCATACATACTAACTCAAATCTTTTACTTCATTAAGACACCTCTTACTAATAAGTCTTGTAACAACCTACAACTACCAACCTTGCCACTAACTACTACTTTGACTAACTAGCGAGAAGAGGAAGAAACAATATTGGGAAATTCACTTCCTTTCTATTGCTTAACGAGAAATTGGGAACCTTCAAAACAAATTGAGGGATGTTTCCCTCTTGCCTACCCGCTTTATCAGAATTGGGATGTATGCTATGGATCATTACTATGTCATTTCTAGGTTCATTGTCATGGGTAATGTCAACGCCCTGGAAGAATCCTTACAATCATAGTTGTACCTACATAGGATGTCATCATAACACAATACTGTAATATATTTCATGGAGGACCAGCGTCCAAATGAATATTTATTCAGAGTGGAGGTCGTACCAGACTACCTACAAGACATCACAACCTTCCTTACAACGGGGGTCACACCTTTACTTTGGGAGATTAATTCCTTTATGCAACCTATCAGTGATTCCTTTAGGAGATTGAATGGGAGAGCCAACCGGCCATATCCCGTTATTCTTGATTGGGAGAGGTCATTTACGATTTATAACTAGCTGCAGTTGATTGACAACCATTGTTAGGAGATTTCTTCCATTAGGAGATGCGCTCGAGCTATCTATTGATTAGGCTCGACCTGATCATTGGGAGATGGCATTGGGAGATAGAAATAGCTACCCTCAACTATTGATTGATTCACTCTACCTACCTTGCCTTTATCCTTGGTGTTATTCAACCAACCCACCTTTTCGATTTACCACCTTTTCATAGGCTTACTTAACTTCACTTAAAGATCAGACTGATTTGGGTACGACGCACTTATAATAGTCACGAGATTGCCCACTTTCACTTTCCCTTTGCTGTTTACCCTTGAAGTTGGAAGTATTACTAAAGTGGTACGCATGGGAAAAACCGTCAGACCTGGTATCGCGCGTCTAAACAACCAGCTCTGTTGTTGGATTTAGCTTAATTACTCCGGAGAGTGGAACGGCTTGATTTTGTTGGATTTATCTTATTTCCTTCCTTAACGCTTGAGTCATTCTATGTAATTAGAGTGTCATTTCATAATAGATATGGATATCCGTAGCATAAAGAGGAGAAATATACCTCATAAAGATATCCATTTTCTCGCCCTTCCTCCGCAGTGGGACTTAGAAAGATGAAGAGACTTCGTTGTGGGAGCCCAAATCTAATAAAAAAGAAGTCGGTTCTTGTGGATGCGGAGCTTGTATAAATATTGATCTGAGGGAGCGCTGCCATAACGACTGGAATGGTAGTACTGGCTCTAATACTAAGGTTGTATTTCTTGCACTTTGGAGTGTACTGTGGGTGGCTTTCAATCTTCAGTTGTTTTCCATTCACATCTTCTGGGATGCCAAATCATTTATTGATGGGATATTCGAGATGACACAGTTCCATCCACCCCCTTATGGACTGGACCAGACGCATCAAGTATTTGTTTTCCAGACTTCAGGATCCCTCGCTGCATCATATTTTCGGTGAAGTTAATATCAAGGCCGACTATCTCTTGGGTCTGGCTGAGCTTTTTGGTCGGATCACTTTTCAGCACTACGTGGACCATCAGCTGCAAGTGGAGAAAATATTGCACATTCCATAATCTCTGATCTTTTCTTGTTTCTGGCTTTCAGTTTTAATTTTCTACAGTAGCTATCTTTTCTTTTTTTTCGCTTCAGTTGTGTATATAATGTATTGTGGCCTGCCAGCCGACTACTTTGGTTCATTTAGTGGTATGGACACTTCAGGTTATGGACATCCACATATAATTTTTATTGTGGATATTTTGGATGATCTATGAGGTATATTTGAGAGATTTCATAATATGTACTTTTTTGGTATATTATCAATACAAAAAAGTGTTTATTCTCTCTGAAAAAAAAACTACAACTTGGACGTTAGGCATCAATCGACTTATATTTCTCTTCTGCTCAGAATTTTAATATGGTTTTGCCAAGATTTCTTAATTTTAAAGATGGTGAAAACTTTAAAAACAATTTTTTCTCAATACCAAATAATTTTTTTAAAAAGATCTCTGTTAAATTGGCATATTTATTAGTTTATTTTATTCATAATAGTTAATTTGTGATTAAATTTTAATTAGTTATCGATTTTTAATTGGAATTTTATTAATTTTAATAAATATATAATATTTAAAATTATTAATTTAATATTTATTAATAATAAAAAAAAATCTATTTCATACACATCAATTTTGATAATGAAAATTGTAAATATTTCAATTAGAAAAAAATTCTATTTAGTACTCATCAATTTTAATAACGAAAATGGTAAGTATCTCAATTTCAAAATATTTAATAGCTTTTACCATTTATATAATGTAAAATTTTATTGTTTTAACATGTTCATGTCGTGTTACTCTATTGGTATGCTACGGTTAGAATCAAGAATCAGTTAAATAATTAAACGGTTCATGGTAACCACCTTAGGGAAGTCTACATTATGTGGATATATATGAAATCAATTCGGAGGAAAATGACATGGAATTGTATTGAAGATTAGTGTGCGGCCAATCGATAAGTATATTCAAGTCCATTTTTGAAAGTCTGTGAACCACCATGCATCATGGCTTTGAAGACATGGTATGAAGGACCCACGTCCACTATACACAGACTGTGTCCAAACTCCATAATAAATAAATCGACTCTTTGGTCATTCCCTACTGGGATTGGAGGAAGAAAAGTGCAGATCAAACATATGGAAAGTTTTTTATAAATGCTGGCCCTATTTTATAGAGAACATCAAATGGTACTTTGCAAAGGGGGATAAGATACTGATTGGGAATCAACAGATCCTGGTTATGGGCATAAACACTTTCATAAGCAGAGAGACTATTGACCTATTAAATCATAGAGGATACTTATATATGGGTCAAGTCATAAAGGATTGGGAAAAATGAATCCCAAGGTGGAAGACACATCGGGAGTTGGGGTTGAGAGAAAACAAAAAGGGGGAATGGGAAAATTATATCACTTCTCTTAGTTACATGCGATGGTGGAGGGGAGAGGGAGGAGATCATGTCACGTGGGAAGGCACTGATAAGGAGCAGCAGATATGCACAAAGGAGGCATAAAAATTATTAATGGACAGAGAGCTGGGTGAAGAATCGGACTGCTGGTTTAAGTTGATGTGGAAGGTCAAGATATCGGTCAAGATGATCATTTTGATATGGCTCATCTAGAAAAAAAAAACTTGACATGGAAAACGCTTCAACGAAAGGGGTGGCAGGGTCCAGGTTATTTTTTTTTATGTAGAGGTCAAGAGGAAGACAATTCACACCTGTTTTATAGCTACTCTTTTGTCATTAAGGTAACAAATATTGTATGTGCACTGCTGAGGCTACCAGATCCACATTACAACAACTTGGAAGAGTGTATTCGATGGTGGTTTCGAAGGAGGGAAATCATTGTGTCATTACTTTCCTACTACATTGGCACATATGGTGCAGGAAAAATCCATTGATTTTTGCTGGACAACCATGTTCTCCATAGAGTATTTCTGTTAAAATATATAGAGATATGGAAACGATGAAACTAAAACAGAAACCACCTGTCGATGCTTCGAAGAGACTATGGCCTTTCGACATACACTATTCGGCTGGCTTCTTTGACGGTGCTTCACAAAATCTGAGTTGTGGTTGCAGAGCCTAGCTCATGATATCTCCGGACTACCACTATAAAATTTTCTGGAATGGGGGAAGAGGAACAAATATAATGGCTGAGTTATTAGCTTTGTGGGGCCTCTTGTGGTTTGCAAATCAATTATATATGGAGGAGCTCTAGGTGTTTCGAGATGCAAAATTTATTATAGAACACATGAATAGAGGCACAATTTTAAGGCTTGAAAACCTTGCACACTGGTTAGAGAGGATACATGCAATCAAACGAAATTTCACATCCATCACTTTTAGTCATGTTTATAGAGAAAAAAACAATGAAGGAGACACACTATCAAAGAGAGGTTTGAGTGGAAGATTTGGGGAGATGAACTATGAACTATATAATGCATCTGGTGCTGGAGATGTTGGCAAGGTAAACTTCATTTAGGATAGAAATGATCTAAATATAAAAAAAGGGAAATGGATCACACAGTTATTTTTGCGTCATAAAGGAACTGACCTTTAGTAAGTTTAAATTATTGACTGAATTTTTGATACCTTCTTATTTTTTGTACAAATGAGAAATTTATCTCAGTTACTGAATCATATATGAGTATTGGAACAGATTAAAATAGTGGTTTATGATAATCAAACAAAGAAGATGAATTGTAAAGGTGTTGGGGTTCCTGTGATTTGGCAGATTCGCCAATACCAAATGACAAGACAACATCAAGCCACTTTGGGATCTCAGGATCTAGCCCTCCTGCATCCAGAGAGGGATCTCTCTATAAAGGTAAAGAATGATATATCTTTAAGGTTAGTTTATAGTATTAGGCTAGTTATGAAGCACAAGGGTTTTTGATTTGTTTGTTTGGTTGGAGATCATTAACTGAGAAGGTTATGTGAAGTGAAAAAGGAACAAAGTAGCAGGATGTTTCAGCATGGGAAGATAGGTCAAGAGAAGTTCCAGTCCATTGGGCTATGGAGTCATAAAAGGGTTTACTTGCATAAAAACTATCCAAGGTTTTCCATAGGGAAAGTCATCTATACCAAAGGATCTCTTTAGATAGGTGGTGAGATGGAACATTAAGAAATGAGGTGAAAGAAAGAAACCAAAGTGCAGCCTAAGCTCAGGTAAGGACTTTTAACCTATCCTGCTTTGACATACTTTCAAAGGAAACTCTCAATAAAGACACAAAGGGTAGCTTAAGATCAGGTAAAGACTTTTAACTTAGCCTGCTTTCAGCATACTCTCAAGGGAAACAATCCAGCAGTCCTCATAACCACCTTCAGACAGCAGAAAACATTTAAGATTAAACACAGATCAAGGCCTAAGATTAGAGAAAGAATTTTAACCTTCTCTTATTTTGACACCAAACCAGAGGGAAACTTTCAAGACAAATTGTTCGAGAAGAAACTAGAGGACAGGGCTAACCATAGACTTCCCTAGTTCAATATTTACTTAGCATGCAATGAAAATATCTTTCAAGAACAATGCTTCAAGTTGTACCCAGCAAGACATGGGCTCACCAGAATTCCTTGACTGGTTATACTCTATATAATTATTCTTTAATACATAATCAGAGGAAAACATAAAGATAAAGCTTAACAGTGAGATTTAGGGTACTTCCAACAATATGTCCTAATCTATGCTTGCTGTTCTTTATCAGAGAAAATTGACAGTATGAAAAACATGAAAGGAGACAATTATAGTAAGGAAAACATCACCAATAATATAGACCAGGATTGTGTGAATCTGCTTGTTCAATTGATGTGCAAAACCAGTCACATAATTTAATTCCAATGGCTTTTTACAATCCATAATTTTCTTCCCAACCTACTATATTACAAACTACTCAGCTACTTCCTCTTAATAACAGTTCAAACAGTCCATAAAATCCCATTCAACCAACCAACGTTTTCAATGTAATTTACAGGGGTTCTTATAGGGGAATGAGGAGGTGGAGTAGTAGATATGAACTTAAATGGTCCATTAAGATAGAGGGGAGGAAGTATTCGAATGCCCACTCTACATAATGGCTTTGAATTAGCTGTTTGGTACCCTTTAGGCTGGTCTAGAAGTCTTTGTCAGATTGACAATAACTTCAGGTATGTTCTTTGAAGTACTCTAACTGTTTTTTGTTGACTTTGGAAGCTTTGGAATGTTGGAAATTACTTCTGAGCTGCATATATATCAATAATATCTCTGACTGCTTTAACTGTGCCTTGTGTTGATGAAAATAGGATTGCAGGTGGCAGTATGGGTCGATGGAAAGTAACTAGCCTCTCTGATTTGGCGTGTCAAGGCTCCTCTGTTGATCTGTTCTTTGTGTGGGCTTTAGGCTTCATTAAGCCTCTTTGACCATCTTTGTCCTCGACTTGTGTCTTTTATCCTTCTAAACATTGGATATAAGCATTAAGTCTTCAATATTATGCACTAATCCTTTAATATATTTTTGATACACTTTAAATCTCTGCTGATGGCTGCATAGGTGGCAGTGGCACTGGAGGGTTCGTGTAAGGGTCGATGATCAGTATGCATCAAAAAAAATGAAATTGAAACCCTGCTGGTCCCTTTTCTGCATTGAATCAGGCTCAGGATCGTCACCCTGGAACCTTTGGTCACTTATCTGTGACTGTGGGATAAACTAGCAAGAACCACCATTAAACCTGCAAACATAAAGAAAACCAATTAACTAAGACCTGCGCAAGTCTTAAGGCTATTTCAGAGGGCTTAGAAGGATGGATGGCATTGAGGGAAAAAGTGGATGCAGCGTAAAAATGGGTGAAAAACCTGGCAGAGCAGCTAACCAGGTGCAGATGAAGGTTTGTGTGCGAGGATGAACGCAGACCGTTGGATTAGAACAATCAATAGTGGAGATATTTTGATGGAGTCATTTGGAAGATTGAATGAATGGAGAATGAATGGGGGTGAAATTAAATCAGAACCGTCCGATCTCAGAGATCGACGGCTGGGAAAAAATGTGAAAGGAAATGTTATGAAGAGTAGGCGATATGGCAAAAAATCAGGAATGGTTTTCGCACAGCGAAATGGGGGGGAGACGGTATTGCCTTTAGGAGCGCGATTCCATTCAGCGATCGCCACATGGATTCTTAAAACCAATTTTATCGCGTAATTTTGAAACGTTAAAATTTGGGTGCAAAAATTACACGATATTGGATGGTGACCGTTGGATCTGGGGCCTCAGATCCGATGGTGCGGAAGAAACGTGGTGGGTAGAAAGCTACGGGGTTAAAAGGTATGCGGGGTCCATTTCTGAGGTCAGTGCGAGCCATTGGATGAGGGGAATGGACGGCTGCGATCTCATCGACGAAATGATTCGGGACCTGGTGGACGGAAAGAAGATTGGCGATGTGATTGGATGCTGGCCGTTGGATTGGAAGGGAGATCAACGGTTGGGATTAATCAGCAGGCGCGATGGTGAACGGTTATGGGTGGAGAGCGACACAATCTCGGCCATTGATTCTTGTGGATTCAACGGCCAGGATAAAATTGGGGAATCGGGCCATCGGAGGAAAGAAAAAGGGGAAGAATGTGTTTGTGATATGCGATGCAGCGTGGGCCGTTCGATCAGATGAGAGATCAACGGTCAGGATTAAATCGACGGAGTGATGATGGGGGCTTATGAGAGGAGCGTGATTAGATCTTGGCCGTTGGTTGTTGTGGATTCAACGGTCCAGATCAAATTGGGGGATCAACATCAGAGGAGGCAAGGAAAAGGGAACAAAGAAATAGGAAAACCCAATTACTTGGTGCACTTGGAGTAGGGTTAAGCTTCTAGTTATGGCTCAGGGTCACTTACGGAAAGGGGCTAGGGCTGAGGCCAAAGGAGCAAGGACGTCAATGCGAAAATGAAGATTTTTAAGGATTTTGAAGGGTTATTTGAGGAATTTGGAGGTTCCGATAGATGGAAGGAGGGTTTTTTTAACCAAATAAAGGGAACTATAAGGTTTAGAAAGGGGGTTAGGATTATTTAGAGGTTAAAATGAAGGTTTGTAGAGGAATTTTTGTGAAGGGAATAAGGGTGAAAAATGGAATTCTTTGTAAGTGAAAAAAGAAGTGAAATGGTGGGAGATGGAGCCTCATGAATAGTTTTTCTTTTGGTAAGCTACAGGTTTCATCAATAGAAACAGCTGTGAAGATTCTTTAAAGGATAGAAGACACAGGAAGGCTTCAAGAATGATAGATTTACAAAGGAAATGTTTCTCTTGAAGGCTCAGAAACATATTTAGCCACCTGCTTTCTTTGAAAAATTATTATAGGTGGCTAACAGTGGCTCCACATGGGGATGGCATCTTATTGAAGGTGTCAAGAATCCCAGAAATAATATTTGGAAGTAGGCCAGAGCCTGATCCTTGACCCTCTTTTTCTTCTTCAATCCGCTGCTACAAACATGATGGATATTATATCAGCAAAAAACATTTTCCCAAACAACTATCGACCCATCCTACTGTCCTAACATTTTTTCTTGAAGGTGCATTTAGAATTGCAGACCTTTCACATCATCATTATTTTGCAAATAGGAAAATAAACCTATCTACTGCTACCCTTATTTCTCCAAGAGACCAGATTAAACAGTTGGGCTCATAGCTTCTCTACCTAAACTAATATCTGTCAGGATTAAACTGTCTGACATATTTTCATTCTCTACATTCTAAAATAGAAATTGAAACACAGCCAAACCAGGATTAGACTGTCTGATTTGCTGTGGGTCCATGGCATAAAGACAAGATGTACATGGACTGAACTTTTCAGAAATTGAAAACAAAATTTGAAGGCTTCAGATCTGAAAATCACCAGCATTCTTCCTTCTTCTTGTGATTCATATTTTGAGCTTTTTAGAGTCACCTTTTTTTCTTCATTTCAGCTATGGTTTTGATCTTGTTAGAGCTGCTTCTTCTTCCTTTCTCTACTAGTTCAAGTTTTGAGCTTGTCTGAACCCTTCTCTTTATATTTTTGTATTTTTTGAATTTTTCTTCAAAGTAAAATCAACAACTAACTAAATGCTCATAGGCTGAGCTTTATTTAGATTCCTACCTACCCTACTCTAACTTCAAATATTTACATGTCTAGCTAACAAACTTTCTTTTCCAATACATCTAGTCAATCGGATGATCCCATGACTATTATTTTCTCATCTCTTTGAGCATGTTGGACAGGCAGGGCCACTCCCATTCTCTTTGTTTTTTAGCAGCAACTTCTAAAATTTTTCTTGTTGTCTGCAAAAAGCTGCTCTTGATGACCTTTGATCATTCTCTAAATGTCTGCAGGAAATGAGCATAATGATCTTGAAATAATACCTCGCTGTCAGTATTTGACAAGTAGGTTTCAACTAGGATTACTTCCTCTTCCACTGGATCAAGAAAAAGATTCTTTTGAGAAAGAAAATCTTCCTCATCTTCATTACTTTCTGAACTGGAGGACTCATCATATTTGGAAGTGCTCTCCTCTTGTAGTCCCGGGGCATTTTGATTCAGTGGACTGAGCTCTGTGAAAAGATTAACATATTCTTGAGCAGGGGCTTCTTTGATTACCTCAACCCTTTCAGGAGAGGGTTTAGGATATTCAACTTGCTCAAGAGTTTCTTCATTGCTTTCTTCCTTATCCTCTGAGCTAAAAGGCTGCTGACTTCCACCCTCATGGAAATTATTACTGATGATATGATACATAGCAGATCAAAGATTCAATTAATCTTCGTCTGCTATCAGGCTTTCATAACTTTCTTCATCAGTATCATAGATAGCCTGCATTGGCTCATTACTTTCCTGAAGTTGAAGGACATTATCTTCCTCCCACAAATCTACTGATGATGGTCCTGCAGGATTAGCTTCTATTTGGAAAAAATCATCATCATATAGATCAAAACTAGAAAAATCATAATTATAAACAATGTTACCAATCCAACCTACTGGATTCTCAGCAAGTCTTTCTTCAAAATAATCTGCAAGTTCATTTTCTGATTTAAAATCTTGTTTATCATACATGTTTTGCATGTTTCTTATATCTTGCAGTGATCTAGTTTGTTTTTCCTGAGGACAAGGTGTGGGTATTTTCGAATAAGCATTTCTAGTTTCACCCTCATATTCTTCCTCTTTTATGTTTAGCAAGTTGTTGGTTGTCTCTATCAACTTTTCCGGCTTGGTTTCTGTAGAGATCAACCTTCCTTGCTCTTCTTGGTCCTTCTTTATTGCATTTAATTTTTTTCTCCCTGAACCATATGTTGTATTCGACAGTAATTGCTACGTTCTGCATTTCTTCCAGGCTTGAAGGTTTTCTTTCTCTTATATGGAATTCCAACTCAGGGTCAAAAGAACTCAGATAGTGTAATAGGGCCCATCCCAAAGGTGGTTTTATCTTAGTAGGCATTGCATTGTATACCTTATTGAACCTAGCTGAAAATTCTTGTATAGTCCCTCCTAGTTGTCTTTTCAAATTCTAGTATTCTTCTGGGATGAGGAAAACATTTCCCAGGACTGCCCATTTATCAAGGAAGACTTGAGAAAATTGATGAAAATTGATAATGCTTGCAGCTGGAAGGTCCTTAAACCAAATATTAACCTTTCCTTGTAATGATAAGGAAAACATTCTAATATGCACATCATCTTCTTCAATTTCAAATAATTCAAGTAAATCCTCAAGATTTTGAACGTGTTGCTCAGCAGTGATATTTTTATTTTCTCCATCAAAAAGGGGAAACTTATTTGTAAGTTCTGCAGGAAGCGGTTGGAAGATAAGAGGAAAAAATAGAGGCTTATATCTTTCTATGACCTTTGTGGGTGTAGGTAGTGCAACAAGAGACTTATGCCCCTTTAAGGATTCATCAGGGGTAAGAGATACAACATGAGGCTCTTGTTTCACTAGGTTTTTCACAGGTGTATAGGCCTGCTCATGTTCTGAAATCTGAGGCTTGAGGTTTTCCCAATAATCAATGTGGATCTCATCATTGTACACTTGGCCAGGCTTAAAGTAGGATAGAACTTAGTTGTAGATAAAAACAATGAGTTCTTGAAACCAAATCAAGCCTGAATGTTCTATCCTTCTAGAATGTCTAGTCATGTTTCAGGTTCTTCCTCCAGTGGAGTCTTAGGTCTGTTGGGAATTTGTGGAGTCGCCAGGTGGATTATTTTCAATGTTTTAATGAGGGTTGCTATCCACCATCAGCAATTATACCAAATCGAGGCTAACTGGTCTTCTTCCCCAGTGGAGTTGCCGTTATGTTGGGGTTCCTGTGATTTGGCAGATTTGGCAATACCAAATGACAAGAAAACATCAAACCACTTTGGGATCTCAGGATCTAGCTCTCCTGGATCCATAGAGGGATCTCTCTATAAAGGTAAAGAATGATATATCTTTAAGGTCAGTTTATAGTATTAGGCTAGTTATGAAGCAGAAGGGTTTTTGATTTGTTTGTTTGGTTGGAGATCATTAACTGAGAAGGTTATGTGAAGTGAAAAGGGAAAAAAGTAGCATGATGTTTCAGCATGGGAAGATAGGTCAAGAGAAGTGCCATTCCATTGGGCTATGGAGTCATAAAAGGGTTTACTTGCATAACAACTATCCAAGTGTTTCCATAGGGAAATTCATCTATACCAAAGGATCTCTTTAGATAGGTGGTGAGATGGAACATTAAGAAATGAGATGAAAGAAAGAAACCAAAGTGCAGCCTAATATTAGGTAAGGACTTTTAACCTATCCTGCTTTGACATACTTTCAAAGGAAACTCTCAATAAAGACACAAAGGGTAGCTTAAGATCAGATAAATACTTCTAAATTAGGCTGCTTTCAACATACTCTCAAGGGAAACAATTCAGCAGTCCTCATAACCACCTTCAGACAATAGAAAAAATTTAAGATTAAACATAGATCAAGGCCTAAGATCAGATAAATACTTTTAACCTTCTCTGCTTTTGACACCAACTCAGAGGGAAACTTTCAAGACAAACTGTTGGAGAAGAAACTAGAGGAAAAGGCTAACCATAGACTTCCCTAGTTCAATATTTACATAGCATGCAATGAAAATATATTTCAAGAACAATGCTTCAAGTTTTATCCAGCAAGACATGGGCTCACCAACATTCCTTGACTGGTTATACCCTATAGAATTATTCTTAAATACACAATCAGAGGAAAACATAAAGATAAAGCTTAACAGTGAGATTTAGGGTACTTCCAGCAGTATGTCCTAATCTATGCTTGTTGTTCTTTATCAGAGAAAATGGACAGTATGAAAAACATGAAAGGAGACAATTACAGTAAGGAAAACATCACCAATAATATAGACCAGGATCTTGTGAATCTGCTTGTTCAATTGATGTGAAAAAACAGTCACATACTTTAATTCCAATGGCTTTTTACAGTCCATATTTTTCTTCCCAACCTACTATATTACAAACTACTAAACTACTTCCTCTTAATAACAGTTCAAACAATCCATAAAATCCCATTCAACCAACCAACGTTTTCAATGTAATTTACAGGGGTTCTTATAGGTGAATGAGGAGGTGGAGTAGTAGATATGAACTTAAATGGTCCATTAAGACAGAGGGGAGGAAGTATTCGAATGCCCACTCTGCATAATGGCTTTGCATTAACTATTTGGTACCCTTTAGGATGGTCTAGAATTATTTTTCATATTGACAATAACTTCAGGTATGTTCTTTGAAGTACTCTGACTATTTTTTGTTGACTTTGGAAGCTATAGAATGTTGGAACTTACTTCTGAGCTGCATATATGTTAATAATATCTATGACTACTTTAACTGTGCCTTCTGTTGATGAAAATAGGACTGCAGGTGGCAGTATGGGTCGATGGAAAGTAACTAGCCTCTCTGATTTGGCGTGTCGAGGCTCCTCTGCTGATATGTCCTTTATGTGGGCTTTAGGCTTCATTAAGCCTCTTTGACCATATTTGTCCTCAGCTTATGTCTTTTATCCTTCTAAACATTGGATATAAGAATTAAGTCTTCAATATTATGCACTAATCCTTTAATCTATTTTTGATACACTTTAAATCTCTGTTGATGGCTGCACAGGTGGCAGCGGCGCTGGATGGTTCGTGTAAGGGTCGATTGTGAGGATGCATCGAAAAACATGAAATTAAAACCCTGCTGGTCCCTTTTCTGCATTGAATCAGGCTTAGGATCGTCACCTTGGAACCTTTGGTCACTTATCTGTGAATGTGGGATAAACTAGCAAGAACCACCATTAAACCCGCAAACATAAAACAAACCAATTAAATAAGATGTGCGCGTGGCTTAAGGCTGCTTCAGAGGGCTCAGGATGATGGAGGGCATTGAGGGAAAAAGTGGATGCAGTGGAAAAATGGGTGAAAAACCTGGCAGAGCAGCTAACCAGGTGCAGATGAAGGTTTGGGTGCAAGGATTAACGTGGACTGTTGGATTAGAAAAATCAACAGTGGAGATCTTTCGATGGAGTCATTTGGAAGATCGGATGAATGGAGAATCGATGGGGGTGAAATTAAATCAGAACCGTCCGATCTCAGAGATTGACAGCTGGGAAAAAACGCGAAAGGAAACGTTATGGAGAGTAGGCGGTATGGCGGAAAACCAGGAATGGTTTTCGCGTGGAAAAATGGGGGGGAGTCGGTATTTCCTTTTGGAGAGCGATTCCATTTAGCAATCACCATGTGGATTCTCAAAACCACTTTTATCGTGTAATTTTGAAACGTTAAACTTTGGGAGCAAAAATTACGCGATATTGGATGGTGACCGTTGGATCTGGGGCCTCAGATCCGACAGTGCAGAAGAAACACAATGGGTATAAAGCTGTGGGGTTAAAAGGTATGTGGGGTCCATTACTGAGGTCATTGTGAGCCGTTGGATGAGGGGAATGGATGACTGTGATCTCATTGGCTAAATGATTTGGGACCTGGTGGATGGAGAGAAGATTGGCAATGTGATTGGATGCTGGTCGTTGGATTGGAAGGGAGATCAATGGTCGAGATTAATCGGCGGGTCGACTAATTGAGGTTATCGGGTGAAAACGTGGCTTTAATCTCTGCTTTGTTGGGTCTTGTGGATTCAACGACGAGTCCAAGAATCGGGCCATTGGAGGAAAGGAAAAGGGGAAGACTGTGCTTGCGATATGCGATGCAGCGCGAGCCATTTGATCGGACGAGAGATCAATGGTTAGGATTAAATCGACGGGGTGATGACAGAGGGCTTATGAGAGGAGCACGATTAGATCCTGGCCTTTGGTTCTTGTGGATTGAATGGTCCAGATCAAATCGAGGGATCGGCATCGGAGGAGGCAAGGAAAAGGGAACAAAGAAATAGGAAACCCCGATTGCGATTGCGCGATGGGGTTAGCTGTTGGTTGTGGCTCTGGGTCACTTGCGGGGAAAGGAGCTAGGGCTAAGGATGAAGGGGCTTAAGGCCTTGATGCGAAAATGAAGATTTTTAAGGATTTTGAAAGGTTATTTGAGGAATTTGGAGGTTCTGATAGATGGAAGGAGGGATTTTAAAACCAAATAAAGGGAACTATAAGGTTTAAAAAGGGGGTTAGGATGATTTATAGGTTAAAATGAAGGTTTGTAGAGGAATTTTTGTGAAGGGAATAAGGGTGAAAAATGGAATTCTTTGTGAGTGAAAAGAGAAGTGAAATGGTGGGAGATGGAGCCTCATGAACAATTTTTATTTTGGTAAGATGCAGGGTTCATCAATGGAAACAGTTGTGAAGATTCTTTAAAGGATAGAAGACACATGAAGGCTTCAAGAATGATAGATTTACAAAGGAAATGTTTCTCTTGAAGGCTCAGAAACATATTTAACCACCTATTTGCTTTGACAAATTATTATAGGTGGCTAACAAAAGGAACAAATGTAAAGTTTTAAAATGTTTTGACAATGAAGCGATGTGCCCTAGTACACTATATAAACCAGAGAAGTATTTTTCTTGCTGAAAAAATGCCTTGAAAAGGAAAATGTTGTCATTCTTATTCGAGAAAAAGTTTCCATTCTGTCTATTTTGGATGGGATCGTGAGCTATAATGGCTCCTGAGATAGGTAACCATGTTATATATATATATATATGTGTGTGTGTGTGTGTGTGTGTGTGTGTGTGTATATGTATATGTATACATACATATATATATCTGTATATATATATATGTATATATATATACATATATATATCTGTATGTATATATACATCTATATATGTATATATATATATAGATATGTGTATATGTATGTATGTATGTATATATATATATATATATATATATATATATATATATATATATATATATATATATATATATATATATATATATATATATATATATATATATATATATATATATAAAGGTAGATTATTTTATTCATATTCTTTGAAATATTTGCATGGTTCTTTTGTATGAATTTGTGTGTAAAAAGATAAAGAAATTATTTTCTTGAATAAAATATGAGAGGCTTATTCTACCGAGTATGAGTATGAGAGAGATGTGTAAGTATATTCATCTTCAACTTGGAGTTGACATGCATCCTTTCTAAAATAGAAAAAGATATATTTAAATAAGAAAATGTTAAGATATAATAAAAAACAAAAATAAATATATACATGTTTGGTTTGTTAAATTAAAAATAGTATAAAACGTCAATAATCTCACTCTTAGTGGCTATACTAAGGAGAAGTAAAAATATTACACTCGCTCAACCATAAATAAAATATACTAATATAGATCCATCTTAACTATAGATTTAGCAATATGCGAGAGGGATCATTTTTCTTTCTTGATGTGAGAACTTCTTTTAGAGTGAAAAATTAAAATAAAATGTTTGCACCTCAACATATTTGATCTTATGAATATATATATATATATAACATAAATAAAATATTTCAATGGCCATATGAAACAACATAATCTTGTATCAACTTTATAGAGAAATAAAGTAGTTAAGAGTTAAAAATGAAGTATACAAACATTATTAAAAAACAATTGATTTTTTTTTTTATAGTTAAAACATGTTAAGAAGTCTCACCATTTTATGCCCGAGTAAATTTTGATCCATTTTATACATTAAGAAATGCTAAAAAACAATGAAAAATTACAATCTCTCTCTCTCTCTCTCTCTCTCTCTCTCTCTCTCTCTCTCTTTATATATATATATATATATATATATATATATATATATATATATATTGAGAGTATCAAATCTATCTAGGTGCAATAATTTGGGTACTTGCGGTGATTTCTCTTTCGGAAAAGAATGTATTCTTTTGTTAAGAAAATAATAATAGTTGTGGCATTTATCTTTTGGAAAGATTTTCCCTCTTCTTGTGTGTGAAGAGATAGTCATAACCATGGTGATTGTTTTAAATATAACCGTTATAACCATGGTGAATCTTTTAAATATTAACATATACTTGTGGGCAGAGGTAAAATGCATCTACTTATTTTCTTAGAATGCATGTGAAGTGTGGATAGATGAACATGCATTTGTGATATTTATGCATTTTATCTTATGCATAGACATGTGTCATAGCCTTATGCATGCATGGATAAATAGGCAAGTTGATGAAATTATGTACTTTTAATTAATGCATGTGCAAGAAAGAGGAACATGAAAAGATGTTTAAAGTATAGCTAATAGAGGCATACTATTTAAATTTGATAAATGTTTTATATCATCATGATGTCAGAGTTGTTGACGGTAGTAATTACAGGAAATGATTATGACTTATGCGAAGGATGGATTATATTTAATATTATGGAAGACAAAGAACTAATGGTCCATGCATATTGGGGATTGTAAAAAAAAAGATAATCCATTGTAGGGAACAACCAAACCAAAAAGACCTAGTGCTCGAGGAATTGTGGTGTAACTGATATCATTATTAATGTAATGGCCTCTAGTGAGTTATATTTGAATTTAATATGATATTTCTTTCTAAAAAAAATTAACAATGGTCAAGGGATGGACTCCCTTACTGCCATTGAGTGGGGTGAACACCCTCATAAAACCTTTAATAAAATAAATGTTTCTTCGTTTTTCCCTTCAGGGCTTCCAGGGTACATTGGTGTCGATTGATGTGTTTGTTTATTATGTCATTGTAATGATGTTACTGCCTTATATGACGCTTCCACTTACATGATCAAATATGTGATTAAATAGCCTAATATTATGAACAATGATAATGATGTAAGGTTACAACATGGATATTTATGTTAATATGATGGAATAATGGTTGTTATGGTATGTGACTTGCTATTCCATTTCTAAATTAGTAATGATGATGATTTTGTTTTGATGGTTGTATAAGGAAGATGGAATAAGTGATTGGGAGTATTATATGTTAGTAAATTCAATACAAAAATCTAATCCCATGTATTTTTACATGAGGTTAACCGAGGGATGTTAAAAGTGGTATCAAAGCCAGTTTGTAGCACTATTGCCTTCTTGGGATCTGTAAGAATGTGAAGTAAAAGTATGATGTTAATGGATAAAAGTAGAGATATGACTCTAACAAAAATTACGTGGAAATGTATGCAAGATACTACATTTTATATGATATGCATAATGGTGTTAATTAGGGCATTAAAGAATGATAAATGCTAGTTTCTATATTAAAGAATAATTGCGCTCATGACATTTGAGACTTTATGTGGATAAAAAAAATAATAAGAAATTATATTGCATTGTTTGTAAGTAATCATATATTATTTTGAATACTCACATTATGGTTAGTTATAGTTTGGATTAACTACCAACCTTTACATGCATATTATTATAATAATTTTTAATGGTGCATTTAAACAAAAATGATTAGAGTTATAGTACACTTCTTATAAGAATGTAAAAGGTATTGTTATAATACATGTATTGTTCTGTGTGATAATGAAAGAATGTAAAAGGTGCGGGTTGTCCTTGAAGAGGGTAATAGAATGTTTTAAAAGACATCAAAAGAACCCATTTGAATATTGAAGAGAAACAATGAGTCAAGTGGTAAGTCTTGACTATAATGACTAAATGTCGATTGTGTCTTGCCATGGATTTTGATTGAGTTTATGATGGTTGGTAGAATTGATTATTTATCATATTGCACTAACTTTCATGAATTATTATTATATGACTTTAAGTTCTTGAATGTTATAAAGAACTTAGGCCATGATAACAATAGTGTCTATAAAACGATTGATTTCATATAAATGCATTGTTATGTCAACAATAGAAACAAAAATGGAAAATGGTTATGACTTTGCATATGAACATACACAAATGATAATTGGTTTGATGAGGACAAACAATATTATTTGATAATATTGTAATACATGAGATGAAATGGATTATGTATATTTTACCAAATTAATGATAGAACTACTGGTAATTAGATGTTTTTTATTACATTGTTTGCTCAAATTTCACAGCTCTACAAGTTGATAGTTCAATGATAAGGTTATAATATGCATCATATGTCTAAAAAAATATGTTAATTTCGTTCTTTATAAATTCACCGAGTGCATGTGAATATTGCAGTTACATTACATATTAAATCTAATAAGTTAATTCCATTGTCTTGCGGAGATATAGTGTATTCATTGACATCGGTAAAAAAAAATATAGATGAAATTTTGAATCTATTGGCATTACTAATTTGTTTAACCAAGAAAATTATGTGTGATTGACTTGAATTTAATAATATTGCATAATGATTGTCGATTAAATACATATGTCTAAATAAAATGCCATTTTGCAAGAATTAGAACTATGATAGTTTTGAAGGTGATGTTCTCTTACCTCTTGCTTGGGAAACAAATTCATGGAAGCTTTGTTTTAAATTTCCTTACTATGTAGCATCTTGAAGATGTATCCTTATTTTTCATGCTTACTTTTAATACATATAAATGGTTTATGGAAAAAGAAAGAGGACTAACTCCTTTCTATATTGTTGAAATATTAAGAACATTGATGTATGTGCAAAGTAAAATTGGAAATATATTTTGTAGAAGGTATAATTTTATCAAAAGCAATTGTGACTAATGTTGCTAGTGTGATTAAGAAAGGGTATCTTAATGGCAACATAGTAACATCGCTAGGATTCTAGTAAAATGTGAAAGTATAATGCTTACTATTATGATATGAAAAATTGTGCATAGAAAACATAGTAATGTTTATCTAAATTTTATGTTGATTATTATGTGGAAAATTTGAGATAAATACCAATTGTATGACATGAGAATGTAAATCATGATTTCCTTTCAAATTTATTTTTACAGACTATGAGGCCCATGCAGAGGGTTAAGTATGAATACATGATGTATATAAATGTTCCTTCTTCTTTAATGTTAATATGCATATGATCAATTATGTAAATTTTATAATGGGAAAAGGTGCTAAAAGAGAATATCACCTCCCAGTCGGTTATAAGACAGTTGGGAAAGGCCCAAGGAGGCCATGGAAAGAGACAGTTACGTACCCAGATTTCCTCTCCCTAGAGATAAATGATCTCAGTGAGGGGAAAAGGTTGGCCAAGATTGTGAGAGGGTTTAGCTTGAGGAAACCTTGTTGGTTTTGGATCATTTCGGAGGAGACCCAAAAGAGTGAGTTGTTGAGCTCTAAATTCCTCAGTATAGGACGTTGTTGACAGAATATGCAAGATGTTGCCAAGAGGAATCCTATATTAGACCAAGTTTGGTCATTGTCAAGGAATTGTCCTCGATGTGAAATTGGCTCAATTTGGTTAGTGGAAAATAGTTCTCATTGCTTGGGAGGAGCACTCTTTTTCCCATTGTGGTTTTTGTGGCAAAACAAGTTAACTAACCAAGTAAGTGATGTGTTAAAAATATATTTTTGTATTTTTATGTAAGAATTTTCTATAGATCCTGACACAAAATCATCCTAGTACTCTGGAAGGCACTACTAGAAGTATAGTTTCTCCATTGTATTACCAGTCTTGTGGATGTCTTTAGCAGGGGCTAATACAATATACACTTGTTTTATTTATGACTACTTTGATCATTTCGTTGATTAGAGAAGTAGGTGTTCTTTGAGTATTTTCAGAGGTACTATGGCATTGTTAGAATCATTTGCTTAAAAATGTTGTGATTAATGTGATTACATTGGATTTTTTGGTCATACACTATAGGGTGCTTTTCATGGAGGTTGTTAAACCACCCAAGGTACTTATTGTTGGGCTGATAAACCACTCATAGAGTGCTTGCCACAACTGATAAACCACCTATAATTAAAATATGGCATGAAGTGTCCATGATTTCCAAAGTGTGATTGACAAGTAACAATAAATTGGTATAGAGACTTTATTTTTTATTTTATGAAATTGAAAAATTGCTAAATGATTGATAGTAAAAATTGAATATTTTTGTACCTATAATTTTTTATATTAATTGATAAAACACTATTGTTTTACTTGTTGATATTTCCTAAAATAAAATATTTCATTTTGAAGGGGAAGGATCCCATTTTGGTTATTTTTGGATATATGTCATGCGTCAAAGATGATCTAAAATAATATTGCGAGAGATAAAATCAATCTAAATAAAAATAGAAAGTTCAAGTGGGAAATAAGACTAGGAAAAAGATATAATGATAACGACATGAACACTGAGGATGGTGTTATATTTAAGGGGGGGGGGAGTATGTGCTATCCTTAAAATCTCATAATATATTTTACCATTAATATAATATAAAATATTATTTTTTTAACACATTGACGTGGTTACTCTATTGGTATGCTATGATTAGAATCAAGAATCAGTTAAAAAATTAAACAAGTCTTGGTAACCACCTTGTCATTCCTTATTCGTGATGGATATATGGGGTGAGATTATCATAAAATGGTGTCACTCAAGATAGATATCAATTCTCAAGATGATTATTGTTAAAAAAGTAAATGTAATATATGGATTCATGTGTACACATATTTTCTTTGAATCATATATTTTCAAACGATTCAATAGCATAGAGTGGGAAATGGTGGGAGGTGAAAATGAATAATAGATGACAGGAAATTTTATATCATGCGAAAACATATCGAAGCAGTAAGGAGGAAAAAATCATGAATTTCATTGAAGATTAGTTTGTGGCTAATCAGTACATATATTCAGGTCGATTTCTGAAATCCCGTGAACCACCATGCATCGTGGCTTCAAAGACATGGTATAAAGGACCCCCATACACACTATGCACAGAATATGCAAAAACTCCATAAAAAAGAAAGTGACTGACTTGGTCATTCTCTTAAAGGAATGTGTAGATACCCTGAAGGATAAAAAGTTGTCATTCATATTCCTATTATGAAAGTCGATTTTCAATGGGCTCATCAACTATAATGGCTGTGGAGATAAGTAACCATGTTTTTCTTGAAAAATATTACATATACATCAAAGGTAGATTAATTTGTTAATACTCTTGGAAAAAATTTCATGCTTTCTATGCATTAGATTCTTGGAAATTCTTTAGAGATCTGTGTGTTAACGAATAATGAAGTTATTTTTTTTAAATATTGCATGTGAATCATATGCATAAAAGATAATTAATAATTATTCATGATATTTTCTTGAGAAAATATTATTTTACTGAAAATAATATGTGATTATTTTATTATTTTTTTAAAAAGGAATATGTGCTTATATGCACATTGACTCAATAATTATTTTGATAATTTTTCTTGGAAAATAATATGTGTTGAGGAACACAAAACAATAACTACCGTGCTAGTTATTCTTGAAGAGAATGTATGTTTATATACATAAAAAGATTAGTTATTGTGTTAGTATTCTTGAAAAAGAACAAATGTTTATATGCACAAAATTAACAACTACTGTATTAATTTTCTTGAGAAAAATTATGTGTTTGTATACAAAGAAATAGTAACTATTGTGTTAGCTTCCTTTAGAAAAAGAATATGTGTTTACATGCACTAAGATAATAAGCTATTATGTTAGTTTTCCTTTAAAATAATTTGGGTAGTTGAGGTGATTTCGCTTTTGTAAAAGAATGTATTCTTGTGCAAAGAAAATAATAATAGTTGCAATGTTTATCTTTTGCAAATAGTTTAACTCTTCTTGTGTGCGAAGAGATAGTGATAACTATGGTGATTGTTTTAAATATTGCTATGATAATCATGGTGAATCATTTAAATATTATTGTATCCTTGTGGGTAGAAGTAAAATGCATCTATTTTTTTTCTTGTAATGCATGTGAAGTGTGGATATATGAGCATGCCTTGGTAACATTTATGTATTTTACCTTATCCTAGACATGTGTCATAGCCTTACGCATACATGGATAATTAGGCATGTTGGTGGAATTATGTCCTTTTAATTAACGCATGTGCAAGAAAGAGGAACTTGAAAAGGTGTTTAAAGTATAACTAGTAGAGGTTTATTGTTTTGGATTGATAAATGTTTTATATAATCATGATGTTAGAGTTGTTGATGATAGTAATTGCAAGAAAAAATTATGAAATATCTGAAGGATGGATTATATTTAATATTATGACAGGGAATGAACTAATGGTCCATGTAGATTGAGATATGTTCAAGCGCAGGATAATCCACTATAAGGAATAGTCAGACCCCAAAGACATTATTCTCGAGGAATTGTGGGGTAAATGATATCATTATTAATGTAATGACCTCTATTTAGTTACGCTTGAATTTAAGATGATATTCCTTTGTATTTTTTTAAGAATGGTCAAGGAATAGACTCCCTTAACTGAGTGAGGGGTGAACTCTCGATGAAATGTTTAATAAAATAAACATGTTTTGCTTTTTCCATTCAAGGTTTCGAGTGTACATCAATGTCAATTGATGTGTTTGTCTATTATGTCATTCTAATGATGTTACTTTTTGCATGACATTGACACTTACCTCATCAAACATGTGAATAAATCGCCTAATTAAATGAACAATGATAGTGATCTAAGGTTACAATATGGAGCCAACAATGGTTGTTACATCATGTGACTTTCTATTCCATTTCTAAAATTATTTTATGTAATGGTGATGCTTTTATCTAATGGTCTCATAAGGAATATGGAATAAATAATTGAGAGTATTACATGCTAGTAAATTCAGTAAAAAACTTATAATCCTATGTATTTTTACAGAATATTAACTAGGGGATGTTATAATTTATGATGATATTGACCATCTTAAGTTTTGAAGTCACCAAAATTATTGTTTCAGTAGAAATAATTTTTTAAAGAAAATCAAGTCATTATTTTCATTTTATTAACATATAAAAAACCAAAATTTACTTTAATGAACATTTACAACGATCATTATCATCACTAAAGATAAAAATTATATAAAAATATCAATGATAAATAAAATATAAAATATTTCAATATTAATATCGAGTAAAAAATTTCAATTTCAAATTTATATTTAAAATCTCCCCTCTTTAAAAATAATTAAAAGTAGAAATACTTCGTGTTACTTATTTTTTAGAAACTAATATAAAAGATATGCGTGATTCATTTTATACTCAAGCCAAGGTGTCATGCAACATTTAAAAAATATTAATAATAAAAATATATATCAATATCCATAAAAAAATAAAATAAAATATGTCATGATTCACCTTAAATAAAGTATTTCAATATCGAATTATTATATATATATATATATATATAATTTCTCAAAAATTTTGAAATTGTTTCATTCATTTCTTTTATATTCAACATCAATTTCATGCATAATGTTTTCTAAAAATTATTCATGCTAAATGAATATTCAAAATATGATCCACAATGGATTGATCCATACAATCAACTCTATAAGAATACCATCTTTTCTTTGAGATATTTTCTTTAATAAAGAAAATTTGTTAGAATAAATTGGATATATATATATATATATATATATATATATATATATATATATATATATATATATATATATATATATATATATATATATATATATATATATATATATATATATATATATATATATATATATATATTCAATAAAATTGTTTAAGGATGATACACAACTAATTCCAAAGAAAAAGGCAAATGCCTTTATACCAAAAAAACAAAGAAAGAGTCCCCGATGGGGGTGTCAACTTAGTGAGCCAGGTGGGCAGAGGAAAGTTGTGGCTAAACCATCCCAAAGCCACATGCAAAAAACCACATTTACCTCCAATGCTTGAGAGGTAATGAGCCTCGAGACTGGCGGACTCACAACAGGTGACGTTGAAGTTATGAGTGGAGCAGGCGAGCAGGTCAGCATTTGGAAATTGCGGGCGATGGTGAAAGTTTTTGAGTTGGTCATCCTCGATGTGCAGATGCTAGCTCTGAAGCCCTGTCTTGAGCTATTCATGCAGGAGATGAGGTGGGTAACTCTGCTAACGGGAAGCTGTGGATGGCAGTTGAATGAGTGGCAAACTCCTGACAACGGCAACAGAGCGCTGCAGTAAGAGCAGGGGGAAGGTGGTGAGTGTGAAACTCCAGCAGAGGAAATTCCCTTGCAAAGGTGGCTCCAGTGTTCCTACGGGACATTGGCAGCTGGTAAGTGGAACGCGTAGAGAAGACAGATCCCAGGCCAGGCCTCAGGGTGGTATTTCTTTGGGCTCATTAACCCTTTCGGTTCTCCTACGATGAGGATTTGTAGAGGGTGGCAGATTACTCTAACTATCGAAGGTTATGAAGCAATTGATGGTGGAGTAGTGGTTCTTTTTTGTGGTGCACGGGAGGCGTATAGCGGGACCAATATAAGCGGTTTCAGGGATGACGTTGTGGCGTTAGGGGCTGCTTGGCCCGTCGTTAATTGGAGCTGCAACACAAAGAAAGGTTGGTGGGTGTTCGGAAATCGCATGCCACGAGAGAGGGAGCATGCACAACAAGGAGGATTTGGACGCGAGATGGCTTTTTTATGGCTGCCCAAGGACTCCAATTCGCACTTGGATCCACCGAGAACCAACACTCGGTGGAGGCCATGGCAGTCTCTCTGGCCCAGTCACTGGGACAGGTAGAGGCTTCAGTCACCCTCGAAATTATTTCAGCACAACTCCAACATATCCAACTCAACCTGGACACTCTGAGTAAAAAAAGGTATGAGGATCACAAAGAACTTGTGGCCTATATCAACGAAATTCCACACCTACAAAATGAGACCCTTGAAGCTATGGAGAGTTTGTGCTAGCTTCTAAGGCGTTCACACGACCACCTCCAAGCTTTAGAAGCCCAAGTGGACCACATCGACTACCATGTGCATAACCAAGGACACATCTTTGCTAGTCCTCTGGCAGGTCCTATGAACCTACCCCCATGATGTTATGTTTGATATGGATGTTTTGTAATTTTGTACGAATAATAACTAAGAGCATCGTGTGCCTAGGCGAGCACCCAAATCAGTCTTGGCACTTCTTGCCTCTTGGTTTTCCTAGATGTAATACAGCAACATTGTTTTATGATGTAATTTTTTCTATGATAATATATTTGACCGAAAAAAAATAGAGAAAGAGAGAGCTAAAAAAGAAGCTCCATGGACTCGTTCTCAACTCCCTTGGTGAAGTCATATGAACCAAAAAACTCAATTTAAAGAGACATAACTTCCTTAGATAGAGTTCCATATTTCTGATTAAGTTCATGGTAAATGTGCTTGAAGGAGAGCCAATAAAAAGATTTCATTGCATTATAGAGGTCCCTCAATAAAGGATTTTTTCTATAACCCTAATCAATCACTAATTTTGAATCCCCAATAACTTAAAGCTTCTTAATCCCCTTCTGTGTAGCCATAGAGTACTCCATAAAGAAATGAACTCATCTTGATTGTTTGTCCCCTAACTGAGGGCCTATCTAATATGTAAATAATTATCTAGTTTCCTGAAAAGATCCAAATCCAAATTGCATACAGGAGGATGCCCCTAAATGGGCTCATTAAAATATCCACATGGAATTTCATAATTGAATACTAGCATTAACAAAGTATGAGGATTTATTGATATTCTAATGAATTGCTCAATTTGGAATTCTTTGGCCATTTTAATAATTAGACCCATAGTCACTTATGGAGGAATAGTCAGGTCCCTGAAAAATATTTGAATTGCATGCCCATCAGATAAAATAAATAAGAACACATGGGTAATATTTGACTTAGATGAACGACTAATCCACAAGCCATTATTTCATACATTCTTCCACCCTGACCTGTGAACAAATAACTTTTTATTTGAACTCTAAGCCAAAAACCTCAGTACATGGATTGTATAATAAAAGTGTGAAAAGATATTTCCACCCAGAGCTTACATAAACAACATCTACTATTCTCGACCTAACCCCTATTCAACCCAACCTCCCAAGTCAACAATGTGTTGGTAAGGGTCAGTCGAAGAGTCATCTCACATTTCAACGAAACATGGAGCCTCCAAATTATGTTCCACCACCATCCTTTTCCCAAAGAACTAAGATTCCATAAATTTCACATAACCTTATTTTCTAGTGAATTTCCCTAAAATATGATGCATAGCCTAATTTGGCAGTGAATTCCTCTAAAATAATATTTTTAGACTAACACAATAGATCTTCCTCAACCTTTCCAAACTTGATAAAATTAGAAACCAAAATTCTAACAAAATAATTCCATTCATATGCTTCTAAACCATTTATCTCATAATCTAGCTCTGATTTCCACCTCATTCTCCTGCTTACTTCATATTGGGACTTGCCATCATCAAGATAATAGAATTCAATTGCATGAAGGTATAAGATAAGAGAAACTAAAAGATGAAAAATATCTTCCACTCTAATCCAAGTGTCCTATTTTAATCTTCTTACCATCAACAATTCTCTAGGACATCCACCTTCCAACTAATGGGAAAATCGAAACTAAATCTTTTCAAACTATAGAGACTTTAGATGATTTGCTATCCTTGCAGGGCTACTTTTCAATTGACAAACCTCTAATATACTTGGAATTCATCATCAACCCCATAAGAACGAGTTTTGGATCATCTTACACGGACTTTTAGAAGCTACTAATAGGCTAAAGAGGAAGATATTTTTAATCTCCGAGTCCCCATGTTTTTTAAGAAGGAAATCTAACTCCATTTAACTAAAGGATGACTTTAGAAAGGTGTGAGCCTAAACATAAAAACTGAGAGTTGACCTTTGTAATTTTGGTGAGAATTCCCTTAGCCATAATGACTATGGAAGTTAAAAAGGTTGGAATGCTCTCTCGCAGGAGCTTGAGAAAAACCAACCGACCCCTCTAGAAAGAAATTTGTTAACACAAAAATAAATGAATTTCCACTAGGTTTCTTATCTTAAATAATTATATATAATTTCACTAAATAAGAATTATATATTTTAATTTTAATTTAATTTTATATATTTTAATTTTAACTTAATTATTAAAATGTAAAATTATTTAAATTATATTTTAAATGGAAAATAATTATATATTTAATTATTTAGGAATAAAGCTTAAAGAGATTGTATCTAATGGTGAAAATTGAGGAAGTTTTCACTATTGAGAAAAGTTTAATCCTCGTGAGAGTTTCTCTTCAACAATGGGGTACATTGAAGTAGTAGCAACTAATCTATGAAAATTACAAATTTTCTAAGAAAAAAACTAATTATTTAAAAAAAAAATTATTATTATTATTATTATTATTTTTAAATTAAGAATTTTTTCAATATAAAAATATTAATAAAAAATATACTCTTTTAGTAATTAAAAAAAAAAAACATTACATTATTATTCCATTTTTCTTCTTAAATAATTATACACAAAAAAATTTCAATTCTAATTCTAATTTAATTTAACATATTTCAATATTTTATATTTTTACATCAATAAAATTAATTACTTGGAAATATATATATATACTCTAAAAAGATCAAAATCATTTTTATTTTTTTTTAAATTATAGAACTTATTATTCATTTGATATAGAGATACTTAAAAAAGGATATAACATTCATATTTTACATAATAACACAACAATATAAATTAAATGGATGATAAATACTAATACACTTCCATCTATAATAAGCATCAAAACACTTTATAACACATTTTACATTGCTAAGGTTTAAAAAATTATAACCAACTTAGATCCATATTAACTCCAGATATATCAAGCACCCAGAGGGATCCAATCTCTCGGTGCAAACCTATTTTTTGATTGTGATACTCAGGAAATGATTGAACCTTGAGGGATTTGATCGCGGCGGGCAAACCTATTTTTTGCATGCTATTTTTTGCATGTGAAACTTGAGGAAATTATTTCACTTCGAGAGATTTGATCCCTCTTGACACTTATAGATCTTGGGTTAAGATGGATCTAGGATGGTTATATAATACTACATAATATCTATATTTGTATCTATGTGTCTCTTTCTTATTACCTCTTTCTATCTCACCCCCCAAACATACACATTCTCTCTCCCCTCTCTCACTTTCTCTCCATTGCTCCATTCTCACTCTCCCCCTCTCTCCTCCTTTCTCCATCTATGTGTTTATTCTTCCCTCCCTCTCTCTCTTGAGGCCGCTCTCTCTTCCTTCCTCTCTCTCCCTTTCTCTACCACCTCCCGATGTCTCCCCCCCCCCGCATTTCTTTCTCTCTCTCTCTCTCTCTCTCTCTCTCTCTCTCTCTCTCTCTCTATTCCCTTCAACTTTGTCACTATCTCCCTCCCTCTATCGTTTTCTCTCCCCCATCCATATTTCTCTCTCTCTCTCTCTCCCCAAATTTGTCACTATCTCTCTCCCTCTCTCCATCTCTCTCTCCCCTCCATATTTTCCTCTCCCTCTTTCTCTTCCCCTTAAAGTATCTAAATTAAAAAAAAAAAAACTTAATTGGTTGTAAAATATTGAACCTATATTTTGGATCAATTATGTCAAATAAAATACAATAATTAAATACATAAAAAAATCACACACTCTCTTTCCTCTATTATTGTTAGTCACTTTGCTTGATCTCATTGCTTAGATCTCTAGTTAGGATGTATCTATACTGGTTTTTAATAATATCATATATATTATATAAATTTCAAGTCTTTATATATAAAAGTATTTTCATTTTTAACTTTATTAAACCCTTTAATTTCTATGGCTCTCTCTCCCCTCCATATTTGTGCCTCCCTCTTTCTCTTCCTCTTAAAGTATCTAAATTTAAAAAAAAAAAAACATAATTGGCTGTAAAATATTGAACCTATATTTTGGATCAATATGTCAAATAAAATAAAATAATTAAATACTTAAAAAAATCACACTCTCTTTCCTCTATTATTGTTAGTCACTTTGCTTGATCTCATTGCTTAGATCCTTAGTTAGGATGTACTTATACTGGTTTTTAATAATATTATTTATATTATATAAATTTCAAGTCTTTATATATAAAAGTATTCTCATTTTTAACTTTATTAAAACCTTACTTTAATTTCTATGGGAATGTAGTAGTCAAATAAAATGTTTAGATATATCTCAAAAGTACTTATAACATTTTTCTTTTAGATTCAATTAAAAAAATGTTATAAAATTAAATTAAAATAAAATATTTTTATTGTGAAATAAGTTATCTTTTTTTAGTATGTGGTATTGATAAGCCATGGTATTGGCCCATGGTATTGTAACAAAACCCATTTACAAGTTAATATTATCCATGGTTAAGAATCTTGTTATATTTTTATAAAATATTTTAATTGTGAAATAAGTTGAGTTTTGGGCATGTGGTAGTGATAACCCATGGTATTGTAACAAAGCCTATTCACAAGTATCAATGACAAAAGTGGGGGTAAATATCTATGGTAAAGAATCTTGTCATATTGTTATAAAATATTTTGATTGTGAAAAAAGTTATGTTTTTTGGGCATGTGATATTGATAAGCCATGGTATTCTAACAATATATATTTACAAGTTAATAATATCCATGGTAAAGTGAGGGTGAATATCCATGGTTAATAATATTTTCATATTGTTATAAAATATTTTGATCATGAAATAAGTTATGTTTTTTTGGGCAAGTGGTATTGATAAGCCATGGTATTATAAAAAAACATATTTTCAAGTTAATAGTATCCATGGTAAAGTGGAAGTGAAAATCCATGGTTAAGAATATTTTCATATTGATATAAAATATTTTGATTTTGAAATAAGTTATGTGTTTTGGGCATGTGGTATTGATAAGCCATGGTATTGGCCCATGGTATTGTAACAAAGCCTATTTTTTACAAGTTAATAGTATTCACAGTAAAGTGGCCATGAATATCCATGATTACAAATTTTGTATTGTATAATTTTTTTTTTGGTTTTGAAATATGTTATGGTTTTTGGGCATGCGGTATTGATAAGCCATGGTATTGACACATGGCATTGTAACAAATCATATTCAAAATTTAATAACCAAATCAAAATATAACAAACTAAATTTTATTATTTTTATTACTTTAACTTATTACTGATTGAGCCAACATTTAAATGGTTACTCTCATCTTTGATACTAAGTTTATATGACTTTTAACTTCTTGTTTATTGTTTTTTTAAAAGAAAAATAGATATTTAAAATTGTTTACATACTTACATCTACACATCTAATTTATACTGGGTTCTAAACTCTAATTTTATTTAAAATATTATTATTAATTATTTAGAAAAAATTAATATACTAATTTAAAAAAATATCTATCTAACAAAATTCTTAGTTATAGAATTTTTAATTTAAAATTTAAAAATCACCAATATTATTATTATTATTATAAAAAATTAATATATGAGTTTAAATGATAAGATAATTCTTATTTATCAAATTTTTTATCTAATTAATAAATAACTCTTTTTATAATCTTGAATATCACAAATATATATATATATATATATATATATATATATATATATATATATATATATAAAACAAAAAATAAGTAACTTCTCAATTTTTAACTTATAATTATTATTAAAAATATTTTATAGAAAATAAATCTTTCTAAAATAATAATTAATTTAAAATTATAAAAAACAATTTCAAAAAATATAAAATATCGATCAATCGTACTACTGAATAATATTCAAGATCGATCAATCCTACCAAATAATCTTCCTCACCAGATAAAACATAAAACATCATATTCCAAAATATTATTAAATTTATTCAACATGGTAAACATGGCGATTTTGGTTTATTGGTTCGAAATTCAGCTCCATAGCCGAGTGAAACAGAAGCAAATATTCTATCAATGCAACGTAATTAATATGTACAACCAAAATCTAACCATTAAAGAGTCGGTCAGCTCTATAGAAGAGAATAGTGATCGTGTACAGTTAATCCCTATTCTAAACCCAAAGGAACTTCAAGCTGAAGCTAAAAAGCTGGGAACCCAATTTTTGCATTTGGGTTGTGTAAGAGTTGGTATTCATGCATTAGTACATCCGGGTGTTGATGCTTATGTGCTTGCTACTGTCAGAGGTCTGGCGCACAATAAGTATACAGATTCTTTAATTGGAGGAATTGTTGCTCCATTGTCTAATGGACCAGTGTGGTTTGATTGTTACCCGAATTTTTCGGTATCAATCACAGATGAAACCCTGGCAGATATATTGCAGCTTCAAATCCAAACAATGGGATTTGATATGAGGAAGAAAAGACAAAACATTGCCATTCAGTTTCGTGGTTGTTTTCGCCATACCTCCACTATGTTTCCTGCAGTCCTCCATGCACCCAGCCGAGAGTCTAAAACCAGTGTCGTAGTCCTGACTGATCCTAAAAATCAAAATATAGAACATCAGGCCATTAAATGGGAAGATTTGACCTTCCCAGAACACTGGACAGTTCCGAACCCTAAGCCTCTCGTTGTACAGAAAATAACCTCTGCCAACATTACAGAGAATCAATCCTCAGCTATCCTGTCTTTTCCCAGAAGGTCAACCATAGACAGAAGAAGGATTGAAGAAGCCTGCAATAAGTCTCCTATGTATATACCTCCAGATTGTATAGATACTGGTTGCAGTTCAATTGTTTCTAATTGTAGACATGTAGCTTTGTTTGAGTTTGCTCAGTTTGTTAATTTTCAGCCCCTGAGTGTCCAATGTCCGCAATGTAAACAACATGTTAATTTGCAGAGTCTTGCCTATACTGTTCTTCATGAAAACCATAATAATAGGACTGGTCCCTCCTGCGTCTTCTCCACACCCATGTCCTAATCCAAAATGCTCTGACATTCCATTCCCTCATGAGGACGAGCATGTTCTTATGATGCATCTTATTCCACAATTGGAAGATGAAGATCCAAGACTCACATAGATTCTAATGAATCAGAGACCAGCAAATAGTCCAAGATATGGATTGGGCTACATTGAACAAACAAATCAGTTGATCCCTGAATGCAGATTCAAAGATTTGCCTCCAGGAACTAAAAGACCATCAGTGCCTGAAATCCAAAAGTTTTATACTTTAATGGATGGTTGTTTAAAACATGAGATCCCTGCTAAATGGATGAAGCAGATGTTGAATTGGGATCTATTCACCAATCCACAGGCTGATGCGTTTGCAGAATTTTTCCCAAAGGAAGAAAAGATGAAGATGGCTGCAGAATGGAAAACTTATATGGAAGAAGAGAATGTTTGGATTTCATTCTATTCATGGAAGAAGAAAATGGAATCTGAAGTGGTTTTGATGGCAGATTCAGTTGCCTCTTCTTCGCATGCCTGGACTGCACCAGATGGCAGTAAGATTGAGACCTCTACTACCTATCCTCCTTTCAAAAGCATTGTCCTAGGAGAAGGACAAAATCCAGCACATGCATATCCTCTGGTTCAGAGAGATATTGCACTTATGGGTACAGAGGGTAGAATAAAAAAAGTGTCTGAGCAGATAAATTGGACAAATACTGCTCTAACTGGTCTAGAGAAGAATGTTGCAAAAACTGTCCTGGTTAAGGATCAATTTGATTCAGTCCAAGTTTCTGTAAATGATGTACATAGAGTTTTAAATTCAGTACAGTGTGATTTGCAAGTAGTTAGACATATTTCTGAAAAATCTCTTGATAAATTTGATGATGTGGAAAGTTGTATAATAGAGCAGTCCATTTCCACAAGAGATTCAGTTTCTAATCTGTCTGACAAGTTTGACAGATTAAATTTGAAGAAAGTTAGCAAGCCTATTCCGGCTTCATTTTTGACCAAGGGAAAGAGTATCCATCCACATGAGATAGAAAGCCCTGTGTCTCAGTTTCCTCATCTCTTTCCTAAAGAAGTGCCACAGCTGTCTCAGTCCCCTGAGCCTAAGCCAGAAGAAAAATCTGAAAAAATAACCATAGCCACTGCTCTTGAAATCTCAGATTCTGAAAAACATGCTTTTCCTATATATGAACCTTTGGAACCTCAGTTTACCAGACCTGCAGCCCCTGATCTATATGGTGCAGGAAATATTCCACCAAGAGAGACTTTCCATGAAGGAAGTCATAAAGAATGGAACATTGATGGGTTGTCTGCATCACAGATCAGGCAAATTCTTGATCAAATGATCATTGAATATAAACTGATGTGTGTGGAAGGGAAAAGTGAAATTGAAGCATGTAAGACACTAATTCAGTGTTTTACGGTTCTGGCTAGATGGTGGGAGTTAGAGTCATCCCCTGTTATGTTAGATAAGATGGAGAAAGAAGTTCTCAAGGATGAACAGGGTGATATAATGTTTAATCCAGATGGCACAGCTATGAATAATATGATTGGTGCATTGACAGCACTGATCCAGGAACATTTCTGTGGTGCAGAATTTGCAGTCACAGATAAGAATGAATTGATACTGATGAATTTGAAATGTAATAATATTAATCAGTATGAACATTTCCATAGAGATTGGATTGCAAGAATATTCTTGGTAAAAGACCCAAAGAACATCCTGTGGAAACAAGTCTATCTGGCAGCTCTACCATCTAAGTTGGTAGATATTCTGAAACTCCAAGAAGCATTTCCCCTACCTCTCGAAGTCTATCTTTGGGGAGATCTTTATGCTACAATTACTAAAGTCTTGATCTCTTTGTGTACCAGTTCAAAGATGCAAAAGTCTATAGATAAATTAAATAGGCTTCCTGGTACTAAGTCTTTTTGCGGTAGATATGGTATAACAGTTGATGATCCTTTGGTGCATCACAGAAAGCATAAGAGACAAGCAAAGAAGGCTTACAAAAGAAGTAAAGCCTCCACCTACAGACTGAGTTCAGGAAAAAGACAAGAACTCAGAAGGCCTAAAGAGAGCAGAAGGCCAAAAGAAAGAAGAAGATCTTCAAGGTATAAGCCCAATACTCATTACTATCAGCCCCATGATATCCGTCCTAAAGATACCAAGCTGAATAGAATGAAAGAAATTGTCTGTTGGCTCTGTGGTCAACCTGGGCATACTTCTAATCTGTGCCCTTCCGCCCTTGAGTCTAAAAGAGGCCTTGGTAAGAAATCTGCTAAAAACAAACAACCATCTACTAGTCAGACTGTTAAACAAGAACCTAGATGTGCACACTGTCATTCCACATTCCATAAAACAGCAGATTGTACAAATCGCCCTCAGCATCTCTCGATCCAACAACATGCTGAGCAGTCCCTTTCCTCTTCTTCTGACTATTCCTCCTCCTCTTCCGAGGAACAAGTCAATATGTATTGTAATTGTTCTGACTCGGATGCCTGCCATTGTTCTGAGTCTGATTCTGACTCCTTCTCTTCTGCTGAAGAAGAACTTCCTCATGTCCTCATGGCCCAAGTCGATGATGATCTCAAGCTTTTTGCTCAAATTCGAGCCATGGAGGAAGGTGATCTCAAAGCTGCCCTCCTTGCAACCTACATGAAGAATCTTCCTGGTTCTTCCAGTTCTTCATCCAGTTCTTCTAAGAAGCCCACTTTTGTTGAAGCTTCTTATGAAAGAAACACTAAATCGTATCTCCAGCATACTTCTAACAAAGCTCGTAACCTCACTTTGGGGGAGGTGAGCAAGGAGATACATGACTTAAAAACTGAAATCCGCAACATGAAAAATGAAATTTCCGTCCTGAAATCTCAAGCTCAACAGCCAGCCGCCTCCTCTTCTACAGCTATTTCAGGCAGGCAGACAAATTATACGCTGCATTCTACTCCAAAGACTGAAGTTCATTTTGCAACAGGCAAGTTTGATCCTTCAGCTGGTTTCAGTGAAATTGGGGACATGCAGGTCCTCGCCATCCAATACCAACAACACCATGTACAAGTAAATCTTTGTGTTGCTGGTCATGTCTACAAGGTTATTGCACTCATAGACTCTGGATCAGATATTAACCTTGTCTCCAAACATATAATCCCATCAAGATATTGGACTACATCTGAGAAAGAAGTCATGGGATTAGGAACTAAACAATTGAAGTTTGAAGTTTCAAAAGCTGCTGTGTGTTTTGATTCAAAGTGTGTAAAGCTTTCCTTTGCAGTTTCTGATATTCCAGTAGACTGTATATTAGGAAATATATTTTTAGCAGCAGTAGAGCCACATGGGTCTTTCAGATTTCCTAACAAATCTGCAGGATATTTTATCACTATTTCTGGAGAAAGAATTGAATTGCCATATGTTTCCAGAACTAGAACTTCACCCATGGTTCAGGCCATGCAAGCAAAAGAAGAAAAGCTTCAAACAGCTGCAAAAATCCTGGAAGAACTAAAAGATCATAAGAACACAATAAGAATTGAAGAGCAGTTGAGTTCTCCAGCCATCCAGAAAAGAATCTCTGAAATTCAGAGAGAATTTGAAGAAACATGTTGCTCAGAAGAGCCCAATGCCTTTTGGCACAGAAAGCAGCATAGTATTGAGCTACCTTACAAGGAAGGTTACACTGGCAGACCTTGTAAGTCTAGAGCCATCTCCATGTTTGTTGAACACAGACAACTTTGCCAGAAAGAGATCGAACAGCTTCTTCAGAAGAAGCTCATCAGAGAATCCAGCAGCCCTTGGAACTGCTATGGGTTCTACGTCAATAAAAGGAGTGAACAAATCAGAGGAGTCCCCAGACTGGTAATAAATTACAAACCTCTGAATAATGTTCTAGCAGATGACACTTATCCGATCCCTCATAAAGGAGATCTGATGAGAAGAATTTCAGGAGCCAAAGTTTTTTCAAAATTTGATTTAAAGTCTGGCTTCTGGCAAGTTGCTATTACAGAAGGTGACAGATGGAAGACTGCATTCAGTGTTCCTCATGGACACTATGAATGGAATGTAATGCCTTTCGGATTAAAGCATGCACCTTCAAAATTCCAGAAGGTAATGGACTCCATCTTTAAGCCCTATGATGAATGGTTGCTTGCCTACATTGATGATCTGCTCATCTTTTCCAAGAATTTACAGGATCACTTCAGGCACTTGAAGATCTTTATGAAGTTGGTCCAGAGGAATGGTCTAGTCTTGAGCAAGAAGAAAATGGAACTCTGCAAGACTAAGATCAAATTTTTAGGGCATGAAATTTAGAAGGGTCAAATTGCTCTTCAGCACCATGCACTGGAGTTTGCTGACAAGTTTCCTGATGTCATTATGGATAAAACCCAGTTGCAAAGATTTTTGGGTTGTTTAAATTATGTGAGCAATTTTTACCCATCATGCGCCCTTGACAGGTCTCTGTTGAACCAGAGACTCAGAAAGAATCCGAAGCCTTGGACAGAAAAGCACACTCAGGCAGTAAGAGAAATAAAATCCAAGGTTCGTAATCTCCCTGTTTTATATGTTGCTGATGATAATGCTTTTAAAATTGTTGAAACAGATGCAAGCAACATAGGATGGGGAGGTGTCCTCAAACAGAAGCCAAAGAAAGACAGCCCAAAGGAGCAAGAACAGGTTGTGCAGTTTGTTTCAGGAGCTTGGAGCAAGGCAAAATTAAATTATGCTCCTATTGAAAAAGAGGTAAAAGCAGCCTGGAATTGCATCAGTAAGTTTTCTATCCATTTGGCTAATAAAGATTTTTTGCTTAGAACTGATGCAAAAGCTATGGAAAAAGTTTTAACAAAAGAAATAAAGAACTCGGAAGATGCAAAGTTTGCTAGGTGGCAAGCTCTGTTTACATATTTCAGTTTTAAAGTTGAACATATTAAGGGTTTTGAAAATTGTATTCCAGACTTTTTGAGCAGAGAATATATCCAACACCAAGAATAGAGAGATGACCCTGAAAAGGAAGAAATACATGTTATGGTCATTCTCACAGAATGGAATCAGGCCTATCAAAGAGAAGAAATCAGATATATTCCAGATGAAGAATCATGGCCTGTATATGCAGAAAAATGGAGGCCAACTTGGCAGCTCCGAAATACACAAGTGCTTGATGCAATCCTTCAAAGTCACAATGACCTTCAGCACTTGGTACCTAGAAGGAGAGTGTATCCCAAAGGAAGCAGGTGGATACATGACATGATGTATTCACACAGCATGGCAGCTTCAGAAGAAGCAGAACGGTCACTCTCACAAGATTTTTGGGATCTCTCCGTCATATGTACTGGTGGCGGAGACAGAACAAAAATATATTATAAATCTTTTACCATAAACAGAACAAGGAATCCTGGCCAGTATACTGCTGGAAAATTTCAAACATGGCCGGATAATAATCCAACTCTTTTATTTCCTGACACTGTTTATGATTTTGCAGGATACCAAAGACTGTGGTGGGATCTTCTAAATAAAGATGGACGGGATGAGACCCATTACACAAAATTAAAGTTTGCCCCTACATGGATAAATTCGAGAGAACCTGCTGTACCCTGGTTATCTAATTGGTGGCACCATTATGGTGTAAGTCCTTATAGCATGGATCCAAATTTTTATGAAACTTACTGTCGTAGGTTTTGTACAGACTGTATCGAAGGACCAGCCGGGGAATGCTTCCACTATCCATGTCAGAAAGTAGGAGAAATTGGTAATCTAGAATACAAAATGGTGAATCCTATCTTGAAGTCCTACATGCAGATGCATTATCAATGGCTTGTCATGACTAAGATCAAACACCAGATCATCCTCAATAAACCCATGATCGTCCGACGAATCTACACAAAGGCTTGGGACGATGAGTTTTACGGATTGAGATATCCTGGTATCACGATCTTGGATCCTCCTGCAGCAGCGGCATCAACCAGTACAAGTGGTCCTCGGGAGCCCCACTAAAAAGGTTTTCCCCGTGTAATAATGATACCTAGTCACAGGTCTATAGTGACAGAGTTTTCTCGGAGGCTTTTATCTGTCCGAAAAACATCTCCACTGTAATAAACGATTTTGTTTCCTCGTGGGCCTTGCACTTAAAGGCATCCACAGTGTACATCCACCCACTATCACATGTTTGTTTCGGAAGGATCGAATCTCCGTGCGGATGTCCCGTCAAGGGTTACCCGAAAACGATGATCCGCCTTCCAAGTGTCATAAATCGGATGGTCTACAGGGATGTTTGTCCCCCTCTCCATTCTATATAAGGAGGGGTAAGGCTCATTTGTAACCATCGGCATTTGGAGTTTGAGTCTTTGTGTTTTGAGAGTCCGAGTTTTTCTCCCTGCTCTGCATCTGCGCAATCTCTGCGATCTACTTGCATCACGGAGCCTTGACTCATAGTCCTTAGGAGAACTGAGAAGCCTGCGGGTCTATGTGCTCGGCATAGATCAGAACCTAAAGTGGCCAGTTCTTTAGATCGAGTCAGTCTGTGTGTTTTGTGTGCATAAGTAAAGCTCTGAGACAGAGTCTGTAAATTGGCCAGAAAGCCTCCGGTAACGATCGCTCTTTATGAGTATCATAAGTCTGGTAAAAGCCATTACAGTCGATCTCTGATACAGATGCTTGAATCCATATCAATCTGTAAAGCATTCTGCTATTAATAAAAGAGAGAAATTCTTTATCATTTCCGCATTTGAGTACTGTCACTCTGAGTTTATATAGCTGTTAAGATACTTGCATTGCTTGAAAGTTCGCCATAAGTTCGCTCGAGGTTCGCGAAACAAGTGAGGGACGCCCAAGCCGTGTAAAGGCGAGGTATGCCGTTGAAAAGGCCGTCAGTTGCGTGAAGCTTCAGTAGGTTCGTGTAGGGGTTCACAGTTGGGTTCACATAAAGCAGTGTTCAGAGAAACTTAACAAGGCCAAGTCTGCCC